>LFJQ01000047.1:1200000-1847788 GCA_001182835.1 Oropetium thomaeum | reverse complement strand
ATATAGCAATATACACAACAAATTAGAGTGAGAAGGATGCTGAGAAGTAAAAGGGAAGGAGAAAAAACAGATTAATTAGGAAAAGATCCAAATCCGTCGACATATTTTGTGGTGTTGAGATTTCAGGTGTTATCGTAGGTGGTCTGAGCAAGAAAGCAGCTCGCATATCGAAGAGGGAATTTGAACAGCAAACAGCAGCTCGTGTTTCTAAGCAGAATACATACGAGGGGAAATTACATGCATGTCACTCTTAATTGTAACGGGGGACGACTCCGCCTCGGGAACATGTGATATTTACTTATGTTGGGGTAGGGGAAGCGATGAGCGATAACAAGAGTTTTGGCGAATAAAACATGATGAGCAAGTACAAATCGGACGAGAGGAACGATGAACAAAAAGAGCCTGTTGCTGTTGTAGTGAAGAAAGCAAGATCTGATTGCATCGATGCTGAACAAATAAATCTAATCTAACCTAACCACACATGCTGCTAATATTGGCTTTTTCTGGATTAAAGAAAAAGACTTCTCTAGTCGTCATTCATTCGTGGATCCCCAATAAAAGCATTCAGCTGAGCGAGCGAGCGAGGGAACCGAAAAAGAAATCGAAAGAGGGAAGCAACACAACACAATAGTAAATGATTAAAAAAAATTTCCCGAAATGAGGAGGCAGGAGCAACTTGTTGCAGAGCATAAAATGATCAGCTGTAGCAGAGAGCCCAAGACGGCATCTGCATCAGCATGCCAAACTGGGAAGGCGGCCAGGCATGAGCATGGACCATGGAGGGACAAAAAAGGCAAGAGGGAAAAAACATACCCAGCGCAGATGCGCTGCTTTCTTCAGGAGGGAGGAATAATCAATCAGAGCCAAAAACGGCAAGAACAGCGCAGACAGAAGCAGCTAGCAGCTAGCAGCAGTGAATGAATGAAACGAAGCATATGGAAGAGAGGAGGAATTGAAAGGGTCGTACCGCTGGTCGGTGGCGTACTCGTAGAGCTTCCCCTTTGGGGAGAAGACGATGACGGCGACCTCGGCGTCGCAGAGGACCGAGATCTCGTTCGCCTTCTTGAGGAGCCCATTGCGCCGCTTGGAGAAGGTCACCTGCCGGTTTATCTTGTTCTCTATCCGCTTCAGCTGCACCTTCCCGCGACCCATGGCGGCGAGCCCGATCCGACGATGGGTGCTCCTCGCTTCTTGCTTCTTCTTCTTTCTTCTTCTCTACGGAGATACAGTAGATGCAGCGGCGAGCTGCGACGACGCGAGGTGGATCGCTCGCCGGTGAGGTAGGTTGCTATCTCTGGCTTTAAAGAGAAGAGAGAGAGAGAGGAGAGGGATCGATATCGATCTCGGTGTGATGTGAAGGAGACGAAGCGAGGCAAAGCCTGGTGTGGTTTACAGAGGGTGGTGGCTGCTGTCGAGTTCCGATTGGCCAACACACTCCGGGTCACATGTCAGCCTCTCTCCATCTCCCTCCTTCCTTGTGCTACGAGCAGTAGTAGTACGGCACCATATAACCAGTTAGAAATTATTAATATAATAGGATAGGTAAAAAAAAGAGAGAAGCATTTGTTGTGGTATCGGGTTACGTGAGAGGGAAACGAAAAGGTGTGTGTGGGGATCCATGTTGCTCCCTGCTAATGCGCTGTGGCTGTGAATGTGTGTGTTATCTTCTTCTCCTCCTCGTACGGTCGAACCCAAACACACCCAACCTCGTACGGTCGAACCCAAACACATCGTACGGTCGAACCCAAACACACCCAACCTCGTACGGTCGAACCCAAACACATCGTACGGTCGAACCCAAACAGACCCAACCTGCTGCAACCTTCTCTCTCTCTCTTTCTCTCTCCACTCTCTCTCTTTTTAATTTTTTTTCTTCAGTGTCCTCGATCAGCTATTTATTTAGTAGTACTTTGCACTAACCTTAGAGGTTATGTTTGTTTGAACTCATTCGTTTTTTTTCTAAAAAAGTTACTCTCTGCATTGTTTGCTTAATTGAATGTCTTGATTTGATAGAGCGAGAGATCGGTCTAGGTGCTTTTTTTTTTGCGAAGAGGTCTAGGTGTACATCTACGGGTGTGTTTTTGCTGTTTGGGGTGAATATGAGTGGATCTTAAGAGGGAGGGGGGTTGCACCTTCGGGTCCGAGAGTTGTAGAGGAGGAGCCAGCCACGGCGACGGCGTCCAAAGGCGGCGGTGAGGTCAACGGCAACTCCGACGTGGTATCGAGGTGTCGTGGTCCAGCGGTGGCGGCGCTGATGGGCCTTTCACCACTTACAGCGCACCCTCTTATATGTCGCTTATTAGGGTTTGGAAGTGGGTTTGACGGCTACGATAAACCTCGTACCCCATGCTATGCGCCACACCTCCCTTTTATGGCTCTACGTGATGGGGGCCCACCGGCCTTCTATTGGGTTGAGTTCCCTCGATTAGGACGCGGATCAAGAGCCCAACAGGCCGTTGGGCCACACTAGTGGAGATCAATTAAACATGATCAAATCCACCAATTCGTGGACCTTCCTATACTATACTACTCCCTAGTTATCTTATTTAGAGTCTGTTTGTTAAAGTTTGGAGTTTTGCCTTAATCTGGATTAACCGGACCAAATCTTGTTGTTTCATATTTATTTTTGCTAGGTACTACTCCATTTGTTCGTTTTGAGTTTTGGTTTTACGAAAATGGCTTCTAGTAGATCTCATTGCTAGCTTTGGAATAACCCTGTAGCTTGTGAGTTTGAAAAGGTGATTCCCCAAATTTAGCTTTTGGAAAGTCACTCAAACATTCTTTTCGAGGAAAGAAGAATTCAAGCCAACGACTTCTTCAATTACTTAATAGTAATGACAAGAAAATGAATTTATATAATCCTAGCAATTTTAAAAACCAAAGTTAGTTCGACTTTTGAATTCTTGTATTATGCTTTTACTAGTATAATATAGTGCTGTGCTGTGGTGTGAGGTGGTGGTTTGTTTACTGCAGATAGAGGCGATGCAGCAGCCTTATTTGAGGATCCTGCAGTTGCAACTCGACAGCGCTACTGCCCTGCGTCAGCGTCCGTCAGCCTCAGTCAATCCCTCTCGTTTTCCGTAGTATGATTTTTTCGTAGAAGTATGACAATGTCGACCCGGCCGTAACTCTAATTTCCCGTATAATTTCTTCGTTGCTAAATATGACTTGTTTTGTAATTAAGGTTCTCTAAATACGTTTAAATATGAGGAACTTAATGGGGGATACGTAGAGTATCTCAATCAACGGTCAAATGCGGAAGTAGTCACTGCACTGCACTGGACGATATCATCGGTAAGTGACTTTTTTTTTTTCTCTATCTATACGGTACTGCCAAAGCAGTACTTCCTTCGTCCCCATTTATTTACGATTCTATCTCCGATCATAGAGATTAAGAAAAATAAAATAAGTGTATGGAAAACGAGAAGGAAAGAGATAGAGATAAAAATGTATCGAGAAGAGAGAAAGTTGTATTGGAGAGCGAGAATCACAAATAAAAAGAGATAAATAGAGGATCTTAAAATCACAAACTAAATGGGAACGGAGGGCGTACTATTGTACTTTGCTCTCGAGACTTGATATTTTAATGTGCGTTAAACGTTGGTTAGTTAGTATATAAACACACCACACATGTTAATTAAAACGAAACTTTCTTTTTCCTACGACGTGCATCTGTTCATTTGCTTCTGCTTATATAGTAGCACGTGAGATTTTCTGATATCATGTACAGTAAACTTATATACTTAACTTGTTATTTCCCTACTATATAATTAATGCTGCCTTAATTATGTAGCCCTTCAGCACAAATTAAGTACCATCTTTTTTTTTTCCTGTGAAGAGTACACAATGACAGTCATTCGTGTCAAAACTTCATATACTCCTACTGTTATTACATGATTATAATTAGAATAAACAATTTGGTTTAAATTGATATTGATTTTCTTACTGGAACAAAACAACTAATATTGAAGTAGTTTATTTTACAATTACTCTATGTACTTTATGTAGATGGCATTTTCAATGAGTACATATAACTGACTGGGTCGGATGTTGTTGAACGCTCGATGATACCGTGATATTGATGATCCTAAATGGATATAGAGTACCAGCTAGAAATGCCTGCAACGTTTGAGAAATATTTGTGTATGCTCCACTTATCCTTTTATGGCATTTCCAATGGTATTCGTGAATGAACATAGAGTATATGTTTGGAACAAAAATGTTGGGTCACAGATGAACTAGCTAGAGAGAGCTACACCATCGGGCAATCGTACTAGTAGCTTAAGGGCTCATCGATCTCAGGTCATGATCGATCAATCCAGGAAAGGAATAGGTTACAAGCTAGTAATAGTAGTAAGGGTAGGAGGAGTAGCTAGATGATGATGGGGTGGTGTGTACAGAGCCGGCATGTGCCACCACACATCCGCCGTTTCCTCCTCCTCCATCACAAAACGGGAGCGACAAGGACAAGACCTAGAGGACATATCTCCATCTATCCTAGCGGCCTGGTACTGTTGACCGATTATTGCAACACACATTTTTAATCACCTAAAAATTGGCTCTATTAGTACAGTAAACCATGTCAACCATCAGATTTTTGAGGTTGAGGATTTCGTACGCGGTCGAAGGGGTTGTGGTGCCGAACCTCTCATTGGTGGAACTGTCCAAGACGCAAACAGGAGGATATTTTAGTTACATGCATTAGAATCGTACGACTCATATTGTTAACCATTGTTTTCAAGCGACTGAAAAGTAGCAGCTCCAACTTAATATATATATCACATTAACCACAATTTTCTCCATCATAAAACCATGGCAGCTGCCTGTAATCAATCGGCAATCCACCTTTTGCAGCTAGCTATCTTTCTCTATCAGAAAGGGGATGTGACAGATGTTGATGTTGATGTATGTACTATCATCTAGAGTAGTGCATATGCTGATGTAGATACAGTAGTAGCTAGTAATATGTAGGTTGGCACACTATAGATAGTATAACCATCCCTACTCTTACTTTTTATCATGAATAAAATAAAACAAAAGATATTTTTTGATGATCTCAAGACAGAGGGGAATCCAATCGAAGTTCGGGGGAAAAAATCATATACTGATCATCGTCGTCATCCGATATGGAAGTGAAAGTAGAATAGTTCCGCAATCATGTCTCTGATATATGAAAGCAACTAGATTCCAACTATATATGTATGAACAATAGATAGGTAGTGGCTTTGTACATATACACAACCAATGCTTCTATTTTTTTCATTCCCATTATCTTCCTTATTTATTGTGCCAGATATTTATTTCTTCCCATTAATTAGATATTTGAAGCTAGATTTCATATCCCCCAAACTAGTTTACCCAAGCAATTTTTTATTATCCATTCAACTGTGAACTGTGAACATATATACGTACGTGTACCAAAAGGCATCTTCGACGACAGTGTTTTTGCACCATACAACTCATCAGTAGATGGATAGGTAGAAGTAGAAGGATCAAATCAAACCGCAGCACAGACACGCGACACAAGCTAGGTAGGGGGATCTAGCGAACTTATCCTTCTTTTTCTCTGTACATGGGATGCTTGGACCTTCATCATCTTTTTATTTGCTTTTACAGTGAGAGATGCCTGGCTTGGTAAAGGATGTGCAAAACCGTCAGCAAGATGATCGGATGCCACCCGTAAGTAGTGCTCTCTCGCTCCGTGGCTGACTCTGACACCTTTCAAAATCATGTCGCCTGTAGTTACTAGGCTAAGCCGCACGCTCCGTCGCACCCTAAGACAATTAATATTTTTTTCAAAATATATACATGTATATATAAAGAAATATATAAATATAAATTGTTAAAAATAGAATCACATGAACTTATACGGTTTTTCTTTTAAAGGAAAGACTGTAAAGGCTAAAGAAGGTTGTTAGATTTGAGAAATAAACAGATCGAAATAAGTCGACGGTACGATTTAAAAGAGGATCAATTTTGAATAAAATTTACTAAAGTACAGAGTGCAAATAAATTTTAGAATAAGTTTCAAAAAATAATAAACAAAGTTTAGAAAGTACTTAAACAATTGACTTTAATTATTGGAACATTCCAGTAATTATGATGAAACATTTAAAAATTCAATTTTTATGTTTTAAAAAATATTTTGAATTTTTCAAAAAGTATATCATGTGAGATTTTATTTTGTTAGATTCATCGTGAGGAATACTATAGTTCAAACGGATTCGAAAACGGAGTTACGATTTAATTAAAAAATCAATTTAAAAAATTATCTAAAGGAATTTATTCTGACGAATGTCACAACGACATGTGGTTGGACACGTGTCAGCAGCAAAAATGATCCACGAAGCTCAAAATGCCGAGGGAGCTTGAAACCTATGCCGCTTCAAGCTTGTAATATTAATTAGCTCCATGGACATCTTAGGTAAACATGCCCTAGTTAGATAGCTGCTACAACTCTACTAAAAAGCTACGACAATTTATATTCTGCTGCAGCCACATGTTGGTATTGTAGGAATAACTCCCTAATATATTCTTTCTTTATTTAACGGCATTGACTTTTAGTGTCATCATCTTTCATCGTCTATCTATTTATTCACAAAGTGTAGTTTAAATATGTAAAATTATAGGTTTTGCTTTGAATATATCTGGCGCAATTTTAAGAAACAAATTTTAACCCCTCACTTGTGCCAAATAATTTTGAGGCGCAACAAAAGGAAAGTGTAATATTTTGGTTCTTTTTTCAAGAAAATACGAGATATTCCATGGACGGTTTGCGGAGAGAGGGAGAGAAGATTCGTCCATGCCCTCGGGTGAAGCAAAGAACCAATCCCATGGCAACAGCAAGGTACGTCAGGGTCAGGCCTGGGCTTCTTCACGCGCTTCAGCGCTCGGCGCAGGCAGCCTTAATTATTCTTCTTTTTATATTATTATTATTTTGTTCATGATAGCGGAGTATATTACAGTAGCATGCATACAACAAGCAACAAATTTCAGTGTGCCCGTATAACCTACCTGTCTGCACACAAAACCTTATTATCGCATTCGACTATTCGTATAAGAATATTAAAAGATACGACGGGGAGCTGTCCCAAAAAGAAGTTTTTGATTTCTCATTGAACCCCAAAAAAAGGAAGTATTTTTAAAGACCACCGACTGCATGTTCCAATCTAGATTTCACGCCTAGCTAAGGGCTTTTGTACTGTCCATATGGTATGTTCTTAAAAAAGTTGAGAAATCATTGGTCAAATGAAGAAGATATAGAGCACGGTTAGCAAAACTAGAAATTATAAACTTATTTTGGGAACATGGATGGATGGAAACACTCATGAGCTATGACACAATAACAAAATAGGAAAAAAAAATCAAGCGGATGGATGGAAAGCTACATGGGATGTGCATTTTAGCATTTTACACACTCTGGAGAGGAGTACAGGTAGAACACTGAAAGGAAGAGGAGACCAAGGGAGATTTCTATCTCTATGTATATTGATGCCATATATAGACATGAATCCTGCACATGTGTGTGGATCGGAGGGTACATACTAGTACTACATCCGTTTTTTAACTGTTGATACATATCGTGTGGGTAGACTACCTACCTGTGCATGAACTGAACCCTTATTTCCTCCATTATGTATTGTTACGATATTGCGACACTCATAGGCGGACCATCCAATATGGCATGGTATGGCGGCCGCCATACCTAGTGTCTGAGCAACTTTAGTATAGGTATGCAGCGCAGCGTTTGTGGTCTCCATGGATGAGCTTCGTGCAGCCGTTTAGGAGCCAAAACAGAGGAGGAAGAAGACTGCAAAACGTCATGGACATTTTAGCCCGTCAAATGGACTTTTTTTATGTGACTTTGCGATTTAGTTTTTCTAGTTCGCTTTAGTTCGTGTTGTCACTTCGCCATATCATAAATTTCTCGCTGCGTCCGCCACCGGCGGCACTTGATTTTAAGAGTTTAACTGGCGACACTTGATTAAGCACCAGAGTTCTCGTGATCCAATAGTGATAAAATATTCGTGACCATAACGCAGTCTAGTAGGAGAGGCAGAAATGCATTGAGATGGAAAGTGTTTCTGCCGAGAAGTATATCATTCACTGCACTAAGCTAATCGATTGATATGATTTAGGGAAAGAGATGGCCAAACAACCAAGTCGTTGTAGTATAGTGGTGAGTATTCCCGCCTGTCACGCGGGTGACCCGGGTTCGATCCCCGGCAACGGCGATCTTTTTTTTTTTTTATTTTGTCGAGCTTTTGTTACTGTCAGAGCAAACTCCTTCCCATAGCCACCATGCACGGGTGGCCTCTGGCTGCCCGGTTATAATATAATATAAGATCGATATAGTGGCATACTGATACTGATGATAACATCACAAATACATACTAGTGCACTTTATGGCTTATTCTACCTCACAATTGACTACAGTATTATGACTTGTGTTGTTTATTTGTACTAGCTTGCAAGCACAGCTTTTTAATGAAAAGAAAAAGGTTATGGTTATTTTGATGGTTGACATGATTGATGGTGTTGCTGTCATTATCACTACTGTAGTACACCACTGCAACTGTTTTTGCCTGATGCTAACCGATGTTGCTGTTGCCCTGTTGTTGTTGTTAAGTCATGGTCTACGAACCACTACCGCCGCATCGATTGATAGATACTATGGATTTTGTTATCGAATTTATACATATCTTCTGGATTTGTTTATACTATTTGAAATTAGTTTGTGTACGAAAATGAGATCAATATATGGGTGTCTTTGCTTCGTGTCCATGATGAAGTATAGCAGGTACGGTCCTGTCAACGAAAGAGCAAAGCAGAGCACTATTGTGAATTTGTCGGCAAGACATCCATTTCAAAGCAAACAAGTTCATGTAAAAAAAAAAAAAAAAGCAAAAGAGTTCCCTTCCGAGACATGGCGGGGAGATGATCTGACCAGCCTCTGCGTGCTAACTACACCTTTCCGGCCTCAGGGTGGAGCTGCACCCACGCCAGCTCCTCGTGTACCCGCCGCAGCGCTTGCCGTCGCACGAGCGCGCGCACGTGTACACGACGACGGTGGCCCAGTTGAGCGGGTCGGGGTCACGCGACTCGACGCGGAAGTAGTGCAGCAGCTGCGGCATGGCCTGCATCTCGTACATCATGGGCCAGCCGCAGCGCTGGCACGGCGGGACCTCGTCGTCGGGACGGAGGGACCCCGACGCCACCGCCCACAGCGGCTTCGCGCCGTCCTCGCTGCAGTAGCGCAACACCTGCGCGCCCTGCTTCGCCGTGGACACGCGGGCCGTGAACGCCGCCCAGGTCGCGGCGTCCTTGTCCTCGGGATCCTCCTTTTCCGCCAAGCTGGCCTTCCACGCCGCCGTGTCGTCGTCGTCGTCCTCGACCCGCCGCCGGCTGCCTCGTCAGCGACGACGTGGCCTTGTGGCGGCATGGTGTCGGCGTTCAGATCGACCTGTTCCTCGGGCATCGTAAACATGACGTACCCCGGCCATACGGCGCCCGCGAACGGCACGGCCTGATGACCAGGTGATCGCGATGCCGGCGGCTTCCGTCGCGCAGGTGCAGATCCCGGTGCTTCTCAGAACAGTAACTCGCCGTTCCACCACCACGCACGGTGCACGCCAGCTCCGCCTTCCACGTGCCGCACCAGTGGCAGAGCGGCGCGGCAGCGGCCGCGCGGGCGAACGTCGTGTCGGACTCATCATCGGAGTCGGAGCTGCTGTAGGAATAGAACGGGTTGTCCCGGGGAGAAATGGCACCGGAACACCTTCACGCTCCTCCGGCGAACGCTCCCGACCTCGCCCGCCACCTGCTCGCGCCGGTGGAGGAGGAGGCAGGACATGGACGGGCACATGAACAGGAAAAGGGTCCGGTGGTACGCCGTCGGGAACGGCGCGTACACCTGGAGCGCGAACCGCAGGGGGTCGCCGCAGAACCCGCAGACGCGGGACTCGCCGGACGGGAGGTGCACCGGGTCGAGCCAGGCCGGGGCGCCGCCGGCCTTGTTCGGGAACCGCTCGCGCAGGAGCTCATCCAGGAAAGCGAGGTGCACCTGTGGCTCCGCCGCATCCTCGTCACCATCGTCGGCGGCGACGGTGAGGCTCAGATCCCGTAGCTTGTCGGTGGTGGACTCCATCGCCCGCCCGATCTGCCCCGTCGAACAGGACAGGAGAGTTGTGGCGGCGGCTCTCCCTGGCCAACGCTACAAGTATTTAGGAGGTCGCAACGTGGGCTTATATGATTGGGCAGTCGAAATCTCAAAGACAAGCGCGCCCACATAGGAAGCCCAAACTACAACGGCCTAGCCCATGATCTATTTACGATTGTCTTCATGCCCTTTAGTTGGGTGGTTTGGTTTCGGTTCCTTTGGTTTCTCATACGGCCACCTTTGTGGTTGCACAATTTTCTGGCTTCTAAGAAAGCTGATGAGGATCGATTAAGCAAGAAATCTTTCATAAACAGCTTCATTCAGGGAGATAAAATGGTGTTAGTGGTTTAGTACTACAGATTAGGCTATCTATCTCAGGAATGTGTTCGAGCCACAACCATCAGCAGGAACGTAACAGTCTGTATGATGGAAGCCGTGGTTCAGATGCTGTAAGTTACTTTAGGTTAAAAAAAAGGTTTAACTTGAATATAGATACGCGGAACAAATAACTTCTGCAGAAATCTTTGTCCATGCTCTCAGTGGTTACAGCTTGGCAGCTCTCCAGGTTCTGCAAGTCCACAATACAAAATGAAGGAACACGATAAAAACTGAGCAAGGACAGATGCATCACCACTCAGCAGAACCTATATTCTGCAGCTTGCAAACCGCATCTGTAATTGGCAGCTGGTAACCAGACTCTTCATTTAGCGAGAAACAGCCAACGAAAGAGCAGCTCGGTTCAAACGACTTCCAGCAGCTATTACATTCTCAGTCACAGCATCAATTCGCAAATTCTCATTACCTATCGTATGCAATTCATCCCATGCAGGATATCAATCAGTAAACATGTTACCATAAAGCTCAAAGTTTCTATCATGTTGCAAACCATCATCTCTACTCATACATTACAGAAAACTAAATGCTTCAACCATCAGTGGTATCCTAAGCAGCCTCTTCGCCACCAAGTTTTTAGCAGTGTCCAAATCGACGTTACTGAAAACTTAAGAGGAAATGAGGCTGCCAAGGGTATCACTCACAGCATCCCAAGCAGCCTTCTTGATGCAGCGCGCCTAGTCACCATAGTTTCTCACCCCAATTGGCAGGGCAGCCTAACTAGACCCCAATTAGCATGTCAATACTTCTTAGTTCTACTCATATGCAGTATGCAGGTGTCCAGATGACACCGTTGCATTGCTTCTCCTAGTAAGAAGGAGGGCGAAGTTCCCTTAGACGTCGAACGACATGCTTCATTGTAGGCCTCGAAGAAACAGATTCCCCTGTGCACTCGACCGCCAGGTTTAAGAACTGAACCAGATCATCATGTGGTGCCTTATCCCACAAGCCCTCAATAAAAAATTCACGAACTCTGCCCCTTTGGATAAGCTTGATAGCCCAAGTAACAATGTTGAAACCATTCCCATACGGAGAAAATGATGGATCCAGTGCTTTCTTATCTGAAATCAATTCAAGAAGCACCACCCCGTAGCTATACACATCTGCCTTGTCAGACACCCGGCATGTCATTGCATACTCTGGTGCCACATAACCGAAGGTACCAGCAACATCAGTAGTTGCATGTGTTTCTGAGTTCCGAAGAAGCCTTGCCAATCCAAAATCAGAAAGATAAGCATTGCATTCATTGTCAAGTAGAATGTTGTTTGGCTTGACATCACGGTGCAGAATACGGGGGACACACTCGTCATGCATGTATGCAAGAGCACGAGCAACATCCAGAGCAATTTTGTGAAGCTTTCTCCAGCTTAATGGCCTCTTACCTCTCTCTTGTATGAACCTTTCCAAGTTGCCACCCGGCAAATAGTTGTATATCAGAAACATCTCTGAGTCACTGATATGATATCCTAAGAGAGTGACAAGATTAGGATGACGGCACTGCCCGAGGATCCTCACCTCTGCTTGGAACTCCTTGTCACCGTGCTGCTTCCCGATAGCAAGCTTCTTTATTGCCACAAGAACTCCAGGTGCAATCTCTGCTCTGTATGTCGCGCCAAAGCCACCAGTACCAATGCAATTACTGGCAGTAAAATTCCCAGTGGCGCGAACAACTGTCTCATAAGTCAGGGGAGCTCCAATATCAACATTGTCAAAAACCTTGACTTCCCTTCTCCTGAAAGAAGGTCTTGATGGCCTCAGACTACGTTTCCTTAAACAGATGCACAGGATAACAGCAACCAACAGAACCACGATGATGGCTGATGATGAAGCTATGGCAGCAATCTCTGTGGTTCCCAAACCACCACTGTTGCTGCTGCCACCTGAATTCTCCTCCAGCAGTCGCCTACTTGTCAATGTGCCGGGAACTGTAAACAGTTCGGCGTGCTGGGCCAATGGATTTACATCTATAGAAGCTTCTGTCACAGGGGAAATATTACCATCTAGAACTGGTGACACAGGAGCAGCTGGCACCTCCTCAGAGAACTTGTTGTCCAGCAGCAGAACTGTTTGATTTTGCAGTGCCGCAAGAACAATAGGAACCTCCCCTGATAGAGAATTACTCGACAAATTTAGAAACTTCAGTAACCTCAGCTGGCCCAAACTGGAAGGTATCTTACCACTGAAGTTGTTCCCAGATAACGAGAGAAATTGCAAGTTCTTCAGCTCCGCAAGACTAGCGGGAACCTGACCACGAAGGAGATTTTCTGCTCAGATCCATCTTCACAAGTCCCGTACAATGACGAAGCTCCGGCGGGACGCCGCCGGTTAATTTGTTCCCGGACAACTCCAGAACGCGTAGGTTTGCAAGCTTCCCAATCTGCAGGGGGATGGTACCACCCAACAAATTTGAAGACAGCCGCAGTTGCCGTAGCGCCGCACACTTCCCCAGCGCCGGCGGGATTATCCAGACAGCCGGTTGCCTGAGAGGTCCAAGATTTTCAACCCCTCTGGGAAGGTGGCCGGCAGCGAGCCGCAAAGGGAGTTACCGGCGAGGTTAAGCACCTCGAGGTGCTGAAGCCGCCAGACTTCTTGAGGGACATCCCCACTGATACTCCCGGAAGGGATGGAGAGGATTTTGAGCTTGGTGAGGCGAGCCACCGCCGGTGACAGCTCTCCTGTGAGGCGCCAACCGGCCCGGGACCGGAGCGAGAGGGCGACGACGCGGCCGGACCCCGCGTCGCAGGTGACCCCTAGCCAGGAGCAGTGGCTGACACCTGATTCATGGGACCAATTGTGGAAAGCTTCACCTGAGCCAGAGATGAGGCCGTTCTTGAGCTCGAGGAGCGCTGACCTGTCCTGCTCTTGGGGTGGCGAAAAAGCGGTGGACACGTTGGCAGTGAGAAGGTGGAGGCAAAACAGGATGGCGGTGGTGGTGGTGTGAGATGTGCTACGGCGGCGGGTGGCCATCCCCGGCGAGCCGCCGACGAGGACCTCGAGGCTGTGGTGGGGAAATTTGGGTTGACTCGAGCTTTGGCCAGGCCAGAGGTTTGTAGACGATGAAGCGGAGGACTGGAATTCAATTTATCAAATGTAAAGGACTAAACCGCGACTAATAATTTTGTTGTTCATTTATGCGTTGCCCGCTTTCGCGGCTCGTGCTGCCGTCGTTCTCATAATTTTGCTGTGGTCTATTACTTACGTTTACCTGTTTTACTTTTCATCATTGCCTGCTAATTTGAAATATTCTATTTTAGATAACTACTCCCTCCGTTCCTGAAAAAGTATCCATCTCGCATTTCAAGAAATCAAACTTTTCTAAGTTTGACTAATTATATATAAAATTTTATTAATATTTATAATGAGTATTATATATCATTAGATTCATCGTATATGGCTACCTCGTATCGAATAGCCCACACCTAACCCGTATCAAAGATGTTTCCTCCAAACCCGAAGCAAATCTAACTCGCCGAACTTAATACTAACCCATTGACGGCCCACGGATTCGAAACATCCAAACCAATATTATGGACTTATTGGAATATTTTAATAGATTATATTTTTCTTCCTCATTGGTTCTCTCACATCTCCTCTTTTAATAAATGCATTGTGTCGGCGTTCGTTGTGGCCGACGAGTAATTAGTATCGTGGAGTGCGTGTTTTGGTTTCGGATGGTTCGCGAGAGGACACAAGGATTTATACTGGTTCGGGCAACGTGCCCTACGTCCAGTTCGATGAGGCTGCTCGTGTTACTCGCGACAGTTTGTAGTAGGGGGTTACAAACAGGCGAGAGAGGGATGAGCTCCCAAGTCTCTGTGAGGTGTTCGGCGTGGGGTGAGATATCGTGTGTGTTGCACTAGTCTTCTTCCCCCCGTCGTCCTCCCGCCTCCCCCTTTTATACTGCAAGGAGGGAGGCGGGCGTACAGAGGGTTGGCGCTGGGGAGTGGGCGGCGGCGGCATGGCCGTATGTCCTGTAGGCCGCGCTGTTGATGCTTCAAACTCCGTGCCGGTCGCTGTGGATGACGTCTTCGGAGTGGCCGTGTTGCTTCTTGTCGACGGAGTGGTCCGAGCTGTCGCTCGATGGAGTCCCATCCGTATGGAGAAGCGCCACTGTAGGAGCCGGCTTGATGACGCCGTGGGTGATGGCCGTCGCTCCGGGGCGTCCTATCGTACGAGACGGTGAGTCTCTGACAGGGGACTGTTGGGGCGACGCCCACCCCGTGGACGATGCTCGTTGTGCGCATTTACTCTTCCGGGAGCGGTCATCGCCACCGTCCCATCTGGAGTTTGAGCTTATTAATGGCTTGACTGACCCCGGACATCCGTCCCGTCCGGGGTGGTTGGATCGCCCAGTCTTGCCCGTCCCCGGAGGTCGGGCGAGGCGGGACCCTCGTCCGACCCTCGAGGTCGGGGTCGGGCGAGGCGGAACTTTTGTCCGACCCCGGAGGTCGGGCGATGCGGAACCTTTGTCCGACCCCGGAGGTCGGGCGATGCGGAACCCTCGTCCGACCCTCGAGGTCGGGTCGGGCGAGGCGGAACTTTTGTCCGACCTCAGGGGTCGGGCACTTCCCGTCGGACGTCGGGGTCGGGCGAGACGGAGTAACCTCCCTTGGTGCTTTATACGTAAAGCAGTCGGAGGATCATTAATACCGGTCATCGCCGGTATTGACCCTCAACAGTAGCCCCGAGTGAGGTCCGACCCCCCGCATAAGAGGGGTCGGGCGTCGCTCTAATCGGAGGTGGCTGTAGAAGCGTTTCT
Organism: Oropetium thomaeum; assembly: GCA_001182835.1. Classification (NCBI taxonomy): domain Eukaryota; kingdom Viridiplantae; phylum Streptophyta; class Magnoliopsida; order Poales; family Poaceae; genus Oropetium; species Oropetium thomaeum. The sequence goes on along the minus strand of LFJQ01000047.1, from coordinate 1,832,477 downwards.
ACCGGAAAGGGGCGCGTGCGAGCGCGCACCTTACAGGTGTAGCCCCCGAGCGAGGTCTGATCCCTTCTTGGGATCGGGCGTCGCTTAAGTCGGGAGGAAGAGCGATCGTGGTGATCCTTATTTATGCTGTAAGGGGCGCGCGCGAGCGCGCACCTTACAGGTGTAGCCCCCGAGCGAGGTCTGATCCCTTCTCGGGATCAGGCGTCGCTTAAGTCGGCAAGAAGGAATTTTCGTTCGCGAGAGCGAACTCATCCTTGGGACTTAAGGTTCTGCGACCCCGCGTTGGATCTCTTTTTGCGATTCCGTCCCCGAGTCCTCTGCTCGTCGCAGTGACCGGTCGGGGGTTCGGTTCGTCTTTGCATCGTGCCTCCAGCGCGTCCGTCCGCCGGACGAGGAGGTTGAGCCGAGCCACGCCTTACCTCGATGGCCGAGGCGTGACGCTCATCGAGCTGCTAACGGGCAAGTTCAAGTGGAGCCCCGGGATCCCTTCGGGGGGATCCCAGCCGAACCGGCTGGCGGTTAGCCCCAATATTCCTAGTCGCCGTCCCACGTGGTTCTCAGATGCCGTTCGATAGGCTTCTGAGGGCTCGTTGCCTCTCTGCGGGGAGATACCCGTGGGTCGGATCGGACCGGGACTCGAACGCGAATCGTGATGCCCCTGGGCGGTCGACCGCCTGGGGGTACTGGCCGCTAGCGGACCCATCACTTTTCACCCCTCACTCTGTTTATGCCCTGAGCGGCTGTCGAACCCATCCGCTGGGCCAGCCTTCGAACTCTTTGGGCCGTCGGGGCATGTTTCAGCCCATGTGTTTTTCTTACCTGAGCGGGCCGGCCCGATAAGTCGAACCGTCGCTCGGTATCGCGGGGTACCAGAGCTGGCCCAACCCGATAAGTTGAAGCGTCGCCCGCCGGCGCGCGGTGGCGCTCGATCTGTCGAAGCCTGTAGGCGTCAGCAATAAAACGTGACGAGACGTTTACCTGTCTCACCTGGCGCGGGAGTGAATGGAGCGCGCTGCTCGAGGGGGAGCGTCGCGGGAATCGTTGCCTCGGCCGAGCTTATAAACGTACCACGGGCTCCGTTCGTCCTCGCTCAAGTCTTTTGCCTCTTCGAGTTCCCGCTGTCTTGCGTGCTTAGCCCCCCAGCCTTTTCGCCGTCTCCGATTCTCACTACTTCCCGAATCCTCTGCTTCGGTCAAACTCGTTAGATAGCAATGGCGTCGTGGTTGAGGTCCGACGTGCGTGGAAACCGCCTCCAGGGCCTGGTGAAGCGCGGCCTTCTCCGCGCGCGCACGGCGACGATGGAGTGGCAGGTCCCGGGCGACGAGACGGTGCCATCCCCGCCGGATGGCTACGTTGTCTCGTTCGCGCCGTTCCATGAACGGGGCTTCGGCGTCCCCGCGCACCGATTTCTCCGGGGGCTGCTGCATTATTACAACATCGAGCCGCAGCACCTCAACCCCAACGGGATCCAGCACGTCGCCCTTTTCGTGGCGTTGTGCGAGGGATTCCTGGGGATCGAGCCCCACTTCGACCTCTGGCGGCATTTCTTCGCCGTCAGTCTGGTGAAGGCGGAGCACGGACCGGCGCCGATCGGGTGCGCTGGTATCCACCTCCGCAACAACCGCGCTGCCGACTATGTCTCCGTGAAGCTGAAGAGCTCCCACAGGGGCTGGCATGGTCAATGGTTCTATCTTAAGAACGATACCGCCGGTCCCCTGCCGGAGTTCACGGGGCGGGTCTTCGCGCGGGCGCCGGAGTCCTGGAGATGGGGTGCTCCGAAGAAGGAGCAGACGATGCTGGATGGCCTTCTCGCGGCCATCGCGCAGCTGAAGGAGGCGGGCGTGCGCGGTGCCGGGGTCATCGCGGAGTACCACGCCCGCCGCGTCCTTCCGCTGGTGGCCCGCCCGCTCCGTCTGGACCAGATGGGGCCCGGCGTGGACGCGGAGGGGTCGGTGATGGCGGGAGCTCCCCCCTCCGAGTCGGAGCTCAAACAACGCCTGAAGGAGACCCTCCTCCCGGAGGAGGCCGACGTCGACTTGGACGACCATCCTCGGGCCCTTCCGTGGCCGGGAGCGTCCAAATTGTAAGTTCTCCCCATCCTTAGCTTGTAGATCGTCTTTTTTCTTTTTAGAGTCGATATTGACTATTTCGATGCGTGCCAGGAGGGCCTGGTCTTCCGCCGATCCCTCATCCCCGTCCCGGAGGACGCCGCGACCAGGGAGGCGAACCGCCTCGCCGCCGAGGAGCAGAAGCGGCGGAAGGACGCCGCGAAGGCGAAGAAGGCGGCGAAGCTCCAGAGGCGCGGTCGCCGCCAGGGGTCGGAGGAGGAGGAGAGCGATGACGACGATGACGACGACGAGGAGGAAGAGGAGGAGGAGGAGGAGGTCGCCCCGCAAGGGTCAGGGCGAGGGTCGCGCCCGCCGGCCAGTGCTGACATGGGAGGGCCTCAGGGCGAGCGGGTCGCGCCCGCGGTGGAAGAGAGGAGGCCCGAGGCTCGGGGCCGGAGGCCTCGGGTCGGGCCCCCGGGTCCGGCTGCGACGCGCCCACAGGAGGAACCACCGAGGTCTGAGCCTCGGAGGTCGGAGGCGACGCCGAGTCGCGCCCCGGCCGTGCCCGCGCGGGTCCGCGACAGCGGGAGCGGCGCCAAGGACGCCGACGCCGGCGGGGCCATCGGCCGGCACGCCCCCGAGCGGGAGGGCGGCGCCCACGGCTGCCCCGGGGGAGCCGCGGCAGCGCGGGCGAGCGAGAAGCGCCCCCGCCCTTCGGAGGGGCAGTCGGATCCGACCCCCAAGCGTCGTCGGGAATGGCCACAGGGTAAGTAGTTTTGGTTCTTTCTTTCTTTTCTTTAAGTGTCCTGCTCACCGCCGCTCGCTCGTTGTGCAGGGTCGGAGGGATGGTCCTGGCGTTGGCCACGGCGCCCAAGAAGGCGCTTGCGCGGCGCCCGTCCGCCGGTGCGCCAAGGGCCGGTGACGCGGAGTCATCGGCGGCCGGTGAGGCCAGGGCGATGGAGCCCCCGCGCGCGGTGGCGACGGCCGTCGAGGCGGCGCGGACCGCGGAGCGGGAGGTGGCGGCGGCGGAGCCGGTGTGGGCGGAGGCGATGGTGGTGGCGCCGCGGGAGGCGCCAGAGGGCGCGGGCACCAGCGGGCCTGCGGCCGCCGTGGTGCCAACGGCCCCCGTGGCCGAGGGGTCGGCGTCGGGGGGCGCCGCGGTGGGGTCCGTAGACCAGGCCCTCCAAGAGGAGCTTTCGGAGATGGTCGCGTTGGACAACATCGCGGCGTCACTCCGACATCGCCTCTCGGGGGGTCTCAGGAGGCGCCAGGCACTCGAGCGGCAGCTTATCGCTGCTCGCGCGCGGCGGCGATGCCCAGACCCGGGAGGAGTCCGCGGTCGGCCGACTCCGGGGGGCGGAGGAGGAGGCCCGCGTTTTGAAGGAGGAGCTGGAGTCCGCCCACCAGGCTCGCAACGCCGTCACCGTGGTGGCGGTGGAGAGGAGCCAGCAGGTGGGCGAGCTTCGGGCGGTGCTCCGGAAGGAGAGGGAGGCGAGGATGGAGGCCGAGGGCGTGGCCGCCGGCCTGGGAGCGGAGCTGTCCGACGCCCGGACAGCGGTGAAGAACTTCGAGAGGCGGTGGCGGGTATGTGGTACCCTTTCTCCTTTGCTCTTTTAGCTTTCTTTCCTTAGGCAGCGTGGTCTGACCGTCGGACGATGTGTGCAGCGCTCACGGAGCAGGTGGAGGAGCGCGCACGGGAGGCGTCAAGGGAGGCACTCCGCCGAGGCGTGCACCGGGCGTTCGCTATCGCCCGGTCTCATTATTCCAGCATCGCGCTGGACTTAATGAGTCAGGGGTTCGCGCCCGGGTACACCGACGCGGAGCTGGACGAGATTGAAGATGAAGTCGCCCCCTTGGCGCACGCTCTGGCGGCGAGGATAGAGGAGGAGGATCGCCCCCCGACCCCGGAGCATGAGAGGCCCCCGGCTCCAGAGCAGGACCGGACCCCCGCCCCCGAAGAGTAGGAGTAGATGTTAGTATGTATTTAGGGTGTCCGAGGCCGAAGCGCCCGGACAACTTGTAAAAACAAGTTTTTGTATTACAAGTGATTTTGACCTCGACGGCCTGTTTCCTTATCACTTGCGTGAAAAAGCGCTCTGTCCCTCACTCGTCCGTTTATGTGTCCCCAAAGAATCGTAGGTTGTAGACCGGATCGACACTTAGTTTTTGCCGGTGAGCGACGTTGCCGTAGCCTTTCGCAGGCGGTAGGCGTTTCGCAGTCCGACCGACTCGACTTCGTGTTTCTCCTATCCACGACCTATCTTCTCTGAGTCTTAAACGTTAGGTGGGGGGCCGAGGCTCGGTGCAAAACGTAAGTCGCGGATAGGATCGATCGTTAGCTTGACTGGTGAGTGTTGTGGCTATAGCCCCCGTGGGCTCGTTAGCACTTTCGCGGTCCGACCAGTTCGATCTCAAGCTTTCCTATCTTTGACTTACTTGTTTTTGCGCGAGTTTTTTGAAAACATGCGAGGGTCGGGCCGCGCACGTATTGCACATGGAATACGTGCGCACACCTTACAGGTGTTGAGCCCCCGAGCGTGGTTGGACCCCTGTGTAGCAGGGGTCGGACGCTGCTCGGGGGGTGCGGAAAATAGACAAGCTACGAGTTTTAGGGATAGAAACGACGTAGCTGTTCGATGTTCCAGGCGTTGGTGAACTCTTGTCCGTCCGCGGTCTGTAGCTTGTAGGTGCCGGGTCGGAGAACCTTGGCGACGATGTAAGGCCCCTCCCATGGTGGCGACAGCTTGTGTCGACCTTGGCTGCTGGTGACGCGACGAAGAACGAGGTCGCCGACGTTGAACGCTCGCTCCCGCACGTTCCTTCCATGGTACCGGCGTAGTGCTTGCTGGTACTTGGCGGATCGGAGGAGCGCCACGTCTCGAGCCTCGTCGAGCTGATCCATCGCGTCTTCGAGGGACGTCTGGTTCCCTTGATCATCGTACGCCTTCACCCTCGGAGCACCGTAGTCGAGGTCGGTTGGTAGGACAGCTTCGGAGCCGTATACCATGAAGAAGGGGGTAAACCCCGTGGCCCGACTAGGGGTCGTCCGCAGGCTCCAGAGCACGGCAGGGAGTTCGGCTGCCCACCGACCGCTGAACTGCTTCAGGCGGTTGTGGATCCGAGGCTTCAATCCCTGCAAGATCATGCCGTTTGCGCGTTCGACCTGCCCGTTCGTCCGGGGGTGCGCTACGGCTGCCCAGTCGACGCGGATATGGTAGTCGTCGCAGAATTTAAGGAATCGCTTTCCTGTGAACTGCGTACCGTTATCCGTGATGATGGAGTTGGGCACTCCAAAGCGGTGAATGATGTCGAGGAAGAATTCCACCGCTTCTTCCGGTCGGATCCTTGCCACCGGTCGGGCTTCGATCCATTTGGTGAACTTGTCGACGGCCACCAAGAGATGGGTGTAGCCCCCGGGTGCTTTTTTGAGCGGTCCGACCAGGTCGAGTCCCCAGACCGCGAACGGCCATGTGACGGGGATGTTCTGCAGCGCTTGCGCCGGCAGATGGGTCTGCCGGGCGTAGAACTGGCAGCCTTCGCAAGTGCGCACGACATGCGCAGCGTCGTTGACAGCTGTTGGCCAGTAGAATCCTTGTCGGAAGGCGTTCCCGACCAAGGTCTTGTGCGCCGCGTGGTGTCCGCAGATGCCACCGTGGATGTCTTGCAGCAGCAGCTTTTCCTGCTCGGTTGGGATGCAGCGCTGCAAAATCTTGGTGAGGCTTCTTTTGTAGAGTTCCCCATCGATAAGGACAAAGGCCTTGGCCCGACGCGCGATGCGTCGGGCTTCCGCCTTGTCCGTGGGGAGTTCCCCTCGGATGAGGCAGTCGAGGTATGGGGTCCTCCAATCGTTTGGAGGGCCCGACCCCGACGTGGATGCTTCATCGACTTCCATGACGTCGGGTCCTGGAGGCGCGGGAGTCGACCCGACCCCTTCCCCTGGGGTCGACTCGTTGTCGGCCCCTTTTGGGTCTTTGGGTCGGATCGACGGCTGGCTTTGGTCGTGGGAGAAGACCCCTGGTGGGATCTGGTCCCGACCCGCCGCCATCTTCGCGAGGGAGTCGGCTTCTTCGTTCTGTCGCCTCGGGACATGCTTGAGCTCAAGACCGAAAAACTTGTGTTCGAGCTTGCGTACCTCTTGGCAGTACGCGTCCATGACATCGCTGTGGCAGCTTGACTCCTTCATGACTTGGTCGACGACGAGTTGGGAATCGCCTCGGACCTCGAGACGTCGGATCCCCAACTCGTCGGCGATCTTGAGCCCGTTGATGAGCGCTTCGTATTCCGCCATGTTGTTGGAGGCGGGAAACTGGAGTCGGATTGCGTACCTCATGCGTACTCCCATGGGGGAGACGAAGACGAGTCCGATCCCTGCTCCTGCGCGCATCAACGAGCCGTCGAAGTAGAGGACCCAGTACTCTTGGTCGACGGGGGCAGTGGGGAGCTGGATTTCGGTCCACTCCGCCACGAAGTCGGCCAAGGCCTGGGACTTGATCGCTGTACGAGGGGCGTACGTGATTCCCTCGCCCATGAGCTCGAGAGCCCATTTCGCGGCCTTCCCCGTTGCGTCGCGGTTTTCGACGACCTCACGCAAGGGGGAAGAGGTGACCACCGTTACCGGGTGCGACTCGAAGTAGTGTCTGAGCTTTCTCTTGGCGAGGACGACGCCGTAAAGAATTTTCAGTATCTGGAGGTACCGAGTCTTTGTGTCAGACAAGACTTCGCTCACGAAGTAGACGGGGCGTTGAACTTTGAGGGCGTGGCCCTCCTCCCTTCGCTCTACGACCAAAGCAGCGCTGACGACCTGGGTCGTCGCGGCGAGGTAGAGTAGGAGTGGCTCTTTCGGGGTCGGAGGCACCAGGACCGGTGGCTTGGACAGGATAGCTTTTATCCTATCGAGAGCCTCCTGTGCCTCGGGAGTCCATTGAAATCGGTCGGATTTCTTCAGGAGCTGGTAAAGCGGGTGAACGCGCTCTCCGAGGCGTGAGATAAAACGGCTTAGCGCCGCCAAGCACCCGGTCAGGCGTTGCACTCCCTTCAAGCTCTGGATCGGACCCATCCGGTTGATGGCTTCGATCTTCTCCGGGTTGGCTTCGATGCCACGCTCGGAGACGATGAATCCGAGCAGCATCCCCCTCGGGACCCCGAAAACACATTTTTCGGGGTTGAGTTTGATGCCGTTTGCTCGGAGCTTGGTGAAGACTCGCTCCAGGTCGTCGACGAGCTGGTTGGTCTTCTTGGACTTGACTACGTGTCGTCCACGTAGGCTTCGACGATGTCTCCGATGAGTTCGTCGAAGGTTCTGATCATGCAGCGCTGATACGTAGCGCCTGCATTCTTCAGTCCGAACGGCATCGTGACGTAGCAGTACGAGCCGAACGGAGTGATGAATGACGTCGCGAGCTGGTCGGACTCCTTCATCGGGATTTGATGGTACCCGGAGTACGCATCAAGGAAGCATAGGGTTTCGCACCCCGCAGTTGAGTCGACTATCTGATCGATTCGTGGCAAAGGAAACGGATCCTTTGGACACGCTTTGTTGAGACTGGTATAGTCAACGCACATTCTCCATTTCCCACTCTTTTTTCGCACAAGAACGGGGTTGGCTAACCAGTCGGGGTGATACACTTCCTTGATGAAACCGGCTACCAGGAGTTTGGCGATCTCTTCCCCGATCGCTCTGCGCTTCTCCTCGTCGAAGCGGCGCAGACGTTGCTTGACCGGGCGAGAGCCCGGCTTGATGTGCAGGGCGTGCTCGGCGACTTCTCTCGGAATGCCTGGCATGTCCGAGGGTTTCCACGCGAAGATGTCGATGTTCGCGCGGAGGAAGTCGACGAGCACGCTTTCCTATTTGGGGGAGAGAGCAGTCCCGATCTTCGCCGTCTTGCCGTCGGCGCTGTCGGGGTAGAGCCGGATCTCTTTGACGCCCTCCGCGGGTTCGAAGGATCCAGTGCTGCGGTTGGAGTCGGGCGCGTCCTCGGTGACTTGCTGGCGGATGACAGCGAGTTCCTCCGTCGCCACGGTTGCGGAGGCGAGCTCGCCAGTCTCCGCCTCGCATTGGTAGGCGTGCTGGAAGGACGTCCCGACGGTGATCACCCCCTTCGGCCCAGGTATTTTGAGCTTTAGGTAGGTGTAATTGGGCACGGCCATGAACTTGGCGTAGCATGGCCGTCCCAATATGGCGTGGTAGGATCCGTGGAATCCTACCACCTCGAAGGTGAGAGTCTCCGTCCTGAAATTGGACGGAGTCCCGAAGGTGACGGGCAAATCGATTTGCCCGAGGGGAACAGCTTGTTTCCCAGGAATGACGCCGTGGAAGGGTGCGCCGGTCGGGCGAATGCGCGCCCGGTCGATGCCCATGGCGTCGAGGGTCTCGACGTAGAGGATGTTGAGGCCGCTGCCTCCATCCATAAGCACCTTGGAGAGGCGCTTAGTGCCGACGATCGGGTCTACCACCAACGGGTACTTGCCTGGTTGCGGTACGTGGCTGGGGTGGTCTGACCGGTCGAACGTGATCGGAGACTCCGACCACTTGAGGAACGACGGGACGGCGGGCTCAACTGCGAACACCTCACGGCGCTCCAGCTTGGCCCGACGTCGGCCACCGTGTGGCGCCGGCCCAGAGACGATCATAAGGCAGCCGTCCGTCTCCGGGAAGTTGTCGTCGCCGTCGGCGGCGTCGACGTCGTTGCTGGCGTCATCGGGAGCCTGTCTGGATTTGCCTTTCGGCTTGCCCTTCTTGGCCTCCTCGGCCAGGAACTTCTTCATCAGCGAACACTCTTTGTATAAGTGTTTCACTGGGAAGGCGTGGTTGGGGCACGGCCCGTTCCACTTCTTTTCGAAGTGGTCCGGCATGTCCTCCGTGGGTGCCTTGGCACCCTTGCGATCCGCGGCAGCGACCATCCGTTCTCCGGACGGACGCGGCCGGTTCTTCTTCTTCTTCTTGCTCGGAGGGTCGGAGGAGCCTCCGCCGGCTGTCTCGACCCGCTTACCTTTGGCGTCTTGGGCGCGATCGAAGATCGCACCCACCGCCTCCTCGCCAGAGGCGAAGCTGGTCGCGATGTCCAGCAACTCTCTGGCGGTCCGGGGACTCTTGCGCCCTAGTTCGTGAACTAGGGAGCGACAGGTCGTCCCGGACAAGAATGCGCCGATGACATCGGCGTCACCGACGTGCGGCAGTTCGTTGCACTGCCGGGAGAAGCGCCGGATGTAATCCCTGAGCGACTCTCCAGGTTTCTGCCGGCAGTTCTTGAGGTCCCAGGGGTTACCTGGGCGGTTGTAAGTCCCCTGGAAGTTTCCAACGAAAACCTCCTTAAGGTCAGACCAGCAGGTGATCTGATTGGCGGGGAGATGCTCGAGCCACGTTCTGGCCGAGTCGGCCAGATACAATGGCAGGTTGCGGATGATGAAGTCGTCATCCTCCGCGCCCCCAGCCCGGCACGCGAGGCGATAGTCCTCGAGCCACAGGCCGGGGTTGGTTTCCCCCGCGTACTTCGGTACGTTGGTCGGGGGTCGGAAACGCCGCGGGAATGCTGCGTTCCGAACGTGAGGACTGAAGACCCTCGGTCCCGGGGCGTCCGGGCTAGGGCTTCTATCCTCGTCGTCGTCGTAGCGTCCTCCTCGACGCGGATGACGCGATCGGGAGGTGCCATCGTCGAACTCCAGGCGGCGCCGCCGCGCATCCAGGGTGGCGCGGGCGTCCCTGTTCGTCCCCAGACGACCGCGGACGGAGGCTTTCGCCGTGCCATCCGCTGCTGGGGGAGTCTGGTGGACAGACGTGTTCTGGGCACGTTGTCCACGCAGACGCGACAGCGAGCTCTCAGCTTGCTGCACTGCCGCGTGCTCAAGTAGCGCCTCAACCTCGCGCTGGGCGCGTCGGGCCTCCGGCGTGACAGGCTCAGGGAGGCCCCTGAGCAATGCCGCCGCCGCGGCCAAGTTCTGGCTCGCCCGTGGGAAGCGCGGGCAGCCATCGTCACGACTTGCGATTCGTAAGTCGCGAACGTCAGTGCGGGTGTGTTCACTGGACTCGCTCTGAGCGAGCTCGTGATCAATCGCCGCACGCTGCTGATCCAGCTGACGCTGGACCTCCAGGAGTTCCTCCCTTCGTGCGCGCAGTCGTTCTGACTGCGCGTCACGGGGTGGGGTCCCGTCCTGCGGGCCAGACGATTCCGCAGGGCGTTCGCCCTCCGCAGCGGGAAGATGCTCCGCACGTATCATAAGGCACTCGCGTGAGGGATGATGACTTCCCTCACTGCACTCTGCATCGGAATCTTCGTTTGACGCTCCATCTAGGAGGTCGAAGAGAGACTCGGATGCGCAGCCCACCATGGCCACGAACTCGTTGTTCATGGCGCGTGGAGCTGGGAGCGTCGACGCCCGAGACAATGTCCCAGCGAGAGGCGATACACGCCCGGGGTCAAGCGGGGCAACCGGTGGTGCCGCTGCACCGGCCAGTGCCAGAGCGCCATCTGAGATGGCGACGAAGTCGAGGCTCCCGAAACGCACGTGTGCACCGGGAACCCAGGTGTTTGCGCGGCTAGCCATCCGAACAAAGAGAGGGGTTTGACGAAAACACGCACAAAGAACCCCTACCTGGCGCGCCAACTGTCGGCGTTCGTTGTGGCCGACGAGTAATTAGTATCGTGGAGTGCGTGTTTTGGTTCGGATGGTTCGCGAGAGGACACAAGGATTTATACTGGTTCGGGCAACGTGCCCTACGTCCAGTTCGATGAGGCTGCTCGTGTTACTCGCGACAGTTTGTAGTAGGGGGTTACAAACAGGCGAGAGAGGGATGAGCTCCCAAGTCTCTGTGAGGTGTTCGGCGTGGGGTGAGATATCGTGTGTGTTGCACTAGTCTTCTTTTTTTCCCGTCGTCCTCCCGCCTCCCCCTTTTATACTGCAAGGGGGGAGGCGGGCGTACAGAGGGTTGGCGCTGGGGAGTGGGCGGCGGCATGGCCGTATGTCCTGTAGGCTGCGCTGTTGATGCTTCAAACTCCGTGCCGGTCGCTGTGGATGACGTCTTCGGAGTGGCCGTGTTGCTTTTTGTCGACGGAGTGGTCCGAGCTGTCGCTCGATGGAGTCCCATCCGTATGGAGAAGCGCCACTGTAGGAGCCGGCTTGATGACGCCGTGGTGATGGCCGTCGCTCCGGGGCGTCCTATCGTACGAGACGGTGGGTCTCTGACAGGGGACTGTTGGAGCGACGCCCACCCCGTGGACGATGCACGTTGTGCGCATTTACTCTTCCGGGAGCGGTCATCGCCACCGTCCCATCTGGAGTTTGAGCTTATTAACGGCTTGACTTACCCCGGACATCCGTCCCGTCCGGGGTGGTTGGATCGCCCAGTCTCGCCCGTCCCCGGAGGTCGGGCGAGGCGGGACCCTCGTCCGACCCCTCGAGGTCGGGGTCGGGCGAGGCGGAACTTTTGTCCGACCCCGGAGGTCGGGCGACGCGGAACCTTTGTCCGACCCCGGAGGTCGGGCGATGCGGAACCCTCGTCCGACCCTCGAGGTCCGGTCGGGCGAGGCGGAACTTTTGTCCGACCTCAGGGGTCGGGCACTTCCCGTCCGGACGTCGGGGTTGGGCGAGACGGAGTAACCTCCCTCGGTGCTTTATACGTAAAGCAGTTGGAGGATCATTAATACCGGTCATCGCCGGTATTGACCCTCAACACTAACTTTCTGGGAAGAAGATAGGAGGCATCAGTATCGTCTGCTTGTTAGAGCAAGAGTCATTGAACTGACAGATATGCCGAAGTATATTCTTCTCACAGAGGTGGAAGGCTTCATGGGTGTGCTCTCTGACAGTCCAGTGTGAAATACTGGAGCATAACCTCTTGGGTGGTCACCCTGCAGATGAAGATCCAGCACCAAATAATAATTCGAACAATCAGCCCCTCCTCTTTGATTTCTTTGGCTTCGGACAACAAGCTGGGCATCCTGCACACATTCCAGCAATTGCTGATCACCACGAGGGAGACCTAGGGGATTGGGACGCATGGCCACAACAAGAGGATCCTGCCATGCATCCAGAAATGGGGTTCAGATGAACACGCACCTTGACCAACAGGGCAACCACCAGAATGAAATACTTCTAGACCTCAATGAAGCCCCAATAGAAGATATGGAGGATTTTGAAGCAGTGGGGCTACATTTTGACTTAATGTAGTGCCAGATCCTGAAGCTATGGTTGAAATAGTGGATCAGAATATGGTGGAAGCAGGCCACCCGCCTGAGCATATTGTTGAGGATCAATACCAGAGGTAGTTAACCTTAATGACCCTCAACCTTAACAAATGCGATCAGGGCATAAATAATCCCCGCCTTAACCAACCTCCGCACCGTACGGGCGCACAACAGACCAAGTCAACAGGCTATCTCCACCTCGCCCGACCCCTTCGCGGAGGGGTCGGATCCTCCACGCGCGGGCGACGCGCTCGACCCCGTCTCTATAGGGGTCGAGCAAACGCGTCTTCGTCTCACCTGACCTCAGGGTCGAGCGAATCGCCCACTACTCCACGAGTAGGTTGGACGGTGACGGCTGGAAAATAAATGCCTGAACCACCCACGCTCGCTGACAGGTAGAACCACCCACTACCCAGGTAAGTGGGCGTTAAATGCACACGACGTGCACCGTCCATAGGATGGACGTCGCTCCTACAGCCCCTGTCAAAGACTCATCGCCCCTTCACGACGGGACGTCCCGAGTGACGGTCACAACTACGGCGTCACCACGCCAATGCCTACAGTGGTGTTTCTCCATACGGACGGGACTCCGTCGAGTGACGGCACGGGCCACTCCGCCGAGCAATAGCAACACCACCACACCGAAGACGTCATCTGCCATGGACATGCCCAACTTACGTACGGCCATGACCTGCTCCACGGAATCGGACCTCCCCACATCACAGTATAAGAGGAGGAGGAGACCGAAGACAAGAAGGAGGAGTTTTTCGACAAGCTTACGCGCCTACGACGCTCACTAGCTCACTCTAGCCTTTGAATACTCACCCGCGAACACACTTAGAGACAGGGAGCACTCTCCCCTTCTCCTCCTCTTGTAACCCCCATTGTAAACCTTGTCGTGAGTAACACGAGCAGCTCGGAAACTGGACGTAGGGCATCGTTTCCTGAACCAGTATAAACCTTGTGTCCTCTCGCGAACCATCGAGACCTCAAAACGCACCCCCCACGATAAATTTACTAGTCGACAGTAACGAACCTCGACACATATCATTGAGATGCCCTTGGTTCAGCTCCCTAAACAAGTTGTGGGTGAGGACGAGCCCAATGATGCTGCCCATGCTCCCGTGGAAAACAATGTTGAGGAACAGTTAAGTTACTAGCACTCTGCTGCACCACCTCCTCTTTCGGGCAGCTCAGTTAGCAACGCCAAGGATGAAGAGCCACCTGTGGAACACAATGATCAGGTTTTGCAACCCTTGATCCATGGTCCTTTCCTCCCTGAGGAAGAGGTGGAAGCTAACTTTGTTGATGAGGTGCAGAACAACAATGAATTGGCCTTGATTCCATTACAAGTGCCACATCAGGTTGAAAACAACCATCTAGACCTATTCAATGACAACCAGCAAGTGGGTACGGTGCAGGTATAATTTGATTCTAATCTGTGTCCTAGAGAGTTTTTGTATCTACGACAAAATAGTACCTCCCAAGAGACATGCAGATGGTATCAGGCTCTGGGCAAAATACTTCTCACCCCGTGGTAGTGTAAAAATGAGTGTTCAGATCCATTGATCTGGGCAGATTTCTTCTCCTACATACTGCTATCCCAGTTCACTATGATTGGGCTAAGGCTTTCCTGAACTCCAATATTTGGACCGGATTGCAGACCCTGATAGGAGATAGTATTGATAATCAAATAAGCTTCGTCCTCCCAAAGAAGTGTTCTCTGAAAGATAGTCCCAAATGCATCACGACAGAAGATGCTAGTAACATCAATGATCATATCACAAGTGAGAAGGATATCTCCACCCCAAATGCAGAACCCTCTGCACAGGGGGGCTGTCATAGTGCTCCAGCAATCAAAGTGAAACATAGAAGGTATGCCACACTAACACTTGTTGATACTGAGGTTAGAAGAAGCCTGCGAATTAGGGATGTGAATAAGGGTTTCAAAGGAAACACCCGCACTGACAAGAACTGCTTTATGTGCTCAGTTGAAGCCCCTACATTGTCTAAGAAAGTCATAAGAAACTTGGGCACTACATTCTACAACACTGATCCAACACAGCTAAATGATGAAGCCCTTCTGAAGAGAAAGAAGACAGTGACTACGGTTGGGCGTAGTAGTCAATATGGCAAGTCAAATTCAAGGAAAGATGACCATGATGATAGGAAGAGCAACAACAAGAAGAAGAAAAAGCAGTGAAGCCTATGAGAGCTTCACTAAAAGCACCAAATGGAACTCATTATATTTTATTATGGCTGTAATTTGTATTAGCATTTATGCTGGTAAACGACTTCTGACCAATCTCCCTTCTAAACTGTTCAATAAAGCTGATCTCTAAACTATCAGCAAACAGGCTACAACAAGTGATCCTCCAACTTGTACACCAAAATCAATATGGGTTCATCAGGAATAGAAATATTCATGACTGCTTAGCTTGGTCTTTTGAATATCTACATCTATTCCACAAATCCGGTAGCAAATTAATTCTGTTAAAACTTGACTTTGAGAAGGCTTTTGACAAGGTTGAAGACTCAGCGATCATTGAGATCATGAAAGCTAAGGGATTGGGAAATAGATGGATTCGGTGGGTCAGAATGGTGACGAAAACTGGCACTTCTGCTGTATTACTAAACGGAGTACCCGGGAAAGTATTTCACTGCAAACGAAGTTTGCGCCAAGGTGATCCCTTATCCCCCTTGCTATTTGTTTTGGCAGCAGACCTATTACAATCTGTAATGAACGAAGGACATGAGCTTGGGCTTTTTAATCTACCAATACCACAAAGAGCAGGGATGGACTTTCCAATAATATAATATGCTGATGATACTCTATTAGTAATGCAAGCATGTCCTAGGCAGCTCGTAGCTCTAAAGGCGCTATTACACACGTTCTCTGAATCAACTGGGCTTTGTGTCAACTATGCTAAATTAAACATGATCCCGACCAATGTATCTGCAGAAAGAATGGAAATCCTTGCAGCAACTTTAAACTGTCAGATTGGTGGAATGCCAAACATTGTGGATTTCTTGCCAATGGTACAAACAATAGAAAGAAGATTGACGGGTTGTGCACAGTTCCTTACCCAAGCTGGAAAATTGGAGATGGTTAATTCTGTTCTATCCTCCCTTCCAACTTTCTATATGAGCACCATCAGGTTGCCGAGTGCAGTGGTCAGTCAAATTGATAAATACTGCCGGCATTGCTTTTGGAGGGGGTCTGATCTAAATGCAAAAAAAACCACCCCTGGCTGCTTGGAAGCTAGTCACGCGGCCGAAGAGTGAGGGAGGACTCGGTGTGGTGAAACTAAGGGCCCAGAACACAGCACTATTGCTCAAACAACTTCAGAAGTTCTATAACAAGGACAATTTGCCATGGGTGCATTTACTTTGGGACACATATTACCGAAATGGTAAAATGCCTGGATATCACAAGAAAGGCTCCTTCTGGTGGCGTGAAGTTGTTAAGCTCCTACCAGCTTTCAAGGGCATCTCCTCAGTAAGCATAGGCGATGGAACAACAGTTCAGCTTTGGACCGATTCATATATTGGCACCCCTTTATCGATGATGTACCCAGAACTATACTCTTTTGCCAAAGACCCTCGAATTCTTCTTAATAAAGTACTGATTATGGAGAACTTGCATGACCTGTTCCACCTTCCGCTAACGAACATAGCTTTCCAACAACTGCAAGCCATAGACAAATATGAGGCAGTCTGGAAGATTTTTCGGTCTCAAAAGTCTATAGGAAGATTATGGAACACATGCCAGTACATATATCATTTCGGTGGCTATGGAGGTCAGCATGCCAACCAAAGCACAAAGTATTTTTCTGGCTACTAATGCATGACAGGCTAAACACCAGGGGCCTGCTACGGAGGAAAAATATGTTGTTGGAATCCTACACATGTGAATTGTGTATACTGCAGAAAGAGGAATCTCTCCGTCATCTTTTCATAAAGTGCAATTTTGCAAAACGTTGCTGGGAATCCATTGGTATATATCTGCCTAGAACACTGAATGCGAATCAACTGGTGAAAGGAATAAAGCGAAGAATAGGACGGAGTTTCTTCATGGATATTGCCATTCTAATGTGTTGGGCAATCTTGAAAGTGAGGAACAATTGGCTGTTTGATGCAGTCAACCCCACAATGGAAGAAACGAGAGCTATCTCCTTCGAAGAACTCACAAAGATCATCTGGAGAGCAAAAGAGAAGAAAAAAGAGCCAATAGAAATATGGATTAGGGATCATTACTAGAGCTATCTTTTCTTCCGTTTCTTTTTTCCGCTTTTTACTTGTACATAATTTGGTGGTTCAATAAAATCTTGTAGATGCCCAGCCTCTCCAGTTTCAATTCAAAAAAAAAAAGATAGCAACAACTAGGACAGCCACCTTAGTGCTTCCAAAAGCGTAGCCACCTCAGATAAATTTTTGAATGCTTCAATATTACTTGCACCCAAAGACAACTTGTATGTGCCTAGAAATCGCCGTAAGGTCGAAGTACTCAACTGTTAACCTTTCTTGACAAAGATCCACTTCTTTGTGAGCATATCCCAAACAATCTCGAAGGCTGGTTTCTGAGATTTGATTTTACACTTCCGTTGTTGACTTTGATTGCCCTCTGGAAGCACCACAATTGCTTTCTTCTTGGATGATGTGTTTTGTTGAATGAAGGGAGACAAAGGAGTTACCACAGATTGTTTGAAGTTGCTCAAGGCTTTAATCAAATCATGACCAATCGATTGTTCCACTTCACTTCGAATCAACAATGGAGTCTGATCCGAGCTGGATTGACTCAGACCCATCAACTCTTCGGTGGTAGGTTGGTTGACAACAAAGGAATGCGTAGCAGTCTGTGAAGTGGAGTCATTGCTGGTGTTGTGCATCGGGTTCGTGAGGAGGGCCTCGAGCACCATAGGGTCCACTGACTTCTCGCAGATTTTCAGTGGCAAGTTGTGTTTGATGAGCTGTAGGCTGTCCTCGACAATGGCCCAAGCACCTCTGGTGCTCCGGTGATCTGCTCCTCTCACCGAATAGGGGAGGTTACTCTTGCTTGCCGGTTGCTCAGAGCGCTGAGATGGGCACTGTGTGGAGATGTGACCATATTGCCGGCATCGCCAACACCTTGTTGGATCACAGCATGATGCGACCTTATGGTCTCGAGCAAGACAGTTGAAGCAGAGTCCCTTCATCTTCCTCACGTAGCGTGAATGACGGTCCTCCTGTTGCTGGGAGCGGTGTCGAGCACTTAGCCCTCACTTCCTGCCAACCCTCATTGCTTCCCTCTGGCACACATGAGGAGTCCTGTTGGCGTACCTCGACTATTGGTGGCCGACGCTTTGCTCCTTGCTGACCAGGACATCCCTGCCGTAGGAGCACTTATTTATAGGAAGGCATGCCCAGACATGAAGCAGCTGCATACCACGGATCCACTTCATGGCCTACGGTGGCGAGGCGGGGGCTGCAGTTTCGGGCTCCGGGATCCCTTCTCACCGGACGCATCTCGCCGGAGTCGTGACTCACTGGGCGCAATTCTTCGTAGCTGCGCGTCCTCCGACGCTGTTGGCACCACACGGCATGGGCAGTGGTCGGCGGCGCAGGCGCTGGGTCGAGCCCCCTCCCTGCTCCTCCCCGCCCGAGTACGACGAATCCGACATCTCAACAGCTTCCTCGCCGTCAGAGCACGACGATGTAGTGGCAGTTTGCTCTCTGGAACGGAAGATTTGGTGGTCTTCGATGTGCTAAATCAATGTGCAGCCTCCTGGTTTGGGAGAGGTCTTGGGCACTTCAATCTTCCATGGATGCTGCCGGCAAGGCAAGGATTCTAGCTGCAGCAAATAGCTTGGATGCTCGGGGCCGGCTGGATTTGTTTCTTGGGGATGGAATTTTGGAGATTTGGAAGCTGTACGGATGCGGATGAGTGGCTGCTGTAATCGCCACTCTTGGGAGGATTTTCGCAGCAATCTGTAGCGAGGATGCTCAAGGCGTCTTGGGGAAGCTGGATTTGCTGTCTGGGGATGGATTTGGGGGGATTTTGGAGGGGGGATTTGGGGCTTGAAGGAGGGAGAGGGGGAGTCGCCATGGCCATCGCCTAAGGGAGGTGACCGTTGGACACACATCCTTTTCTAAAAAAATGAACTTCTTCACTGATACAGTGCTCCTTGCCCTAGCTTCTCCTTATTATTTCTTCTCCATTTAATGGAGATGCAATGATAAAAATCATTTCTATTCTCAAGTCTCACTTTTGAGATAATGGGTACTCTCAAATCTCATCAGGTGTTTCTCCGAGTTGCGAGTTCCATCCACTGCAGAGAGAGATTGAATCTCTATGATAACTAGGAGCTCAAATTCTAGGTTACCCAAATCCCACGGGTGCTACAAGGCAGGAGAGATCATGGTCATGAAAGAATGCACTTCACACACAAATCAGACGATGAACAGGCAGGGTATGTTTCAGTGCGCTTCCAGTTTCAGCAGCGAAATTCCAATTGGTTAATCACAGGGAACCGGAGATCCAGCTCCCCATGAGTTTCGCGCCTTATATGGAGCCCAATAGACATTACAATCCTGCTACTAGAGAATTGCTGCCACAGATAGACCACTGAAGCTGAAACAAGAAAATTAAAATAATACAGGGATATCAAAACAGAAATTAAAAGGATAGAGCGAGGTAAGAGAAGGCAGCCACCTAATATGAAGCAAAAGTTGCACTACTGGCTTGGCTGAACAAGCTCAAAGAAGGTGCTTTATTTTACATTCAGCGATTCATGCATGTCTTACAAAGGAGGGGTTCCTTTTCTCAACTGTGCTAATAGAAGGTCAAACTCCACTTTCTTCTTACAGGTCAGTATAAATAGAAAAGAAGACGCACAAAACATAATTATATCCTGGCGTAGGCTATACACACACACATCTTCAGTACATGATGAATGTAGGAACCGACGCCCTAGCAGTCACAGGCGCATGTTTGGAACTTCCCTGAGACCATTGTAGGGTGTTATCATTCTCAAGAGACTGACTTGATTCCACAATTAACTTCCACTGGGTGCTTGCCCAGCTGGTTGGTATTTGAACAATTCAAGGTTGATTCAGATTCCTACACAGAGAACAGCAGGCTACTTGAGAAATCAGTTTATATGCTCTAGACTCTTGAGTTCATAGTATCATCGATCAAACAATGGATCCTAATGTCAAAATATTCACCTCGTGTCAAAACCACAGCCAAACATATATATACATGTTGATAGACAGAAGCGGAATGTGATTATGCCAGACTAAACGTAGCTCATACCTCTATTGTGATTGCAGGAGCGAAACTTCTATCTCTTGCAAAGTCTTTCCCTTTGTTTCAACAACATTGCGGCGCACAAATATCGCCGCTATCACACAGAATGATGCAAATATTGTGTACAAAAGCTGTGGACCAAGTTGTTGCAGCATCCGCAGGAACATCAAACTAACAAAGAAGTTCACAATCTGCATATTTTACATTCAACAAGATGTCAACAAGTGAAATAACTTTTAACTCTGGAAACTTAGATAAAGAGTGCAACTGCCTATACTACTAGGGATTACAAGTTCTAAAAAATGCAGCACACATTTTCCCTCAAGCGATCCAAAACTGTTACCAGGTACTCAACTAGAAACAAAAGGCTAAAGGCGAAATCATTTGCAATAAATAAAATGCAATTATGCAAAACACTGTTTTCCAAAGAGATTTAAAAAGATACTAGAATCATAGCAGAAGTTTCAGTGACAGTCAAGCAACCTCTTGCTGTCGACTAAAACTGGCTTACGGATACATTTAGTGTCTGATTTACCACACATTATTAGCACTGTGTCTTAGTCATTATTATGATGCTACAAGTTCGGTTTGTAGCTTGATTTAATTGTTCACATAAGATTCTCTACATTCACAGGACTCATTTGAAAAAATGGTAACCGAGACCTTTCCATTTTGACATCACTTGTTATGAATTTGTTACTTTTTGAACATTGAACCAGAAAGTGTGACAAGCCAGTGCAAAAAGTTTATAGTATATCATTTTTCTATATTAACAAATTTATTTTATTCATTCCATCTAGCAATTTTAGATCCATAACTAAATTCATGCTCAACTCTTACCCAATGCACAGACATGCACAAAGCCACAGCCTTGGCTCGTATTTTATTGGGGAAAATCTCAGGTAATAGAAGTCCAGGAACCGGCCCAGCTCCTAACGAAAATGACAAGACAAACCTGCAGAAAAGCTTTGACTGTAAGAACATAAAAATAAATGATAATGGTCAGGAAAACCTAAACAAGTTCTCTATAAGTATAGAACAGATACCACAAACCTTTAGCTGATGGTAATACAATTCAACCAACTATGAATATTATGTATCAAAAATATACTAGAAAAAGTAGGTGCACAATAACATTGTGGTAAAGGAAACTATTACACAAGAAATCTTGACTACAAAAAAAAGCTCCAATTTCTTTACGCTATTAAACAAGATCAAGAAGTAATTGAAGCCCTTAATTGCTAACTCTTGCGACCAACTGGTCAGTGATCACACAAAATGTATACAAAGTAATGACTAACAAAACATGCCGAATTCCACAGCTAGTGTAATGACTTTCACATATTATTATGTTTTAATTTAGGAAAATGGGTCAGAATTTGTGCTAATCTAGATTACATTAACGTTGATATATAACCTATGGTGCTTTTGCTCACAAAAAAGTAGTGACTGGGGGAAAATGTAGAACTCAAGCAACTCACATCAAAATGCCACCAACTGAAAAATACACACTTGCAGAACCAAGATACTGACGGTTTGCTCCGATGGCCTGAAGCCCCATTGAGAAGGCCTGTACTAGCAAGATGCTGTCAGTAAATAAAACAATACAGTTTTTTCAATATATTCTCCTTGTATGGTGGATGTGGACGCTTACCATTGCAAGGAAGCTTGCTGAAAGCAGCATTTTTCTGCCTAGCTTGTCCATTAGAAGCATGGCAACAATTGAGCCTAAGAGCAATGGAAAACATAAGATCTCAAATCAAAAACACACATAACAGCATAGTGAATAACTGCTTTTATGCATATATAATAGCATATAAGACCATAAGATCTCAAATGCATGTAACTCACCAGATAAATTTGAGACTCCCATGCATATGTTGGCAAGGCTAGCTGGCACTCCAACACTTCTGAATACAGTTGATGAGAAATAGAATACAGAATTTATGCCGGATAACTGTTGTAAAGCAAAGAGCGTTGTGCCAATAAAAACAACTGTAGCAAAAAAGGGACTTGTAATGAACAGTTGAACAAGCTTAACGGTCAAACAGAGCTCAATTCATATCAAGTGCATCAACGCAACAGGATGGATGGTGGAAAATCTTGTACCATTGAAGTGGCGACCACGAAACAACTCAGAGTACTTCACACTTTCGCCATCGTCTCTTTCAGATCTAGAAAGTTCAGCCATGGCAGACTTCACATGCAGAGGGCCTAGCACCTTTTCAAATTGCATCTCTGCTTCACTTATTCTTCCACACTGCATAGACAAAAGAACAGGACATAATATGAATGTAAAGAAAAGGGAGCATACCTGCAAAAATATATGATTTTTCTTAAACGCAAAAATATATGATCAATATGCTCATAAACCATATGGAAGTACATTAATTACATAGTCATTGATAATTTCTAAGAAACATAGGCTGTGTGATAACTAAATCTGTCAACAGATGGTAGTTTGTCTTTCTTATTGCAGAACATAAATCATTTGAGTCGAGTTACTATTAAAGTTATGCAATAGCTTCATGTTGAATAACACTGAGCAATAGTTGGGAAAAAAAAAGCTTCAGGAAAATGAACAGGAGAATGTAATATCAAAGGGGTAATGCTTCGAAGGAGAACAGGGGAAACAAGTAAATGCCCAAAAGATTAATTACAGTTTAGAGTCAGAAAGATATCTAAATGTCAAAGTTTGAGTTTAGTTTGACATATCAGAAACACAACAAAATCCTTCGTCTCTTATTTCTGTTGAATCCCATGGGTTTCATCTCTAACCTACCCCAACTTGTTTGGGACTAAAAGGCTTGGTTTTGGTGGTGGTTGTATCAGAAACAAAACAAAAGAAAATAATGTTGCAAAGTAAAGGCACCTTATATAGCCAGTGCGGACTCTCAGCACAGAACTCCATACCAAGAGCTAGTAAAGTTGCTGGAATAGCGGCAACCCAGAAGCACACTCTCCACCTGCCAATGGCAAGGAATATTAGAAAAGACAACCAAATGGTAAAGATCACAGCTGGGAAGCACCATTTCACAGCAGAGGACTCCCTAGCTGTATTTCCTTTTAAACAAAGGTAGTACATAAAGGACCAGGCAGCTTCTCACCATCTATCTATATCTTTGACAGGGGTACCAATTAGGAGAGATACTATGATTCCAAGACAGGTTGCAATTTGAACAAAGCTTCCATATGTACCCCTCACCGCAGGAGGAGAAACCTGAATTCATGAGTATCGACAACTTAGATGAACTACAACATAAGTTTACACGGTAAAGCATTAACAAATATACCAGTTACACACCTCTGTTATATAGAGGGAAGCTATTGGGGGACCCAATCCCATCCCTGTCCCAACCAAGAATCTTCCAAAAAGCATACCCTCCAGGCTATTGGTGAGTGCACTGCAAATTTTCTGTTTGTCAGAATTGTTTACATGAATAGAAACATTCTCTTTTCTGGATGAAAAAGGTCAGGTTGCACCATGGTTCCCAGTAAAATATGTAACCATCAATAATGAATGAAAATCCAATGTACAGTTTTACATCATCTCTTAATGCATCAGGAGCGAAATTAAAAAAACAAATACTTGACCGGTGTGTTACCAACGCCAATAAGGTTTTAATAACACCACATAAAGCAACCAACTTGCTATACTGACTGTCTGACTCCAGTCAAGGAACAAGAAATGCTAGCAAGTGGCAATTGAAAAAAAAAAAAAACTGAAGTTGAAATATATGCAGAGACAAGGATGTGGGAGGAAAGGGCAGGCACGAGATTTCATTACATCACCTGATAGCAGCACCAATGATCATGGGCATTGCACTGAGCTGGAACGCCCGGCGCCGTCCGATTCCATCAGCGACGGAGCCGCTGAACAGGCACCCGACTAAAGCTCCTCCCAAGCAAATGCTAACCACTAGTCCTGGACACACAACCAGAGGTTTTTCACGAGTCAATTGGTTACATTCATCAGGGGGAAAAAAAATCCTGTGATTTGCAGCAGGAGGGAATGGGAGCGGTAGTAGTAGTACCTTCTGCGAGAGTGTTACCGGCGAAGCCGAGGTCGGTGGAGATGCTCTCGAGCGGCTCGTTAACCACACTGCGTCATCACCAAAGCAGTTGGAAAGGAAAAAACGAAAAAGGCAGACAGGCAGAAACCGTGACGAGGGGCAACGCACTCACCCGGAGTGGTATCCGAAGAGGAACGAGGTGAGCGTGGCGACGCACACGTGCGGCAGCGACATTCTCCACGACGGGCCGGCGCCGCCGTCGTTGGCCTTCACTGCGGGAAGGAAACAGCATCGAATCTCAGAGAAATGCGGCAGCGCGGGGGGAACAGGAACAGATTGCGGCGTGGTGGCAGGGCACGGGGCACGGGGCAGGGCAGGGTGAGAAGTATTCGTTCATTCCGCACTGACCTGGCGTCTCGACGTCGTGATCCATGGCTGCGTCCCTTGACGGCACCCGCTTGTACGCCGAGGTGTTAAGCTTCCACCGCATCGCCGCTGATCCACAGAGAAAACCCAAGCAATTACTAATCGAATCGCCCGCGGGAGCAGAGCAGCATGGGAGGGTGGGGGAATGGGCGCGAGGCCGAGGAGGAGTGGAGAGAGATCTGGAGCGGCCGGTGTCGGGGCCCCTCGCAGGAGCAGGACAGGGCCGTGTATTAATAACGGTTCAGTAATTTAATCGGAAGTACGAGGACCGAGCGGGGCATTCGTTTACCTGGGCACCGCGTGGGGGCGCATCAGATCGGGCGACGTGTCCGCCGTACGATGCACCGGAGAGGAGAGGAGAGGAGGGGAGGGGATCGGAGGAGCGCGGAGGCGGCGCCGGATCTGGGGATCGGAGGAGCAAGGAGGTGGCGTCCGAGTTGATTGATCACTTGATGAGGTTGAGGTGAGGAAGAAGCAAGCAAACGCCTTTGGTGGGTTCGGTGAGGGAGCACGCAGATCGAGGGGATGGCGGTGGTGCTGCGACTGTGCGAGAGGCGAGAGCTGCCTGCCTGCCTGCTTGCCGCGGAGATCGCGGGGTCGCGGAAGAGGTAGGGGAGCTAGAGGAATGCGCCTGAGATGAGCCGGTGGTGGTGGTAGTGCGACTGCGATGTGCCGCCGACACGTGTGCGACACCTTTGGTTTCGTCTGGTGCGTTCCCTCTGACTCTCCGAGAACGAGAAGGCAGCGTCGGTTCCTGGAGCAGCAGCCACAGCCACAGCCACGGAGGGGGAAAGAAGACGTTTTTTGCGCAATACCCCTTGCAAGTAATTGAATTTTTGGCGCCAATGAACGAGGCTCGTTCCGGGGTTTCAAATTTTTTTTAGAAAAGCTTCGTTCCTGAGGGAAACAACTACAAATTACTGTTTTGCAGGGAAGTTCTTATATAAAATCATCACTTTTACCCCCTCTTCTGGACATCTGATTGCTACAAGATGGCACGATGTAATAGTAGTGATTTTTTTTTTGCGAAGGGTAATAGTAGTAAGTTTTTAAATGGGAGTATTTGGTGCCACGCGACCGAAAACCAAATTGTTAATGGACGCGGTGACGCGTGGCCGCGGCTCGCCCGTTTGATTCCGCCGGTCCGTGAACCGGGTCCACCGCCTGTGGGTCGGCGCAAGAATGGAACCGCGACGTACTGTAGCTTCTTCACACGCGGGAACGGGAAGTGCAAGCCAACGTGATCTGCAACCCACTGACATGTAGAGCTAGAAACATCCGTGGGGCCAGAAGGTCAGGCGCTTCAGACGTGGGTGCTCCTCGCACCGGGTATTTTATCTGGTGCCTTGTTGTTTTCTCGCTGCTCAGGCGTCGTCACACCCCGGCGTGTCGTGTGCGAAGGCTCTCGACTTGTTGCGGTGGGGCACCGCAGCTCAGGATGAGAAACGTGCGGTACGCGCACATTCAATTTCACCTTTGCGTCCGCGCCTCTTTGTTTTTTCTTGCACTCCACCAAACGCCTCTCCGTGGAAGTGGAACGCCGCGATTCTGCTGCCCATCTGGTTTAAACTCTTTAACAGAAGCTTCTTTCCATGATCATCCCTTTTTTTTGTTAGCACACCATGATCATCCCATTTGTGGGAATTTCCATCCGTCCAACTCGTAACAGCATATTCAGGGCCCAGATATGGACGGTGCAGACCATTCATGGCCCATAAGGCCACAACTTTGGTTTCTCAGTTCCTCCTCTGCCAGCCTCTCCAGACTCCAGAGAGCTCCTGACAACAAGTCCCAGTAAATCACAATTAACAAATACGCACCAGTAATATGTTGCCTCAGATGGAAACATTGTACCATTGTTATCACATTACATCAGCTTCTAGTACATCTACCAAAGATGCATATCCTTTACACCATTGTTAAAGCTAATAAATGCTCGTATGAACTACACACATACACATCAGGCAGACTGTTGTCCAAGCCTTCAGCCACCAACTGATGCCACAAGCCGCCGTGGAGGTCAGCTCAGCAGTCTTGAGGAAAGCTCAGCGCTATTTAGGGCCGCTCGTCTTGGAGGGTCCAGCGCGCTCCACCATGACATCATATAGTTGTCGGCCATTCTACGTCATACCATTGCATTAAGTCACAGCCTCACAGGGGATAGAAAAACAGAGCTGGATAACTGAAAGGTTACTTACAAATATGACGGGGAAGAAATGGATTTGTCCCTCGGGTCTCGTCTGTGTCTCTTTGAAGTAGACCAGGATAGGAAATTGCGGCCACCACAGCTCCCAGTTCACGAACGTTGAGTACCTATAAATTCAACTCAGCACATCTTACCATGTCCACAAAAAAGGACCAAGTCAAACGTATTGCAAGACATGTAACAGGTCCGCTTACTTCCAACGGTTCTTGCCACCAACAAATACGTTTTCACCTCCCTCCTGCAGCTGGTCTCCAATTTTCACTTCCTACAAAGAATCTGAATATTAGGTTGAAATATCAAAATTCTAATCATGGCATCCAAACGATTCTAGAAGACATTGATGTCAGCCAACATATTGTTAAAAAATTATTTAAACATACTTTTATTTACCACAAAAAAGGTACAGGGTACGAACCAGGGCCTCATTATCAAAGACGAACCTTACTCTTGTCGTCTGCAGAGAAAGAATACAGCAAGTTCAACTCAGGAAGACTATCAGACCTATATACGTCGAAAGAAGGAGAATATGGATGACTACCCACAGAATAGCTAATAAACATACCTCTTCACAACGGAAGATTTGCATTGAACTGAAATAGCAGTATTTTACATTCTCCATAAATTAAGTTGCAGGATCTCTTATGCAAAATAATACAGTTCTCTGGTAACATGTGATCACAAAGAGTAATTAAACAGATGGCATGAATAGCAAAAGCATGGCTAGGGTCATGCTGACCTGGAACAAAAGAAGTAATCCCAGTAGGCCTACGGGTGCAGCGGCAAGAAGATTGTCTGCATATGCTAAGCCACCAGCAATGCCTGTATTTGGAATTAGTAAATTGAGAAGTAACCATGATAAAGAATTTTCATCTTCTTTTCTTGAAATAAACATAAAATTTAAAGAGACTTTCTACTTACGAACTTCAGAGCTCACCAAGTATAGCAATTGGTAATCTGTAGTCAGGGTCCGGGACAACTGTTTCTCTGGTCTTAGACTTTCTTCCAAACTGGAAAGAGGGAAGAAACAGGTTACCAGATTTAACAAACTGTGAGGTATGCTTACTTGTAAACCATGAGCTCTAGCATTTCTATGTAGCAACGCAATGATATGAGTCATGATTAAAATTAGTAGTTTCAGGTTCATTACTAGAACAATCACATAATACTGTGTGAAATCAGTTAAAAACTGGTGTGACATGGACAGATGTACAGGTAGGAAGTTTGGAAAGGATATGAGCATGTGCCTGCCACGTTTAACACATTAAGGTCCTTGCGCGACCAGAGAGAAGAAAATGGATAAAATGAAAAATTACAACCCATTTACATATGTACTTCCTTTCTTTGCTAAACAGGAAATAACCTATGTAATTCTTCCTCTTCTGATTTTAGTTTGAGCATAGCTTCAACTCCAAAAGAATCATGGATTTATTGAAGCTGCTCATATCCAACTCCAGGAATTCATGGAGCTGGAGTTGTAAACAGATTAAGGGTCTTTGATTTAGTCATTATATTTTTGTTTCAAACAAAATAAAAAAACATATAACACATTTTATTATATCTTATAACCAACTCCAGCATGGACCTTAGAGTTGGAGCTGTGCCTATCAGGCCCTTGTTAATAACTCAAAATTTATGATCATATCAACATTGTTAGCACTGTTATTATGTCACTACTACTCACTATTCACTACACAATCTACATCGCGCAAACGATACCTTAAGTAATAAATCACTCAGACGTACTGGAATGGTAAAATGGTAAACTACACTGAAGAAGTTTTGCTGACACCTCGTACCGACCAATAAGGGCGAGGAGGGCAATCGCCCTACCTAAAGCCGACGGAGAGAACCCGTCGTCCCCTCTCGTCCGAGATCACCGGTCCCCGGTTCGCCAGACACGGCTGCCAGGCATACCATACCATTCCCATCCCCCGCCCAAGGGAAAAACCTTTTTCGGCCACCAACATCCCCGAAACATCCAGCCCAAGTGTCAACCACAGGAGGGAGGAGGATTTGACGAATGGGGATAAGATAAGAGCGCAGCTCTCACCTTCCCTTGAAGCTGGGCGAGGAGCGGCAAGCGCGTGTGCCGCCGCGCGCCGCTGTGGTGTTGCCTGGGCGGAGTTGCCAGCGTGGGCTTGGCGCCGTGGTAGGAGAGGAAAGCGGCGGAGTTCAGGGGATAAAATGGACGCAAGCCACAGAACGCCATTGCTAAACAACGTCGCATCCATACACCGCGAGTTAAGCCCACATATATATTTTTTTGAAAAGAAAAAGGAAGGGCAGAAAGGTCAATTCGATAGCAATTTAGGCCTAAATGAGAATTAAAAAATGGATGAAAGAATGAACGTAGTACTTTCTTTTAGGTGGTTATCACAAGGAGAGGCAACGACGCGATGATGAGAGGCGATTTGGCAGACGAGGCAGCTAAAACCCATCATGCCGTGGGCGGCGGGAAGAGTAGTGGCAGTACGCTCCGACAAGCAAGCTACCAGTAGTGTGTTAGCAGAGTCTTTTTTTTTTATATAGTTTTTATAGCTGTATAGGTTTAAGCTTTTTTAATAGAGCTGACCGTTTTATTTATTTGCAGAACAAACATAAATTTAATCTCTAAAAATACTCATAGTTTAAGGATAATAAAAATTAACTAAACATATATTAGTATAGAAAATGAAAAAGGTATTTTTTAAAATGTACTCTCTCCGTTTTTTTTTGTCGCCGTTGACTTTGAACAATCGTTTTATTCAAAAAAATATGAGAAATATCAAATGTTCTATTATGATTTATTTATTTTTAAAGATTTTTAAATTTTAATTTTTTAATTTTCTATATTTTAACTAATTTTTTTGAATAAAACGAGTGATCAAAGTTTTTATCAAGTTAACAGTGATAAAAAAGATATAGAGGGAGTATTTTTTTGGTACGGTATAACCTTAGTGCTCGTTGAGAATCATCATTGAGCTGAAGACATTGTATGACAATTCAATCCAGCCTCTGCTCAATTTCAAATTTCCGTGGCTTCTTTAGCCCTTTCAAAAATTTCAAATTCAATGTTCCAAGATCTAAGGCGCACCTCCATCCAAATCCTAGCCGTCAAACCCATCTCAGTTCCAACCGTCTAAAGTTACACCCCTATTTAAATTTCAAAAGATATAAGCTACACACAAATCCGAAGCGAGGAAAGGGAAGGAGCCAAGGAGGGAAGCGAGAATGCCCCGATAAATGCATAAAATATTTCAGATTCAAAACAACAGCGAAGAGACCAAACCTCCAACGCCCATTAGCTTCTTCTCTCCCACCAGTCCACTACATTCGTCCTCCGCCTCCTATCGATCCCAAATTCCAAAAAAGATTTCGCCTTTCCTCCTCTCATCTCCTTCCCAAACCCAGATTCTCTGTTCCCTTCTTAAGTTTGGCTTCGTGGCTTGATCCAGCGAGCTGCTCCATTCCTATCCTCTCCACTCTCCACCCGAATTCCAACCCAAATCCAGCGCCTCCAACCCAACGCTGCTCGTCGTCTCCTTCCCCGGCGAGGACGCCGGCGAAATCCTGCTCCTGTAGCCGGCACGACTGCACAAGCCTACCACCTTGGCTTCTGTTTGCCCTCCTCGTCCAGCTTCTCGACGGAAGGTGAGAGCTGACCTCTCGTCCCCAATCCTCGAATCGTCCTCCCTCTTTGTGTAGTTGACATTTAGGCTAGTTGTAGCGGGGATGCGTCGATTCCAGCCCAGGGGCGGAAGAAGCTTTTGCCCGTGGATGGAGATGGCGAGATTTCATCCCCATCGAGTATGGGGATGGGATGCAGCTGTGTCCGGCGAATGGGGAACCGGAGATCTCCGAAGAGGGGAGGAGCGTTTCTTTCCGTTGGCTTTAGGTATAGCGGCTGCCCTACCTCGCCCTATTGATCGATCCGCCTCTGTTTGCGTTTAGCTTACATGTTTAAAAATTTGAACTTTGTTGCTTGCGATATATCTTGTTGTTGACGTTTTTGTGCGTCTTCTTGATGACTTTTAAAATTGAGAAGACCTAGTATATAAAGGCGTGCATGAATTTGTGCCTTTCCTCTACAGTAGCAATTACTATCTACGTCTGAGGCAAGAATGTTTATAGTTGAGCTTGGAGTAAATTTTAAT
Organism: Oropetium thomaeum; assembly: GCA_001182835.1. Taxonomy (NCBI): domain Eukaryota; kingdom Viridiplantae; phylum Streptophyta; class Magnoliopsida; order Poales; family Poaceae; genus Oropetium; species Oropetium thomaeum. The sequence goes on along the minus strand of LFJQ01000047.1, from coordinate 1,802,182 downwards.
ATTGGGTCTGGCTGACAATGTTCTCCTACTCAAACCAGCTGCGCATGCACTGCACTGTGAAAGGCAAATTTGAAATTTGTTGTTGGCTAACTTTGTTTGCAATTCACTAGTTCTCTGGTGCTTAAGCAATTTAGTAAGTGAAGTCTTAGACATATGGCTGCAAATGTTGATTTCTGTAATGTCAAACGTATCGTGCACCTATACATACCTTTCCAAAATCAGTTTTAGTTTTCTCGATGGGCACAAAATCTTATATTTGTCAATGTTGTCAAGCTACATGATGGAGTCCAAACTGTATTGACACAGGAAATCTATTCCTTTCAATAAGATTCTTTTGCATTCAGGAATGACTGCAATGCTTCCGAAAATTCCTTTCTTAACCTACTTTGTATTCTATTTTTCTCAGGATGCCTACCACTGAAGTGAAAAGTGCTACTTCAAAGAAGAAAAAGCACTGTAATTGTAGAAACTCAAAATGCTTGAAGATGTGAGTATGTTTTGAGTGCATATAAAGTTTGACAAGTAAATTATTACATGAAATAGTTACTTCATACTCCTCTGTATCCTTTTTCCTGCCGTTAGGACAAGAAAAATTAGTGCAAATTTGCACTACAAATCTTGTCCTAACGACAAGAAAAAAGGAATGGAGGGAGTATATGTTATATATAAAATGGTAGGCTCTCTGTGAATAATTAACAAGTTCTATTCTCAGCTAAATAAAAGTTTGTAATCTTAAGAATACTGAAGAAAACTAAAAAAGGATGCCTTACTGGTACCATTAAGGCGCTCTGTTCTCCTTGCTAATGAGTTAGGCCTGATATAGAAATAATACATGTTTCAGTCAATGAACAAATAAATATAGTCACATAGCTTTGCGGCTATGGGAGACAGCTGTTACATTTTTGGTGTATTTATTTTGTAGTTTCCATGCCCATGTACTTATCTATCACTTTTATAGTTCCTGATTAGGATTGAATTTTTGTAAGTTGAAGTAATGTTTTGATTGCTAAGATTATCTTACCCATTTGGTCATTCTTTCGTTATAGCATTTTAATAATGAAAAATGATGATCGGACTATATGGTAACTTTGCTAACTTGATGTTTGTATAGGTACTGTGAGTGCTTTGCAGCGCAGGTATATTGTGATGGTTGCAATTGTTCAAATTGTGGAAACAACATCGAGAATGAGAATATGAGAAAGGAAGCTATTGAAACCCTTCTTGCTCGTAATCCACTCGCTTTTCAGCCTAAAATTGAAAATGGCCCAAGTACACTCAATGTTCGAAAGGTACTTTCTTAGAATTTGATTCTTCAATAACATGTTGGTTGAGTGTTATTATACTGTCTAGAACCAATGAGAGTTCATGTGTCTTAACTATTTATATTAGTAATTTAGTGATCAGGTGACAGGTGGTATATTGTCAAAAGTCCAAGCTGAATTCATTTCTTATTTTTGTTTCAAGTTTAAGAATTTCCATATTCGAAGAGCACAACACCTATGTAGTCTTAGTTTCTTACAGTTGAAAAGAGCACAAACCTATGTATCTCTGTGTGAACTGCACCTTTAAAATTGACCTGGAAGAATGGTAGCCTCCTGTTATGTTCTTTTAGGATAGCATCCACAACAAAGTGTTGTTGTAAGCTGCAATACTCTTCTATTAAGGAAGGTCATGTCTCTATTTTTACAGTTGGTTGTAATTGTGTATTTTTTGACACAGTCCACATTCACTCTACTTATGAAGTTTCTACGGTTATTCTGGATCAACCATTTACATGTACCCCTCTAGCTGACTAACTCATTTATCTATTTCTGTTCTTTGTTTAGCTCAAATGACTTCTAACATGAAACAGTTAAAGCGATTATAGATTCCTGGATTCTATTGTCTTTTACTTCTTCATTTTGTGTTCGACTGATAAACTTCTCGTTTTATACTGTTCGATCTTCTTCTTCCTTGATTCTATTAGTGAATATCTTTTTATTGTCTTAAGTTTATTTAGTTCAAAAAAAATCCATTAGTGCCTAATAAATACACTCTAGCTTCTTTTGTTTGAGCTGTATGTGATTAAATGGTCTTATCGGCTGTTAGGATAATTCTGGAGCAGTACCTTCTATACCAAAGCACAATAAAGGTTGTCACTGCAAGAAGTCAGGATGCTTAAAGAAGTACTGTGAATGCTACCAAGCAAATGTTCTCTGCTCCAAGAACTGTAGATGCATGGACTGTAAAAACTTTGAAGGAAGTGATGAACGAAAAGCTTCAATTCAAGGGGAGTATGCACTTGACAGAAATCACATTAAACAAGGAGCTAATATAACTCACAACAATATCGCTGGATCATTAGGATATAACAATTCTCCAGTGCGTAGAAAACGATCTCATGAAGATGCCCTAGGTGGTAGGCTCAGTGAAGGATGTATGTCAGAGGCACAATATCGGCAGGTATGTTTCATTCTCTTGTAACTGGCATTACTTTTAATTTGATTCGTTTGCCTAAACACACTAGCAGTTTAGTTATGTTTTGTCATCCTTTTTGTCCAATGTTTTTTTCCCTATGTTATTGCTATTTTGTTTGCTAACTTTTCCCCCTGTTCTTGTATGCTAGGTTAATCCTGCAGATGTTTCATTGCGTGCTCCCTCTTTCACAGGATGCGATGGGCACAATGCTGCCCATTCACCACCTAAATCACATAATCAAGTCTACAGGTACATTGAAAGATATATAACCTTCTACAAAGTGATACAACAGCTAACTTAAATGACTGGTGTCGCATTAAGGACTTGAATATCTCAGATGCCCAACCAACCGATGCTACAAAAATATGCCCTAGCTAGTCTATTCGAAAGTCAGGACCTTTAGGTTAACTGCGGTTAGTAGTGTACATAGTTCTCATTTTATTGGAACTACTTGCAAACATTTAAAGAAATGACTTATTATTTATTAACATTCCTTTCTATTTCCCTAAAAAAAAATTCCTTTCTATTGTTTTAACTGAAATGTTTTACAAAAAAAAAACAATTCAATCATGATGCTCTTTTACCTGTTTAATTTTGTATGTCCTTCTGATCAAATGTAATATGTCTTAGGTCTCCACTAGCGAACACCATCCATGAAAGTGAGGTCAAGGATCTAGTCAAGCACTTGGTGACTACCTGTAGGATGGAAGCAGAAGCATATACGGCACTAGCTGGTACAGAATCTTTGTCCTTGTTCCCTCTTTTATTTCAGGTATTAAAATAGCCCAAAATTTGCTTCAACATTAGTGCTAGGTAAAATACTAGACATCACTAGAATTAGAAGGCACTAATCAAGTAATCGTTTCAACAAAAACAAAATCACTGATTCAAATTTTTGGGAGGCCAGGGCCTCTGGCTTCCCTATTAGAGAAAAATTGATAATTCAACATGTTGCAATGTTACTTGTTTTGTTAAATTAAATTTCAATGTAATCATTTGGGATAACTAGAAGCGTTTGCGAATGTATGACATTATCTCATGTTTTGATATCAATGAAGAAATGCATGATACATGCTTGACACAACATGTGCACGGACATACTGGTCAAAATATGCCGTGTTGTACACAGATGACACAGTTCATGCTAGAACTTTGCACCTCAATTTTGTAAACAGGTAACGTAGATATGTTGCTTTCTCTATTTACAGATAATAAAGTTCATGAGACTGCAGAAGGGAATGAATTCCACACAAATGATGCGTTAAGTAATGGTCATTGCAAGCGTCAGGACTCGAAAGGAACACAAACACTGATATGCAATGAGTTGAATGCTACTGAAATGGTTTCCCAATGGTCGGACAGCTCTAAAGATTCTAGGCCTGCTTCTCCAGCAACACAAGCACTAATGTGCAATGAGCAGGATACTACATTTGGAGATGATTATAGAAGTTCATTTCCTTCTATTTCATGTGATCAAGATATTTCTGAGATACATGTTGCACAAGAGAGCCTAGTGTTGACTGGTTTGCGTGATTATCTTCGTGTAATTATTACACGTGGAAAAATAAATGGTAAGTCACTCGCTTGTTTTTCCTGAGGGTGAAACTGTAGGGAAAACCCTACGTGGTCACACTTGCTCTAGTTATTGTGGCATTTGGTAGCTATATCACTCAGTAAGATCTGATCTTGAAAAGATTATCAAAACTTACAAAACCAAATATCTGAAAATAGAAGCAGGTAATAAAGCAGAAGAAAAACTATTCCTGAAAGCTAGAATATATGGAAATCAACTTGGTAGTTGCAATGTTTGTTGATGAAAATTTGGAGATACTTGTGTTAACTGCTGCTACTTTTTACTTTCTGACATCAATCAAAACCACAAGTCGATACTTTTTAATTTTTGCATCTATTGTATGTTCCCCCAATATGGTAGGATCCCTAATTATTGTATGGTAGCATCCCCTTAACATAAGTACAAACTGCTACTTCTGATAAATTCCTAGCATCTATCATGCTTATGTATACCGGTGGAATGTAATACAAAAGCAAAAGTATTTATTGTAGTCTGTTGCAGCAGCTTTACTTTGTTAATGTGGTGCTGATATTACAGAACACAAATCGTCATTCGAGGTAGCACTGGGCACACACTTAGACCATGGAATGACCTCTTCCGCTTCTCCAGCAAAAGCTGAAGAAAAAGATACTTCTTCCAGTGACATGAAAGCTTTCAGAAGTAACCAACAATCCCCATCAAATGATGGACCGAAGGGCAACAATTAAGTATAATTAGGTAGAAAATTCAGCTTTTCTTTTTCTGGTTTCAAGATGTCTGTGTTAGAAATATGTTCTGTACATAGATGAGCCAGATAGCTAGTAATGGTCTTTGTCGCCATTCTAGGAACAGTCAATTAATTCATGAGATATAGCAAGGCAAGAAAAAAAAAGGTTTTGCCTGCTGCATATTGATGTATTACTTGAATGGTTGGGCGGTCTGAGATATTGTAAAAAGCTGACGCTGCCTGATTTTATATCATCCATACAAGTAAGCAATAATCATTTGTATACTGTGTGTACCAGTTCAGCGCCATGGAATCCGCTGCCAACCTATTATATATGCGTACATAGCTTTTAACTAGTTCTTATTTGATTCTTCAAAATACTGTGGGATGAAAAATGAACAATAATTGATTTGCTGTCCGCTTCTAATGGCTGGGTAGGGATGCTGCAGAAGTGCAGACTCCTCCCTGTTCAAACCGGGTAAATTAGATTCATACTACTAAAAGACTGGCATCCAACATTTGCCATTAGTAAATGAAGCTATTCACCAGTGCCACTACTTCTCATATTTGTAACTCATATTTATCATTATCTCTCTTTTCTTCTATTTTTATTTTTTTTATGTAGAATTCATAGAGGATCTGATCATTCTACCCCTGCTCTCTCTATCAGATTATGGTTAGCAAATCAACTCAAAAAATTACGAAATAAATGTTGAAAAATAGGATTTTCGAACTGATTATATTTTAATATAATCTGCTCCAAGATTTTCAAAATTCAAATTTTCAAAATTCAAATTTTCAAAATTCAAATTTTCAAAATTCAAATTTTCAAAATTTTCAATTTTCAAAATTTCAAAATAAATTAGAAGTAAAACAAAATTATGAAATTTTGAACTTTGAAATTTTGAATTTTGAACATCTTGGAGCAGATTATATTAAAATATAATCAGATATTAAAATATTGAAAATCTTATTTTTCAACATTTATTTCGTAATTTTTGAGTTGATTTGCTAAACATAATCTAGGAGAGGGCAGGGGTAGAATGGTCAGATCCGTTACGAATTCTGTATTAAAAAATAAAAATAGAAGAAAAGAGAGGTCGTGACAAATATGAGTTGCAAATATGAGTGGCACCGGTGAGTGGCTTTGTTTACTAATGAAAAACATTGGATGTCAGCACTAAGTAGTGGTATGAATCAAGTTTACCCGTTCAAACCTGTAAGGTTCCACTGGCGTCCTAACTGATTCTATTTTATGCAATATCTTACAATAACAAATCTAGTTGAAAATAAAGCTAAAATTATTGTCCTAATGACAATGGTATAAGAATGGAGAGAGTGTATACATGCTACTAATTTTATTACGTTTCGATCTTGCCTCTATAAAGGATCGTATTTAATTCACGGTGACAGGGTGTTAGTTAACAGCAAGTCACAAAGCAACATTGTAATATCCCATAGTGGATGTTTACGAACCAGGAAGAGATTAGGTAGATGTGTCTAGGGACTCCCCGCAAAAAAAAAAAATAGTCTAGGGACTATAAGTATTTCTTGCGGAGTATTTGTTGGTCTTTGATCTGACTTAGAAGTAGTTTATGAGAATTATTGGTATATGCAGAATAGGGATTGATTCCCACATAAATTATTGGTGGTTCAAATCTACATACGAAATTGAAAGGCTTATTTGTTTTCAATGAAACTATGATTACCATTTTGTTGTTGTGTTATCATCAGCATCACGATATTCAAAACTGCGTGAAACTAGGAAATCCTATTGAGTGCCTTGAGCATAATAACAAATCAGATGACGTATTTGAATCATTGAGCTTTAGATATCTAGAACACTGGATTGTAGGTAAGCAAAGGCAACTGTATCTCAAGAATACAGCTTTTTGTGAAGGTGTTAGGGTTCTCTTTGCCGCCCAAAAATGAAGGGGTATATATGAATAATGATGTTTATTGTTGTGGTATAAGCATCAAAGACGTGTCTGACCATATTCCATTACTATCGAAATTGAAGGGTCGGCCCATTTTACCAGTGGTTTTAGGTGATGAAATGTAAGATCCAACTTGTGTCATCACAATTTTAATTTGTTGCAATTTGTATGATGACAATGCACCTTCATAGAATGTTTCTAAAAAACAGCATTATAGAATGTTTGATAAAGTTTCGTGCGACAGCATTCTAGAATAAAATAGAAGGGCATTCTAAAAAACAGCAGGCAATTTTAGAAGAGCGACAGGTCCAACACATTGATAAAGTTTCGTGCTCCTACTCCTGCTTCCCCATGACTACCATTTTTTTTTTTTGAAGAGCAGTGATTTCCTATGGTCTCTCCACAGCAGAATTCACTCTCAGCTCACCTTTGTTAGAAACCGATCTTACATTATCTGAGCCGATATCATGTTGTATAGAGATGCGAATATTTGCCTGCAATGAATTCCTTTAGATTTTGTTAGTCAGATCCACATGCGTGTTAGAGGAACAATCTATTATTATGAAATCGAAGCTGTCTCAGCAATCAGCATGTCAACATTTTTTTGCGGGATAATCAGCATGTCACTCTGACTAGAATCATGATATGAAAGTATATTTTTGAAGTCTAAAAAGGCATAGATTATTTCCCTAAAGATAAGGCATAGATTAGAAGATATTTCTATAGTAGATAGTAATATCAATCATATCTTGTGAATTATATGACTTACTGGATATTGATAATCAAAGCTCCAAGGATTTACCAAGAAGAGTTCTAATTCTAAATTAAGTTTTATGCAATATCAACCTATTGCTACATATTTTCTGAAAAAAAGCTTCTCTAAAAATCAGCTCTTCTAAAAAAAATCCTCCAAAAAATATTATATTATAGAATGTTTGATAAAATAACTTCTCTTACGGCTCCTAATATAAAGGTGAGCGAAGAAGTCATAAAAAGCTATATTTTTTATGCTTTTAGCTCCTAAGTACAAATTAGATATATGATTTTTGAGGTGGGGTTGTAGAAGTGCTTCTTTTAAAATTGTTTGACAATTTTTTTAGAGAAGGGACAGAAACAGTTTTAGAATCTATACAAAACTGACCCGTAGTTGATTTGGTGATATGCTTCAGCTTCAGGATACTAGCTAAGCCTGCTAGGTAAGCACACAATGACACAATGCAAACTGCAAACATAACAAACCAGAGCAAACATCATACTTATGAGAAAAAAAAAAACAGGCATCTGCACAGCCGAGTCCACGTGCAAATGCCTTCCACAATGACAATATAGTTTTGAGTGTGCCTACTAGGCATGCATACAGTCCTCTTTGGTAACTCCATTGATCCGGCAAAATATATTTTTTGTCTTCCACAATGCAGATGTCCAGGTTAATGCTGATTAGTACTCCCTCTGTCTTTGTAGAAGTGTCCGTCTAGCGTTCAAAATTTGTACTGGTGAAAGTGTCCGTCTAGCTTTGTAGAGCCCACGCGCATAGAGATATTTTACATTAGATGATTGCTAGCCACTCGTTGCTTCGTCTCTTTCCTATACTCTTTCTCTTTCCCAGGTCCCCTCCGTAGAACACTTGCTTTGGTGAGTACCACCGCACATCCACACAAGGTCCAATGGCCATCGGAGCCGCCTCCATGGCTGGCCTCGGAGAGGAGCAATGCGGCCACCTTCCGAGGACCTCAGTACCCTCATCCCCTTCTCCCCTATCCGAGTCATCTGTTCGTCCACATCTTCCTCTACCAAATCCTATGGAGTGGAGCCATGGGGGAACGACCTGAAGCGTCTCCATGGAAGCCGGAGCGACCGTATGAGCGGCCGGCGACAAGCGGGCGACGCGAGGACTAGACGACACTGCGTCGGCGGATGGCCGGCGCGACAGGTGGACGACCGGTGCGGCACTTTTGCGGCCGTTCAGCGCTAAGACGGGCACGGCAGCACCGCCGCTGCGGCCGGTCGGCGCCTCGCTGCGGCTAGCAGTCAGACCAGGCGACACGTGTGGTAGCGAAGGGATGCATCTCAATAAACGAGGGATAAAATGGTCTTCCGCTCTTCATATTATTTTGTTTATTTGAATCCTATACGGACACTCTTAGCGAGACGGAGGGAGTAGCAGTAGATATCTCAAAACCTTCTTGCTAGTGGTAGTAATAGCTTATAAGTGAACAAAAAAAGATCAATACAACATGTTTGTTTTCAAAAGCTGCACTTTTCATTTTCTTTTAACATTCCGACTCTTTACTAGGCTCATTGTTAGAACATATGCATCTGCCGAACTCCGGAAAACAGATAGACGCGGCTCCCGCGACGAGAACGGATACAGTTATACTGTGCCACCTGGCGGGAGGACGCATGGGAGGAGGGAGTGGGGGAGGAGAGAAGCCGCGTCCGCGGCCTGCAGGTGGTGGGCGGTGACATGTCGGAGTTCATGAACCGGGGCTTTGAGTTTGAGCCGGGCGCTGCCGCAGTCGGGAACCAACCAGACGAAACGGATCGTCGAGACCTGTCGTCCAGTCAAGCGATCTCGCCCCCGGCCCCGGGGGATCCGAACTCGATAGGCTCTCGATGCTCACGAGGCTCTTCCTGCTCAAGAACAGTCTGAAGGGCAGCCTGGCTGACGGAGGCGCACTGGAGTGCATCGATGCCGATGGAGGTCAGGCCAAGCTGGAGGCGGCCATGCAGATTGCCGAAACAGATCATCCGACGATGGACTCGGCCTCGTCACCCTCGTCATGTAAAAAACAACCTTTTTCAGGCGAGTTCCTGGCGTTGCTGAAGCGCTGCCAGGCTTGTGACGTTCCTGGATCTTGCCCAGAACGCGTTCCTGGATCTACGCCGTCACCAAGGGGCAGGATCGCGGCTACAACAGCGATTTGCGAATAAAGTTATTAGTTCTCTCCTGAAAGAGCAACGCCAAGAAACCGGGTGGCTGCGTATCCTTATTTACTTTATTCTACATGTTACAGATGACTGACATATACAGATTTGAGCAGATAGAAGAACAACACACACACACCCTGACTGTAGTCTCTGAAATAGGTACAGTCCGGGCTCTGAGGCATGAAGCTATACAGCCGCAGAGGCATGCGAACCAAGATGGAGTTTTTCCTGGCACTCCTTTTGAGTTCAATGTGTAGGAGTATCAAATACGAGTTGAAGCTCACCGAGCACTCTTGCCAGCAGCAGCTCACATGCATGACCTCGACGAAGCTTGCTGAGATGAGCTTGCTGCACTCTGCAAAAAATATAACATGACTGATTTTAGTAAACTGCTTAATAGTACCAACACTGCAATCTCAGCACAGCAGTAACACAATACAATCAGTGGACAAAAAAGATCATACATGTTCGTTTCCAAAAGCTGCACTTTTCAACTTTTTTACCTTTCCGAGCCCTTTCTAAGCAAAGCAGAACTTCTTAACAACCATAAAATTTCTGACGGCAATGCCTTGAAGCCTTTGACATAGATTAGGCCAACCCACAGTTAATTTTTAAACGTTGACAAGCCACCACTTTTTTGAATCCATACAAAGTTGAAGAATAAACTTACAAAATAAATGAGAGAATAACTGTAAGGATAAAGTCAAACTAACTACGCAACAAGAATATTAATTGGATTTATTTACTCACCTAGCTGTATCCCTCTAACACATCTTCCCTAACCAGGTATAGTGTCATCAGCAGTGTACTAATAGCTTATTTGTCCACACTACAGACTAGGCTCAATGTTAGAACATGTTGACTGTCTACAGAATAAAGAATACGAAATACCATGGGTTATTGGCCGTAACACTACCTGGCAAGCAGTTAGTGTGACCCACTTCCCTATGAAAATGAACTCCAAATGTCCTTCGACAATTGCAGCGATTTACTACCAATAATGACATAGAGTAGACAGCATCCAAGTTCAACAAAGTTCTGCTTTGAAGAAATATGTTATGCAGAAGCAACACAAACAAGTTACTGGGGAGAAGAGAATAGCAAAAGGAGCACAGCCAGCATACAAAGCATATTGTTTTTACTACCATTAACATAGCATACTGGTTTAGACATGCAATACATAGCTATAGACCAAACAACTTAGATACGGACTTCAACCTTCCTACAAAGAAATACTTTGTACATAGCCTAGTTGATCAAAGGTTGGTAAGATATAAGCGCCAAGATCATCAAGAAGCACCATCTTACCCTAGAACCCTTCAAAGAAGCGTGGCTTTCTCCCACGACGACCACCTTTCCTTTGGAAGAATGCGTGCTGGACAAGACTTTCTTTGAACAATTCTCGAGTTGGAGAAGAAAACACATCATCCCATTGGCACTTCTCGAGCAACTTGCCGGTGCTGTCACAGAGAAACAGATTCAATCTATGATCACAGTAAACCAACACATCTCCATTCTCACCAAAACCATCCATAGAAAGAGGATCCATTTACAATACTATTCATTTCCGCCACCGGGAATTCGATTTGGTACTTCACCGACCAGATCTTTGCCTCATAGTTCTGTAGCATCCATAGTTTCATCATTGTCCCACTACTATGAATCCGGCTGATGCCAAGAGTACCGTTGATCTGAACCAAATGCAACCATGTCCAGTTGCTGTCATCTGTAGGTGCACTCATCCTCCTGAAAGATTCATCAACTGTATCAAAAACGAACACAATTTTCTCTTCATAGTGAAGCCAGTGTAGACAGCCATGCACCAGGACGCGCGATTCTGTCGTACCGCGAAGCCCACTTGTCACATAATTCGCAACAACCCTTGGCGCTGTCTAGGAGCCCACAGTGAGAACATAGCAGAGGGTAGTTTTATCGACATCGACGTGACTCCAGTCCGCGTACAGGATACGGTACTCGCCGGACGAGCTGTACGGGTATAGCCCCAAAAGACCACAGCCGGAAATGAACTTAGGCAGTGAGATCCACTGGCGCGTGGTCGGGTTGCAGATGTAGTTGTAACGGTTCCTGCAGAGGGAGACCACGAGCAGGCCGTCGCAGGAGACGTGGACCTTGTAGGAAGAGCGTTTACTGAAATTGTTGAAGCGGAGAACTGGCCGGCGCTCAGCCGGGGATCGCTCATGTCCAAGGCGTCCAAGGCGTCGTCGGAGAGATCGGACTTGCACTGATAGGGGTGGAAGGTGACGAGCGGGAGTGACGGCTGGCGCTGGTGGTGGGCGAGGAGGAAGTCGGCCTCGGAGGTGAGGCGGCGCCAAGAGCGGCAGACTGCACGGCAGCGAAGGAGCGCCTTCGCCGGCAGGCGGATGAGAATCTCCCACATGACGAGCTCCTCCGGAAGAACGGGAACCGCGTCACGGTCGACGCGCGCCCGAATCGATCTTGCGGTTTGCGCATAGCCCCGCTCAACTCGTCGGTGAGGAGGGCGGCTTTCACCGGTGCTGGCACGGCGGGTAGGGGGGCCAGCGGCGGATCTACATAGGGTTGCCGAGTGGCTGTGCGAAGGATGAGAGGAGAGGTGCCGCTTTTTTTTTTCCTTTTCTTTTCTTTTTATTACTGGGGCAACGATTCACCATTTTTTTTACCGGAGAAAAAAAAATAAGGAGAGGTGTCTGAGTATCAACTACTGTTCCAAACAAAACTTAGCATTTTTATTAAAAAACAAAACCTAGCATCACTGGTACTTTTTATATAGTAGTATAAGAAACGGTTGTAATTATAACAACATTTATTCGTATAAACAAACAAGCATGATGAATCGGAGGGCGCGGTTCCTTACGTTAAAACAATAATTTCTTATGTTTTGCTCTTCGTTCATTCTGACATGCAACTGGGCTACGTCTATTAAGTTTTGGAGAAGCTATCCCTCAAAAAAAAAGTTGTTGGAGAAGCACGGTGCTTGACACAATTTCTACTTATGACCATGAAACTATATGTTGCCAATGACACGTCTTCCAGACGTTCTACCTCTACGGCAACGACATGGTCGGCATGATCCCAGCGACTCTGGCCTGCAGGTGGTGGACCTATCCGTGAACCAAATCAACGGTGACATGTCGGAGTTCATAAACCGGGCTTTGAGCCACGTACAGGCGTTGTCTGCGACCAACCTGTCGGAACGGATCGGCGACGTGTCCGAGCTGACGTTCCTCGACCTGTCCTCCTCCTCCTCCGGACTCGGCCTCGCCACCCTCATCCTGTACAGAAACAATTTTTTCAGAAGAGTTCCCGGCGTTGCCGTCGCTGAAGCACTGCCAGGCTACGACGTTCCGGGATCTTGCCGGGAACGCGATCTCAGGACGTCTCACCGGAGTGGATCGGGAGGAAACTGCCGTCCTTGACGCGTCTCCGGCTGCGATCGAACGAGTTCACCTGCACCTTCCCTGCTCAGCTGGCACGGCTCGGCGACCTGGAGCTCCTGGACCAGGCCGGCAACGGGATCTCGGGCTCCGTACCCTGCTCTCGGGAACCTGACCGGAATGACAGAAAGAGCACGCGCCGCTTGCCCTGAACCCACACTCACCGGCTACAGCGCGTCGGGTCGGGGGAGCGGTAGGATCAATTTCTAATGGTGAGCCTCGACCGGTCCGACAAGTCCTCAGTGGAACGGAAATAAAAAAGAGAGAGAACCAGAATTGCGAATGAAGTAGTTGCATATCTTGAAAGAGCAATGTCCAAAACCGGGAGGCTGCGTATCATTTATTAATTTATTTTTACTTGTTACAGATGAGTACCATATACAGATTTGAGCAGATAGAAGAACGACACACACACGCTGACTGGAGTCTCTGAAATTGGTACAGTTCGGGGCTCAGAGGCATGAAACTATACCGTCGCGTAAGCATGCATATCCATTTATTGAGGTTCTACTAATTGTCGTAGCAGCCCAACTGTGGAATGTGAACCAAGACGGAGTTCTTCCTGGCACTCCTTTTGAGCTCAATGTGTGTATCAAATAAAGAGTTTGAAGCTCACTGAGCGCTTACTCTTGCCAGCCGCAACTCACATGCGTGACCTCGTCGAAGCTTGCTGAGATGAGCTTGGAGCACTCTGCAAAGAATATAACATGACTGATTTTAGTAAACTGTTTAATAAAAGCGCCACTGCAATCTCAGCAGTAACACACTACAATCAAATATAAAGTTTATACTAAATGAATAGCATAAGAAGTCTCAGCCAATCTAGCAAATCAAGCAAAAGATGAATTACAATCTATCCTGAATCCCTGCCCTTCTGGTGTGGCTGCAGCCATACAGTGAGGTCGTGCTTGGGTTCCTGGCCACCAAGACTAGTGTAGCAGTACAGAAAGTCAACGAGGAAGAGGAAGATGAGGCTCATGGTTACAAAGCGAAGGTAAATATCCCACTAAAACAACGAAAAGAACCTTATGTTCAGCCATACACCCTTGGGACTTGTGCAGCATAATATGACAAACAAGAGCAAGACTCACTTTGAACATAACCTAACATAACTCTTGAGGATCGACAATTGCAAGATTTTATCCGTTTCTGTGGTCTAAGGGTTTCAACTCCCTAGTAATTATTGTATGCGCTTAAATGCATTTTTTTGGTCTCTGGGCAACTATCACAACCAAGCAGCCTACAGAAGGCTACTGATAAGAGTAACACTGCAGCTAAAGAAAATTGACATCTATATATAAAAAAAATCTACAGTATGTATCTACTAAGTAAATGCACATTGTACCACAAACATGGTTAGAAAAGGGAGGCAGGAGCAAAGGAGTACCAGTGGTAGGCCGCTTTTAGCTCTTTGTTCCAAATATGCCGATGGTTTGAAGAAGGCGCCATAAATTTCAGCCCACTTGCTTAGCTTGGAATGTATATAAGGTGCTCCAACAGTGTCAGCCCAAAAGACAAGACCACCCCTTCATAAGATTATAGAAATTAAAACAAATACTCAGAATCTCTTTATCCCAAAAAAAGGAAAAAATAATGTAACGAAGAAAAGCATAAAGCTTATAGCAAGCACAATAATCTTATAGCTAGTTAAGGATTCATATAGTGGTTGACATAGGGCTTGCATAACGTAAAGGTAGAAATCAACTGGTAGAAATCATCTGATACTTATAAGACACTTCGCATAACCAATTAGATGTTCTATATACAGGAGTATAGTACAATTTGAATAACTAGGAAGGGCATCCATAATCAGGAACCTTTGGTTCGTCTACTAAATCAACATGTAAGAAACCACATATGCCTATATATAGTCACCATATAAATATATTTAATAGAACAAACCACCACTTATTGCTTGTAATTGTAATCACATACAACCTTACTACATGAACTATCTTCAGGCCCAGGTTATCCACTACTACAAAAGTCCCTATCTGAACTTCCTGGGTCAAGCTGTCTGGGAAGACTCGAGTTCAAATAGGAACTCAGCAAAAGTAATGAGAACACATGTGCTAGACTAACTTAATCGTCAGGGTAAACGATAAAATAACCATTCTAAAAAAACGCAGCTCTCTATTACCTAATTAACTATATAAGGATATAGATACAGTTAGGCAATGGTCAGTTACCTGTACTTGGGAAAGCCCATCCCGAGAACAGATGCTATATCAAGATCAGATGCTCGAATCACAACATTTTCATCCATAACCCTACATGCCTCATTGACAACCGGGAAGAAAATCATCTCCAATATATCCTGATCCGTTAAAGTAACAGGCTGCAAGAAAAATAATGCATAATCAGAATATTATGGAAATTCATGTGAAAGCCTTGTTTCGGACAGGTAGATTGACAAATGAAAACCTTTCCACCAGGCATTGTCTTTGCACGTTTTTGGTATTCCTCAATAACATGTTGCACACTAGGGTCAGGCTTTGGCTTCTCACCCTTCTCATAAATGTAATAGCCTTTGCCATTGCTTTTTCCTGTAAAAGAATAACAAGGTAATGATTTCTCACGAAAATATATAAAGGGGAAAAATGCATATGCTCAGTGATTGTCTTGTTCCATCTTATTAGCTATGGATCATCTTACAGCATAAGGAAAAGCATGTTAAAGACTGGGGAACTATACCCTGACGTCCATTCTGAACCATCAAACCCACTAGATCAGAGCTAAAATTTCGTTCTCCAAAGGCAGCAGCATAGATGTCCTTTACAGCCAAGGCAACTCCATATCCAGCCACATCTTGGAGTCTACAAAGGAGTAATTAAATGTCAAACATCAGAACTGTACCGGTCATTTCAATCAAGGGCATTCATATAAAAGAACCAATATTTTACAATCAGCAACATCAATTTGTAACTTATAAGAATCAAGGTGCATAAGATTGCAATATTTATTTTAACAATCCAGGTAGCATGAGATGTTTAGTTATTGATGATGAACGGTAAGTGGATTGTGAAAACTGGCGATACACGTGCCACAACCTTGATTTATTTACTTTTAACCTTTGGACCCTTATTCTCTTGGCTTACTATTATTGTTCTCTCCTTTTTCTTATTTACCTGTCCTGTTTCTTTTTCTTTTATTCCTTCCTTTCATCATTTGTCTTCTTTGTTTTCCTTTATCTCTTGTTTGTCTTTGATCTCATGTGTTTCATCTCTAACCTACCCCAACTTGTTTGGGACTAAAAGGCTTGGTAGTTGGTTGGTTGGTAAAATCCTAACTGGAGGAGATCATTCAATTAACTCCTTTTCGAGTAGATCCCATTTTCAATGCTTCAAAAGCCAGCATAGCAGTAGCCTTCAATATAACTACTATTTCAGCATTCCACCCTTAGTGTAAAGCCACAACGTTATCCTAATAAAACTAAAGACTCAATGAATTCAAGAGCTGATTGGGATATGTTTGTTACATTATAAACTTTATGAGGTCCTTGAAATTTTTTGTACAAATATACAAATGATAAATAGAAGTAAAAAAACGAAATATGATCATTACATGCTCATTTTAGTGGTTTACCTAATTGCAACCTGGTCCATAACCATATACAACAAAGTGCCAGGAATGGGAACTTCAGTTACAAAGAGAATGAGAAGGCAACAAACTACTTGACCATAAAACAAAGGGAACAAATGTGGCCTAGTACAGTCCACAAGGATAAAATACAGATATCAAAATAGAACAAAAATTATGGCCTCAGACAATACAAGTATTTATATTTGCATAGGAACTAGAGTTCCCACTTATATTCTGTTATCAAATTGTTCCAACGGCAAAAATAGTGATTACCTACTATGTACAAATATCAGGAAAAGAGTTGGATGACTTACTGAAATGGTCCCATTGGCATACCAAAGCTGCTTACTATTCGATCAATTCTGAAAACATCGATGCCAAGACTAACTAGAAGGTGAGAAGCCTGTGTGTAAGGAAAAAATGTACGGTTAACGGCAAATCCTGTGCAGTTGCCAACCACAACAGGCACTTTCTTTATTATCTTCCCGACTGTGATGAGATCAAGGATAGCTTGTGGTGATGTCTTCTCCGTCCGGACAATTTCCAGCAACGGCATTATATGAGCAGGGCTGGAAAGAATATAGTATTAGCATGTTGTAGTTAGAACAACCGAGCACAATACAGCTAACATTGGGTACAGAAATAAAGCTAACATTGGGAACAGAAAAAAAAAAAAGGAAGATCAAATTATGTTTCCACGTCAACATCCTGTACCCCAATCATTTTAGGAGAACCATACTTACAACAATGTATCAACAGTACTTCCATTGGTATCCAATCATTTTAGGTGAATCATACTCGCAACAATATAATAACAGTACTTTCATTGAGTTACCAGCATCTAAGTGTGATGTGAACCATACCGCTAGTCCCATGAACATGCAAAGATCAATTGCTGTTGCCTATTGAGCATATCAATTTGTTATGGAATCGGGAGAACAAATAATTGAATCATGATTCTTCAGCAAAAGTTTTGCAAAAAGACTTATTTTATCATTTTTTTTATTGTTTTAAAACCAATAATCATGCTTTGGTAGAGAGATGTAACATCAAGAGCAATGCATTGAAATAATAATAATTAATTGTTTCTAAGGTTTCAGCCA
Organism: Oropetium thomaeum; assembly: GCA_001182835.1. Classification (NCBI taxonomy): domain Eukaryota; kingdom Viridiplantae; phylum Streptophyta; class Magnoliopsida; order Poales; family Poaceae; genus Oropetium; species Oropetium thomaeum. The sequence continues at coordinate 1,784,462 of LFJQ01000047.1, read as the reverse complement.
TTTTTGCTTAGGTGCCAGCAAGCCTTTTTTTAAAAAAACAAACTTTAGTTATGTATTCCTGCAGTTTCAACACATGCGTGCAGTTTATGCATTGATAACTTCGCATATTAGTAGACCGCTATGCACGAAATGACAAACCTGAAGAAATGTGCCCCTATAATTCTATCTTGAGAATTTGTCTTCTCGCCAACAATATTCAAGTCAATGGTAGATGTGTTTGTTGCAAGTATGCAATGTGGTGGGCATATCTTCTCAATGTCAGCAAATATTGACTGCTTCAATGGGATCTTCTCTATAACCGCCTATAGGAAATAAAATTTGTGTCAAATATGGTATGAAACTGTCCATGAATTTTCATGCATTTTTAAATTGTCGTTCTTAGGACATGAGTTTTAATTCAGTTTTGAAATAGATTTGTCTTCCTAAAACAAAGGAATTCATTTTTTAAACAACTAAATAAACTAATCTAAGAGTCATCAAACATGTACAATTTCACATGCAAAAAGGAACATATTACACTTTCATGAACTCAATATGTTGTTAATATGTGAATATATAAATGGATCATCAAGCATATGAGGTTTACCTCGATAACCATATCAACATCCTTGAAATCTGAATAATCCAGAGCACCTTTGAGAAGCGACATGGCCTTGTTCATCTTGTCCTTTGTAAGTGATCCCCTTTTGACCAAGCCCGCAAGATTACCTGTGGGAAGGACCGTGACATTTATCTGTAAGATAACATGAAAATCGTACTAACTAGCAAAGATAATCTAAGCCTCTATGACAAAAGTTCAAGTTCGAATCCAGCAAAACTCAAAGGCAATACTCCACATCAAAATAACTTTCTACTAATTGCTAACACTTCAACAAAATTGACCTGCTATCATTTTTTGTCCTCTTTCAAGAAACTGAGAGTTTACTTCCTTCAGTACAACAGATATGTTGCCAACAAGAAGTGCTGTTGCAATTCCAGAGCCCATCAGGCCACCACCGATAACAGCAACTTTTCTAATTTGCCTCGGTTTCAGTTGAACATCGGTAACACCAGGCACCTGTACACCATCAAATGTAAGTCAGATGGAACAAACATATCCGTATTTTGTAAACAGAAAAAGCGGGCAGAAAAAAGTTAAAAATAAAAAATGTTGTTACTGTAGTAATGCAGATTTAATTGCTTTCATTTAGCCAAGATCGTGTGGCATATTCTGCAAGTTTGATTGGTTGTATGGGAGAAGTTAGTAATCAAGGAAACTGATCCACTCATCTTCATTCTCCACAAATAAATAGCTATAAAAATGAATGCTTTGGGATCTGATGTCAAATTGGATCACAAAAATGGAAGAGAAAACTTGAACAAACAAGAAGTCTCAAGGTTAACATGTTTATTCACTAGTAGTAACTTAAAATTAGCCAAGTTACAGTGATCTAAAAGGACACATGCGCTGCCTCCTGGATCCTTGTAAGTTTTTAACCATCTTTTTTTTTTTCTTATGTAGAAAAGTTTTTTTTTATTTAAATATTCAGTAGGATCTTCTCCAATACAGTTCACTCTTTTTAAGAGTAAAGAAAGGGAACAGGAGCAGCAGCTAGATAATGAGCTGGATGTAAAAACATTTGAACATATAATGAAGGGCCCTGCAACAAAGTGTTGGGAGCAATCCTGAGATCGCATAATGGTCAACAACAACAACCAGCCTTTTAATCCCAAGCAAGTTGGGGTAGGCTAGAGATGAAACCCCCAAGGTAAATTGCATAATGGTCAACAAAGCAAACAAATGAATTAACTAGGATAACCAAAGAAAAATGTGAAGCATACATCCGAGGACAACCTTTGTAGTAGAGCGTTGAGCAAAGAAGATGTGGACAAGTGCCCTTGATGTTGGTGATGGCACAAGCTCATTGAAAACTTTTTCTTCCTGCATTTATTTAGGCATGTTCAATATATGCATTATTGTGCATATAAATTATATAGTAAACCAATGAAAAGATGCAGGAAAGTACTGAAAACTAATCTGTAGAAGTTGAGCTATATGGAAACCACCCAGAGTATTGATCCAATATAACTGTCAAATTGGTAACCACTCCTATTTAATTCAGCTACTTTCCCTATAATTTACTCCATAGACATGCATGTTTTTCATGTGGACTTAATGCTTATTAGGAATTACGATATCAGGTTCCAGTATAATTCCCAACATGTAACAAGAGTTCAAATTCATGGAAACACGGTGCCCAGAGGAGCAGAAAAGCGAGCCAGAAAATTAAGTAAGTCTTGTTTCGATTCCCTGCAGAAATGAGAAATGAGTAGGACAGTAGAAGACAAACCTTCAGAACACCAGCATTACCACCAAATAATACTCCTTCCTCGATAACATCAAGGCAGGCTTGCTGCTGAGGTAAATGCGGTGCAACCTTCTTCACTTGCTGTCTTGCCGTACTTAGAACAGCACGAGCTTCAGACAGTGCACCAAGCCTATCTGTTCTGGCAAGAGATCTTATCCAAGGTTTACGACAATTAGCAATATCCAAAGCCCAAAGACGTGACATCTTAATCAATTCATCAGGGGAGCAAATGGCATCAACAAGACCAGATTCCTTTGCATCCTTTGCGGAAATGAACTTTGATTGCTGTAAAATCACAAGGGAGGAGTGATTAAGAACATTATACAATAGTAGTACTAATAATGAAAAAGATCTTCCTTGATGAGTTATTATTACACCAACATTCCAGTAAAATAAAAATCTTGGTTGCCTATTAACTGGATGGGAATATTAGGATAGAGACCCACAAAACATCTTAGATTATTCCTTTGCAAATCGGTAAGGATGACAAAAAAGCTATACTCACCAGCATCATTTCTATTGCTTTGGGTAGACCTACAAGCCTCGGAAGACGCTGGGTTCCTACACAAAAAGCAACTCAATCAGATGTACGAAAACAAGAGCATTGGAGCAGTATTACAAGTTGGTTGCACATGCGAACCTCCAGATCCAGGAATTATGCCAAGAGTCAGCTCTGGTAATCCAAGTTGAGCTTCAGGGGTCGATAATCGAGCATGACAAGCCTGGATAAGTTTTCCATTCACAAGTTTACAGGATTCAAAGTAAGCTCATCTGCAACTTGAGCATCAGATGTAACAACAATGTCCAAAAAATGTAAGTGGCATACCATAGTCAACTCCAGTCCACCACCGAGAGCAAGGCCTTGAATAGCAGCAACCGAAGGCTTTTTACCCCCTACACACAAACATATCCAATGATGTCAGAAGAAATAAGAGTAATACAAAAGGATGAAAGACAAAGAGGAATCATGGCAAGTTAAGAGAGAAGAGAATCCTTGCCTTCCATGATGTTTGACAAAAGGTCAACAGAGACGTTCGGCAGAATAGATATGTCTCCTGCAGGCGAACGTTTGCATGTGTAAGAAAAGAAACAGGTCCTACCAATAAGCAGCAACAGGGTAGGAAGCCATGTGACAAAATGAAGCCGGCACGAACAAAGGCATTGCTTTCTTACCAGTCTTATGAACCTGTGCGAACATATTGATGTCGAAACCTCCGCAAAATTTGCCACCAGAACCTAGGCAGTTTCATAAGATAAATTCAGAATCCAGGATGGTAACATCCTCCAACGTGTATAAACCCTTTCATAAATCAACCGTGTTGTTTTGCAGAAGAGACGCACGGTGCTTTGTTAAGCTGCATCGTATCAGTCCAGCACGAATTCTCTAGGAAGAACCCAACCCCAACAACAACCCAACGATTATGTCCCAGGTTGACTTGATGAGCACAGATGGTATGGTGACTGGTGAGTCAATCCCACAAACACCAGTTCTAAACAGAGCAGTGACACGAGGAGTGAAAAAACAATGGTGGCTATAACCATTTTTTACCGATAGTGCTCTCTACAGCAGTCCAACACTGAATAGATTTATAGCAGTTCGGTCCGGTCCCCTCGTGCGTAGAAATAATTAAGGAGCAGAAGCAGAATCGAGAGGAGATCTCACCGGTGAGCACGATCGCCTTGACGTCGTCGCGGGCCATGGCCTCGGTGTACTTCTCCTTGAGCCCTACGAAGACTGCATCGGCGCCCGCCACCGGAGGGAAGGAAGGGGTCAGTCAGAGCGTCGGTCGGACAACAAAATACCGGAGGAGAGAGGGAAGCGAAGGCCCGTGGCTGGCTTACTGCTGGGGTGGAGGGCGTTGACGGGCGGGTTGCAGATGGTGATGAGCGCAACGCCGTCGTCGCCTACGTCCATGGTCACGCGGATCGCCGAGCTCGCCGCCATGGCCGCCGGGGGCGGGGATCACGGGAGGGAGCGCGCGCGCGAGAGAGAGAGAGAGAGAGCCGCGGCCGCCCGGGCAGCTCAGTCCGGCGGTGGCGGGGAAGCGTCAATGGGGGATGGGTTCGGTCCTGTGACGGTGAGGACGGAAGAGAGAGTGGAGCCAACGCCACCAGCCGGGCGCGTGTTTTTATCGGGGGGAGAGGGAGAGAGAGAGAGGAGGCGGAAGCTTGCACGGAGCAACCAACTTCTCCGTCAACGTCCTAACGGAGGCTAATCACTTGTTTCCGATTTATCCTAGTATTTATTTCGCAAAGAAAAAAGATTTATCCTAGTAGTTTTCCCTTTTATGGATAATAATATCATCCTGGTATTTATTATCGATATCAAGAAAAAAGGGAAAAATTTTAAACAAGAAGAATTTTTGCCCCGGTAATTTTGAAAGCTCAAGTCAACTTGAAGCCCCGTTTTTTCACTGCAGAGTGATGCACGTTAATGAAGCCAGTTTATCCTGACGACAATTGACAATTTTGCCAACCTCTCTCTTTCTCCCTCTCGTTTTTTTGTTGTTCTAATATAATATAAATGATGAATTCCCTGCACCTGAAAAATGGGTTAGCTCCTGAAAACGTACTGTACGCCACAAAGGAAAAGGGGGAAAAAAAAGGAAAGAAGGAAAAAAAAAACAAACGGGGCGGATTACGATCGAAACTCTGATGACGACGCGGCATCAGTCAGCTCCATGCGCTACTCCGTATCTCGCTATCGATACACGTCGTGACTCGCGTGAGTTGGCACCATCCGAAGCTATTGCCTGGGTTTGGAGCATGCCTGTCGATGGCGCATGCTCCATGTGCTGGTGGGGGGCCTGGATAAACAAAAAAAGCAGGTCGCGGTTCAGATCCACTCCCGTCCTCCCAACAACGTGACTGTTTAGCACTAGCTCTATATTATTATTCTTTTATAATATGTGACTAACACTGACAAGATGTTTTATTTAGTAGCATTAACAGTGCTCTGTCTCTTTGAGTCCACAGTCAAGATCGTCGTCAGATAATAAAGACAACGCCCACGAAAAGCACACGAGCAACCTTCCATCTGAAAATGCTCGTACTACAGCGGAAATGGGAAGGAAACGACCTCCAGTCTTGGTCAAGTCGACCGAATTCATACGTGGGGAGTACCAAGTGTCGGGAAACTGCATCCAAACTCATCAGGGCGGTCAGGTCACGGTGCCTCAGGTCAAGCATTCACAACAATGGCCATGCAGAGACTCGTCGGTCGGTGGTTGGATGAAATTTTCCTGACAAAACTGAACCTGCATTTTCCCTGAATTTTACGCAATCACACGACTGCTGACAATGACAAATCACCCAAGAAAATGAATGGAAAGATGCAACGGTGAAGCCTGAATTGCTACCAGTTGACTACGATTATCCAGGCAAGGGAGAGCATATCACACCTGCAACGACAACATCCCGTCCAAAACGTTACAACTACATGTATACTTCTAGTCCTATGTACTGCAGCAGCCATGCTCGTCTAGGTGAAGCAACCATCTTTGAGTACCAAAGGGAACATAATAAAGGCAAAACAGTCATTATTTCCCCCACAAAACAGCAGCCCTTCATTCCTGTAGAAGCACGTTGCCACTATCGTCTCCAGCCCGGTGCTTCCGAGTAAGCAGGTACTTCTCAAACTCCTTCAGGTAGTCCAGGAGCAACACGCAGCCGAAGAGAAGGAACCCTCCAAAGTAGTTGCTGCCACCACCACCACCACCTCCGCCGCCGCCGCCCTTGCCGAAACGGAACGGAGGGAACCCGCCACTCCCATCGTCCAGCTTTGGCCCCTGGACTTTACCTGGAACAGACGCAGATGGTACAGGTCAACCTTTGATACTTCATTCATGTGCAAACTACAACGAATGAAACCAAATTAATAGTTTCTTTAGTATATAGTTATTAGTGTATGAAAACAAAATTCAAACCCTTCTTATCCCGTTGAAGGGTTGCACTTGAGGACTTCTTCTGAGCGCTTTGGGTTTGAGTTGCCTTGCATCTAACACTCTGCAGTAGATAAAGTTGTCACAGAAAAATTGGTTAAAAAAATAAGTCTGACAGTGAAGTAAGCCATAACAACCAAAATAAACGAGCAAGGCTTTGCCCTTTCAGTTGCAAATTTCTTAAACAGAAACTAAGCACCATGCCAAAAACAATACATTGTAAACATTCAGATCCTCTGCTAAGTTGATTAATGGTAAGGATGCACACCCTGCTCACGCAGGTTCGAGTCCTCTTCCATGCAAATTTTTTTTGCCTACCTCCTATTTCTTCTTAAGTAAACCCATCTATCCTGCTAGGTTCGTCGATTATTATTATTATGAATAGGAAACTTTTGTAAAGGAGGCATTCCTTTCATGTTTCAAGATTGAAATAAGCAATAGAACGAGGTACAGATTTACACATGCATCTCAAGTAAGCAATGGAGGTCAACCTAACAATTGCCGCAGCTTGATGCTTGACCAAACTTAACATTACAATATGGTGGCACTGATGATATGTAAGTATTGAATTCCACTATGCAAAGCACTGAAATATAAATTACTAAAATATATAACTTAGAAAGATGATAGGAGACCCTGTTCCGCCATAAGTATCTCAGTTCCATAAACTGAACATTACTTGTAGGGTGATCAAAATAATCAGCAAAATAAGAATTATTCTTACTCCCATAACTGCTTTAGCAGACACTTTCTGATCAAATGAAATGTGATTAACTTTTGAAGGATGCAACTGCAAACCTGCCAAATTGTAATTTGTAATAAGATATTAATAAGAATTATTTGACAAATTATGCTGTGAGTAATGCCATGCAAAAGAGATCAACAAGTTCAAAATCTGAAGGTACGTGCTGAACTGCTGATGCAGGGACAGTTCAGGACAGCCCCAGTCCTGGCTATTAAACATAACCAGTTTTATCTGGGAGGAGTATTACACATGAACACATTTGACATACTTGTACCAGCTTCCTTAAAAAACCCACTTGTTCTATATACCTTGAGGGATCATATTACAGATGAATTTTAGTGTAATCTTTCATGGAAGTGCACAACAATGAACTATTCATGATGAATCCAAAGAGGATCTGAGAAGGATTGTCAGCTTCCTGGCTGGGGTGGATTAATGGTGAATCCCCAGCTCAAAATTAATAACAGTTTAACTAAAAAAATTGTAACATTAAGAGGATATAATGTCAGAAATGAGAAGACTATGAAGCTTTTCTAGTTGTGGTGACCATACATGTCCATGATAAATAGCAATGTTGTCTATTAACAGTAAGTACATCGGGGAAGAATCTAGTTCTTTGCCTACCAATAGTAGTCTGTCATTACATTTGTTATTCAGATCACCTATTATATCCAGTTACTTCCTCAAAACTGACAAGTTTATCTATGTACAATGAAAAAGTAGAACAAGCAGATAAAAATGAATTTAAAAATCACAGGAGAAGCTTGAATCTGACAATTACCTCTGTGACCTCTGGTTGCATTGCCATAGATCGCCACTCCCGGCAACAAGCATGTGCTGAGTTGTGACATAGTTGATTCAGCTCAATACCTACGAAGTAAAATACATCATAAAAGTGCTGCGCATGAAAAATGAAATACCATGCTGGATGCTCCGAAATAGAAACACTTGACTGCACATTCTGCAGCTCATAATACTTGAAAGGATTTCAACTGTGACTCTGTGGGGCTATCCTAAGAAAGAAAAATGCAATAGGATGGTAATGTCACATACTTCGTACATGTAAAGAAAGGCACATCATTAAAAACTTTTTCACTACTCCTCAGCCCATGATGCAGCTTTAATTGTCTGCAATTACCTTTTCTTTTTCTATAATACGCACTGCCAGAGGCGGACCGACCAATAGGGCGAGGTAGGGCGGCCGCCATACCTAACGCCAATGGAAAGAAACGCTCATCCCCTCTATGGAGATCTCCGGACCCCGTTCGCTAGACGCAGCTGCATCCCATCCACGGGCAGAACCTTCTTCCGCCCCCGGGCTGGGATCAACCAATCCCCGCTACAACTAGCCTAAATGTCAACTACACGAGGAGGGAGGAAGATTCGAGGATTGGGGACGAGACGTCAGCTCTCACCTTCCGTCGAAGCTGGACGAGGAGGGCAATTGCAAACCAAGCTGCCAAGTTGTGCCCCGTTCATGCGGCGCGTGCCCGCCCAGTAAATCGGGGAGGAGAACGGCGGCTACAGGAGGGAAGGAGACGACAAGCAAGGGTGGGTATTCAGAGGCGCTTGTTTGGCAGCGCTCCGCGCCCGCTACAGGAGGAAGAATGTTACTCGCTCCGTGTAGCTCTGTCGACGTACACCAAGAAGAAGAAAATAAGAGTAAAATAGGTACACGAGATTTAAAGAGAGAAAGTTATATTAAATTGTGATGCAAGAATGATAATGAAAAATCAGAAAATATTAAAATCACATCACAAATAATTAGAAAATATTAGAATCACAAATCTTAGAAAGTTATATTGATTCTAAATGAGAAATCTGCATGCATCTGTATGAATTTTGTTAATATATTACTCAAATTTATGCATGTAGAATTTATTATCTAATTACCACTGATATTAATCTATTATCTAATTACTACTTATATTTATTAAATTTATTATTTTAGCCTTAAGGTAAGTTTTTGTTGTTAATAAATCATTCTAGAATATTCTTTGCTTATGTAATATATATTAAAGGAAAAAGTTCATTTTACTCCCTTGAACTATCACCAAAGTTTACTTAACCCCCAAGTTTTGGAAAACTAGCTCACAATTCACCTTTTGACAATTCTAAAACCAGTTTTGATGGCGGACAGTGGTTTTTGAACTTAACTAGTTTGATTCCCCGCGCGTTGCTGTGGGAATTGTAGTGTGTTTTGAAATTATGACATGAAGACAAATTATTTTTATTCATTACGGGTACGTATGGAACAAAAAATGATATAGTGAAAAAGAAATTGAAATACAATTGTAGTAATGGGACTACAGTTTTTTATTCTTGCTGGAGTTGTGTGCACCGAAAATAGCATGTACGTATGGTTGACCCATTCTTATGTACTCAACAATGATCATGTTGTTGTGAGGAGGAAGTTCCTTGGATATATATTCTTCATGTGATCGACTTGTGAGAATTTTTGGACTTGTGGCATCCTTGAGCTCTTTCATTGCATGGGCATATTTGTTGAACAAATTTTTTGCAGTACCGTTGGTAGTTTCCTTTTCCATCCTTGATGGGAAATAAATATACTTGTCAATAGTAAGAAAGTAGCATATTAAAAAAAATGAAAAGGGGACATAGATGAGATGAGAGAATATAAAATAGATAGAATTCATATACGTACATGGCACAAAGGAGAAGATCGGTATTGTCAGGAAGGGAGAAGTTTTGAAAATATTGTTGTTGCGCCTTGGGTAAGAGGATATGAATAATATGGGATGGAAGGGCATTTAGAGTACGGCTTGGGAGTTATATAGTGGTGAAATAAGAGAATTTTGGTGCGTATTAACTGCTGGCTGTAATGGTACGTGAATCTAAGCATTAAGAGTAATATTGTATTTATTGTGTGATATTAAGAGTAAAATTGGTCAAGAGGCTACAGTGGAAGGCAGTATAGTGAAGGGAATTTAATAGCACATGATATAGAAAGGAATATTTGATTGATTTACTTGTAACGTTCTGAAGGGGAGAAGAAAATAACATGTAGTACTTCATTTAGCATTGATTAAGGTTTAGTAGGATGGAAACATAGTGGTTGCGCACTATACAACCTCGTCAATAACTTTATCTTTCTTTACTTGTCAGCCCATGACGGCCATTCAGCTGATAAGATGAGACCAAATATTTAATCTCGTACCTGATAACAATAGGGTTTCTTCTATAATTTTTTGGGTTTTTATTTTTGAATATAAAATGGATTGATGTAAGATTGATTCGGGCTCTGCGTACGCGCGGGTTCAAGTGTGTGGAGTCATGATCAAATTGAGGAATCAAAATATTTGATGAACTGCATTGTGGTCTACCACGACCACGTCGAGGGCGTGAAGAACTACCCTCAGTATCCATCGTATCATTCTGAGGCTTACTATTCCGAATGTAGGACACTAAGATAATGTTAAATTGATTCAATTCAAATAAAATGACGGAGTACAATTCTCCGACACAAATTTGTGTGGTTGAAATAAAAATTGGTACATAATAAATGACTATTGAAATTAACAAAACAAAAATAAATATGTTTAGGGCATCGAGAGAATAATGAGGGCATCAGAAATTTGTGTTGTTGGAATAAAAAAGAACACATAAGAACGGATCTGAAAATAAAATAATAATAATAATAAATAATGGTCAGGGTATGGAGAGAATGAGGGTAATTTTTTTGGTTACCTAAAGTACTGAAAGTGGCCAAAGGTGCTGCTGGATCCAAAGAAATGCTCGTACAACTGAAATTAGCAAAACAAAATTAAATATGTTTAGGACATCGAGAGAATAATGAGGCATCACAAATCTCTGTAATTGAACTAAAAAAAGAGAACATAAGAGTTGAGAACTGAAATTAAAAAAAAAATCTATTTTCAGTCGGTCGGGCCATTGAGCATGAGAGCAGCGCAGCCAGTCAGGCCATGGAGCATGCCCCTAATCTCATATTAAGAAAGAGACCAATTCCCCCAAACACTTCTTAAACCTTCACCTTTGTCTTTCATCAACTCTTAGAAGAGTATTGGTCTGTTGGTTTTCATATGACAAACATGTTTTCTTTTATTCACCCCATTCAGTATTATTCTCCGGTTATAAAAGTGATAGTCATCACTTCTTATGATTTCTATTTTGAATTGGATCACAGTTTTATCTACTTATTAATTTCTGTTCACTTCAAATTAATCTTTCTGCTTTTTTTATTTCAACTATGTATCATTTGTAGTCAGATATAATGTCATTGATTCAGTTCAAACAAAATGACAGAGTACAAATCTCTAACACAAATTTGTGTGGTTGAAATAAAAAATGGTACATAATAACCAACTATTGAGATTAACAAAAACAATATGTTCAAGGCATGGAGAGAATAATGAGGGCATCATAAATTTTTTGATTACCTTAATTACTGAAGGTGGCCAAAGCTGTTGCTAGATCTAAAGAAATGCTTGTACAACTGAAATCAGCAAAACAAAATTAAATATATCCAGGACATGGATAGAATGATGAGAGCATCACAAATCTGCGTAACTGAACTAAAAAGAGAGAACATAAGAGCTGAGAACTGGAATTAAAAAAAAATCTATTCAGAGTTGATTACCTTAACTACTGATGTTGGCCAAAGCTGCTGCTAGATCCAAAAAAGCTCGTGGTACAGTTGAAGTGGAAATCAATTTAGAGAGGCCTACGAATCAATTAGACAACACACATGCTGATTGAGGGCAAAGATACCTGAATGAGTGAAGAAAGAAGAAGCTGTTGATATATTAAAAAGAGAAACTAAATGTCTAAACCTACATACCAGAATGGTACAAATAGAAAGGCATATAGAATTCGTTTAACAGAAGGGCAAAATAGTTACAAAAATGATTAAAGAAAGCCAGAGGCACTGGTATATCAAAAGCAGAAACTAAATGATTGAAGTAAGCCAAAACTGCTGCTATATGAAAAGAAGAAATTAATTTAGATGGGGATATGAAAAAAAATTGAAGGTAAATGACTGAACTTACAAAATACAACACTCACGTAGATGTTGAGTTCGTGGAATCATTTGCTGGCAGCGTTAGGTGTTGAAACTGGTCAGTGAGAAAGAAATTGCAGAAGAGTCAAACAAAAGAAAAAAAGAAGACGTTTGGGATGAAGAATGATGAGCAATACCTCAAGACTGTCGTAATGGTGGATTGGGGAAAATTAATTCAGCCAACGGAACGATTGCTCTGCCTCTAACGGAAGTCAAGATTGCAGGAAAACGAAATTAATAGAGAGATTGCAGAAACGCTGGAATTAATTGTGGTTAATTCAGTGGTAACTGACGATGGGTAAGGGAAGCACTCGATGGAGGAAGAGGAGGGTCTGGCGTCAGGAGGGCATGGCAACGGGCGCCGGCGCCGAGAGGGCATGGCAACGGGCGCCGGTGCCGGGAGGGCATGGCAACGGCCGGAAGCATCGAGCGGCCATGGAATGCGGCAAGGGGTACCTCATGGCCACAGGATTGGAGCTGTGTCGGGCGACCATGGCAGGCACGAAGGATGTGCCTTAGGGAGCGCCTGGGGGCCATGGTATTGGGGCTGGCTGGTACGGCAGGGCGACACCATGGTCTTGGGGGCAGGCTGGTGCGGCAGGGCGACGCCAGGGTCTTGGGGGCAGGCTGGTGCGGCAGGGAGGCGCCATGGTCTTGGGGGCAGCCTGGTGCGGCAGGCCGGCCATGGAAGACGATGGAGTTTTTTTTTTTTATATTTGAAGTTGGACGGTGGAGGAATGGATTTTCAGAGGATGCGTAGGAAGGAAATGACGTGAGCGGTTAGATTTCATAGCAAATAGATCGATCGGATGGCTCATATTTATCGATGAGATGGCTTCATCAGAATTGAGAGAATTATATATTAATTACTCTTAATGGGTTATATCTATTATAAAGATATAGATGACGCCATGTCAGCCTACTGATGTGTACAATCTTTTTGGTTCGCTTAACCCCTTGTCGTTCTACCTCCTCCTCGCGCCGCCCTTATTTCTCCTTATTTGTTCTTTTGTTCAGATCCACGGAATAGAACGGTTCCTCTCTGCTCTGTCGACTCAACCAGGCATATCAAGCACGGCGATGATCGAAGGCCATTGGAGTTGATCGGCAACGGCGACGAGGACGCGGGACAGGTTTGTTCCTCCAATACTTGGTTCGATTAATCCAAATCTTTAGGTTTCGATTGTATTAGTTGATCTAGGGGTTCGATGTGCTGCTGCTGGCCCTAATCGCACTACCGCGCGCAGGTTGCTGCTCGATCCTGCACGCGCTGCCGCTGCTGGGCCTGGCCGCACTGCTGCACGCTGACTGTTGCTCGGTCCTGGACGCCCAGCCGTAACTTGGGCCTAGACACCCTGCCGCTGCTGGTCTGGCCGGCTGCCGCACCCTATGGCTACTGCGCTGCACCCAAGTGCAAGGAGCTGGGCTGGTGCGTTGCTGCAAGTAAAACAGATTCTATTACTTGATTACAGATTGTATTTCTTGATTGTTGTCACGTGATGTTCTAATTTCAATTGTATTAGTTGATTTGGCAATTATTTCTTCCTTTTGGTGATGTCTTTCTAGAAGTGCTTGTCCTGCCTTCTTAAAAACTGTAAGAACACATTATGCGGTAGCAGCCTATACAGTCAAATTAAAGTAATATTCGTCTGCCTTTAATTTGTACTCATGGTACTTGCAAAAAAAATGTAGTCATGATCTTTTATTTCATTCTTTGTCAGGGATTTTGCAGTAGGTCATGGAACCGCTTGAAACTATAAGCGTCAGGTTTCACCTTGGAGGGGCATTTGATTTTGATGAACATTCACTTCAATATGTTGGTGGTCGTATTGCAATGTCTCACATTGACAAAGACAAGCTCTGTATTCCTGAATTGAAGGGTCATCTTGTTGATCACTTGACTATAACAGAAGAATATACAGTAGACTTTCATTGGTTATTTCCTGAAAAAGACCGAAACAATGGATTGACAAGGCTAGGGGATGATAATGCATGCTTGTACATGGCCAATTGCATAACAGAAGGAGAGGTTGCTGAAGTCTTTGTTGAGGTGTTCAAAATTGTTAACGGGGCTGTAGTTATGTGGTCTTCTGGGGATGCAGCAGGTGCACAAGAGGCTGAGAAAATATGTACAAGTGATTATCATTACAGTGACTCTGATGGAGGCAATGGCATTGGAGAGGGCGAAGCTGCTATGGGCAGTGATGATGACACATCAGAAGATGAGGACTATGTGGCTGGAGATGAAGATGCATCAGAGACTGATGAAGAAGCAAACATGTTTAGGACCAAAGCTGTGAACCAAAGAAGAAATCCACTTGCAACTGCTATGCCTGAAATTGTCTTTAGGGTACAGGTTTATAAGAGTGATGATGGTGATATTCAGCATGACATAGCTGATCCACCAATGATGGACTCTAGTGATGGAGCAAGTTATGATGAAGAAGGTGCAGAGGATGCTATAAGAAGGAAGAGCATATTTCCAAGATATGACAGTGCGGCTCCAATCGCCAGATTCGAAGTTGGTATGACATTTAGAGAAAGGAAAGAGTGTAAGGATGCCTTGGTAAAATATGGGCTTCACGTGAAGAGACATTTAAGGTTTACTCAGGATGAGAAGGAAAGAATTAGAGCTAGGTGTTCTTGGCCTAATTGCCCTTGGATGTTGTTGCCTTAACAAGTGCAGGGTCAAATTGGTTTCAGGTGAAGACTTTAGTTGACACCCCACAAAGAAAAGATAACAGATTGGTCACATCAACTAGAATAGCAGATAAGTATGAGAGGATTATCAAGGCAAATCCATCTTGGAAACCGATAAACATTAAAGAGACAGTGATGATGGAAATGGGTGCATAAGTCAACATATCCAAGATTAAAAGGACCAAAGGAATTGTTATGAGGAGGATATTTTTGGCATGCAAAGGTGAGTATGCCAAGATGTTTGAGTATCAAGCTGAAATTTTGAGAACTAATCCTGGCAGCACAGTAGCATGTTGTATGGATCCGGCATTTGACCAACATATATTTCAAAGGTTCTATGTATGCTTTGATGCATGCAAAAAAGGCTTCCTGGCTGGTTGCAGAAAGGTGATTGGAATAGATGGTTGTTTCTTCAAGGGAGCTACTAATGGTGAGCTAATATGTGCACTTGGAAGGGATGCAAACAACCAAATATACCCTGTTGCTTGGGCAGTAGTTGAGAAGGAAACCGATGATTCATGGAGCTGGTTTTTAGGCCTGTTACAGAAAGATTTGCAAATCCCAATTGGTGGCAAAGGCTGGGTGATCATGTCAGACCAAACAAAAGGTACTAAAATGTTTTGAAATTTCCATCCACCAAATATTTTTTGCCATCTTAAAATGTAATTGATCTAACACTTGTATGAACCATGTGCAGGGGCTTCTTAATGCAGTACAAGATCTTTTTCCAGACATTGAGCACATAATGTGTACAAGGCATATTTATGCTAACCGGAGAAAGAAATATAGGAATCAAGCTTATCAGAAGCCCTTTTGACAATGTGCAAAGGCAGCGTCAAGTGCCTTTTTTAACTTTTGTAAAGCAAAGTTGGCACAATTGACTCCTGCAGGGGGTTAAAGACATGATGAACACCAACCCAAAGCATTCGAGTAGGGCATGGTTCAACCTTGGATCTTTTTGTGACAGTGTAGACAACAATATGTGTGAAAGCTTCGACAACTGGATTATAGATGTGAGGGCACACCCAATTATGTCTATGCTAGAGGGTATAAGGACAAAGGTTTTCGTAAGGATACAACAGAATAGAGGGAAGTCAAGCAAGTGGCCAAGAAGAATTTGTCCTAACATCTTGAAAAACTGAACAAGTACATCGACCAAGCTTCGAATTGCTCTGCAATGTGGAATGGCAAAGATGGTTTTGAGGTTAAAGAAAAGGATAAAAAAATACAAAGTTGACTTACAGGCAAACACTTGTTCATCTAGATATTGGCAGCTCGCCGGAATCCCTTGTGCTCATGCCATTGCTTCACTACTACATGTCAGTTCCAAGAACCCAAAAGAATATATTGCTGATTGCTATTCTATTGAGGCATACAATAGGACTTATGATCATTGCCTGCTACCAATGGAGGGTATGGAACAGTGGGCACCAACTGACCATCCTATGCCAGAATCACCAGGCTATGTCAAAATGCCTGGTAGGCCAAGAAAACAAAGAAGAAGAGAAGAAGGTGAGATAAAAAAGGGCACAAAACTATCAAGGACCAGTCTTCCAAGTACATGTAGCAGGTGCCACAAAACAGGACATAACATAAGAACTTGTTCGGCTGCTCCAAAAGGAAACACCATGAGAAGGACTCTTGAGAGAGCCAAAGAGGTAAATGTAATAACTGAATTCTATTTCATTTATCCTCATGTATTGCTACTAACTAAATTTTTAATTTATTTTCTTCAGGTTAGTCATAGACCAGAGAGAAAAAAAAAGGTTGGGGAAAGTAGCAGCCAAAATGAACTAGCCTCTGGGACACAGAAGAAGGGAAAGAAGGCTGGAGAAAACAGCACCCATACTAAACAACAAAGCAGGCCGCAAAAGAAGCAAAGGAGTGGTGCTGATCCAGCAAACATTGCTTCACCAACTAATGTCACTACTTCTGCACAAAGGAACAAGAGGACGATTTCTGTGAACAAATGAATTGCATAGTTGTCACTAAAATCATTGTTCTTCTTAGTTTTGCCCTATGCAACTTGTTCAGTTAATCTAGTCTGAGTTCAGTTAAGCTACATATAAAAATCTCTGGGTCAATTTCAAAGTTTTGGTTTAGTTAAGCTTCTTGTACAAAAGTCAGGGTCAGTTTCAAAGTTTCGGTTTAGTTAATTTACTGATACAAATGTTTAGCTCAGTATTTAAAACTCAATTACCAGTTTTGGTCCAGTTTGAAACTCAAATATCATACTATTTCTTTTGTCAATCATCAGTCCCAGGTACTAGTTTTTTCATGTTGTCCAATTTAAAAATTGCTGCTAGTTGTTTTCTCAACTGATGGCTGTTAGAGAACAGAGGAGGAGGTAGAACGACAGGGGGTTAAGTGAACCAAAAAAGATTGTCCACATCAGCATGCTGACATGGCGTCATTAAGTCCGAAAACCAGTGCCACAACATCAAAACTGGTTTTAGAATTGTCAAAAGGTGAATTGTGAGCTGGTTTTCCAAAACTTGGGGGTTAAGTAGACCAAAAAATAGTATAGGGGGTTAAGTAAACTTTGATGGTAGTACAAGAGAGTAAAATGAACTTTTTCCTATATTAAAAAGTATCACACTTATAAGATATTTTAAAGATGTCTTTTAGCTATATTAATGATTGAATGAATAGATTATATCTCATAGATGTGGGTTAGACAAAAATATATGTTGTGTATTCTAAGGGCTTGTTTGACAGAGATTATATAACTGATTGTGAAATTGATTATAGTTGATTATTTAAGAAAACAAATTATCTGCTTATAACAGATTATGTGCATAATTTGTTTCTTTTGTGTGTCACTATTTGGCAAAATAGATTATGCTAATAAAATCAGGAGATAAGCTCCTTTTTTCAGCTTATGAAATATAGATTATGTTAGTACAAATGAAAAAAAGTAATTATTCTATTTTTGAGGCATAATCACTCATGTGATTTAGGTGTTTCGTACTTATAATTACTTATGGAGCATAATCAGTTTTGATGATCTGTTGCGTAATCCCTACCAAACAGAGCCTAAGTCTTTAAATGTCTTCACAAATAATATCCTTTCTTGCTATGACTCAAAATGATGATCTAATAAAATAATATTGACAATACAATGAAACAATCACTACACGATGCAAATATAAGTACAATATAAATGATTATTAGTTTCATAAACTTAGTATTAGGTGTAACATCGAATGAGTCGATGAGGTTGTAAATATTATAAGTTTATTATTAAAATGATAGTGTAAGTTGAAGTATTGTTATAAAAATATAGTACATATTAGATTTTTATAATTATTTTTACATTCGCTACACCTCCAATATGTATGTATGTCCACCATTGCGCATTGCCCATGATAGGTATCCCTAAAAACTTCTTATCATAACATTGAATCTAATAGCAAAACATCTTTTACGAAAAACTCTTAAAAACATAGTTCTTGCATCTAACAAATAATCATTTAGATAAGCATCGTGAGGAAATTCAACCTAAGGTCCTAAAAAGATCCATTTTACCTATTTCCTAGCCGAATTGAAAAGGACCAAGCACTAAGGCAGGGTAGGGCAACCCTCAGTCCAGCGGAGAGAACCCTGTCCTTCCAGAGAGATGAAGGCTCCTCATCTCGATTGGGATGAAGCCCTAAATCCTAGCCCTCACTTAGGGTTGACTCATCCCGGCTACATCCAGCCAGTCAACTATAAAAGGGAGGAGAAAGGTCCTCTTGACGATTGGGGAGAAGAGCTCGGCTCTCACCTGGAGAAGGAGACGCTAGCCACACGAGGCAAGCCGCTGCAAGGTGGCTACCTCTGCCGTCCTTGCTGCACTGCGCCGGAATCTGATGCGGGCGGCGGGGTAGGCAGAAGGAGAGCAGGCGGCGTTGTTTCTCGAAATAAAAGGTTATTGGAATAAGTGTATTGTACGAATTTGTTTGTACTCGAATAAAATCTTGACTTTATCTACTAGCTCAAATTTAAAATTTAAAATTCAAATATTGTCTGTTATTTTATACTAGTTGATACCACGGAAATATGGAAATAATTTTAACGAGACATTGCACCGTAATGTTATATTTCAGCGGATTTTTATGTTGTACACTTTAATGTTGATTGAAGCATTCGGGTTAATATGAAAATTCAGGTCTATTTTTCAGGTTTTTTAGAGTTTGGGTTTCTAGAACCCGTATTCAAGAATAAATCACACATTTTAGGTTTGGGTTTGGATAACCTAAATTATCAGTTCAGACAAAAAATGAAATGTCAAAACCTCATCAATTCATCAATAACCTCAACAATTCACCATTAACTTATCAATTTTGACAACATATAGGATGACATAATCACTTACATGAGTACACACGCAGTAGCACACGAGAGAGATGAGCTGACGAGGAGCAGGCCGAGGGGCGAGGACAAGTGAGGACAGCATGGACGAATAGCTAGGAGCCGACGAGGATTGGCGGGGATAGGCAAACAAGGGCCGTTAGAGACGAGGTGATGGGCAGCCGAGGGTTATGCTTGCAGCTTTGCAGAACAGCAGTGGCCGGTGGGGTGGCAGCTGCTATCTACCTGGAGCCCTAGACTAGGAGAATCGGAGAAGATTAAGTTTCGGTTGGGGAGTGAGTTTCAGCCTTTTCGGATGTAGTGGAGATTCAAGAACGAGCCAATAGGAGGAGCGAAGTCCGGACTAGGGCAACCCAAAAATTGAAAATGAATAGACCGAAATTAAATTGGGTTTTCAGAATTGCAACCCAAAAATTGTTATCGTTTTTTGTTTTTTTTCATTTGAATCAGGTTTTTCGAGTTTGGGTCTCGGGTTTGTGGTCTGGAATGAGATTTTTATTTACATGATACTCGAGTCCCCTCACCGACCATGCACATGACATAAACTTGTTTGAAGGTAGCCGTTATTGTATCCTGGCACACCGATGATCTTCTTGTTATAGTTGGTGGTGTTGAATGTGCGCCGCCGGTCCATAAGTTGCCTCCACCGCCATCTTGAATCCTGGAACTTGTGTAGTTATTTTTAATTTTTTTTATCTTTTTTAAAAAAATATTTAGTTTACTTACTCCAAGTAAATTTTTTTCAATTCACTATTTCTTGACCCAGTTTAGCCAAACTTATATCTGTTGGTTTAATTAACACCCTACTATAATTATTTTTCTCTATACAAAATTTAAATTTAAATTTATAATTTTGTAGGGTTGTATTAAACATCATAATGTATGTTTAAAAAATATTTTTAAATTTTTTAATATTATTGTTTGTATGCTAATGATAATTTTACTATTAAATGTCTTTCTCTACTAAAATAATTATAAATTTTTATGAAGTATTTTTTCTAAAATATGTTATTAAAATTTAAACCTATGACGCTGCTTATGTATGGAGAGATAAAAAATCAAGTTATATTATGGGTAAGTTGGACTAAATAACATTATTTTGAGAATTAAGTGAGCCGAACAACTGTTCAGTGGTTCTAAACTTTGTCTACACTTAGAGAAGTAAATTGAGCTTTCTCCTTTTCTTAAATGTTTTCTATTCACGTCAAATTTCTACATTCTATCTTGTTCTTTTCAGTTCCTACCGATCTCAAGTCGTCTCGAATCTCGATGTGATAGGCCGGCCCAATCTGAGCCGTCCGTAGCAGACGACAGCGGCTAAACCCCGAAACCCTCTCATTTCTTCCATCTCGAGTTCTCTAGCTCGAACCAATGGCGGCCTCTGCAGTCGCCGCCCGATCTAGGGTCCTAGCCCAGGCCGTCTCCTCCTCCCTCCTCCGCCGCGGCCTCCTACCCACCTCATGCCGTGCTTCTTGCATCAATAGGTACGCGCCGCTTCTTTTTCGAGATTAACTCGCTCAAGAATCCATTTGTTTATAGGTACACGCTCGCCGTATCACTGTCGCTCTGCGTTGGATTTGAAGCGTCGTGCACGTGCAGGTTACCACTCGTATCAGGTAGTTTGCTGTCCGCTCTGCCGCTCCACAGCGCCGTCGCGTCGGCGCGGCTGCGGTCGGCGATTGCGCCGGAATCACAGAGCTGGGGCCTGGTCCCGCAAGGTAAAGTTACTTCTTATTAAATGTTTATGGAATGTCTTACCGTTGTATGGGGTGCATTCAGTTAGGTACTAGTAGAATAGTAGGGTTAGGGAGACAGGGGTTGTGCTAATCAAGCACTCTGATTCTTAAATTTTAATAACTGATCTGGAAATTAGGCGGGATTTGTACCTCTGCAATCTAATTTTCTTTTTTGGTTCCTTGAAGCTCCTAATGGTGATCGACTGATGGCATGGCCAATTAAGCTGTTTAATTTGATAGGAAATGGGCCTATAACTGCAAATTTGCATCTGTATCTGCAAGAAAAAACGGGGGTGTTACTAGTAGATTTGATTTTCTATTGGACACCCACCAATGATTCGGAAATTGACATTTTATATGTTTAGCTTGCCTATTAGGAATGGTCTCTGCAATGCTCTACTTTTCATTCCTAACTAGTTCTCTCTGGGGTTTCTAATTGATGAAAACCTTTCTATTCTAAATACAGTTAGAATAATTTAGCTAAAAAAATAAAACTAAGAATAATGTCCTAACATCATCAGTTAGAAACCAGAGGGAGTGTATTTTGGCAAGGGTTCTGTCTGAGAGAAAACTGAGTCCTGAATGCTTTTGTTTGTTACAAAGGATTCCCATTTGTGGTTGTCTAGGAACACCGTGCGGTGATTCTAATGATTAAGGTGCATGATGTTGTGTTTTCGATAAAACAAAGGTTCATGATGTTGTAAATACCTTTTCGTGTTCCTAGTTTTGATGTCACCTGGGTTCACCTTTAGAGTGGGGAGATCAATGTAAACAAATTAATAGTGTGGCTAATACTTCAGGAGAATAGCACCTCTTTAGTGAACTACTCCTCTGTCTTTTTTTTCTTGTCTTTTCAGACAAAGGAAAACAACTACCAAACCACTACAATTCTCTGTCGGAACAACACAAATACAAGAACGGAGGAGTATTTGTCAAAACCTTGCTTTTCCTCATATTTGAACTACTGGACATAATTCAGAACATTACATTGGTAGAAAACAATGGATTCTTATTCTTCACCAATTATTTTTTACTGAAACAAAATAGGTGTAAATTACTGATTTTTTTCGGTGATCGTTGTTGATAGCTATTACAATATCTCGATAACCATAATTGATAGAGTTGGGTGAAGCCTTCAACATTTCTATAGATACTAATATATGTTTAACATATGTTTTTGTTCCCTTTCTACAATTTCTATCTTTATGAAATAACTTAGTAGTTCTTACTAACATATGCCAATTTTGAGTTTTTGAGGACTCCATAACATGGCTGTTTTTTTGCATATAATGGACCTGCAATTTCATTATGTATTTAATATTTTACTTTAATACCATCCACCTCAACTTCCTCCCTTTTCTTTGCAGGAAATTCTATGCCTCTATGAAGCAGTACGCCCTCTTTTCAGTTGTCTCTGTCCAAACAATTCGGGGACACTTCCAATTTTTCTTAAACATGTAATGTAAACTATGGATGAACAGCAAGAAGGGCTATCTCTAATAAGAATATTTCAATATATGGATAAAAACAATGGATTCCTTTTTTGTCTTTTCTGGATACTGAATTTTCATTCTGATCTGGCATGGGTGTCACTGACAGCGTTTCAGAATACATTTCATGAATGATTTTCTGTAGTGCTTCGAATCTAGAGATACGGGGTTTCCGAAAGAAGTGTTGTTTCCCAAGTGAAGCATCCGGTTACGCTGATTCTCCTACTGTTGTTTCGGCTGCAAGAGACATTCAGAGGATCACTGCAGTTTCGTGTACTTGCCATTGTTTCAGTTGGTTGGGGGTGATGGCTTTTGACACTAGACTGCTGACAACTGAAAGACACTAACCATGTGGATCTGCTCTTTTCTGTGTGGTTGTTAAACACAAATTGTTTTTTTTTAAATAAAAACTGGAGGGACTAAGTCCCTACAGCACTTTATTTAAAAATAACCAAAATACATAAGTAAAACAGAGCTAAAAAAAAATTAAACACCAATTGTTTTCTTATGCTTTGCATGTGGCAAGAGCAGCTGTTTGGATTCTATTTCTTATAATATTTGATTTTTGTGACAATGTCCTGTAAAACAAATCCCTACTAATTCTGGACTGAGCTGTCGAATTGTGGCTGGGAGCCTGGGACTTTATTAATCGTTTGTTATGAATTTCATATACGGTCCACTGAAAATAACTGGCTTGAACAGTGAGTGCATAAGCTGGTATGAGCCGTGCCAAACACAAAAGTTTTGGATAACTCCTTCCTCGAGCAGGCAGACGACTCTTAACGTTGATCAATGTGGCGCAACAAATTGTTGGAAAATTACTTAGATTGCACAAATAGATTGAGTTCGTCGTGAAGAATATTTACTATAGTCTAAGATCATTGTACTATTATTAATTGAATATATTGTTTTTCTCTGTTAAATTTGTACTCCTCTCTTTTCGTTTTGGCGAAACCTTATCACCTGCTCCACTCGCTTCCGTCCCGCTCCCGCGTTCATGGCAGCTCTGCCCCTGCCATGGCCTGCCTCCTCCCCACCGGCTCTCTTCCCGCCCATCGCCACCACCTCCTGTCCCGTGTCTGGTCCTCATTGCCCGGCGTTTCCTTCAGGCGACTGGTCCCTCCCCTGTCATGCCAATCCCGCGAGCTGCTCGACGTAATGCCCCAGAGAGACGGCGGCGGTGCGAGCGCCAAGTCCCAAAGAACCAAGGACGGCGAAGCAGGATCGGCTGGTGTGCCGCGAGGTGCAAAAGGAGCGGGGCGTGGAGACGAGGCACGGCAGGATGGCGTGCCCGTGAGACGAGGAGGTCGTGGTGCGCCGAGGCCGTGGAGAAAAGGGGACAGGGTCGTGTTCCAAGAGCGTGTAGACGCGGAGTCTGAAGAGAAGGGTTGGAGGGAACGGCCGAAGAGAGCCTGGGTACGAGAAGGGCGAAGGGAGACCAGAGGCGGAAATGGGATGCGAGCAAAGAACTCAGGTAAGTCTACAAATTTCGCAAGAGGTGGGGATACAGGAAGACAGAATATGAGCAAGAAGAAGACGAAAGCAATGGGCAGTGAGCGTGGAAGCAATCTGAGAGTTGAGCTGGACATGTGCTCCAAGAGAGGAGATGTGATGGGGGCGATCTCGCTGTATGACTCTGCGGTCAAAGAGGGGATCAGGTTGGGACAGCACCACTACAATGTGCTGCTTTACTTATGTTCTTCTGCTGCTCTTGGTTTCGTGCAACCAGCAAAAAGTGGCAGTGCGGGTAGCGGGGTTGCTAGTATTGTTCTTGCACACAGATTCAATTCATCACCCAATTTAAGCTTTGGAGAATTGAAGGATTGTGATGTATCTGAAGACCATGTTCGAAACAAGGGGGAAGAAAAAATTGATTCCCTGCCTTCAGATGATCAGCATGTGCAAACAGATAGCATACCAATAGGAGATGAGCTGAGAGAGTACGCCCGTACACGAGGGTTTGAGATATTTGAGAGGATGTGCTCAGAACAAGAGAGGATTCAAATGAGTGAGGCTGCTATGACTGCGAAAGCACGGATGGCAATGTCCATTGGCAACAGTGATATGGCCTTTGAGGTTGTTAAACAAATGAAGGACCTAGGTATAGCACCAAAATTGCGTTCATATGGACCTGCTTTAACATCATTTTGCAACAGCGGTGATGTCGAGAAAGCATTTGAGGTGGAAGCGCATATGTTAGAATCCGGGGTTAAACCCCAAGAACCAGAGTTGGAGACACTTCTCAGGGCTAGTGTAGTTTCCCAACGAGGAGACAAGGTGTATTATTTGCTGCATAAGTTCAGGACTACTGTCAGACAGGTATCTCAATATGCAGTAGAATTGTTTGAGGCTTGGTTTAGGTGCCCAACTGCTGCCAAAGTAGGAAAGAGAAGGTGGGATGAAGGTGCTATAGCAAAGGTTATTGAAGACAATGGAGGGGGTTGGCATGGATTGGGTTGGTTAGGAAGGGGGAAATGGATCACAGCACACTCAAAAATTGACGAGAATGGTGTTTGCCTTGCTTGTGGAGAGAAGCTAGCTATAATAGATCTTGATCCAGAAGAAACAGAAGATTTTGCCACACGGGTAGCAAAACTAGCTACTAAGAGAGAGAGGAACATGAATATTCAGAATTTTCAGGTGATCTACCTTGGATTGTCAATCTGTCTCTTTTATGCCAGTGTCAGTATGTGGCACCTTCATGTTATAGGATTCAGGATTGATAAGGTTAAAACAAATGTTTCCAAAATTACTGACTGAGATAACAGATATACATATTGAAATTAATGCAATGAGACTATTTTAGGTAGAGTAAACTGTGAAAGCTCAAGACTGTTCAACTGTAAAGTGAAATAAAAGTAGGCAACAATGTCTTTTTAACTTCAAAAAGTTTCCCTTATGATGGCTTGCATGGTTATGCTTATGATGTTTGAATGGATCCATGGCAAAGGCATTTCTCATTGCCCTTAGGGTCCATGTTATCTTGAACTCCCTTTGAACCTATTTTTAACTTTAATCTTATTGTCCATATTTCAGAAGTGGTTGGAAAAGCATGGGCCTTTTGAAGCTGTTGTTGATGCTGCCAATGTTGGCCTTTTTAGCCACAGACATATTTCATTGAGTAAGGCATGTATATTGAGATAATTATTTATCATGTTTATCTTCTAAATGCCTTTGTTTTCATATTTTATATAAAAAAACAACAGGTTAATGCTGTTGCTGATGCAATGTGGCAAATTTCTCCATCAAGAAAGTGGCCTTTGATAGTTCTGCATAACAAGCATCTCACTGGAGAGCACATGAGGAAACCTGGAAATCAAAAGTTGGTCGAAAAATGGAAGCAAGCAAATTGTATTTATGCAACCCCTACTGGCTCAAATGATGATTGGTAAGCTGTTTAGATACCCTTAATAAATTCTGTGCTTTCTGAATATTGAATCAGTGCGAGTACATTACATCGTGGATCATTGAACTTGTCAAGAAAGCTCAAGTAGACTGTCAAACACCAGAACTGAGATTCAGGTCACTTAATATGCTCAAATGGTCATCTCATGATGCCAAAATAGTCTACCGGTGACATGACACATTTACTTGTAACCATAGTGATGTGCAGTGAGCCATAGTTAGTATGCCCTTTCGTATCTGCCTTCACATTGTTTGCACCCTGCCCTTTGCTACTGGTTCCCTCTTTAACTTTTATCCTCTTGGCTAGATCAGGTACTGTAATCTACAATGAAGGATTGAATTGGTTGATACAATCTCTTTGTTAGCCACGATATTGTTGTATATAAATGATTCCTACTTGTATATGCTGGTCTGGTGAAGTAAGTAATATTTCGTGCATGTAGTTCAGGTACTGGCTATTTGCTGCCATCAAATGCAAATGCTTGATCATCACCAACGATGAAATGAGAGATCACACTTTTCAGATCTTGGAAGAAGATTTCTTCCCCAAGTGGAAAGAAAGGCATCAGGTATGGATTATATCTGATTAAAGAAAAATAATTCATTTGAAAATACTTGAAGCTTATTCTATTTTTTTCCTACTGGTCTGTGATGTTGTGTACACTAATGGATGTGGATTTTATGCATGTACCAAACCAATCTAATTCCTGAATATTGTGAAGCTAAGTGTAATTTGCGAGACTCTTGATGTTTGAGCTATAAAACAGTAGCACTTCTATTACTCCCTCCAGTTTACAATTGATGATGTTATGCCAACTTTCTTAGCTCAAAAGTGTACTAAAGACATTGTCCTTCAACCATCAACAAAAAAGCTGAAGATATAATACTAAATAATTTCAGAACTAACATTTATGTTACCACAACACGAACTACCATTTTCTTAGTACAATTCATAGATTTTTTTTTTGCGAAGACGATTCATAGATAATTGATTATATATCTATAGCAGAAATTATTCATTGCCATCTTCGCTAACAGGTACGCTTCGCTTTTGAGGACAGCAGTGCTGCATTTCAAATGCCTCCTCCCTATTCAGTTGTAATTCAGGTATGAAATTGGTTCCTGACATCATACGGATCTAGTGCTATTTATCCATGTCTATATTCATGTAATGGGGAGGGATAGTTAGACCTTATGCATTGCCTAGAGCTTGAGAGATACTGGGGGATTAGAGGAATTGTTTGTTAATTGATTGATTTCTTGAATACATATGAGTTTTCTTTTTTTTTTTTTTTTGAGGGACAAAGGTTGCCATTTATATTAACCTGAGTGGCTATTACAATAAGAGGCCAGCAGCTCATGCACACAGGTTGGAGCTACATGCCACACTTCCAACCTGTCGATGCTTGTAACTTGCTTGGCCAAGACATGGGCAACCATATTACAACGCCTACTAGTAAAGCTTAAAGAAAAAACTTCAAAATAAGAGCCAAGACTTTTCATCTCCTTCAGTAAAGGGCTGATCGCCGAACGTTGTGAGTTATAACTACCTGCCTCTCTTTATATAGGACCGGCTATAATAGATCTAATCAACTTAGTATATTATCCCTAATGAACCTAAGTTGAGGGTTATGGGCAGTACCCACACTGGCAGTGTCATGGGCACTACATTACCGAGGCCCAAAGATGTGCCCATAACAGCCGCTGGCCTAAAATGAACTTTATACAGCGCTAACTTTGACCTTTCAGTTTCGAGAACCAGCAGTCCATATACATTTGTTGCTTTATGGACAGACTGGGCTTTATTGTGCTTTTAAGTTTCAGTCTGGTCTATCCAGGGTGTTTTTTTTTTAATGTTGATCAATTTTATGATTGTTCTATCTGATCCATCTGAAATTCAGGAATCTGAGAAAGGCCACTGGCATATTCCTATCAAAGAGGAAGGTTTGCTAGAGAGACAAAGAAACTGGTTATGTGTGACACGACGCTGTTCACAGGCACAATGATATTGTGAAGCATGAGTTTGTTCAGAACATGGATGTGAATAAAACACAATTTAGATTGAAAAGCCTGTAAAGCTGTCTCTGCACTTTCAGGTAAATATCTCTATTTCCATCTCTTAATCACTCTACAGACCTCACTACTTTCAAAATGGGCTGACTCGACAGTTTTAAAGTCCTAATCATGCTTTCTAGATGCTCTCTTTTTTGGCTCAAGTTGGTCTATATTTTTCAGAAAAAAAAAGAAAAGAAAATAAAACTTATCTAGCTGATTCTCATGTAGTTGAGACAGGATCTCTGCCAGCAGGGCAGCATTTCCTGCTCTATCATCTTCCAACTGGCTCAGCCGATGAGATGCTCCTCAACAGGATCTGGAAATAGCCTTTAATATATAGTTACATACTGATACTGCTATTATCGGTGAATGTTTGCATCCTTCTAGCGAACATTGAGGAAGAGCGGGCCTTGTTTGCCAACAATCAGTTACTAACGGTCGCTTCCTCATTAATCTTTTGCAAGGTTTTTTACATTGAAAACATGTTATTTCTGATTAGAGGAGCACATAATGTTCTTTTAAAGTAAAGAGAAAATAATTCAGTAACCATTTTGGAGTTTCTCTCTATATTTAGTTATCACTAATGGAATATGTATGTTTTTACGTTGTCATCCACCAAGGAACTCCCAGTATGGACTTCTTGCGTGAGATACAATAAGATGCAATAGAGATCATTTTGAAACGATGTGATGATGGTTCTCATGAAAATTAAGAGACCTGATATTGCATCATTTGTGATCAATTAAACCATAACAAAATGAGCAACGATCCTCTAGATTATGAAAACAAAAAAGGAGAATAGAAACAACCGCACATGCAGACCTGGTACAAACTAATAACTGAAAACACAAAACAGCAAAAATGTGTATCCATCTGATGTCAACTACTTAAAGGCATAAAGCTACCAGGGCTCTGAAAATGAAATTTGAAGATAAAAGGAAAAAGGGAACAAAAAACAGTACATTTTGAGAACAATGCTGAAAACCCTTTGTCTAATATTTCCACAGGTAACTTATGGTAATATAATTCCAACTGAGTCGAAAAATTTATGTATAAACACACTATCTATTATGAGACATGACCATGAACGTCTCAAATTACAATAAGCCAGAACATGACAAAAGAAATATGTATTATCAGGAAAAGCTTCTGCCATTGGCAAAAAATTTAGGCAAGATTGTGTATCTAGTCATTTCCCTTATAAGCCAACCTTGCCAGCTGCCGGTTTATTCTGCTTCATCTTGGCAATGCTCAAAAGATCGCTAAATAGTGAATCCTCAGGTCGGCTTTGTTTATTTGTCGCTGTGCCATTTGAATTGCCATTTTGAAGAGAAAGTCCGTTCATTCTCTGGGAAAGCTCATTTGCACTAGCATATGCGTATGCAGCATTTGGAATATAGTAGCCCCCAGAGGGCTGGCCGTATCTGTTACTGGACATCTGAACACCATACAACTGTGGTTGATTCATTCCGTAAAATCCTCCACCAACCATCGGTTGAGAATACAAACCCATTCCTTGGTTCACTTGCATTAGAGGATACACTCCCCCATACTGCAGATTCAGCATTTGCTGTTGTTGTAGAGGTCCAGGCACTGGTTGTAACTGTATTCCTCCTAGCTGCCCGGCTGGAATGAATCCATTCCCATGCTCATTACCTTGCACTGATTGGGGTTGCACCCCTACTGGTTGTGCTGATTGCAATGTTGTCCCATCATCATGGTTGTTGTCATCAAATGGATTCCTTGACGATGTTTTGATTGCCTGTGGTGCTGGTGAAAGGCCTCCATTCTGATAATTTGTATCTGTTAACAGACGGTTGTGAGATGCTGGGATGATCTGAATATGGATCTGATACGCAAAATGTTTTGGCCAATATTAATTAGCTAACTGTTTGACAGGACAGGTATTCCATGGTAAACGCCAGTTTCATAAGTAACACTTTTATATGAAATGAGTCAAGAAATAATAATGTGTTCCTACTTACTATGTTTTTCTAGTTTGAATTTGAACTGTCAGAAAAAACACTTTTGTATAGAGTGGACAGTTTTAGAACAATTTTTGATAAATAGAATGGGGATACAATTAGAGTTAACAAGCACCGGGAAAGTAGTACCATGATATGCTGCCTGCTCTTGGTGATTCACTCCATAAGCTGGTTGTGCATTCCATGAAGCAGTTGAATTCAGTTGGGATTGTTGACCAGAAGGTACGATGGCATTGGATGTGATCCCATTTGAATAACCAGCTCGATGCTGAGGCAGATTAGGTTGCACTAGAGGGGTACTGGAAGTAGACATCGTAAGATTATGGTTGCTAGTGCTGGCAGTATTGTTTTGAAACATATCGGCAAAGGCTAAAACGTTCTGGTCTTCAGCTGAATATTCGGTAACTGGAACAAGCGCCAGAGAATTAGTTGGTTCTGGTTTGATATAATCGTCTCCACTGAGGAGGTCGATATTAGTAGCTTGTGCTTTAGGAGCTTTTGAACCATTGGATGACGGAGGCGCAGGAAGTGCTAAAATTTCAAAGGGAGACTGGTTGCTTGCACTTGTACTTGCTGACGACCTGAAATACATAATGCCAAAGTAACAAGTTAGGCTGACCCCTGATAGTTTTCTTTTGTAGGATTAGTGGAACCAGAACTACCAAAATAACATTTTTGATTTGAAGTCAGGTCTAGGAAACCTGTGGGCAGAGGTCCACACCAGCTCTTAGTAATTGCTGTCTATGTTGAGATTTTGTTATGCAGATCATGTATGCCTAATGTCATTTTGATTGCAATGGGTCTTGGTGCTTGTTAGCTAACACTCCAGATATAAGGATTCTAAAAACTTGAACAGGTCCATTATCTAGCAAAATCAGGAAGCACTAAACTCCCCTTGTTTCATGACATGCCTGTTCTATAGTTTTGCAATCCTTGTTCCTAATACTTCCTGACCACCCTAATGCATTTAATTTAGGAATGATTTAAGAAAATAATAAACAAAATTATTAACCTTTGATCTGGCTGTTTCTCTGTCTCCAGTTTTCTTGTCACAGAATCCTTCATTTGAGTCTGAAGTGATTTTGTCTTTTCTACCCGAACTGCTACTCCTGCAGCAATAGCATCATGCCTTGCAAGAACCTGCTGCATGTCATCATTAAAAGAAAGACCCTGGCTGAGCAACTCCTCATCCCTGTTCAAACATGGCATCAATGAATAAGTCAACTATAGAATTTGGGTCTTGGCTAGCTGCTGTGATAAAGAATTTGGCTGATTACAGGGACATAAATGTGAATTATTTACTGTCTATTGAGTGTGGCGCCACAAGCTACTATATCAGCATTCAGCAACAAAAATGAAAATTATTACTGTATGCTCAACCTGAACCTTCTTAGGAAAGAGTCATGAAAGAAACTTACGAGGTACTGTTGACGAGCTGTACCACTCTCTGCTTGTAAGAACGGCACTGATCAACAAGGTCAACAATAACTTCCTGCCTAAGTCCCTACATATCAAGTGCAATTCAGGAATCACGAACTGCAAATGGGTTAATTTTTGAAAATGTTGGAAACTCAAAACGATAGTCCTCAGTTATTTCTTTCTTCACATCTTAAAATAACGAAACTCAAAACACAAACTTGATTGATCTCCATGCACATTAAGGAAGTACCTCTCTGTTACCAGGATCCAAAGCGTTCAGCATCTCTGAAAGAACATCCATGATGCCACGTGCATTCTGAATTTCTGTAAGGCTGGCAACATAATTGAAATCAGTTCTTAATTCGTATAGAGAAGCACAGGTCTCATGTTGCAAATAATCAATCAGTGTCAAACTGTCAATGGGAAATAGAAATATCTAAAATATGAAATAAAACATGTGCAATCATAAGAAATATCAATCTGAGAAACAGTAAGATGGTAACATCAGAAATTGACAATCAGTAAGGAAACACCTCGAATAGTTCTCAATATCTTCTCTGAAAAAGGAAAATTAGGGCACATAATTTACTGCATCCTTCATTTATAGTCTTTTTAATAAGCTGTTGGGTGAAGACTTATAACAATAATCATCATTGTGTAAGGTGAAAATCATAGTTGGCAGAAAGCTAAATAAGATAAAACACTTGGCATCATGTTATACATCCGTTTTACATGCTGTTTTACATGACTTCAGCGTTTGATCATGTCAACCGCATTGCAAA
Organism: Oropetium thomaeum; assembly: GCA_001182835.1. Taxonomy (NCBI): domain Eukaryota; kingdom Viridiplantae; phylum Streptophyta; class Magnoliopsida; order Poales; family Poaceae; genus Oropetium; species Oropetium thomaeum. The sequence goes on along the minus strand of LFJQ01000047.1, from coordinate 1,752,465 downwards.
AGTTTTAGAAGCTGATACCTTATTACAGGAAATTCAGGCACTGACGATTCAGGTGCCTCTTGCTGAGTAATCCGCAAAGCTGGGGGATAATTTTGCAAAGGCTGAGTCTGTGGTGGAGTAATGATCGGTACAGAACCATTTGCTCTTTGAGGAAATACAGCTCCAGCGCGCTAGCACATGCACGGAGATTGGAGAAATGTTAATGACTCGGTTGTAAAAAAGGTTGGCATCTGATACAGAATACTACAACTATTCTTCTTGGTTGTTTTTGTACAGTTTTATCTTCTATTTTTAATAATGCTACCATCACAAGGGCTTCCCTTGCTTTTTTTTTTTTGAAAAAAACTAACTATTCTCGCTTGCTTTACCATTGTGATTTTTTAGGAAGGGTTGTTGTGAAATTTCACTTATTTCCCTCTTATTTCTATTACTGATCTCTAGGAGGATAAGCTTCTTAAGGACTCAGGAAAATAATCACAATATGTATAGAATAATACCAAGAGCTCCTGGTATGCTGAGTAGTATTGTGGATATCTTGCACTTGTGGCACCAAAAACTTCTTGCCAAGTGTCAATCAGTGTGAGAATCTTCTCTTTCACATGATAATCAGGCTAAACATTCCAAAATAAAACACATTAAGAGTTTAATATTTTCTGACTGACAACCAGTAATTTTAGGGTTTAATTTGTATGCACGTACCCTTTTCTTAACTATCTTCACCATTTCATGAAGTATGTCTCTCTCAGCGATTTGCATATGGACAATGTCCCCGCAATTTTTAACCATTGTCTCCAGCAACTGAAATAAGATAAGTACACAAATGTTGTAATGCAGACAGAAGACAGACTGAATGCTTTGCTTTACCCCTGCAACTAAATTGCAGAGATTACCTCAAAAAAGAAAACTAAATTGCAGAGAGGCTGCATCGAACCCATGACATACACAAATGTTGTAATGCAGACAGAGGACAGACTGAATGCTTTGCTTTACCCCTGCAACTAAATTGCAGAGATTACCTCAAAAAAGCAAACTAAATTGCAGAGAGGCTGCATCGAACCCATGACACCACCTTGTGTACTAGGACCTCTTGCCACAGTGAAAAGATAATATTTGCTTCTTCCCAATCACCACAAAGCATGTTGAGATAATTTAAAACAGTGAAATGAAGAATATCACAAGCTCTACCAGATCATAAAAAATACATCAAAATGACCTAAAACAACGTCATCTCTGAAAAAAAGCTGATAATGACTTTTTTTCCTGTTGGCTGTTGCCTGTTCTATCCCTTTCTGTTCTGAGAACATAATGGATTATTTTCTCGTTCTATACATCTTAACCAAAGCCTATGATCATTCTGAATCCTAATGCATGAAGCATCAACCAAATCCTCCTACATTTTTCCTTAATCTCTTTTCCATTAGGTGTGTAACATGGTAACATCGCAACATGAAGACATTTCCGATGATCAAGTTGGGTCAACCGTCAAGCATTCATTACTCAAAGCCGAAGCTATAACACAATCCATCATGTTTAATGAAGTCACAAGCACCACATTCTATTTCGATAGAGATGCTAGTTACCTTTTATGAAATATGTGTAATGTATAGATGATTTGCAAGGTAAAAAGTTACTACATCATTCATATTTAAAAGATGATGAGCCGAATTAAGAAACCATGAAAGGTCAAACAACACTTACCGTGAGAGCAAGAAGCTGGACCTTTGAGTTCTTGTGTGCAATGCGTTTCTTGAGCGACTTCACCACATCTTTTGATTGCCTGTGAACACAAGTGTAGGAAAATGCTTATTACAGTGTTAACCGTACAGCATTCATACGTGCATAACAGGAAACTGACCCTCAAAACAATTCAGAAATACAACTCACGTATTTCGAATTCATGACCCAATTGCAGGAAAGTAATTCGAGACAAAGCATTGGAATCGCTGGATTGCAGAGCATTGCTCAACTCCAAACATTTAACCGTGACAAAAAAAAAAGGATTAATTCCTTCAGTGCCATTGCAATTTTGCACAAACTCATATTTGCTATCCTACCCCACATGTCAATGACTCATGTGTGCCCCACATGTCATTGAGATACCAGTGGCAAATAAGGGTTCGTAGAAAATTGCAATGGCAAATAAGGTATTGTCCAAAAAAAAAAAAGGAAGAAGCTTCCGGAGCCAACGCTCCAATGAATAAGCTCCCCGTGCTCGATAAGATCAACTGAATTGATCAACTCGCAACCGAGAACAACTTGTTCATCAGTCCAAAGTGCCCTATCAGAATTCAGAACCACATAATTCAGGAACAAAGAATCATGCCCAATCAAAACGAAGCCATGGGTCTATTACACTTTAACAGAATTAAAAAGTAGAAGTAAATGGGCAATACAACAGTAAAATCATCATCACTGAAACCACCCAAATGATGAAATGAAAACCCCAAGAAGTGCAATTGTGTGAGGGGCCTTTCACTCACCCAGGGTTGCGGTTGAGGATGTCACAGATCTCCAAATTCATCGCCCAGTCAGGGCCGATGAGCATGTCGCTCGTCGCCCTTTCCACCAGCGTCGACGACATCTCCGCCACCGCACAAACGCCTCACCGACGCCGGAGCCGGCGGCCAACGCAGACGCGAGGCACCACCAAGGGAAATAAAAATCCCTGAAGCCGCTGCCTCTTTCTCCCCACAAAAATCGCTCCTTTCCTGACTCTCTCTCTCTCTCTCTCTCTCTGTCTCTCCACAAAGGATCGGATAGTGAGCGAGAAAGAAAGCAAGAAACTGTGTTTCTTTTTTCGCGGCGGATGGGTTCGGTGGCGGAGGAAGCGAGGGTCGTCCAAGGATCGGCTCCGCTTTCGGCGAGGCGCACGATAAAGTTTGGCGATTCTGCTTGTTCTCTTTCAGTCTCTCTCTCTGATCGTTGATGTCTCTCTGGGTTGGTTTTCCTCCGCGGAGTTTCCTTCGATTTCTCTACCCTTTTTTTTTTTTTGGGGGGGGGGGGGGGGTGGGTTCCTTTTTAGCACAGGTCTTTCTAACTGCCACGCAACGGGAAAGGTTCTCGTAGTTCGGACCAATCATATACCCGTATTACTATAATTCAGCGGTCATAGAATGTTTGGATGCTTCCCTATTTACGCCAGTCATCTTTTCTTATCGGTGGAGCTAGTGATACTTATACTAATTCCATTTTAACATTATTATCTTTTTTAAAAAAAACTTCAATTCTTTTTAAATTACAATTATCGTTCCAATTTTTTTAAATAACAAAGAGACTACTGTATGAATGGATCTGTTCATCACAAAATCTAAAAAGGAAACATCCAGTCATCTTCATCCAGAGAGCTCTGGTTTGTCTCCTGCTCCTGTCCAAAAATAGCCATATGTATCCTCATCGAATTTCATGTATCACCCGGAAATAAAAATAAAAATATGAACACATTATATGTCAACACTTGTACGACGAACGTATTCCATCAGACACGGCCGTAGAGAGCTCTCTGTCGAAGAAACACGAGTCGCCTGTACCGTACGTACAGCTCAATCGGCATGCCTGCTCCTTCTTCCTCCTGTCCTGCCCACAGGATTTTCGAGGGAAAAAGGAATTCAACAGCAGCTCCGGCCGTCAGCTTCAAAGCATCATTGCGAAAGAATTAGTATTAAACCTAGGGCGGGCGGCCCGGCCGGCCGGAGTGTGTGACGGATGCGGGCGTGCACGGCGGCGCGCGGACGGCGACACGCCGGCCGGCCTTGTCCACACACTGACACACACACGCTGGTCTGGTCAGGTCGCGCCTCCCTTTAACAAGTGCAAGTCGCAGTACCAGAAAGCTAGTGGGTCCCGCGCCTGAGTAGGACGACGGTGATGACCAGAAATACGTGTACTATACTATAGTTCCTGAATCCTGATGTTTCAAAGGGAAAAAAAAAATTGAAATCGAGAGCAGGCAGCTATTTCAAATTCAGGTACTAAATCAGCAAAATGCAAAACTACGGTAAATGTTGCTGCAAAAGTTATTTCAGTTCAAAGCATGTGCAAAAATCATTTGACAGTACTACTGATTACATCATAGTTATGATCAGCAGATCCAATCTTTAATGCACGAAATAATTAAGCACATAGTACTAGATTTTACCACTTTGTCCCATACCAATAAGGAGTGTATATATCAAGGAAACATGTCTTGGGCCAATCCAAATAGTTCTAGCCTTGACCTCACGAAAGGCCATGACCAAATTGGCGAATTATTATAAATTTGCAGCTCTTCCGTCTGCTTCTTACATAATGATTAAATTAAAGTAAAATGACTAATAAAGCCAGATGAAGCCAGCTATTATTTTAAGATTTGACGACGACCAATTCCACTGGTGAACCTCCATGTCCATGAGTTGCGAAGATCTGTAGCATGACCAACAACGCTTCCACTGATTGACGATATGCGCTCTTCAATATCTCTCTCCATCATCTACATGCCGGTGTAGTTGCGCCAAACGGCGGAGCCAATGCATCTGTAAATAAGTGTTCATAGGAGATTGTCAAAAAATCATCATGTCGTTCCTACTAAACCGAATGCCCAGCATAAAGCAGAAGCTCCTATTAGCACTTTTCCTTTTTAACTTCATTAGCACCCCTGGTAACCACGAATGAAACATATGATGTGATTGCAAACTAAAAGCAAAATGAAGCGCTCTCCATATAAAGGAATTCCTCATTCCTAGTACACAAAGAGTAGAAACTGATGTGGACACATGATGAATCAAGTAACATAGAATACAAAAATTACCTAAAAGGAAAGGATTAAAGATTAAGATTATACTGATTGAGGAGCATGGAATAGTGCATATACTTGATAATAAACTTTTTCAGACATGAGGCACTGCATCTGGATATATAATACTCCACTAATTCATCATCTCATCAGAATTTGTAAAATGACTGATTAATTACTAGTTCTTCAAGTGAATCAAGAGAACAATATCATCAGAGAGCTCGGAGGCCTAAGACAGTGCTTATGGAGGATACTGTAGAGCAGATCGTTTGGAGCCGCTCCTGGACTGTGGCGGTAATCGGCGTCCATTCGCAGGCTATCATTTGGTTTAGGCTGACTGGCTAGTACAAGAGGGATTAGTAGGTTTTGTAAATGTGAGACGGGGCCGAGAGGGGGCTGCGATTAGCGCTTGATATAGCCATGCACAGAACAGTATCAATTAAATGCTACTTTTAATGGAACAATATGCATGCACAGAAAAAATGTGACACATTTGTGATCTGGTAGTCTGAATTGGGCGCTGATAATGATATATCCTGAGGCTACCATATCAAGTATGTATACTTTCGAACATCTTTATGCATTGTTCAGTTCAGGCATTATATGCAGGGGAAAAGAAAAATGCTAGAGCTACGAACAGTTTTACGTGCTATAGTTACGAGCTGACAAGGATTTAGCCTAATCACACCACTACGTGGCCCGTGGGTCCACCACTTGCCCAATTAAAACGATTAACGGGATTTATTAGACCCAACTACGCCCGGCTACCACGGGATTCATTAACGGGAAAATAAGCCACACAAGAAAAAACAAAAGAAAGCTATTAGCAGCAGTGACTGATAAAAAGGTAACCATACATAGCGTCATAGCTAGACGAATAAACGAGATAGTAAGTTTATGTTTTGCTAAACGCAGAAAGGATTTGCTTCTACATATAGAAAAATGGAATGTAAAAGACATAGTAGTAACAAAGAAGATGACACCAACCTGCAAGTAGCTAGAGCCCGCGCAAGAAGCGTGGCAGTGGCGGACGGCGACCACCCCTTCTCGGCTTGTCCAGGAAGGCATGCTTCACAAGGCTCTCTCGGAACCGAAACCCAGTAAGACCTGGAGACAACCCGTCCCAACGAAACGTCTGCACCAGCACGCCCTTGTTGTCAAGGTGAAACAGGGCTGACCCGCCGTCAGAGCACAGCACGTCTCCATCCTCGGACACGACGGCCGCGTGGAACCCGAACGTCCCCAGCACGCGGCTGCCCATGGACGCCACCGGAAACTCAACCTGGTACCTGAGCGACCAGCTGGCCTCCGTTCCGTAGTCCTGCAGCACGCGTAGCTGCACCGACGTCCTGCTCTGCAGGCTGACGCCGAGGGTGCCGTCCTCCATCTCGAGCAAATGGTGATACGAACTGTCTTCATCAGCAGGGTAATGCATCAGGCTGAACGACTCACCGACGGTGTCGAAAACCAGTATCGTTTCCTTTTTCTCCCAGTACGGTTCGATCCAGTGCAGGCGGTTGTGGAGCGAGACGGGCGGTCGGTACATCATCCCGTCTTTCACGAACTCATTGACGGCCGGCGAGGCGATGGGCAGCCCGATGTTCCTCGGCCCCTCGCCGGAACCGACGGTGAGAACGTAGTAGACACCAGCCGACGCCGACGCCAACCTCCAGTACAGGATACGGTACTCGCCGGAGGGGCCGTGCGAGTACATCCCGGCGATGCGGACGCCGTTGAGCCTCGGCAGCGCCATCCACTGGCGCGTGGACGGGTTGCACAGGTAGAACCTGCCGTTGGCGAGGGAAAGCAGGATCAGGCCGTCGCACGAAGCGTGCACTATGAACGTGCGTCGCATGCTGTAGTTATTGAAGCGGAGGACGGGCTGTCGCTCCGTTGGGCGATGCCGGAGGTCGAAGGCATCGATGGCCGCTTCGACGTCGTCGTCGTGCTCGAACGAGGTCTCGCCCAGTAAGCAGATCAGAGGGAGAGACGGCTGGTGCCTGCGGTGGGAGAGGAGGAAGTCGGCTGTCCTGGTGGTGTCGCGCCAGGCTAGGCAAACCGCGCGACACCGCATAACGGCCTTCGCTGGCAGACGGACCAAGATATCCCATATGATGAGCTCCTGGGGGAGGTCCCGGTTGGTGGCAGTACCTGCAGAGCGATTCCGCGCCACCCGTCTTGTTTTTGTGGTTTCCGACATAGATCTAGCGGTTTAGGTTGCTGAAGATCAGGGGGGAGGTGGGGTTGGCAGTGGTCACGATGCTAGAGAGTCGACCTAGCCGTAGGAGAACAACAACGACAGCCACTGGAGACGAGGACGGAGGTCACCGGTGAAGAGGAAGAAGAAGAGACGAGCGCCAGACACGACGTTGATGGGACGACTAGATCTAGCGGCGGAGGTTGCCGAAGATCAAGGGGGAGGTGGTGTTGGCGGTGACACAATACTAGAGAGCTGACCTAGCCATAGGGGGACCAAGGCGAGAGCCACCGGAGATAAGGATGGAGGTCGTCGGTGAAGAGGAAAAAGAGGGGGTGAGCGCCAAACACGACGTTGATGGACGACTAGATCTAGCGGCGAAAGTTGCCGAAGATCAGGAGGGAGGTGGGGGTTAGCGGTGTACATGATGCTAGAGCAGGATCCATCGGAGACGAGGATGACGTCACCAGCCAAGAGGGGAAAGAGGGAGTGAGCGCCGAACACGACGTTGACGGGGTTACTAGGTTGTAGGGGAACAACGAAGGTCTTAGACGGTGGCAACACCCCCTAGAAAAATTCTACTTGTGTCTTGTTTTTGAGGTTTCCACCATAGATCTAGTGGCGGAGGTTACCAAAGATAATGGGGAGGAGGGGTTGGCGGTGGATACGACATCGAAGAGTTGGCCTAGCGGTAGGGGAGCAACGGCGGGAGCCGCCGAAGACGAGGATGGTGGTCTTCGGTGAAATGGGGAAAGAGTAGGCTAGCGCCAACACGATGTAGGCCGGTGGGGGTGGTAGGGAAGCAATGGGTGGGCTGGGAGTGGAGTGAGATAAGGTAGGAGAAGAGAGCTAGCGTCAGATATGACGTCGGCGGGGCAATTATATGGTAGGAAACGGCAACGGGGTTAGGCGAATTTTTTTAGCATGTATTAAATACTTGCCATCATAATTTTTTCAGTTTTGATATATACATATTACAATTCGTAAAATACTATTAATGTCTTTATAATTTGTATGCATATGATTTAAATACTGTATTAACATATATGTATTTTATCTATATTGGACAAAAATGACCTTATGTTTTCTTTGCCCCTACCTCCTCTGAGTCCATCGATGGGTCATGATAAAAAGGCACCACTGACTTTGACAGTCCGACGAAACTAGCGCGGCGAGCAACATCGAGTACAAGGAACCGCACAAATTTGTGATAACCCTGAGGCTTCTCACGCACATCTTCAAGGCGGTGACGTGGATTCTTTGTCGTTGAAAATCTGTACCCTGTCTGGTCTTTCTTAATAATTTGGATTTGATTAGTAAGAATGATGATGATGATATGGTCTTTATGCATCAGGTTCAGTCTACGTACATGTTTGTTTGTAATCCTTAGCAAAGCAAAACTTGTTAATTACATAATACCCAAAAAAATTCTGAAGCCTTTCACATGGACATGGGTTAGGCCAATCCATAGTTTTGGGCACGTTGACAAACCAGAAAAGGTTTTGAATCCATACAAATACAAGTTATAACGCTAATGAGACAGTAATTTATAAGCATAAAGCTCTAGTAATTATGCAGCAAGAAAAAAACTCCTCAACTATTTAGGGCTCGTTGGATAGAGGGGGAACTACCGGGATCCCGGCCAAATCCCTGTTGTCCGTGGAACCCCATCCCCACCAAAAACTGCTCCGCCTGAAAAATAAAAATTGCATTTGGCAATCGTCGGGATCCACGGAGAAATCATCCTATCCCTCTCACCCCCTTGTGTTCTTAGCTCCTTCACTCGCGACGGGAAATAGATCACTCGAGCTCGTCACCCTCTACTCTTTCTTCTCTTCCACCGGAGGCCTTGCCGACGTCGTTCCCCCTGCCCAACCACCTCCTCCTCGCCACATGCGCGCGCTCGAGCTGCTCCCTGCCCCTCCCCCACCTAGGGGATGACGGTGTGGCGGCCGTGACTCAAACGCACAGGTTTGGCTCGTTTTATTTCTCCTCCTCCTTTTCCCGGCTTCCTGCTCGTCCCTCTCCTCTTACTCCCCTTCCCCATTGCAGATCTCATCGGTCCTCCTCGGTTTCCTCTCCTTCCCTAACCTACCGTCACAGCTGTGAATCTCGCGGAGGCGGGACACAATCTAAGAGACCTATTCACATACTAACTTCATGTACTGTAAGCATAATAGTAACCTGCCAATAATAAGTTCTACTGAAACAGGGTTCAGATTTTAGCAATGCGGCCCTTAAAAAAAAAATGTTAAGCAATGTGGAGCACACACAGGACGAAGGTGTCATCACTGAGGACAACTTTTTGTTCGCACATTGACTAACAAAAAACTAGCGTGGAAAGCTACAATGAACTCATATGAAGTTAAAGGTGTTAAACTTATAAAGCCTCATTTTGAAGGATAAAACTCCAAAAATTTTGTAATAAGGCTCCACAAGTTTTACACCTTTAACTACGATTTCAAAAAACAATATACTTATTTAACATCCCTGTGTTGTTGGGACATACTGTGTGCAGAAGAAAGCAAGCCACACGAAAAAAAAAAGAAGAAATAATCACAAAGAGCTAGTAATGAATACTTGTTCTGCAATTAACCAACAGGTAAACACAAAAGGTGGTTTAAATAGACGATACAAAGTCATAGACGAGGAGAGATAATACTTGTTCTGCAATTAACCAACAGGTAATACATAGTCATAGACGAAGAGACATAATACTGAATGCATGTTCTGAGTTTTACTAAACAGAAAAAAAGGTTTCTTCATAGGCAACTTACCCATAACTATGAAGTCAACAGGCAGCAACCTAAAGTACAGTAGAGTCTAGAGCCCACGAAAGAACCGTGGCACTACGGGACGGCCACGCTGTTTCGGTCTCTCGAAGAAGGAATGCCTAATAATGCTTTGCTTGAACCGAAATTCAGTAGCCCTTGGTGACATACCATCCCATTCGAACTTCTGCAGCAACATGCCCTTGCTGTCAAGGTGAAGCAGCTTAGATGAACCGAAACAATAGATCAGTGCGTCTCCATCCTTGGAAACGATCATCCCTTCTAATATGGAGTTCTCTACCATATCAGTGCTCATCTCTGCCACTGGAAAGTCAATATGATGCTTGACTGACCAGGCCTCCGTCTCGTAGTCCTCCAGCACGCATAGTTCTACCGCGGTCTTACTTTGCCAGCTGATGCCGAGGGTACCATCCATCTCAAGCAGACGCGGACGCGGATGGGATTCATCAACAGGATAACGCATCAACCTAAATGACTCACCGACAGTGTCAAAAACTACTATTGCTTGCATGTCCCGTGCAGGTAATTTAATCCAGTGCAAGCTGTTGTGCAGCAGGACGGGCGGTTGTGCCTCGAAAGACCACAGCCCACCTCCGACCAAGGACTGGACGAGTGGCGAAGCAATCGGCTGCCCAATGCACCTTGGCTCCGCGAGGGAGCCGACGGTGAGAACGTAGTAGACGGCATCGACAGCCGTCCACCACGACTTTGCCCCTGTCCAGTACAGGATGCGGTACTCGCCGGAGGGGCTGTGCAAGTACATCCCTGCGACGCTGCGGCCATTGAGCTTCGCCAGTGACATCCACTGGCGCGTGGTCGGGTTGCAGAGGTAGTAGCGGCCATTGGAGAGGGATAGCAGGATCAGGCCGTCGCAGCAGGCGTGGACTGTGAACCTGCGTCGATGGCTGTAGTCGTTGAAGCGGAGGACCGGCTGGCGCTCGGTGGGGCGCTGCCCAAGGTCGAAGGCGTCCAAGGCCGCGTCGACGCCGTCGTTGCCGTCCAAGGAGATATCGCCGCGTAAGCAGACCAGCGGGAGAGACGGCTGGCGCCGGTGGTGGGCGAGGAGGAAGTCGGCATCGTAGGTGGCACGGCGCCAGGCGCGGCATACCGCACGGCAGCGGAGGACGTCCTCCGGAGGCAGACGGAGCAGGATCTCCCACAAGATGAGCTCCAACGGGAGGGCCTGGACGGCGGCGGCGCTGCCCCGCGGCGACCGTGTTGCTTTTGCAGTTTTCGCCATGGATCCGGTACCGCGCCCGAGCGCGCGGCTGCCGTGATCCATCTCCGGCTCCGGTGACCGGTTGCCGGCCGACGTCAAATTGAGAGAATTGGGGATCTTGCGGCCGAGAGGAGCGATTGCGGCAAAGGGGCAATGCCTGCAAAATGGGGAATGGGGGATTTCAGACTCCGGTCGATCAGTGATGCCACCACCGGGACCTCAGCTCGTTATATAGAGAGGAAAAGCTCCGAGATCGCACGGCCCATTAATCCGGCAGCCCACTTGCACCTTGATTTCAATCCATTTTTCTTTTCAGTAATCTCCATTACTAATTCGTCTTCCTCTTCAATCGACTGAATCGAAGGAAGTTTCAATCTAAATTCAAGCCAACGAGTGCCTCGCTCTCTTTTGTCTTCTGGTCTATTTATTCATCGAATTTGTAAGAGTTTTGTTAAATTATAAAATGTTGTTACTCTGCGGGAGAGGCCGCCGTCCAGATCGGGAGAGGGAGAGAGTCGAGGGGTGAGAGAAGGAGAATGCGGTCTGAAGGTTGAAGACGACACGTGGGCCGTTCAATTACGATCGAACGGCTTGCATAAATCTACTGAATTTAGAGGTGTTTTCAATCCTCGAAAATTAGATTCACCCTTACTATTTAGCTTTTTCATTTATATTGTAATATTATTACTTTCATATTACCATTGATTGTTGTATAGTAATTCCTTTTTTAAAAAATGTTTCTTGAATTAAGATTCTTGTTTCATTGGTGCTCCTACCACAAACTCCACTCGGCTCAAATGATGTCGTTTTGGATTCTACAACAGTCCATCAACATTATTTTATAGTTGGATTCGCAATATGGATTGAAGCCCAGTATGGATGCCCTTTATATTCGTATATCTTGAAAAGGTTTATGATATACCTTCTCTGATTGTTCCTTTTCTTTTATGATAGCCAGTTCATTTCCTTTTTTTTAGAGGTTTATTATGGTGTTTGAAATTAACAGTAACAGTTTATTGAATCAAATCTAACAGTTAAGAATATAAGGATACCTACTAAAATGTACTTAAAGTGGTGGACCGATACCAAAATGAGTGGGCTCGATACTAATTTTTTAATATCAACGATTAGGATTAATTTAAAAGGAGAGGTACCGAGAGGTACCTTCCGAATACCATAACAAAACTCTTTTTTTTAATGTTATTGATCCGTTAGGAAACAGTGTTGGTATGCAAACTAAAGCTTTAGAAATGCCAACAAAGTACAACAATGTAGCCCCATTAACCGATGACTAGCCCAAGCAAATGATTTCCTTAAAAAACGAAATTTGTAAATAAAATGCATAAAAGGTATGCTAGACGCTCCCGCAATGTTGTGCTAAAAATACGTAGCAAAACTTAATAATTTGAACCTAAGAGAAGAGGTAATGTGAACCCAGAAGAATCCATATTACAAACACAAGAACAGATAGCTAATCCTAAGCTATTATCCGACATGCTGACCCAGTCATTGTTTGTTCTGGCTCTTATTACAAACACAAGAACAAATAGCTTTGGCATGGATTCTGGCTCGAACTCCAGTGCTGATGCAGCAACATGGGTAAACTAGCGAAAGTTAGGCCTTCCTTGCTTATTTCATCGCGAATCGCAAAGCAGAGCTTGGTTAGGTTGACTAGTGAGCTGAGCCCACCGTGTATGCTTGGGATCTCATTGAGAACGTGGCGGTGGTCGAGTAGAGCCGCACGAAGCAACTTATGTTTGTAGTAGTAGATCTTTAGATGGCATAGATTTTAGATCTTTCAGCATCAAAAGTTAATATCATGCCAGAGTAACCATACTTGGCGGATCCTAATATGTTACTGACCCAATCAACCCACAAGTCATGACAGTATACGAAATTTTCATCAGCACTTTGGATAGATATGAATCATACATATTATTATTCTTCTCCCACACCCCCTTTTTTCCAGAAGGCTGGAGGACAATTTATATTACACACGCCACTGAAAGATAAACTTACATAGCTCCTGAGTCACCCATGTTTCCGTGAAGAACAAGCACCGTCAGTCGCGTCAACAAGATAATGACTTCTGATTTCTGAAAAAATCATAAATACTCTGCCACCGCTGTATTTACATAGGTTGAGTATAACGGGGTTTGCAACTCTGATAATCCATGAATCCTTATCTGTGCATAACCATGTAACTATCTGTAAAGCACAAGCTGATTCAGTAAGGAACCGGGATTCGAACAGATGGTGGACCAGATTTCATATCTTCAAGAATAAGGTCATAAAGCGCACGAGCTATTTGGCCTTCTTTTCCTGTGAAGGAGCAACAAAAGAAATTAGCACTTGCTATCTAGTACGAGAAAAGGAATACACATTTGTGTGGAATTCCATCTAACCATTCTGTTGTCAAAGTCTGATATCCTGGTTGCTCCTCAAATACAAAATTGACACCAACCATGGCAAAATATCAACACAATTTTTTTACATCTCCGACCAGTTGATCAATAGTCTTAGGTTTCTATAGCGTGGTAATTTATGGCAAGATTCTGCCCGTTTTCAACCTAGGTTAATGACATCTCAAAAAAAGAAGAAATGAAGTTCTTACCGGGGCCTATTATCTGATCATCCCACTGGACAACAGGTTTGACAAGGATGCCACTCCCAATGAGCATCATTTCATCAGCGGCCTTCCCTTCTGCAACACTCACATTCCTCGATATTATCTCAGTGAGCCTTCCATCCACCACGAGTTGCTCAGCAAGTGTCAGAACCCGTTTTGCTGTGCACCCACTTAGGATCTTATCAAAACGGGGCACAAGAAGCTCCTTGCCCTTTGTCACGAAACCAACATTCATGTTGGAACCCTCTGCAACAAAACCCTCATCATCCAACCAGATGCCAGTAAATGAATCATTTTCTTCACCTTCTATCTTGGTGAGTGCATTTGGAAGGTAGTTCACACTTTTCATGACAGCAAACTGTGGAGACTTTATAGGTATAGAAGATGTAACCACTTTGCAGCCTGCTGGCACTTGTAAGGATGGGCTTTCAATAACTATTGCATATAGTGCAGAATTTGCACAGCCAGATGAAGATAGCTGGAAGTCTCCAGGTCCAGCAGACAACCAGTACCTGAGTGAACCTTGAGTACACTTTGATGCCCTCACTGTTTGAATAAGTATGCTTCTAATTGTTGTGTGGTCAAAAGGTAATGGAATTTTGGCCATCAATGCAGACCTCAGGAAGCGGTCAAGATGCTGCTCTAACTCATAGAGGTGACTGCCAATAATATGCCAACAAGGAAAGTAAGACAATACTGATATCTATCAGAATTACAAGGGAACAGATAGTAAAAAGAATATTGCTTTCCGGTTTTCTTCCTACTTCATGCAAGAAAAATAATATCGGGGAGGCGATAAATTTGTCTATCGAACTGTGGTTTTATTTGTCATGAACATGCTGTCATGCATTTCAGACCTATATTGTAAAAGTGAATCTCTCACCCATCCATAATAGCTGCAGTATCAAAAACTCCATGGCCTCTATGAACCATGTGATCGTCGATTGGTATCACCATTGCTGACGGATCTGTTGTAATTCCACCAAAAATGCTAGAGTACATGGCCATGTAATTTTGATTCCTAACACCAGATGCTTGGAATGCATTAAGCCTTTCAGTTGCCTTGAGGAGAAAATTTATGAATTTAGACTGTGTCACTGGAAGTACATCAGTTGGGAATAGTTAAAAATAATCATAAAATTAATTAATTACTGGCATTCATGTTTCACCAATCATATGAATATTTCATCTATGTGAGCACAAGGTTTAATGAAGAAATGAAATCAAAGAGAGAGAAAAAAACTCAAGACTGAACAAAATGTTGCCTGGTGCCACTTTATGAAGTCCAATCATGAGTATTGTTGTGGTATAATCTCTTCCAGTTTACAGCTGTGAGCTATAAAACTAATCTGGCTAAGAGGCTAATCAATTGTGACTGTCCTGAACTGTTCTAGACTCATCAACATAGCAACATGGTTTTAATTCATGCTAACAATGGATTAACAACAATTGTGGATTGATCAAAATTATGAATCAAGTGAGAGCATAATTCAGAACATATACGACAATCTCTCAAAATAAATGGATAATCTAAATGCTTGTTTTGTAATTTATCGCAAGATACGAGTAACAAACATGTGCCACCAACCAATTAAAAAAGACAAGAAGGCCCACCTCAGAGAAAGATAAGACAGGTACATTATTTGGGTTCACGATGGCCCTGGCTTCTGCTGCATGACAAAGATGGTGCTCTTTTTTAGTTCTAAGGGAAAAATAGTGTTCACTCTGATTGATGCAAATACATTTCATTTTGATAATGCATGTATGTTTAATATCTGTGTCTTCAGTACACCCCTTCCTTTTGACTTGTGTGGTATGTATATGTGTCAGAGAAAAGCATTGATAATCGAAGCAGAGACCTGGAGCTCATAAAAAAAAACTCAGCAACCAATTTTATCAATAAAAAAATGCTGATATTTTCATTCAGGAAAATAATTTGTATCAGCACTAAAGAGCAAACAAAAGGCACTCTAAAGTTTAAGTGAGTCACGAGTATTGAAAGCTCATTCAAATTCAAAGCAATAAGAAAAGGACAGCAGGTCAGTGAGTCACGATAACATGACAACAACTATATATGCTACAAATCTCAGACGCCAGACAAAAGCAGCCGGCTGGAATAATCTATGACCATACGATCATCATAACAAACCAAAAGCCATGAAATTATTACAACAAAAGACATGTATCATCGTTAACCCACACAAACAGATAGTACTACACAATCCTTATGACTATGTGAACTTTAAATTTGACAAAGACTTTTTCTTTAGCAAAACAGATCAGGAAATTTTATCATTGCGCATTACAATATAAAAATGTATTGATCGAAAAACATTGAGTCACTGCAACACAAGTAAGTTTATCTCTACAATCGCAAATCCACCCCACCAGTGACACAAATTGGAATGCACTCCCTGGGCTCTGGGCTCTGGGCTCTGGCCTCCTCAATCAGGAAGACAGGAACAGGGCACCCTATCATGAACGAATTGAATTGAAGGCATGGAATGGAACATCCACCGCAGAAATCCGCAGCCGACCTGCGAACCAGCACCCAGAGAGCCTAGTTTAACAAAGCAGGAAAGACCGAAAGAGAAACCAAAAATACCCGGATTGGAGTTCGTGGCGGCTCTGACTAACGCCGCCGGCACCTCTCTCTGCGACCATGATCGGAGCCCCACGGCTCCGACAGACGGAGTCTTCTGGACGAGGAAGGAGAAAGGCCGAGGTGAGGGTGAGACTCGGTGGCCGGCCGCAGCCGCCGGAGAGGCCGAGAGGTGAGCCATCGAAGAAGACGGAACGGACCTGGGCACCTGGCCAAGTGGGCAGGAGCGGAACTGTTGCAGTTGCACAACGGAAGAAGCTGGCTGACACTGACCTTCACCATTTACCAACGATTCTGTTTTTTCTGTTCTGTTTGCCAGTGTACAGTAGGCCATTTGGCCCACATTTCCGTTAGATCAGGGCCTCAGGCCCAGTTTCAGGTACTCCAGCCTGGAGGGAGTACTCGTTTGATTTTATTATTTATTATTATTATTTGGAACAACTTGTTGCTTCCTAAAGTTGTATCCGTTGATAAAGCCGTAAAATTTTGCAGTAACTTTTGTGAAAAAAAGAACAGACAAGAATAGGAAGAAAAAAGCTACAGGGAGTATCATTCGATGCGTCATTTCAATAAAGTTGATCGTCAAATACTAGCAGGTGCAGCCAACTTATAAAGCATGGCTCGAGGGAAGAAAAAAAAAAAGGAACCTGATCGATGTATTATAAATAGGCAAGAGGCAAGTGTAACATTTGCTCATGAGATACCATGACAACATCTGACTGAGTGCAATACTGAATTCCTCTTATCTAACCTAATTACACATCACCACTGAACAACATCTGGTCTTCTGGTCATTATCTCACATGTAGTTTCATAAGACCAATGTATTGCACTGGAGGTGTAATCGCTACATCCACATCTTGTTGTTCTAGCTAATGACAGGTGAAGATTTCATACTGGAAAACATGGTGAAGTTACACGTGAAAAGGATTGGCGAGAACTAGTTGTTAGGTTGTCGATGTTGGTACTCCGTTAATCTCCGGCATACCACTCGCCAGCAGTATTGCAAGGTCAGCGCAGCCATGACTAATAACACAGGCATAGCAATGACACAGCCTCCTGGCGCAAGGTTGACCAGTGTCTGAAACAAACAAATGGTACATAATGTCATGCGTTCAGCAGTGCGTTTGTCAAATCATACTCACTAAAAACAACATGATTGGTTACTATGTATGCCAGCATACCATGTGGAACAAGATGATTTTTTGACTGGGTTGAACGTAAACAACATTACAACCTTAACTCATAATATGAAGAATAGATGCCAATATAGTCATGGAAGTATGATAATGTTGCTCATGTTCCATTAAGTGCGAAATTGACTTTTTCAAATCACAATGAAGTAATGAATATGCCTTGCCTTTATTTGAATCCAAAAAAGCAAACAGTTTTGTTGGTGAAAGGATAGAAGGTGCTGTCAGCTCTAGGGCCAATCCCACCGCATGAGGCAGATAAGCTAGAGATTTTCTAATTAAGACAATTATGATTAACTGGCTATATCATATCTTATGTCCTACATTAATTTGATCAGGGGGGCTCAAAGTTTATGTAAGCCAAGGCCTTCTCAACTAGCCATCCTACCCAGCTGCCCTGGCATGAGAAAACAAAGACCAAAGCAAGGAATCACTGCAGATGGTTAAGTTCAATACTAACATTTTCTTGAGACTCCCATAAAAATAACTAGTCAAAACTGAAATCAAACTAATCTTTCACAATTAACTTTGAAGCAATCATTTAGCCTTCAGCTCTCACAAAGTAGAAATACATGTCGATTTCGACAGGATGGGAGACATGACTTTATGTATACATGTAAAAGGAAACGATCCAACATAAATGGCAAGATTAGCCCAAAAAAAAACTCTCTTAGAATAAGTCAATAATAATATTTGAGCTCCCTTTGGAGTTGCAGTCAGTGTTTTTATGTTGGTTTGATGAAAACAATTAATGCTATGTTGTACAGAGACAAATGAACAGAGAAAACAAAGATCTGTTTAAGGAAAATACAATCAATTCAACATGAACAAAATCTAGTTCTTACCATTACAGCAGCAGCCAGATGAATAGCTGGAACGAAGATTTGATCACTTTTCTTTTTCTCATCATATCCATTAAAAGCAATAATCATTGAAAATGTATGGATGACCAAGAATCCAAGAGCAATAATGGCTGAAAATAGCACAGATAAACAAGTAAAGTCATTTCATGAAGCACTGTGCATCGTAATACCACTGGAAGGAGTTCAGAGAAACAAAATTATGCTGATCAGATAAATTGTGCATCACATCTAGAAAAAAGTCATTTCAGTAATTTGATTATTAATCATCTAAGTACAATGAAGGCTTCTTCCCTTACTTGGTGATAATTAATATTGAGCAAGGAGAAAATACTTACCAGACGCAAGGAAAAATGGCATCATTGAGCACCTTTCAACATAAAATGTGGCTTGACCAAATGCTGGTGTTAGAAGGCTGAGACAGAAAAAGATTGCATGAGCCACTCCATGACCTAAACCGCCAGCTGCATGAACATTTCGAAACAGAAGTGAGCAATGAACAAATGCTACCCCCTAATAAATAGTGTACTCACATAAGTCAGCAGTGAAGACAAAATACATATTATGAAGATTTTGTTTCATATATGAGAACAGAAAACTAGAAATTATCCTTACTCTGTAACAACAATAAACTCTAGGAGACTGGCAACAATTTATTAGCCTATGTGACACTTATTGTTAGAAACGGAATGAATTAAAGTCACTGAATAATTACAAAATTGATGGATTCTTACAGAAAACATGGAGACTAATTACTTTTATGGATTCTTACAAATAATATGTAGAGTATTACTGCTGCAAAACAATTGCAACGTGTAGCCCTTATTAAAAAAACAGAGGCATTAAGCACATGTATAATTTCAGAATATATAATATTAATTGAATTTAAAACTCTGGGTAGAGCATAAACCAGTAAGAGGCAGATGGTGAATATAAAATATAAATGTATATTTGAAACTCAAACCAAACCATAAAAGACTAATATATATTAATACCTAAATAAATTAGCATTTTGTCTGTGCAACTTAGACGTGGCTTAGAAATTCTGTCTGCAAAGGCATCTAGCATCTCTTCCATTTTCCTGGAAAAATAGTTATCATTTTATATCATAAGGAAATATAATTGAACACCATATTCAGTATTTACATAATCTCATTTAACAGGAAAAGAATTGTTAAGTCCTGAATTTTTCAACGTCTGACATGGTTTACCTACTTGTAAAGCCTCCAAAACACAAGACGGCCGCATTCTTGCAATGCAACTGATGAAAGGATCAGAAGCATGTATGGCCACCATGCTCCAGACTTTATAGGAAGAAATCCCCTCCACACTCCCGAGAGGATTATCAAACTTATTAACCAAAACAATGTGCTGCAGGAATAGATAAAGAAAAAAGTCAACCTTTAAATCATGATAATGTCTTCCAAACAAAATGTTTACAAGGAACCATAGAATAGGAGTTCAATTTTAGGAGCAAAAAGAATCGGCAACATAGTTAACTTTGTGATCAATATTCAGAAAGGAAAAAAAAACGTATAGTGATTCCATTGTTTTCTCATTTCAATTAGTCTTGCTTAAGAAAGTTAAAACACTCAGTGATACAGAGAGCACAAGATATTATCGTACTCTACACCACCAACCAAAAGCATATTTCTAAAGATGCTGTGAAAAACTCTGGGTGCACAGGGGTGAATATTTCTAAAGATCACACTACCATGGTCACATTGAAAAGTCCTACGAAGAAAAAAAAAATATATATATATACAAGAATACAGATTTCAAGCTTGAATGCATACACCAATTAGGGACGTCAGGACCTTGACTTATAGTAAGAGTATCTGCTCCTGCATCAAATTCCACAATCTCATATCATGGATACATACCCTAATTTAGTAGCAGAGTACACTGCATCTCATTAGAGAACAGGCCTATTCCGTATTTGAAGAGGCATAACATCAGGATGTAAATATAGTGTCTCGGTCTACAATGCAAGGTTCTAACCACAGGTCTAATTGGTTGAGAAGCCCAAACATGTGATCTAAAGCTGATGACATAGTGTTTCACAAGTTCTGATCTTTCAAGCCTCCTCATGCCAATTTACTTCGTACAGTTGCATCCTTCTAGGTACTAACAGTTTACATCTCAATGGTTTCAGGAAGGAAACCAAGTATGCATCACACGGAACTCCAGATTCAGAGGATATCATTAAAAAAAAATTTGAAAAAAATAAAAACACATCTTTACTAACATTGTGCTCCACAAGTTCTTTCGGAACCATATTCACAGCCTTTTTGCAAAAATGCAAACAGAGCTCACGCAATTCCAAGCACTACATGGCACATACCATTTTCGGTTGACTAACACAATCTGGATCAGCTCGCAAGCACGGAATCGACCTAGGAACTCAAAACAGACAAGAAAGAATCCTCAGAAAGTAGTGAACCCTAGCGCGAGCAGCCTCAATCAGACGCTTCCGCTCTCAAATCCAGGAGCTTACTGCTGGGCTCTACTTCTACCGCAGGGGAACCCAAATGAATCAAGCGCACCAGAAGTGGATTAAAGAAATAGGAGGGCGAGGATCGAAGGGCGAGACCTGGAGAGGAGGGTGAGGACGAGGAAGGGCTTCCTTGCGACGACGCCGGCGAAGAGGGAGAGCGCGGGGCCCAGCGCGATGAGCGCGTACCCCAAGCCTGCCGCCACCGTCATCCTGGTCTCCCGGGCGACCTCGGTGAGCCTGAGCAGTGCGGGCTGGGAATAATGAATCGAAGGTACTTCAGGGAACACAACAGGAAAGGCCAAGACAAACAAATTACAATCTTCGTCTAATAAGATAAATATTATTTTTATCAATTTTTTGAATATGATAAATGCTATACGGAGGAAGTAGATTCCTATAGAATAATCCACCAAATTACTTCAACAGCAAAGTACTCATCCATTTTTTTTATTCTTGTCGTTAAAACAGACCCAAATGGCCGATGAACTGGAAAAAGCCAGCAAATAAAAAGTAGAGAAGTAATTTAGATTTCACTCTGAAAATAGGAATGAAACAAATCAATCTATGGGATATTTTGACAAATACCAGAAATAAAAGAAGGTATATGTGATTTCCAATAGATATGTCACGAGGCAAGTTGTGAATAAGTGTTTTTTTTTTTCGAAGGAGTTTGTGAATAAGTGTTAATAGGATCATGTGTTTTTTCCTTGTCTACTAGCTCGACAGTGGTTCAATGGTTCAATGAAGGCCATTTAGTATTTTTCTAGACTCTAGTTTAGAGTAGTTTATGCTGCTCCTTAATGATTTAAAGGCTATGTAGTCATTCTTCAAAGGTATTCCATATGATAGTTTAGGAGTTTCATGCATTGTTATTTTTTTATGAAATACTTAATACTTTTAATATTTTAGATATCGCGTCAAAATAAAAAGTATACTAGAAATAGGGGCGGCGTTGCCTCGGGTGACCAGTGTGTGAGTTGTTTGCAAAGTAAATGATTTTAAGGTTAGAGTGAATGAAAAAGTATATGTAGATAATTTCATTAATATATTGTGACGTATTAAACCTAAACCCTATACACGTGATTATTTATGTTCAAGTATTAATAAAATATTTTTTATTTTTTATTTGATTTTTAAATTGTTATTTTAAAATATAGGTAATATGTACAGTTAAAATTTTTTACTGAAATATTATATTTTGAATGCACTGTATAAATATATTTTATATTTTAAGATTTTAATGTGATTACTATGCAATTCGATGCTTTCAAAAATTTTATTTATATAAAAAGGATTAATAGATAAGAAAAATCAATGGTGAAGTATTATCTATGTATATGTATACGTGAGTACTTATGTTTAAATATTAAGTAAAAGAACGGAAAAATGTTTTTCTAATTTTATTTTTATATTATTTTTTAAAATATAGATAATAATTTATGTTTAAAACTTTATACCAAAAATTTTTTATTTTGGAAGATCTATTTATGAGGATTTGAAATAATTGATTTTTCTATTTTATGATTGTTTAATTTACTATGTAATTTCAAAGTTTTAGCAAATTTTATCATAAAGCAAAAAGTTTATAAAATATATAGATCTTATAGTGATTTTATTAAACTTAGAGAGTGTTTCTATAAAACAATCTGAGTGAAAAGATGGGACTGAGGGTTGATTTCGGAAAAGTGCGAGGGGTGTATGCAAAATGTCCTGAACTCGCACGAACTACGGGTTGATTATGGTAAATATGAAGGGATTTATTGTAGAATGTCTGAGAGAGCGTTTCGGACTGCGGGTTGATTTTGCGGAAGTATGAGGGGGTTTTTTTTGAGAAATGGTCTAGCTACGCTCGGTTTAGGCCGTCTATCCGGTCAATCCGACGGCCGAAAAAAGAAGTGACGTGGTCACGTTGGTTGGAATGCTTTTGATGCAAGAATCATTTTTTTTTCCCTTTATTTATAAACGGATGAAGTATCAATTTGAATTCACGTCAAATAGGCTTGTCGAGACTCAGTTGCTACATCATCTGAAGCTGAGCACTCGAGGGTGCAGATCGTACGCCATCAAAGATTCTTGCTCGCACAGGATGAAATTGACGAATAAGTGAGTCGAATTCTGCCTTGATCTCATGATCGGAAAAAGAATCCGCCGTCATTGACCTCACAATCTAACAGCTACGACACGTTTTTTTCCGGTTCGTCCGATCTCATGACCTAGAAAAAGCTAACAACTTCATATATGAGTTGGGTTTAAGAGAATTGTAAGTGACAAAAAATTGAGATATTTAAAATGATGAAATACATGAGATTTTTTCTATTTTCAATTAGACAATCTTATTTACAAATTTCCGAACCATTAGAAGTAGAAATATTAGAAATTTGTTGGAGATGCTAAATGCTTACTGCTACAGTACCAGCTTGGATTCTTTCCCCACCTCCTTCAAGCCAAGGGGAGTACCCCGCCTTCCCTGACCTTCGTCCCAATTCCTCCTATCTATGCCGCCGAATCCTTCCTTCACCCACTCCTGAAACCGCGTCTAGGGTTCCCGCGTCCACCCACCTTTACCAACTAGGCCCCGCTCCCGCCTCATCCTGTCATCCACCTCCGCCGCCGCAGATGGCGCTGCTGGGAGACGCGCTGCGGCAGGCCTTCCTCATGCCGCGGCGTGCCTACGCGGCGCTGCGGGACGACGAGGGTCACGCTCTGCCGCGCCTCCGCCGCCCGCTCACCGCAGTTGCTGCTGCCTGCGCCTGCGTCGCCGTCGCCGCCGCGGCGTGCGTCAGCCTCGGGATCGTATTCCCCGCGGAGCCCGCGGAGCGGCCCTTCTGCCGGGAGCGCCGCATGCTCGAAGCGCTGCCCGCCGCCGCCAGCAGCCGGGAGGAGGAACCCGAGGCCTACCGGTATCGCGGGGGCGCCTTCTACATGACCACAGCCGAGGCCGCTGACTTCTACTGGATGGTCGTCTTTGTGCCCACCAGCATCCTCTTCGGCGCCTCCTTCACCTACCTTTTGGCCGGTGAGCCCGCCACCTTGCTCCTCCTGTAGAATTGCTGTATTTGTAGCACAATATCGAAAGAACCCTTTTTTCTAGCCACCCATTTTTGCAAATCAATAATTCAATACTACTGGATTTATGTTTTGCTACCAAATGAATACCAGAATTGGTATTTTCTTTTCTAGTAACCAACTATACTAGGGTGCGACACAACCAACATGAAGTCAACAGCGCAGGACAACTGCCACAATGATGAAATTAGGCCAGTAAGGTGACCACATTTTGCACCTAAAGCAGAAGTTTCATATATTTGATTGGTTTTTCGAAATGAGATTTATGGTTTTATAAAGAAAACATCCAAGACTAAGTGTGATCGCTACATAGACCATTGTCCACAATATCTTTGAACTCGGTGTCACCCTTTTGCTTTGAATATTAAACCACAATATGCTGGCAGGTGTATCGGTTGCATATGCTGCCCCAAGGAGGCATCCCATGATCTGTGTTGTTGAGAATAACTTTTGTGCTTCAAGAAGAGGTGAGTTCATATATGCATGTTTGCCAGAGATCTTTGAAAAACTGTGATGAATTTCCTCATTTTTATTTAATGAGTGGATTTAAGAAAGTACGAAGGCAGTTTAGGCTAAGATATGTGAAATTTCTGGAAGCATACATTTTGCTACACCTGTTGAGCCTGGTGCTTGTAGATCCTCACCTTAGATTTGCAAAGCTCATTATTTGTTCTACATCAAAATGACACATCACAATCATGTCTGAATATCTAATGTTTACGAAGCAAGCTGAGAGTCAACAGTTTGGTTGAAAAAAATAGTTTCTTTCATGTGCCTATTGAGTAGCTCTTGATTGATGGTTTTCGAGTATAATTTCTTTGGAAGTATTTTGTGTGAGTCCACGTTTTACAGATAGGAAGCTTTGCTGTTGTAACATCTGGATTCTGGAGATTGTTGAATGCCAGTGCAACTCAATAGACTACAGTTTGTTTGTAATGTAGAACCTTGCACTAGTGTATGGTGGACTGTCTTATTGTTTTATCTATAGTTGTTTCTTCATAATGATAAATTTTAGCTAATCAGTAAGGTCACTTAATTACCCACAGTATCTTCTTTTTCCTATTCCATCGAGATTTCATAGCACTTTCCTAATGAAGAGATTTTATAGCGTTTTCCTAATGAACTAAATTTTTCTTAGATAAAAAACTGGCTTATTTATGCTAACTGTATTACTGTCAAGGGGCCTCTAGCACTCCTCAATCCTGGGTTCGACTCCCTGTGGATCACAGGTCTAAGGTCCAGCCCGGATTGTTGTCATTCTCAATGGATTACAGTGCTGCTGTGTAAGGGTGGGGTATGGGTTTAGGGGTTTTCTCAAGTCTCGATCTGCATGAGAAGGTCATCTTCTTTGCAAAATGCCTGGGGGCTGTCATACCTCCGGCAGGTCGAGTTTTTTTTTCTTTTCCCTTAACTGTTTTTCATCTCACCACTTGATATTACATGTTTCTTTATTGCTTGGGCATAGAAGTTTTGTTCTTCTAGTACCCCATTTTGTACCAACTTCATACATGTGCATCATATCTCTAAACTTGTAAATGTGTTCCCCGTATTTCTAAACCTGGCAATATATTTTGGTTTATAAACTTAGAGAATTCTGGCATGTGTGTTAAGGCACCAATCAACTAGCATGGCATGGCATGCTGTGTAATGGGCATGATCTGCATGAACGAGTTTTTATGATTTATTTAAGTTGCAACATGTAAAATTATAACATTTTCAGTTAACTGGAGCTCATGTGCCCCTGAAAGCCATTTAATTTTCCTTTGAAAAATTCTAATGTTTTGACACCAGTGGGTAACTGGGGTGAGAGGCAGCATTGTCTGAGCTTTGTTTTATTCTGTTGGCCATATCTAATCAATGAGACAATGATCCGTACATATTTTGGTATTGAAGTTATAAATTTTCAGCATTTGTGTTTTGAATGTTTGTCTGCCATGATATCACAGCTGGGAATAAGCTCTCTGCAGAGATGCATAAATCGATGACTGCGCTATTGCAACTAGAATTCTATTAAGTATGCAGGCCAAGTGATGGTGACTGTCCTTTTAGTATTATAGCCAACTATCATTCTATCAATATCCACGTATTGTGGATGTCTGCCCTATTGATCATTTAAGCATACTAGATTGCAACGGATGTTGTAAATTATTGTTCTGACCCTATGTAATGGCTCATGAAACATCAGCTATCAGTAAGAAAATTATATGGTTGGTCTAAGCTACTGTTTCTAGTCATATTCTATTCATATCCTGATATTTTTTAGGTTCAGATGCTAATCTTCCCCATGGATTGCAGGTGGTGTACGCTGCCTGGCCATACTTAATGCAGTTTTTGCAGTCATATTTGGTCTCATGGCAATTATTCTTGGATCGACACTGCTGGCCCTTGGAAGTACATGTTCTGTTCCTCTTTTCTGGTGCTATGAAATTATGGCCTGCGGCTTAGTAATCTTATATGGTGGTACTGCCTTCTTCTTGAGAAGGAAAGCTGCAATTGTCCTTGATGAAGGGGATTATGCTTCCCATAATATGGGTCTAGAGATGCTTGAAACCAGTGTAGAAGTGACTCCAGAGATGCAGAGGCGCATAAACGATGGTTTCAAGGCATGGATGGGTTCGTCTATCCTATCTTCTGATGACGAGGATGAAGCTTCAGATGACTACATAGAGCACAATGTTCCAAGCCCAACTGCTCCAGCTCCACACAGGCAGGAAATGGATGTCGAGAGCTGACAGCTGTATAAATAGATGTAAATAGTGCTCCACTTATTCCTTGAGGTTCAGTGATGTTGTAAATTCCTGGTTCAGGTTTGATTGCTAACAGGCGATTTCTTTGGTTCATTTTTCCACAAGAGGGGAAAGAAAGGTGTTAGTTTGTCAGGTTCATATGTAAGGCTTCCTTCTATTTTTATTCCATGTACCCATTCAAACCTTAGTCATCCACTGAGGATCATATATAAAAGTAAATAGCAACACCCATGTACGCACGTTGGTTCTCTGAAGTCAGGAGTCAGTATGATGACTGTCATTTATTTTTCCCAGTATATTTCATGACTTTTGTTTGTACTTTATGCAATAAATGAGAATAAATTGTAACAGTGCTGCCATTTTGTTACATTTCTGACTGCGCTTCCTTTTAAAATTTTAGTTGCAAGACACACGTATATTCAAAAATTTAACACTGAGACATGGAAAGGGTGTTTGAAAAACCGATTACTTGAAACAATTCAAAGAATACAGTGCGTTTTTTTTCTGTCTTGCAAGTTACATACATATATGCCACAGCTCAGAGACTCCTCTTCTGGAGAGCTGCTCTTCTTCAGAGCCACGTCACAAATACATACAACTAGTTCAGAAAATTAGTTGCTACGCTACGCAGGGCAGCAATCCTTCCATGCGTATCGTCCCTCTTCCCGCTCTCATCTAGAATCTTCTAGAACGTAGAGGCAGAAATGAAATCAGTAACAGAACATCACTAGTACGTATACGTCCGTGAGCTGCGCCTCAGCTATGTACACGAATCGGGTCGGATGAGCCATCGCCATCTTCTTCAATGGCGATCTGTGTGGCGCTAGTTCGACGATCGATCGATCTTGCCCGACCGTCATGGTGAAGGGCGATCAGATCAGTGGCGCGCGGAGGGGCTCCTCATGCCGCCGCCGGAGGAGAGCGTGTCGACGTATGAGAACTTCTTGGGCGCGAGGCTGGGCACCTTCTTGAGGAGCTTGGCCTCGCTCTCGGCGTCGAGCGTGCCGTCCTCCTTGCGCTTCATGAGCTCGTCCTGATCGAAGTGCCATCCCATGAAGTCGAAGAGCGTCATGGACGCCGGCGCCTCGTTGAGCTTCTCGAGCTCCTCCTTGGCGTCGAGCTTCCTCGGCGCCTCCGCCGCCGCCTCCGCCAGCATCCGCCGCGCGTTCGCCTCGGCTGCCGTCAGGTTCAGCGCGGCCGCGTCGGCGCTCAGCACGTCCTCGATCCGGGACATGACGCTGTACGCCAGGCTCTCCAGCACGCGCGAGTAGCTCTCCAGGAGCGCGTACCCGACGTCCTGCCACCAATGCCATCCATCGATCAGCTAGCATGGCCATGTGTGAATCAATGACACGATGAATCAATAGCGTGCATAATGCGTATACCCTGTTGTACTGGATCTTGGAGATGTCGAGCTGCGACTGCGGCGTGCCCGGGAACTGGAGCTTGAGGAGGTGGAGGATGGTCTCGGCGCGCTCCTCGAACTGCTCGCGCTTCTCGAAGCTGATGATGGAGCTCCACGAGGACTTTGTGTCCTTGGTCTGCATCTTGCGCTTCCAGATCACGGTGGACGCCTCGATGCGGTTCTTGAGGTCGAGCACCTTGTGCTCCGTCGACAGATCCATGCCCTCCAGGAACTCGAGCGGGTCGAACGTCTCCTCGGTGATGCTCCGGTAGATGGCATCGCCGAGGCTCGTCTTCCCTTTCTATCATTATGCATAAGAGGCGAGATTGATGAATTGATCTCGGGTAGAAGCAAGAAGGCACGAGAGAGCCGAACAGACCTTGGGGAGCGACTCGATGTAGATCTCGGGGATCTCCATCTCCATGAGCACCTGCGCGTTGATGGCCATGGCGGCCTTGAGCACCTGGTTGACGCACTCCTTCTGGTACTGCAGCCACTTGCGGGTGACGTCCGACAGCCCCTCCGCCGGCACCTTTACCGTGGGCATCCACCACTTGTCGTCGTCGCGCTTGTTGTCGCCGCCCTTCTCGTACCAGAACTCCGTCTGGTCCACGAAGTTGTCCATGTAGCCCTGTGCGCATTCCATTCCAATCGAGGTCAAGTTGACGGCATAGAACAAATTAAGCAAAGCAGTCCCAAAGAAGGAAGAATCAGAGAATTAACTCACGATGAGCATGGCATCGAGCTTCCTCAGCGCGGGAATGTTCATCTGAAGGTCGCGCCGCTGCGCCGTCGACATGATCTCCATAGTGGTGCCGTTGTCCGCCGTCTGCCTGGTGGGCACGAACTCGACGATGTGGTCGGTGACGGAGAGCAGCCAGCCGACCTCCCTCTTCCACCGCTCCTTTGTATCGGGCGCCATGGGCTCCAGCTTGCGGTGCTCACCGAAGACGGACGCCGCCAGGTTCGTGACGGCGTTGGACAGCGCCAGCGCCGACGACACGCCCTTGCCCGTGCCCGACATGTCCTCGCCCAGCAGGAGCTTGGCGAACTTCTCCTTCATGGTGTCCAGTTCTGGGCAAATTCCAATTTGGAAGCATCATCGTCAGATCATCAACCCACGAGCATCCAAAAGTAAACAAAAGGAAATTAAGTGTGTATACCCGATGGCGGCCCGTCGCGTGCGAGCCGGGACCGCGGCGCCCCGGCCACCGCCGCCCGGCCGTGGGGCAGCGGCGGGGTGCCGCCGCTGCCGTTTCCGTTGGGCTCGTGCATCTCGTCGCCTCCGCTGTTGCTGGTGCTGCTGCTGCTTCTGTCGAGGTACTGCTGCTTGTGGTAGTAATTGCTGCTGCGGCTGTTCTGCGATCCGGACTTGTCGAGGCTGTGCCGCCGGAGGAAGCGCACCATCACCCAGCCCACCGCCTCGAGCTTGGCGCGCAAGGCGTGGGCGCGCGGCACCGGCCGGTCTTGCACCGCCGCGCCGCCTGAAGAAGCACGGAGAAACGACGGCGGCCGAGATCAGCACCGCCGCCCGCCAACACGTACGGCGCCCTCCTCTTCCCTCCCCCTCGCCGAGATCAGCCAACAAAGACGGGGCAGCTAGCTGCAGCACGACGACGAGAGCACCGAGAGGCAGGGTGAGACGAACATGTCGCGCACGACGATGGCCGGGAAGGAAGGGTGGGGGGCGACTAGGCGACCCGGCCGGCCGCGGGAAAACTAAAAAGGACCGAGCTAAGACGAGGCGAGGGCGGGATTTGGACATGGTCGTCGCGGTGCTAAATTAAGCGGGGGCGCGAACGTGGGGTGCATGTATGTCGTCGGCCGCGCCATAGCTGCGGGAGGGAATTTACCAGTTTTTTTCTCGTGCGCTCGAAGACGAGGAGGGTCTTTGCTTTGTTTAGAGGTGAGGTGGAGACGAAGGGAGAGGCCCGGGAAAGCGGGCAGGAGTTCGCTGCCGCCCACTCCTTGCCGCCACGCCACATCATCATACAATTATGGTCAGGTCAATGGATTGTATTTTCTTTTAATTTTTTTTAGAGGAGGTCAAAATGGAATGTTTCTTTCTTAATTTTTCTTGTATCACTAATCCTGGTGGGAAGCAATTTACACTTCTCGCTAGCAACTTTATGCATTTCTTTACAGTTACTAAAAGAAGCACATTTTCAAAACAAGGATCATACCTGACACCGCTTGGCAGAAATGTGCACCACGTTCAATTGATTATATCATCAATCTCAGTCTACAGAGAAACCTTTATGATTATGAATAACAAACAACATAATCAGGTTTTGAACTCTGCACAGAAGCAAGAATTGCTTTATAGTTGAGGTGCACAGCGAGTCCGTTTCGCACGAAATACCATTATCTTCTGGACAACACAGCAAGCATTCATTTGCTCAGATAGCATGTGTATTCATCACTCGAGACCATTTAGCCACTACAGAATATATTTACAGGTACAGGAGTCAACAGCCTCAATTTAAGTTGGTTTCACATTACTTGAGCTTCAGCTTTCTAAGGCCAAGGCCCAAGGGGCACAATTCTTGGCTCCTTCTTGGTCTACGAATGCAGTCCCTAGATTATTGTTTGAACCAATATCACGGCTCAGGCATGAAATCTCCATCATGTGGAGAATCGGGTGGAATGATCATCATGCTCTCGCAATGACATGTCCAGAAGATCTGCTAAATTTCCCAGATGTGGATTCTGTGACTCTGAATCATCACTGCTGCAAATCTCATCCGAATGATCACCTCTAGATAGGAGATTACGAGCTGGACATAAGTCTGTGTTTACACTGTTAGGTTGGATTGCCACAGAATCTGTCTTTTCCTCATCCTTCTGGGACCATGGATAGCTTGCTACTGCAAAAGGTACTGCGATCGACTGATTCCTCAGGAATTAAAAGCAAATTAGATGTACTTATTTGCCCATCCACCATTTGAGAGTCATTTACTGAAGAATGAGGAGTAGACCCTTTATCAGGCATAATATCAGAAGCTTTTCCTTTTAGTGTACTTGGATTTCTTGCAGCTCCTGTGAGTGCATGTTCCAAGTTGGGACTTACTGGCATTTCCGATTGAACATGAATATTTGTAGACGAATCTTCAATGCTCTTATTCGTACTGGGACCCTTATTATCTTTAATCGATGAATCAATAGGCCTGCGAGCAAATTGTTCTGGCAATCCTTTAAATAAATGTGACTTAACGTTTTTGTTGTTTAGACGAACCCACTGATACTTAACTGCTTTCCCGGTCCTGGCAGTACACAAGATAAGCCATTTTCAACACAGATAAAGTGGCTAGATGTGTACCGAACTCTAAAGATGATTGAGAACAGTGAAAGGCAGTATGAATCAATTGAAAAAATAGCCTAACTGCTAGGATGACAAGAAAAAACTTGAGCTTCTGTCATGCACACATATCTATACCTGGCTAATGATTAAAGGACAGATGATGAAATATATGGTCTGGTTAATATCATCGTGTAGTATAAATTATTATATATTATTTTGCCAGAAGACAGATACAATTTGAATGCAAGCGATTGGTTCTGACATTTTATTTAAACATCTTGATCTCACCTCCCAGGAAAAAGTTTAGCAAGTTCAGCCCATTTGTTTCCATGAATTTGATGAGCATGGATCAGTTCTATCTCCTCCTGCTCCGACCAGGGCTGTTGGTTCACAGCAGGGTTAAGATGAAACATCCATCTGCATCCACATTTTTCACAAAGGGAAATATCTTCAGCTCCGAAACCAACAAAAGAAAAGAAAAAGCATATCCAAACATAGAATAACTGAACAAGGATTATAATTTACAAATGAAACTGCTTCTCTCCAGTTTTGTATTACATAGTCGTGATAATGAGTGATCAATTATGAGGTGTGTTGTTAGGGTAAGAGTCATTACATAAAGTCCTATATTTAAATAAATAGTAATAAATTAGTTAGAGGCAGAGTCCTAATAAATTTGTAATCCAATGTAGCTCTAAATTTTAAGGTTTTGAGGATTCGATGGAATCAAACAATTATCTGTAAGTTCTACATTATGTCTACCGCAGGAAGGTTTCAAAAGTCTGTTTGTGGCTGGCAATGAAAATGTCATGAAACACATTGTATTCATATCACAAAAATTCAATGTTTGACCAAACAAACTGAGTTGTTCCTAAATTATTTCATTTGAACATGACTGGTGCTTTTCTATGGGTTATTTGAATAGACAATGCTAAAAATTATATTTTCAAAAGATTTTCAAAATCTTTTAATAAAAGAATGTGCTTCATGGAAAACATATACAAAGCTGGTAAATGGTTCTACAGAATGATGTCTTCTAATAACATGATTTTCTTTCAAGGAAAAATTGCATAGTATTTCATTGACATCCACGTTTGAAGTAACTGATGTAGACTAAAAGATTTATTTGTTGGTATTAAAGATTTAATAATTAATATTTTGTATTCAGATACTTCAAAAGAAATTGTACTCAGTTTTTAATCATAGACATTTTCATATGATTTTTTTCTGGAGAATACACAAGAGAGCTACTGATCTTTGTATTTCCATATGAATTCAGAACATTCTATCAATTTTACCTTTTTCGGCATTGTTGTGGATTACGACCAGGAACAGAGCATGCAATAGTTGACCATTTTCTTGAGCCGTGCCGGTTTACCATTTGGATTAAAATCTCATCTTCCTGAAATTTTTCAGTTTTGTTTGATAATTCAGGTAATACAGAAGTGTTTGAACATGTGAAAACAAAATTAACTTTCATTAAGTAACTTTCCTTTTGTGACCAATTGTGTCTCCTCTTGGATGAGTTAACTGTGGTATGGAGCAGGCACTCTGCTAGACAGTAGTATCAAAGTTCAAGTGACAATGGATATTAGAAAATATTAATTGAACAATAGAGTTACAAAGCCAAGGAAAAATGTGAAGCAAAAATATGATTTAATTGACGTCATGTGGAGATACACAATCAGAAATGTGCAAATTCAGTACCAAATCAAAAGGATCCACCAGCACAGTTACAAGTTAAAAACATCACCACAGAGTTTAATAAAAAATCTGAAACATTATGTACCTGTATCCATGATTAAATTGCAGTTACCTGTTCTGTTCTCATCAGACTTGAAACATTTAGAAGCTCTTTGGACTTCAACATCCTGGATCAACAATTACGAAAATGAATCATATCTTTATCAAAAAAGAACAATGGCTCAAGCACATGGTGAACATGATTATATATGAATGGATAAAACTATATCCACAAAAAGAGAAAAGAAAGATGTTTCTTTCCTCCTTTTTGTTATTTTCACAGTACCAATAACTTGGTGCTTTGGGGCAGAAACCAGTAGTAACAACTAACAAAGGGCGGCCCGGTGCACGTAGCTCCGGTTTGTGTAGGGTCTAACCACTTTGCTTCTTTTGTACATAGCATTTCCCTTTACAAGAGGCTGTTTTCAGGACTCGAACCCATTCCCTCATGGTCATAAGGCAGCAGCTTTATCACTGCGTCAGGGCTCCTCTTTAGTAGTAACAACCAATATTGAGCCAAAATATTGTATGGGCTCAACAAAGAACTATTTAGTTACTTTAGGCTACAGAAAATCCTCAATCCTCGTTTTCACAAGGAATGGTTACTTGCTTGTTCCCTCAGATACATGGGTGAAGGATGGGCCCAGGGCGCTCATGCATGGCAGTACGTGATAGGGGCTTAAAATCACAGTTAAGTGGTTTTGTGCTCTTTTCAGCCTTTTTCTTAGCTGCAATACCTCAGGGGAGGTAATTCCCCCTGCGGCCGAGTTTTTTTTTAATACAGGATAAACAAGAATGCATGATAATTATTATGTATGTTGCAATCTGTACTACAAGATGGAAAAGGATTTTCATCTGTAACAAATCTCAATAAACTTATACTTGGAAAAAAAATCTAAAGAACAAAGGCATGAGATAAGCGTTTCAACAAAGATTCGTGACTTAAGTCAGGCTGGTTTATGCTGGCTCTAGTATTGATCAGCCCATATGAGCAGCCTAGGCAGCCTCCGCAAACGTCACTTCAGACCACAAAAAGACTACAGCTGATACTCCAGCTCTTCTGCAACCCAATCGATTCCTTGCGAGCAACTCGTGGAACTTCTAGGCCTCCTGCAGAAACAAGATGAAAGTTTGCTTACAAACCTTCGATCAATTCTCAATTCTTTGGATCATCAGACACCAATACTGACTATGCAGAGAACAAAGCTGCTCGATTCAAGAAACCAGGACACCAAATCGAATCAAGAAAAGACTACAAATTTGCAGCACAGTACAGTTGTATTGTACAGCGAGGTCGAAACGAAATCATGTATAGGTCAGTGGCGAGAAATAAAAGGTTGAGCCATTTACCTTCGCGCAGAAACAGCGTCTGCACTTCGGCCCCCCATGGCTGGCCACCGCATATGAAGCAAAACCAATCGGCGCTGACCACCCCACGGAGACGAATCAGCTGCAGTCAAAACAATGACACGAATGCCGCATGCTGATTGAGATTGCAGCGTCCAAGGGGCAGTTATGAAAGTTAGGGGGGCCGCGGTGGTAGGACGAGGTGGGCGGCGTCGCCGATAGCAGCGACCAATGACGAGGCTCGTTGCCACTATGAAGCCCACGTGCAGGTCTTATCCGTTAGGGCTTGGCTGACGAATATTTTCTGTTCCGTAAACGGGTTGGGCATAGATTTCGGCCCAGCATGGACCTTTACTGGAACCATTTGTTGAGGAAATAATTTTGTGATGAAAAACTCCGTTTGAACTAATTCAACTATTATCGAAGTTTGATTTTTTTCTTTTTTTTATTATGAAATCAGGAAGGGCGACTCCATCAACTTTGAAAACCGTTTGTTTTACCTATTTCGACAATTTTGGAGGGTGGTTTTGCTCACATGTTACTTAAAAGTTGGTTTGTACTAACATTTATCTTGCTCTAGAAATTATTAAACCTTTTGTAAGAAATTAAAAGGTTATAGGAGCAACTGTGGTTATTAAACTATGTTCAGATTTATCTTCTAAAATTTATAAGAAAAAGTTTCTTGACAGAGTCGTTTTGTGGGAAAAAAATAGTCAATTACACCATTATAGAGATACATAAAGTTTCTACAAAATTCTATAAAATTATGTTTTAATGTGATATTTACAAACAAAAAGTTCTTGACATGCACTTATGTTACATTTACATAGAAAGTTTACTTAATTTTTATGATATGATTAATCACAAAAAAAATTATGATATGAACCAACAACAGGTTGATTTTTTTTCTTAAATCAAGGAATAAGGAATATGTTAATGACTACAAGGTGCCGCATTATCTGTTTGTAGAAATGTTTCTAAATACTTAAGGGTAGATTAGTCAATTAATCATTTCCTTAATAATTCCAAAATGATCAAGAGCGACTATAAAAAAAATCGAAGGGAGTACTTAAGTAGATATCATATTACTATAGTTTTTTCCTCAAC
Organism: Oropetium thomaeum; assembly: GCA_001182835.1. Taxonomy (NCBI): domain Eukaryota; kingdom Viridiplantae; phylum Streptophyta; class Magnoliopsida; order Poales; family Poaceae; genus Oropetium; species Oropetium thomaeum. Next base: position 1,716,992 of record LFJQ01000047.1, on the reverse strand, counting down.
AACACCTTTGTGCCCCCTCACAGGTGGCGGCGTGGCGTTAGCTGCAGCCTGCAGTCCGACGATGATCCGGCTAGAGATGTTTGCTATATCTAGATTTAGTCAAAGTCAAACATGTTTAATTTTTGCTAAGAATATCTATTAAATTAATCTTTAAAAGAATATAAAAAGCTACCTATTATGAAAAGTTCGTTTAATGATGACTTCATATCTATACAAGGTCATTCTTTATGATTTTTTTATTGATAATGTTGAGAAGCATTGACTTTGATAAAACTCAAAAATTTTATTTATGGGAAAGATACGACCGATGGCCATGTCACGGTTTGATTAAACATGCAAATTGCAAAGTAAAAATGAAGGAATGGTACTGGTACCGTGGTACGCACCGTGTGTTAACGCGGTAACGATGATGAAGGACGTGGGCTGGCTGGAGTCGATTTGCAACATGGGCCAATTTCGATGTCTTTCTCGGTTACGTTTCGCTTGGCGCTCGTTCCTCGCTTTCCCCGGCGACGTGTGCGTGTCGGACATCGTCCTAACAGAACGGGGGGCGTCTCACGCTCGATGCAGTCCTTCCAGCTCACGAGTGTCTCACGTTGGACTGCTGGACGACAGCACTATAAGTGATGTGAACGCGCAGTGCACGCGACGAGGGCGCCGTCGCCGTCTACCCCCTAAGCCTGCTCGCCTTGCCGATCCTCAGTTCCTCATCCATCGGCCGCCGCTCGCGCATCGTCCATGGCGATGATGACTCCGCCGGAGCACCGCGCGCGTACGAGGCGCTGGGGCCGCCAGGACAAGAAGCGCAACGACCAGCGGCGCCGGCGCCGCCGCCGTGCCAAGGAGGAGGAGTCGGCGGCGCGGGACGCTGCTTGGAAGAAGGAGCGCGCCGCCGCCGAGATCGATCACGACGGTGACGACACGGAGGTGGAGGAGGTGGTGCCGGCCGCCTCGCCATCGCCTAAGAGGAAGAAACTGCGTCTTCTCCACCCGTCCCAGATCGGTGAGGTGTTCGGATCCCATTCTAGGGTCGGCGAGTCCGTCGAGGTCGAAGATGAAGATGGAGACGCGACTCCGGACTACGCCGTCGCGGCGCCCACGTCGCCGGTGTCAACCCCCGCGACCCCCGGTAGAAACTTCGTTAATGACAAGGGAGAAATCCTTTTTGCTCCGGGAGCAGCAGCGCCAGCGCAAGGCGTCACGGCGCCGTCATTCCTAACTCCATCTGCTGCCGCTGCATCTACTACACCTGCCGTCGTCGTCATTGCCTCACTCCCATCACCGCCGCCGCCGCCGCCGCCGTGCTCATCGTCGTCCCAGCAGGTGCATGCTCCGTGCTATGACAAGAAACCACTGCCCCTCATCACAGAATCCGTCATGCCTCCTCTACTACCTGTGGCGCCTCCTACCACTACCATCTGCCCGATGAAAAGGAAGCTCATCGTAGCCACGCACCACCACCCGCAGGCGGCGGCGAGCTCAAGCCGCGCCATTATTGCACAATCATCACCCCTGCCGCCCCGTCCACCACAGCAGCTGCCCACCGACGCCTTCGAGCGGCGAAAGTACATGTTGAAGAAGTTCTCCACGCTGATCACCAAGAGCCAGGAGGCGATCGACGGGCGCTACCGCGAGGACCTCAAGAACGGACGGGTGGCCCGCGTCCCCGTCCCCGCTCCCGCCCCCGCCCCTGCCCCCGAGCCCGCCCCCGTGCCTGAGCCGGAACCTGCACCCGACAAAGCGGTTACCCGCCGAAGGTTAGCCGCCATCGCCGACCAGAGGAGGTGTTTCCGCGTGTGGCTGCGGAGGACGGAGATGAAGGCGAGGCGGGACATGCTGTTCATGCAGATCGCGCACCCCCATCACCTGAAGGCGCTCGGAATCGACAAAGCCATGGAGCTTGTCGTGAGCCCGGAGCGCCCGCGTGATGGGGACGGCGAGCCTGTCGTTTCGCCGGAGCACCCGTGCAGCCCCGTGGAGAAGCTCGGGTTGTTCCTGAAACCCCTGTAGAAGAAGAGGGGCGCGGGGAGGACCAAGACTTGAATGGCCAAAATGGATATGGAGGATATGGATACTTGGTACTGTGTTTTATGGTATGTTGCTCGAATCAGAACATGGTGTCAATTTTCTTTCCGTCGTTCAAAACAGTTTGTGTGTTGCCCGGTGTTTGAATTTACATTCAGCAGTCAAATCAGATGTAACTTGTTGAAACATGTCTCGTCAGTTAAGACTTCCCTTCCATTCCATGTTGTATTTTGTGTGTTCATCATATGCCTGCTCAGTATTGCTGCTGATTGTGACGATGCAGGTGATAATAATCTAAATCGTATTGTCGTCGTCGCTCTTGTGTAGTTAAAGTTATTTGAAATTTTGATTTGGTTGTTGGAAATTTGTGGATGCTTTCTATTATTCAATTATAATATTTTGGATCCATTAAGATGCAGCTCGAAATTTGTATTTGACTTCAAAATGGATGCGCGTATATAATCACTCAACAGATTCTACTTTTGGTTTTATTTTCAGAACATAGCTATACTGGCAAATGATCCTAGCTAGTAGCTTACTCTCCCAATCCTTAATTAGAATAACAGGTTTATTACGACGTGCTTTGTATTATTCTTCAGACATGTATATCAGTATATATATGATATACTACAGTTTGTATGGTGGGTTCCCCAAATCAGAACATGGTATTGATTTTCTTTCCTTGCAAGAGAATCAAGCTTGTGTTGCCCGATATTTGTTTTTTTTTTTTTTTTTTTTTGCATTCAGCAGTCAATTAGATGTAACTCTTAACTTGCTGAGACTCACATCTCGTCTTTGGTGTTGTATATTTTGTGTTCATTTTGCACAGTATTTTAGTGAGAGAATGTTTGACAGTGACAATGAAAGTTAGAAAAATTTAAATGCCCGATGTTGGTTTGGTTGCGAAAATTGTGAATGCATTCTATTCAAGTACAATATTTGGACCCATTCGGTATTTTTCCAAACAAAGTTACTGGGAATGATCCTAGCTTACTGCCAATCCTTAGAATAACAGATTACTGCTGTCTATTTTACGTCCAACATGTACATCTATATATGATAATGGTTGTTTGAGAACGATTGTTGGACATTTTGAGTACTGAAGTTCCCCTGGAGGCCGGAGCTCAACAAATCGTGTCATCCAGATTTGTGGAGTAACAACAGAAAATTCCTATGCTGTTCCGATGAATAGCTCATCGAAAAAAATTGATAACACCCGACGAATAGCTCATCAAAATGTTGATAACACCCGATGAATAGCTCATCAAAATGTTGATAACACTGGCTTTTGCTATGCGTATATGCCCTCAAAATTGAAAAATAGCAATTAGGGTTAAAATAGCCCATCAAGCCAGTGAGCCTGTGGCAAGCATCATAACAGCTTAGAAGAATTTATGTAACCTAAAGTTTCATCAGATGCACAACTGACATGTCAAACATACATGAGCCGTCTGTTTGTAGGAAGGCAGCATATAATTTCATGTTCAGTTAATTGTATTCCACAGAGAGTGAAAGAATGGACCCAGCAAGGCAAGTGCATACTAAATGAAGCTACCTCCGTGAGGAAAACTTGGAAGATCCATCATCAAGTCATCACAGTAGGACATGTCCAGAAGATCTAATATGCTCTCCTCATGTATATCCAGTGAGCATGGATCTGGAGTCTCTAATTCTGATGAACAAACATCTTTGGAATGGTTACCAGTAGTCACTGATAAGAAAGTGTTCGCAAATTTCAAGGGAGCATTAGGTGGATCATCTTGGACAACATCTGATGGAGATATCTTGTCAACTATCGGACTCATTTGTTCTGTTTTCGATAAAGGGCTTTGGAGACTTGGTGCAGAAGTGCAGACCTTAAGCTCCACAGGGGTCGACAGAAAATCCAATTTTTTTTTGGCTGTTGCACGCTGCTTTGATTTGGCAATTATTCTTTCAGAGACTTCGGCTGAACGGGCAGGCCCTTTAACATAGGTGAAGTCAGAGCATTCTCCTGATGAATCAGCGTTTCCGCCTTGCTCACTGCACACTTCTTTAGATTTTGGGCTTGTTGGTAAGGCTGGTGATGTTTGTTTTCTTTCAGATAATTCTGCATTATCGTTTGGAGTGTCTGACTGCTTGCTATCTGGAGCTGATGATATATCATCATGCAGGTCTGGAACTTGCTCAACCAATCCCGAGGCTAGGTATGAGTCCAATTTTCTTTTCATAGGACCTCTCCAATGCTCCTTCAGGGCATAATTTGTCCTGGATTGTATATGTGTCAACAATTTCAATATCACACTCAAAGCAGTTACATAGAATTATTATAGAAGAAAGAATGAAATACAGTAGTTTTTTCTGACAGGTGAAATACAGTAGTAATAACCATAAAATGAGAATAAAGTTTTGGGTGCAAAGAAACTGATGAGGGGTCAATACCTCCCTGGGAAATGTTTGACCATTTGAAGCCACTTATTTCCATAAAGTTGATGAGCACGAATCAATCTTAGTTCCTCCTGTTCTGACCAAGCCTCTTTATTTATTGCTGGGTCTAAACTGTTTTTCCATCTGGCTTGAAGCCCCACATGTGTGAGAAAAAACTACATAACATCTAATGAAATTTAAATGCGGAATAACTACTATATGAAAAATCACATCAAACCACAAATACTTCTGATTAGGAACAGGATGCTGAAAAGTTTCAAGATATACAGTCTGTAAGAAATACTATGTAATGTAGAAAATTTTTAATACAAAAGCTTTAAGGCAGCAAGAGTATGGAAAGAAACTGTAAAAAATGAGACATAACTCATTCTATGCATGATCACAAACGATGCATCATGATTTCTATAGAAATAATTACATAAGATGGAATATTCCTTTCTTGGTTGAAGATTCATAATAGATGTGATCATGTGATTCATTCTGAAGCTGCTTCTTATTTTCTTGGACCAAAGGCAACTATCTGCATTTGTTGTTTAAATAGAAAATAACACTGAACTAGGAGTGGACCTACAACGAATGGCATCAAGGCAGCAGATTGTGTTTCTTTCAAGAACAGTGGTCGGCTGACAATGAAGAAATGAAGAAAACAAGAGGACACGTCTTGCAGAGGCTACTAATACAAGACAAAATGAAGCAAGAGTGCCACGTTCCAGAAAATATTTATAAGAAATGAACTCAACATATGGTAAAATTATGTGACTTACCTCATTCGGCATTGTAGTGCATTTCGATCAGGAATAGCACGTGCAACAGTTTGCCAGTTATTTAGCCCATGTTTGTTCACCATCTGAGTGAGTATGTCATCTTCCTGGAGGAAAGTCAATTTCTTCCACTCAGAGGACACGATGGAACAAACCCAAAAGCCAGAATTAACATAAGCAATGTAATTTAGTACAATTCAGTCTAAACAACTTTCCTCTGATGACCATCTGCCTTTGGTCCTTTCAGGATGTTTTGAACCGCTTCTCTCCTTGAAGCAGTGGACATTTTTCTTGCATGGATGGTCATCTGATTGAAACAAGAAATATAAATATTAATAGTAAAGCCTACACTTCAATTCTATGAATATATCAAAGTAGTAACAAAGAATATTTAATCTATTACAGGACGTGGGGTGGAGGGTGCATGTATGAAACAGGGAACAATGATAAGTGATACATGAAGAGATCGCATGCCCACGTATGGTTCATGTGATTATCTGTGTAAGCATGGCTATTTAGTCCCATCTTGTTAGTCAAGAACAGGTAGTAAGAGAGCGTATAAAAACCTGACGTAATCAACTGCAACATGAGTTAACATTTTTTGCTGAAAGGAAATATGAAAGTGAGAGATGAAAAGCATCCAATGCATGTGGTACTTGCTGGGAAGTGATATAGGATTTTGAGTTTGAATGATGGAGCTTCTCACATTAACTAATGATATACCTTGTATGAAACCTTTTTTGTGGAAAGGTGCAATCGGACCTGCTTGAAGCGTAGCTTCTACTAGATAGAAGTACCTAGTAGTTCAGTCCTATATATATGCATAAACAGGGATATCTGAAGCACCTTCATTAAATGAATCATTGATTAAATTTTAGTCATTATTACTAAAACATCACCACAGTTGAACTAGGAAACAACTAACAATCTACTGTCAAATTAAGCCACATTGGTGATTTGCATATTTCCATTTTTATTAAGAAAAAATGAACATGCAATTGGCTAAAATCCAACTACCTGTCTTTTCCGATTCTGCTTCATGGCAATGTTTTGTGCTTTGATGAAGCATCTTACTCTGCATCCAGAGTAAAAAAACGGACCTAAGAACTAGATAGTAGATACCATCCAATTAACTGAAGTTTGAGAACTACTAACAACCTAATCACTCAGCTGGATCACGAATGTGAGTGACTAAAACGATTTCTGCATATGAAATATTGAATATGCAACCAACATGATAAATAGGCAGCCATGTCACTGATACTACATAACAGTAAGGTTTGCTTTTTACAATAACACAACATGTGGTCTAAGAATTTGTGATGCCTAAGTTCATGCACTCGTCATATAACAGGGATCTCTTAAAATAAAAGAATCAACCACAGAAAACCACATTTCATCCTAACAGCAACTGAATGTGAATTGCCTTTTTTCCCAGTAATAAAAGGGAGAACAATTTAAACATCTTCTATATGATGATGGTCCAAGATTACACTAACTTTAGAACATTCTTGTTTATTGTAAACATGGCAGCTTTATCATTTTCACAGAGTTAGTATCAAGAAACAAATTCCTGTACAATGTTGCAGAATTGGAATCCGTATGTGGAAACAGAAAAAATGTATGATATTCTATATGGTAGAACCAGATTGATGTGGCATTACCATCTTTTCAGCAATCCCACTCGACCTGGTTTAGCGATCTGATAAAGTGGCCGCACCCCTAAAAGACGATCAATAATTATTTTACAGAAACATGAAATAAAAAAGTAGAGATATAGTAGCTGACAGCGCTGGAAAACATGAAATCAAATTCTTTCTATTTTTTTGGGTCGGTTGCATATAACTGTTCTGAAAATGTTCCACAAGTGGCAATGCTGCAACCAAGTATTTTGCATTAATATAAGTCACATAGATTGCAATAGCATCTATCCTCATGCTTTACAGGTTATGGAAATGAAACATTCAAGCGAGCACCTAGAATATGGTCCTTGTAATTAAAACAAGAGTAAAGTGCACCGTAGGTCCCTAACTATTCGTGATGTGTCATCTAAGTCCATAAACTCTTAAACTGATCATCTGGATCCCTAGACTATTTTTGCTATGTCAAGTGAGGTCCAAATCTATTTTTACTGTATCAGATTAGGTCCATTTTTCTTTTAAAATCATATGAGAAAAAAAAGCTAAAGGGCATCTAACCGGGCAGTTAGGGCGTTCAAATGGCATTTCTCAGGTCCTAGGTGAATTTCTGATTGAGGTTGAAAAAATCTGCACGTAATATCCGCGTCAAAACACAAATTAAGGACCAACCAAAACTCACATCGGTCACGGTCTCAAAACACTTGTTATAATGACAGAGTAAAGAAAATTCAGGAATTTTTTGACCTGCGTAAGAATGTCTTTTTCTGACAAAATGTCCAAAGGGCGGAGCTATCTTACCCCACGGGTCTAGTTTTTTTAAAAAAAAATTCATGATCATGTATATTATGCATTGAGATAAAAAAGTTTACAATAGTTTTCTCTCATACTATAGTGTCTTGAGACTACCAACATCGAGTTGCAGTGTTCGTTGACGAAAACCAACTTTTAAAATGTCATACAACAAATTTTTCTTTTCTGAAATGGTCATAATATATTTTTGACTTTCATATGGGATTTGGACCTCACTTGACACAGCAAAAATAGTTTAGGGACCCAGATGATCAGATTGAGAGTTTATGGACCTAAATGACACAGGGTGAATAGTTTATGGACCTCTAGTGTATTTTACTCTTAAAACAACTAGAATACAAAGAGAAATGAAAAGTTGCTATTAAATAAACATGCCTAACAATATAGTATATACATATCGTCAGCTTACCACCCTGTTTGGGAAAGTTGTGCTCAACTCAACGGGTATAAACCGAAGCCTCCAGTTTACTAAAGCACAATCCCTCCACGAGCTTGATTCTCGGAGGCAGAGGCGGACGGACCAATATGGCGAGGTAGGGCAGCCGCCATACCTAACACCAACGGAAAGAACCGCTCCTCCCTGCTCTACGGAGATCTGCAAAACCTTCTTCGGGCCCCAGGCTAGGATCGACCCATCCCCGCTACTACAACTAGCCTAAATGTGAAACCAGAAGGAGAGATGAGGATTCGACGGTTGGGGAGGATAAGTCAGCTCTCACCTTCCGTCGAAACTGGACGAGAAGGACTTGCTTGTGCAGGCTTGTGCAGCAGTGGCCCGTTCTGGCCGCGCGTGCTTGCTCGGAGGCGGAGGAGTCGCCGCCTCCTGCAAAGTAAGGGCGAGAGAGGGGAACGGAACCGGATCACACTGCCCGCCGTGCTTGAGGCACGATACCTGTGCCGTTCCTTCAATAAGCTTTTCTGAGACGGAAATGTAGCGCTTCCATTAAGATTCTGATGGGAACTAAGCTTCCTAAACTTGAGCATAAATGGCTCAGAGCTCAGAAAAATTGCAGCAAACTCCGCAAGAAGATAACTTACCCGCGCCGTGAGATCCCGTCTCGGTTCTGCTCCATCGCCTTGATGCTCTTAGTGCAGAGCGACCGAATACATATGACGCATCGGCGGCGGAAGCTGGGATCAAGATATGCATCCAAATCAGAAAAGCATCACATCAATCAAATCAAGGGTACACGCACCGATACGGCCACCTAAGGAAGCCGAAAAAATGTAATCTGACTGCTCACAGAAGAAGGAATCAATCCAAGTCAAGGCGGATCTGCATTTCAAGTACCAGTTGGAGGGAGGAGGCGGAGAAGAGCAGGGACTAGTGGAGATGAGCTCGAGGTGAGTTGCTTCCGCTGGTGGGAGGCCCGGAGATGAGGACTTCGGCCTTTGGCGCCGGGAACGGGCAAGTAGTGTGGCTGATCGGTTTGACGGGAGGCGAGTGGAGGCGTGTCAACGACCAGGCTGCCGGCGAGGAGAATCTGGCATGAGAACAGTGGAAGGTAGGTCTCAATCGAAGGCAAGAGGGTGAGCAGCATACACGACGACTCACGAGTAACACGAGGCATTGGCAGCGTGGAGCTCGATAAGTGTGGCATGACTCCAACTGACAGTTGTCCCGTAGCACACGAGCAAAGGTGCATTTGGTCGATGGCATCATCATCTCATAAAGGTTGATTGGATGAGTTAATTTTCTTTTTTACTTAGAGCAACAGGGAAGATTGTATCGTTGTCTTAAACAACTTGAATTTTGATATAAGAGAAAGTAGATTATAATAGGTGGACTAAATTAATCCTTAGTCTCTCCAAAAAAGTTTAACTAAAAATGAATTACTCCCTTTGTCATTTAGATATTGATGTCTGCTAAGTTAAAATTTAAACTATCAAGTATCACCAGTTAATCATTAGACGTAGTAATTTTTAGTCCAACTCATGGAATACTAAAGAGTTGAAACGTGAGGATTTGGAGTCTCCACAGAATTTAGGGCCTCGTGGTCATTATCTTCTCTCGACACATGGTGTTACAATATTCTCAAAGCGTTAAAAACATTTTCTACATGCTTAAAATGTTCTAAAACACAACAACTTATGCACACGCACCAAATAGATAATCTTTATCATTATCCTTTTAAAATTTATGGGTGCGGCCATTAGGCTAGTTAGTTAGAGGAACCTAGTTAATCGAAGTTACCTTCCTACACCGTACGAACTAGTCTAGAATCCAAACAAATACATTAGGCAACTAATTTTTAGTTTGGATTAAAAATCAGTTCCAAACAGTCCCTAAAATACACTACATCTTATTTTTTTAACAACAAAAAAATTAGTCACGCATTGATTAACATGGTGTAATATTAATACTTGGTAATGGTACTCTTACTTCACAAATTTTTGTTAATGAACAGTGGAATACAATAGTTATCACTAATCATATACTAGCAATCAACACATCACTGTATAATTAGCCTAGTAGCGTTTATTAATCATATTATTATTAGTTTCACAGTGCACTAATTATTAATTTATAATTATTTTACTAATTATGGAACATTACACAACTTGAATTGCTCCTTACATTTTGAGTGATCTACACAGTATAAATTTACTTACATGGATTACCCAACCCTGTCCAAGCTGGCTCACCGTCCAAATATATAAGTATAACATCTAGTGAACCAAACAAAATCGAAGTAGCGCCTGAACAAAGTATACAAGCACCTGCATTAGTCTAAGTTTCCACTAACCTTTGATTCAGCAATCAAAAGAAAAAGGAAAAATATGCCTAGCTACTGGTAGGTAGATCAAGTGAGTGAGAGACCATTGTCTTTGTTGCCGGTGACCAACTCTAATGAGATTAGGGTTAAGGTTAGAGGTTTTGTTTATGGAAGAGGGTTCTTCAAGATTCGACGAACATAGATGAAGGCTTGGGAGAGTGGCGGCCGATCCGAGTCGCGGGCAAGGCTAGAGGGCGGAGCGGAGGCGAGGGTGTGGCGGGTGCTGAAGATGTCGAAAGCGTCTAAGACGCATGACCGACAAGCAGGTGGCGGGAAAGAGAATTGCCTGCAGTTACTGCATGTGCATTAGCAGTCACTGACTAGTAGGGGATCTGCACGCAGGTGACTGTGGGGTAGCACGCTCCCCGTTAACGCGTTACGTGGTCCAAATAAAAAAGAGCAGTTTATACGGTGGAGGTGTTGGGCATGCCCGTATTAGCAGCTGTTGGAGATGCGTTTGTGTTGGGCCGAGATGAGTCGGGTGATCCAAAACCAAACGGTCTTGTTCGTGTGCAGAAGGAATGCCGGCTCTTTGGGCCGTCGGTCACCCAAGCCTATACAAAAGTTAGCAAAGCTGTTGCGGTCGTCTTGCTGGACGGCCTGGCGCGGAAGGACAGGAAAGGAGGATAAGATGGTGGGAAGAACGACACGTAAGAGCATCTCCAAGAGATGTCTCAAAATTGATTTCTCAAATCTTCCTTTTAAGAGATGTCCTAAATATTTAAGAAACAAATTAAAGCTCCTCCTCCAACAGATGTCTGAAACGGATTCGTAAAAAAAATTTGAATCGGTCCACGTCAGCCCATCGCGTCCCTGGTGCCGATCTATTTGACGAAGAGGTGCGATCTGTTCGGTTGGCGCAGGGGAGAGAAGCCGGAGGAGCACCACGCCATCCCGCAGGGGAGACAGTCCATCGAGCAGAGCACCAGACGATCGCACAGGGCAGAGACAACATCTTCCTCTGAGGCAGCGCAGGGCACTACGGCCACGTGATCCTCTGCCCAGCTGATTCCTCGTGTAATTAGCTTCAGAGCAGGGCAGTAGCCGCACTACAGGCCAATCCAGTTGACGAACAGGTAAAACAAACGTGCAGCACCTTTGTTTTCCTCCCAGACGAAGCAAATACAGGAACGTGCGCCAGGTTTAACTAAATCTATCCGGCCCTGTTAATCATCGAGATGATCAATTGTTATTGTGTCACGTAATTTGAGCATTGTTATTGCCTCGATCGCCCCTGTTGATTCCAGGTATTATTCGGCAAGGATTTGAAGTTTTCAACCATGAATAGACGTGGCTCACTCTTGCAATTAGCTCTTGAGTCATCGTCGTCAGATGATGATGATGAGATTTTTGTTGCCGCTACACAGATCCTATATCAACATGTCAATGCACCGAAACATGGTGGCTCAATCCCGGGTCATAAAGTTGTTCATCGTAAGAGGGAATTAGGGAACTGGAGATTACATGAAGACTACTTCTCTGATGATCCAACTTTTGGGCCAGAATTTTTCAGGAGAAGGTATGTATTATTTCAGTTCGTTGTATTCGTTATTCGCATGGAGAACATAATAACAATGTCATATTATTTTTGTATGTTCAGGTTTAGAATGAGTCGTCCTCTCTTCTTGCGCATTATGCACGCAGTCGAAAATCATGATGATTACTTTGTGCAAAAACGAAGTGCAGCTGGCAAACTTGGATTGAGTTGCTTGCAAAAGGTAACCGCTGCATTTCGTATCTTAACAGGAGGAGTACCTGCAGATTCAACCGATGAGTATATTTGTATTGGAGAAAGTACTGCTCTTGAGAGTATGAGAAGGTTAGTCACAGCAGTTGTTGAAGTTTTTGGGGATGAGTATTTGAGAACACCTAATGAAAATGATACTGCACGCTTACTGGCGATCGGAGAGGAAAGAGGTTTTCCTGGCATGCTAGGTTGCTTAGATTGCATGCATTGGAAGTGGAAGAATTGCCCTACAGCTTGGCATGGTATGTACTCCGGCCATGTACGTAAACCAACCATAATATTAGAAGCTGTTGCTTCTAAAGATCTTTGGATTTGGCACTCCTTTTTTGGTTTACCGGGATCTCACAATGATATCAATGTTTTGCAACGCTCTCCGTTATTTGCAAAGTTAGCTGAAGGTGAAGCGCCCGAAGTGAATTATACAGTCAATGGCCATGACTATAGTATGGGATATTATCTTGCAGATGGCATATACCCATCTTGGGCCACATTCGTAAAGACAATATCGCAACCACAGGGCAATAAGCGAAAGTATTTTGCCAAGGCTCAAGAGTCGGTAAGGAAAGATGTCGAACGAGCCTTTGGAGTTTTGCAAGCTCGTTTCGGCATTATTCGAGGCCAAGCACGCATATGGGACATGCAGACATTGGCATACATAATGAAAGCGTGTGTCATCATGCATAACATGATTATAGAAGATGAGGGTGAAGTCGATGCCGACGAGCAATTCGACAAGGAGGAAGAAAATGTGAAAGCTTCCCGTCAAAAAACACCTGATCTTATGGAGTTTATCAAGAGGCACAAAGAAATAAGGGACAGCCAAACTCATCACCAACTACAGGAAGATCTAGTGGAGCATCTCTGGCAACATAAGCCAGACAAATATTGACTGTCACATGTTCTTCCTCTTGATTTCTATTATGTGTAAAATAAAGATACGGTAAAGAAAATAATTGTTTTGACAAATATTGACTGTCAGCTTATGCTCTCAATTGTTAGTCTTACATGTCAGTAATAAAGAGTAAGTTATTTGGTTTGCTGGCACAGACGCTAGTAACCTGTTAGTCTTTGCAAGATCGACCAATTGGTAACCAGCTTTCATCTATGTACAGCTTCCTAAACTGTGCAGACACTCCTTTCTCATGGGCTACTCTTCTGCAACATCATATTCAAAGAAAATAATTTCTGAAGCATGTAAATTAAAAGCATCCAGTGGCATACGAAAACAGACAATGTACTGGCATACAGAGAATTCCAAACTGAACTAAAAAAAGGACAAATTGCTAACTGTACTAAAGCATAAAAAAGTCAAATTAAAGGAAAATTGATCCCACGACGAATGAGAATATCACTGCGTATGCTGTTATAGTATGCCTGTTGCTGCTGAGACATTCCACTGATGTCGATTGTCATTATTCTCTCCTCTTCTATCATCCTCTTCAAGTCGAATTGTTCCTTGTCAGTAGCAGCCCTCAGATGCTCTATTTGAAGCCTCTCTTTTTCAATTTCCAATGCTTTATTGAACCTTTCATCCTTTTTCAATTCTTTATCCACATCAGCTTCTCTTCTTTTCTCCCACAAATGATCAAATGCCTCTATGCAGACTTCTTTGCCACCTCGACGTGCTAAGTGTTTTGCCTTCTTTCTACCCATTGGTCGCTTTTGCGCATCATCTTCAGGAATTGCATTCTCGTTACTCTCAACATTGAAATTGTCAGCATTTGCGGTACCTGTTACATCTACATCTGAATCTGCTGGACTCTTCTGTTTTTTGTTACCAGATTTCTGTGATCCAAGGTTTGCCATCCTTTCATCCCACTTCGCTTCATGGCGTAGAAGATGCCAGCAGTGCAGGAACTGGAAGGACTTATTATCTTTATCTTGAACCTTGTACATAATATGGGCATCCCGAAGCTACAACAAAGGACAAATTAGGCCTTATTAATTTTCATTCATGCATAATAATGTCGATTTGTTCAAATGCTGAAACTTTTCATACCTTGTTTTCAAATGTCTTGCCACTTTCATTCCTACCCTCAATCTGTGCCATACATCCACAGAATTTGTTCACGCAATCTTGGATGACACCCCAACGATGTGTAAGTGAACTCTGGGTACGATTTAAAGAAACCTTCCTATCATTGTGGAAGAGATCACAAATCCTTTTCCAGTATGCAGACCGCTTTTGATTGGTCCCTGGAATTGCATCCATACCTATATTCAACCAAGCCTTTACTAGTACTTCATCTTCATGCTCACTGAAATTCTTGTTTCTTCCCTGTTTTCTTGAGTTGCTTTGAGTATTGTCCACGGACGTATCATGCTGCTCCTCTGGAGAGATAGTGCCCACGGACCTATCTTGCTGCCCCTCTGTAGAGAGTCTAAAACCATCCCAGTTGGTGCTGTCCTCGGCAGTCCCATTCATCAAGTCAGTGTAAAATCCACCTCCTGCCATTGTTGCTCCTACAAGAATTAAACATAGTGTTTAACTTAGTAGATAAAAACTAATTACTGTGACAGTTTATTACTTTAAAGAGCACCTATGAGAGTATGTACACTGTATGTAAGCTCATGATGATTATTTAAAATGATAGCATTATGCATTTACTCTCACCAACAGATGGGAAGCAAGGGTTGGGATTAATATATATGAATGGTACAGCAAAATAAAGCGTCAACCAGATTCTTTGTTAGTCAAAGGACATATTAGCCAACCTGCACTTCGAGGAGGTAATCTATCTGCAGAATTTTCTATGACAATGATACAGCTGTGCAACTACTGACATGTACATAATATGGGCATGTTTGTTGTTAGCTTCTTTTCTCTGAACATTATGCATTAACAGTTCTATACAGTTCTATATCCATCAACAGACGCACTCGTACAGTAGGTAGGTGGTGCGAATCTAAGTGCCAATATACAAACTAGGATTCAGAAGCACATAGATACAACTGCTGAGGGTGCATCATGCAATTCTTGATGCACAAGAGATGATACATAAGCACAGAGACTCTGATAAGAACACGAAAGAAGCAAACATCCCTGTACCAGCTAGTCAGGCAGCAAGTATCATAGGAAAATCTGGTGTTGTTATTAAAAGGCTTCGGTCAACCTCAAGAGCTTTTATAAAAGTGAGCCCAAAAGATCCAAGCGATATAGCCCACTCTTGTGCTATGAGTTTTGATAACTTTGTTGAGGTAAACTTTCGCAAGATAATGGCATGATATGAAGAATTGCATCTGCATTCTCCATTCTCCTAGCTTCATACAAAAAAAAGGCGATAGAAACACATAACTGAATCAACAACAGTAGTACAGTTCTGACAAACTGAATCAATCCCATTACCATTGCTGCTATTAAACGAAGAAGATTATTCATATCTAGCTCGTTGGAGATGAACATCAGGTTCAACACATATATCTTAGAAATCTACATGGCTCAGATGGGACAGAGGAAATCAATCGTACCTTCGAATGGTGGACTCAGATCTATTCGGTTGATGCCTGCGGACGAACTTCGGATGATGGCTGCAGGTGGGCTTGAGCAAATGGAATGGAAGGGGAAGGATGGGGGAATGGCGGTGACGGGCGCACGTTCACCGGCACGAAGGAGAGGGGCGCGGCCGGTGCAGGTCGCCGAGCCGTCGACCTTCGGTGGATGACTGCAGGAGGACTTGAGCAGAGGGAAGGGGAAGGAGAGGGGGACCGGCGGTGAGGGGCGCACGGTCGCCGGCGGGAAGGAGAGGGCCGCGGCCGGTGCAGGTCGCGGAGCCGTCGACCTTCGGTGGATGGCTGCAGGCGGACTTGAGCAGAGGGAAGGGGAAGGAGAGGGGGACCGGCGGTGAGGGGCGCACGGTCGCCGGCGGGAAGGAGAGGGCCGCGGCCGGTGCAGGTCGCGGAGCCGTCGACCTTCGGTGGATGGCTGCAGGCGGACTTGAGCAGAGGGAAGGGGAAGGAGAGGGGGACCGGCGGTGAGGGGCGCACGGTCGCCGGCGGGAAGGAGAGGGCCGCGGCCGGTGCGCGCCGTCGAGCCGTCGACCTGGAGCTTGGGCTAGGGTTGAGAGCAGCGCCGCGGGCTTGGAGTGAACAGATGTTCGCGACTCTCGTAGTGGCGCGAAGGGCAGGAAACTTGCGCGCGCGAGCGGGATCGATGGATGAGAGCGTCCTATTTCTTCCCTACTTCTGTACACATATGAGGAAGATTTAAGAAGCTCTTAAAAATAAGAGATGTTTTAAGACATCTATTGGAGATGTTTTTTTTAATATTTCCTATAATTTAATTTAGTATATCCTTTAAGACATCTCTTGGAGATGCTCTAAGGTCCTTCCAGGACCTCTGGAGTCGTCGTCGTCGTCGTGCGAGCAATAATAGAAGCACCCACTCCTCCTCCTGACTCCTCTCTTTCTCTATCTACGAAGGACCCCCATCCTCCGCTCAGTCGCTCGTTCGTCAGAGATTCCCTTTCCGTCCGCTCTCATCCAATCTCTTTTATTCCTCCACCAGCCCCCACAGAATCCAGAGAGAGAGAGAGAGAGAGAGAGAGAGAAATATCAATCTGGCAGTCGGACGAGAGGGAAAGGAAGAGAGCGAGACAATGCTGGAGGGGAAGGCGCGGGTGGAGGACACGGACATGCCGGCGCGGATGCAGGCCGCGGCGACGTCGGCGGCGTCGCGCGCGCTGGACCTCTTCGACGTCGTCGACTGCCGCGCCATCGCCGGCCACATCAAGACGGCACGTTTGCTTCTTCTTTCTTCTTCTTTTTCTGTTCTTCACACACGTGTTGGTTGAGGTTGAGGTTGAGTTGAGGAGGATTTGGGACCGGCGGGATGCGAACGATGATGATGATGATATGGTCGGTGGTGGTGTGCGTGCAGGAGTTCGACAAGCGGTACGGCGTCGGGTGGCAGTGCGTGGTGGGCGCCAACTTCGGGTGCTTCTTCACCCACACCAGCGGCACCTTCATCTACTTCTCCCTGGAGCGGCTCTCGTTCCTCCTCTTCAAGGCCGCCGCCGCCGTCGCCTCGTGAATCCTCCTTCCGTTCCTCTTCAAGCAAGGCCTCATCACCTGGCCGGCTCCGTCAGTCTCAGATTCCGGAAACGGTCCTCCTCCTCGTCCTCCTCTGTTTGGTCCTCGGCCGCCGGCCACAGATTCCTTCAGAAAGCCTGCAGTAGTAATTACTATTACTCTTGGTAGTGCGTTTGCTCGCAGCTTGGAATGCTGCTGCTGCTGCTGTTCTCGTTGTTCTTCTTCCAACATCAACATGTACATAGACCAGACCGGGTGCTCTGCAGCCTACACCCCTCCACCGCTAATCTGTGGAACCTCGAAATTCTGCTCCTGTTTTTTCTTTTCCGAATTCAGGCCTGAAGCTCATGCTTCCGTTCCGTGTCTGTCTTTGCTAGTACTAGCAGGATATTTTGCTTGTTAAGGTGGTTGAGCAAGGCAACAACAACAGAGAGCCAGTACTGATGTTTTGGATGGACGTGATGAGGCGTGAGTTGTGCAGATGCATATTCTAGCATCTCACACGGTCCTGTAGACAGCATACTAGTACTAGTAGGAGTACCCTTTTTTCTGCCTTTTATATTGCTAGTACTACGGTAAGTAAATAAAGTGGCAGTTAAAAGGGACACGCGAAGCAACGGGAACGAGGTCTTTGTTTTCGTGATTCCTGTCTGTGTTCTCGTTGCGACCAAGCAGCGAGCGAGATGAAGGTGAAGATTCTCTCGTTATGGACGCCAGCGGATGCAGTGAAAGATTCTCCTCTTTTGGCGCTGCTGCTATTGATGGGCGATGGGCATGTTGCCGACTCACTCATCAACTGCAGTCGTCCGTCCGTGTGGCCGAGTGACGAGACGACGATTGGCTGGCTTGCCTCTTGCTCGACGGACGGACGGACGGACGGCAGCGAGAAGCACGCGAGCCTTTTCGCTTTTGGCCAGCGCGCGCCAGTCGTCCGGAGCCGCCAAGATTATTATTATCTTGTGATTCGGTGGCCCCCGACCCCGACTCCACTGGTCACGCACATCGGACCCGACAGCTGCCTTCATCTCTTATTATTATTATTTTTTTTGTTATCTTGAAGGAAACACCGACAGATGTTCGTGCGTGTTAGCAGCCGCGCCACCACCACTTGTCTACTGCTGTCACTGCGTGTTTGCACATTCTTACTGCGTTTTAGTTTGCAGTCTAAAATCTGCTAGTACTATTTTTTTTAAAAAAAAAAAAGAAAACTGCCACAAAACATTGCCATCAAACTCGAATGCAAGTTTTATCAGTATTATTAACCATTTCAACATTTTTGCATTCTATGTTTTTTTTTCTTTTTCATCTTGGTGACATAAGCGCTTATGTGGTACCATTAGACTGGTTGTGTAACATGGTGCACACTTAGAGGCAACCATTTGAACTAGACGAAGTTTAGGGTGTGTTTGGTTGGGCCGTGGCTGCGTTAAAAGTAGCTGTGAGCTGTGGCTGTGAAAAAAGCAGTTGTGAGCTGTGGCAAGAGCAGAAAGTTGTTTGATTGAAAGTGCTGTGAGCTGTGGCTTTTAAAAGAAAATGACTGTAATACCCTTAAACGTCTCCGTGACTATTTATATGGAAAATCATCGTAACGCATCATTTTTTTCACTGAATCATATGCAAATGAGCACCTTAAAGCATAAATTTAAATTTTTAAAGATTAAGAACCGCCAATTAACATTATGCAAACAATACAATCATTACATTTTACAAAAGATAAGCATCGACTATCATCACCCTCTAGCTAAAAATAAAGCATATGCTATCCTAGCACGAATGGTATTCATGTCATCTTCATTTAGCCATCAACATTCTTCTCTCCCTGTATTTCTTCTCCTTGTGTTTCTTCTGTATCATTCGTTGATGACGGTTGGACAAGGTAGTCCTTATCAGCATCATATTTATCGAATTCCTTATTATTCAATTTGCTGTCACGAATGAAATTATGCAACGCCATACAAGCAATAATTATATGCTGCTGCGTACGAGTATCAAAACATGGTATGTTTTTTAATATACGCCACTTTTGTTTCAAGACACCAAAAGCTCGCTCAATGATATTTCGAAGGGATGAATGTAAAAAATTGCATATTTCGTACTTCCCTTGAGGTGGACGTCCTGAACGTTGTGAAAATTCTAGTATGTGATATGCGCTTCCTTTGAAAGGAGCAAGATACCCTTTTCGATTCGGATAGCCAGAGTCTACAAGATAATATTTTCCTATAAAACAAAAACAGCATAGATGTAAATGAAGATAATAATTCTGAAGCAACATAAATGAGCTATGGGAAAAGAATTATACTATGAGGAGGCTCGGAAAATGAAAGAAAATTTGTTAACGCATGATTGAGAATCCGTGTGTCATGAGCAGAACCAGCCCAACCAGTAGATACAAACGTGAACCTCATGTCAAAGTCACAAACCGCTAGCACATTCTAAGATGTATATCCATGACGGTTCATGTGGTTAACCATTTCCTCTGCCGGTACTGCAACAAGAATGTGAGAACCATCTATGGCTCCAATAGCACCCTTGAAATGAGGCCAAAACCGATCCTCTTTGACCTTTTCATGTTCTGTAACAAATTCTGGATCTCTTGGCTTAATATTTTCTTTTGCTAACTTACGCAGGCACCTCAACACTTCATGAAACTTTATGTGAATTGTCCATGTTGATCGAGTGAAACGATTTTCAGCTTGAGAGAAGGACTGGGGTCCTCCAACTATCCATAAAAACATTGCCAATGACTCAACCCGAAGATACATTCCTACTTGACGTCAATCCGTAAAATGTGATAAGCAAGTCATGTAGTGCTCAGAAAACATCAGGACTCATCCGAAACATTTTGAAAAATATCTCGGTTTGCCCGAACACCTTTGAACCCATTGAATTCCAGTTTCTGGAGTTCTCTATATGCACTTCTATTCACATAACGTTTGGTATAGAGATTACTTATTTTACCCATAACAGCTGCATGTTGGCCAAGCTTAGCTAGAAGTTGTAGCCCCTTTTGACCTGTTTTTGCCAATTCTGCAATATTATGATCCATCTACAAAACTATGACCATTGTCAATCATTGTGGTTCCAACAGGAAGAAATATTATATGCACAACAATCAAATTTCAACAGATTACTGTATTAGTACCAGACAAATAAAATCAAATTCCAATAGAAAGAAATACTGTATTGACCACAAATTTCAGGAACACATTATTACTCTCAACAATCAAATACAAGGTTCCAACAGCGACAAACAAATAAATGGTCTGAACAGAGCCAAACAAATACATGGTTTCAACATAGGCAAAAAAATACATGGTTTCAACATAGGCAAACAAATAAAGGGTACGAATGTAGGGAAACAAATCAAGGTGTCTAGGTGCGCTGCATGGTCGCCTTGTCATGCTCCCTCTCAATCAAATCAAGCCTTCCTTCATTTGTTTCCAATGAGCTGAGGACCTCTCTAAATTCAGGTTTCATGATCAAGAATGTAGCTGTGTGCATTAGAGCTGTTTTTTCCTTAACACCACAATCTTTGACCATCTTCATGGCCTCAGTAATGGTAGGTACTGCATTAGTGGGTAGAGTTGAGGCTGATGATGCTTCAACACTTGAGGATATCTTCTCTGCTGCTTTGTCAATCCTTGTGCACGTGCTCTTGAACAGCCGCACAAATGGACTCTTGTCAGCCTTCTCATCGATAGTAGTAGAGGATCTCTTTCCCTTCTTTTTGTCTTTTTTAGACTTCTTCAAAGCAGCTATCTTGACTTCCTCGGGTGATTCTTCGGCCACATTATCATCAGTTGATTCATCAGAAGATAAATCTGCAGGACATGATGCAGCAACCCCCGTAACATGTACTTTGTCAAACAAAATATGCAGGTCATCAAGAAACTTCGGTCCTTGCCTCCTAACTTCACATGGTTGCATTTCATTCGTTTTTCTGGATTGTTGCACCTCTGAAATTATTAAATAAAATTGAAAAAAATAGCAACATACCACATAATCGTAATGGACAATGAATATTTCACGTCATTTGTAAAAAACTTACTGCGAGGTGTTCCTCCCACCATTCATTTGAGCATTCAATAGTTTGCTTTGCCTCATTCCATCCAAGACCAGTGGCGCTGTTCTTGAACTCCATAAACAATGTATATTCTTCTTCATACTGTCCAACTTGTTCTTCAACTTGTTTCTTTGTCTTCGAACTTTGGCACAAGATTTTCCAGCCGGTGGATGTGAAAATTCCAGTGGGTCTATTCCTAGCTTCTATCTCTCCTTTGCAAACATCAACCAAATGCCTCACATACACATCACTCCAATCCGCCTTATCAGCCATTCTTGAAGGAAGCAAACAAAATTTTCAGAGAATCTACTTACAATAATGCACACAAAATACCCATTACAAATCATGCATCCACAGTAGTTCATATATCATTTGTCTGGTACTAATTAGGCACAAGCAATTTGGGGCAGTTTAGTGAGGAAGGTGTGCCAATCACGTACCTTGCTAGTGGATCTGGCCTTCAGAACTACAGATCCGATGATGTGAATGGTCTATGACTCCTCTCTGTGCAAAGAAAACTAGGTAGGGCTCTCAGTAAAATGGAACTCACACCAAAAATTTTACCAAATCGGAGAACCCGAGGAAGGAGGAGGGAGGTGGACCTGAGGAAGGAGGGAGGGCCCTATCCTGCTGGCCGTCTGCCTGAGACACCCCACCGCCCTGTCCTCCCACCCGAGGCAGCTCCGCCCACCCCTACCACCTGGCCGCGCTGAGCAAGCAGCCCCCCGTGCAGAGCAGCCGCGCCGAGGCAACCCCGCCACGCACCGAGGTGCTCTGCCTCCCGCCGAGCTGAGAGCCGAGCCCCAACCCTAGCGCGTGCGAGAGAGAGAGGAGAGAGCGAGTTCTGTGCGGGAGAGAGCTCGAGGAAGAAAGAAACGAATCGTTACGAGTGTAACAAGTGGCATTGCGGGTAAATATCTCCAAAACGTTCGCTGGAAGCCAGGGAAAGCAAGGGCCTGGGCTGCTTCGTGAATTGCATTGCGGGGAAGCAGCTATGAGTCACGGCAGCTGCCAGGAGACCCCTTCTTTGATTGGCTTTTGACTTTTGCCAAAGCAAAAGCAGGGGCAAAAGCCCAACCAAACATACCCTTAGAATGTTTGATACAGTTTGAGTTAAAATTCTTCCCATCAGGCTAGTTTGAAACTGAATTTGAATTTTTATGGTATTTATGCCTTTTTGTAATCTTGATTATTTTTTTAATTTTGGGGGCAACACAAATATTGAATAATAAAACAGAGTCAACCAGCCAATTTGCCTATTGCCCCTTCTGGCCCTTCGGTTATATTAAAAATAATAGTTAGAGAAGCGAAACTAGGGACTATATATTTCTTTTTGGGTAAATATGGACTATATAGTTAGAAAAGCTTAAACCATTTTAAGAAATGTACCCGTCAGGAACGAATGGTTTACACAAAGTCGTAAAGGAATTAAACAACCCATATATCAGGACAGCTCCGGACAGAATTTAATCAGGACGTATCCGCGATAAAATCTTCGATCACAGTCCGAGCGGCGACAGGGATTCTGACCGAGTGGCTGTTGTCATCTAACCACGTCAGGCTGCCAAAGGTGTAGCCACCCTGCACCCATTGCTTCGCTCTCATCGTCACCAGGAACGTTGCTGTCTTGCTAGCAGCGGTGAACCTGATCTCCGATGGCTCCACAAACATGTCCACCCCCGGCGGCGCTTCGACTACGGCGCGGTATGTCGCGTCTGCCGCCGGCCCGACGTTGGTGACCGTCCGCCGCACGGTGACGGAGCCCTTGAGGTTGGGCACGGCGATGGACGGGAGGTTGAGCTGGTAGAGCTGCCCGGTGTAGTCCTCGCAGTCGTCCTTGGGCCCAAGGGTGCAGTTGAAGAACTTGGTGTAGTCTTTTGCATCGACGTCGTAGACGAGGCCGGGGTCGGCGGCCTTGTCCGGGTTGATGTGGCCTCCGCCGAAGTCGAACGGATCAGCTAGTTTCCGTGGACTGCCTTCGGCTTGGATTGGCATGCCGAAGCGGTCCGTCACAGATGCTGTAGTGACGATGGCAGATTTGATCATGGCAGGAGACCATTCTGGATGAACCGACTTGAGCAGGGCGACGACCGCAGAGACGTGTGGGCACGCCATGGACGTTCCAGACATGAACTTGTACGAGTTGCCCACAGCCGCCAGGATGCTGACTCCCGGCGCAGCTATGTCGGGCTGTTCAGTACGTAGTAGTAATAATGGGTGTTAGTAGTTATTTAGACGTTCAGGTAGAAATCTCAAATATGTGAGGAATTGTTACTAGCATAGAACTATGGAACGGAAGATTACTGAGTGCAAAAAACTCTTCACCTTTATTATGTCCGGAAAGGCGGGGCTCGGGCCTCTCGATGAGAAGGCGGCGACCCTCGGCGAGAGAACCCCATTCCCGACCACACTCACTGCCCGCGAGATCCTAACCACTGGCCTGCACCCAAGGAATTCACGACAAGCATTATTAGCTCTATTCTTAGTAGGGAAGAATTAAGATGCATTGAAGGAGTATACAATAGTAAGTACTACTACCTCATTTTTTTTATTGTTTACGTTTTGTAATTCAAATTTGTACTTGAAAAATGTCGACAGTTAATAAAAAAAAAGTACGTAGTATACTAATCTCACTTACTCCGCGCTGTTCTTTGCGTAGGACGCCATCCTGTGCGCCATCTCAAAGTCCACGAGCACGCAGGGGATGGCGCCATCGCACAAGTTGAGGTTCTCCAGGAGGTTGCTGTTGTGCTGCGCGAAGATGAGGCCCCGGGCGCCGCCTGCCTCCGCGATGCCTTTGAGAGCGTTACCGAATCCTTGCGGTGGTGGCTTGGAGGATGCCTCCCATGGCGCGGAGCACAGTAGGACGCTGCCCGACAGGTCGGTCGTTGCCAACGACTCCTCGTTGCAGCTGGGGCACAAATCAATTTGCCAAAGGAGATTAAGTTTTGTTGCCAAATGTGTTTACAGTTTTGTGACTTCCTACAAGCAAGTTCGTTATTGTCCGTTCTTACCTGTTCGCGACGACGAGTGGGTAGTACTCGCTGCTGTTCGATGTTGCATTGTAATAAAGTGATTGTCCCTAATGTATACAGCATTATTAGTTACATGATCAGTTCAGCTGAACAAGAAAATTAATTACTAAATGCAGTTCAGTACTAATTTGTACTAATCAAGTAGTACGTAGTATACTTACCACAATTCTCTCGTTGTTTCCGAGCGTCATCATGGTCGGAAAGGACCTGTCAATCGTGCTGGCCGCCACCGTCAAGACCCACGGCACGGCGTTCTCGACCGTGTGCGCCGCGGGGCCGTCGTTTCCCCCGGCAAACACGACGGTGATCCCCTTCGCCACTGCGTGCAGCGTCCCTGGAACCTCCTCTCTGAATCCCAGCGACAGTGACAGGACGTCCACGCCGTCGTTGATGGCGTCGTCGATGGCGGCGAGGATGGCTGCGCCACCGCAGGTGCTGTTCTGCCCCCAGCAAACCTTGTACACGGCCAATCTCGCGCGGGGCGCGCCGCCGCGCGCCACGCCGACGCCGAGCCCGCCGAAGCTCGCGTTCCGCACCTCGCCGCCGGCGATCGTCGCGGCCACGTGCGTGCCGTGACCGTCCAAATCCCTGGGCGACATGTAGTCGCCCTTGAGCACTCCGGCAGGTAAATCGTCGTCGACGTACCACCGGGCGCCGATGATCTTTCTGTTGCAGCTCGTGGCGTTGAACGCGGTGCCGGTCTGGCACGTGCCCTTCCACCTGGCCGGCGGAGGCCCGTACCCGCGGTCGTCGAAGCTCCTCGATTCGGGCCAGATGCCTGTGTCGACTACCCCGACGATGATGTCCTCGCCGTGCTTTGCTTTCTTGAGGAGGTTATCAGACCGTGACGAGGATTGTTGGTAGAGATCGAGGCCGAGGAAATCCCAGCTTCGAGTTGTATGGGTTTTGTGATGGGTGTTTGGTTGAACACTGATGACTCCAGGTAAACCCGCGATGGTCTTGGCTTGGGATTCAGTCAGCATTGCTGCGAAACCGGAAAACCCGTGCTTGTAGCTGTAGACAATGGATTTCTGAGCCTCATCCATACTGTCGTTACAACATCGACCACACATGAGCAAGAACGTACGAGATCAGTCTTGTGATTGTTATGGTGAATAAGAAGCGGGATACAAATAGCCGTTTGAATAATAATAACTACTTGCTGTACCTTCCAATGACAGATGCGAGTAGGTCGTGGTGTGACGCGGTGACCACAGACGGATCGTGGTGCTGCTTCTCCCCCATGTACACGATGTAAAGCTGAAAATTTCATGATAATTTTAACCAATGGTTACAGAAGAAGCAATCCAGATGAAACCTAATCAAACAGATCGAATCCAGACTCATCAGTTGAGCCTAATTACTTTGCTCGAGGCGTTTGCTGGAACTGGCACCAGTAGGAGGAGCACCAGTAGCACAGGAGAACACAGGACTGATCGCAAATCCATCTTCGATGATGAATTCAGTGACTCTAAATTTCCGTGTTGTCTCTGATGATTCTAGGTTGCCTTGTTCTGTATCATGTACTCGTGTTTTTATACGCAGCAGAGCAGCCTGCAGCAGCCATGAGTTGCGAGAACCATGCATCGTTCTCATTCCAACGCGTTGTTAGGTTACACATACGTGAGTAAGACTGGTCAGATCCTTCCCCGCTTTGATCAGGTCCATCACACGTAAAAATATACCAAAATGGGTATATAGGGTCTTATAAAAGTAATTAATCCTGATGCAATTTATATAGAACGAATCCTGCCCTACAAAGGAGAAAAATTAAGTGAATTCAGATAGAAGCTTCATTTCGTTCTCCATGGGAATAAAAATTCAAAGGAAGACGGCTTTCATCTCAGGAATCAGGATGAGACCCAGTCAGGCAGTCACTAGGTGTCCCGCGCGTCAGTTAATACATCGTACTCCATTTTATCACAATGGGCACTGTCAGCAACGACGTCTCTTATTCCAGCTCTTTCGGTTTCATAGAAGCTTCATTTCCTTCTCCTTCTCCATGCATGGGAATAAAGTTTCAAAATAGAGATGTCTTTGATACCACGATGAGACCCAGTCACTAGGTGTCCCGCGTCAGTTAAGACATTAGCGTCCATATTTATCACAAAGGGCGCTGTCAACACCGATGTCTCCTACACCACTAATAAAATACTATCTCCATTTTTTATTATCGATATTTTAGACATTTGATATTATCTTTTAGCACACATTTTCTTCAAAAAAACCATAATAAATATTATATATATTTATTTTTATTATGATTTTATTTATCACTAAAAGATATTTGAACCGTGACTAATAATTTTATGTATTTGAGATAATATTTTGAACAAGAGTAGCGGTCAAAGACGATATTAAAACTCAAATATGTCAACAATTAAAAAAAGGAGATAGTACTAATTACTTACAAACATAACATGCATATGTCGTTGAGTTTCAGATTCTAACCTGACTGAACTATAGTTCCACAAGAAAATAAGCTAGTTGAGCTATGCGCACAAATTGCTATTATGTATTTACTAGTACTTTACACATCCATGCACAATTTTTTTATGTCTTGGCGGGCGAACACAGATTTGAGAGCTCTGCTACAGAGAGTTTCGTTCTCATACATATTGCTTTTCAGCGTGTGATCAGTTGTGCTGAACAATTGGCTAGTTAGAGACTTGGTCTAGGCGTCTAGCAGCGGGTTAATCAGGCTGTTGAATCCGCGTCAAATATAAATTCTGACACCCGAAGGTCATTGTTAAAAGAAGCCTTTTGCAGCAAGCATCTTAGTCTCCATCGTATTGACCTATTTCACTGAAAAATACTGATATTTTAGGTTTTGATAACTTCAACTGCAAAATCTTGACCTAATTATTCTATTCATTCTATAGCCATCTATACCGATATAAAAATAAGTGCATATTGTTGACTCGAAATTATTCACATTATATTTCGGGTTTCTCCTATGGGATATAAATCGAATTAAATCGGCGTCTCTCAAGGTTATTGAGTAGTGCCACTTGTTACGAAGTGGAATATATGGTTTTTGGTTTCTAGTTTGGTAGTCTAAATCATTTGTATTGAACCATTCTTGTTTAGTATATTTGGCACATTATTATTCTAGTAATAAAATATTTAAAACTTGGCTAAATTTGAAAGAAAGATTAACTATTAGTGTTGTTTTTACAACTAAATTTCGGCCCCTACAAATGATCTTTTCATACTATGCGTCGATCTTCCGCTATGCCATATTATTGAAATTTCTTTTTGAGGCGAAAAAAATTATATTAATTTGTAGGTGAGTACATCTTCATTTTACAAGCACTCTCAAAAATAAAGAAAATACAGAAAAATACATCCATATGCTCACGCATTATGAGTTTGTGCACTCGGAGGCACACGTTGTGGGTCACTGCATGCGGGTCAATGGGGTGCCAGGCCCAAACGTTGTGACCATGGATAGAATTTAGGACGTATCAGCGATGAAGTCTTCAATCACAGTCCGAACGGCGACCGGGATCCTCACGGAGTGGCTCTTGTCATCTAACCACGTCAGGCTGCCAAAGGTATAGCCGCCCTGCACCCATTGCTTCGCCCTCATCGTCACCAGGAACGTTGCTGTCTTGCTACGACCACCGTCGAACCTGATCTCCGATGGCTCCACAGACATGTCCACTCCTGCCGGCGCTGTGACTACTGCCCGGTAAACCGAGTCCGCCGGTCCGACGTTGGTGACCGTCCGCTGCACGGTGACGGAGCCCTTGAGGTTGGGCACGGCGATGGACGGGAGGTTGAGCTGGTAGAGCCGCCCGGTGTAGACCTCGCAGTCGTCCTTGCGCCCAAGGGTGCAGTTGAAGAACTTGGTATAGTCTTTCGCATCGACGTCGTAGACCAGGCCGGGGTCGGCGGCCTTGTCCGGGTTGATGTGGCCTCCGCCGAAGTCGAACGGATCGGCCAGTTTCCTTGGATTGCCTTCGGCCTGAATTGGCATGCCGAAACGATCCGTCACCGATGCCGTGGTGACGATGGCACATTTGATCATGGCCGGAGACCAGTCCGGGTGAACCAACTTGAGCAGGGCGACGACCGCAGAGACATGGGGGCACGCCATGGACGTTCCAGACATGAACTCGTATGAGTTGCGAACAGCCGCCAAGATGCCGACTCCCGGCGCAGCTATGTCGGGCTGTTCAGTTATGGAGACAGAAGTGTTTACAGACGTTCAGTTCAGTCAAAAGGCCGGCCATCATCACACATGTAAAAGCTCTCACCTTTATTAAGCCAGGAAAGAAGGGACTCGGCCCTCTCGCCGAGAAGCGAGCGACTATCGGCGACAGCACCCCGTTTCCGACGACGCTCACGGCCCGCGAGATCCTCACCACCGGCGTCCTGATGCATTCACACGGGATAATTAGCCACTCCGCCATGCATCCACATCCATCGAAGAAGAAAAAAGCTTCGTGGCCGGTTGAATCTGATGGCTTACTCGGCACTGTTTGCGTAGGAACTGATCCTGTGTGCGATCTCGAAGTCCACGAACACGCATGCCAGGAAGCCATCGCAAGAGTTGAGGGTCTCGAGGTTGTTGCTGTTGTCCTGCGCGAAGATGAGGCCCTTGCCGCCTGCCTTGAGGACGAGTGTGGCGGCATCAGCGAATCCTTGTGACGCCGAGCACAGCACAACCATGCCCGTCACGTTGGCGGACGCGAAGACATCCTCATCGCAGCTGAGTGCGTCGACAAGTGGGTAGTAATCACTGCTGCTCAATGTCGCATTGTAATAAAGTGATTGCCCCTGCAACATTGTACGATCAATTCAACTGAGCAGTTACAGTTGAGTGTTTCCTGTTTCGTGTACAAGTTACTAACTGCATACTACTTACCACAAGATGCTCGCCGTTTCCAAGCGACATCCTGGTCGGGAAGGACCTGTCGATCGTGCTGGCGGCCACCGTCAAGACCCATGGCACGGCGTTCTCGACCGTATGCGCCGCGGGGCCAGTGTTCATAGCCGAGAACACGACGGGGATCCCTCTCGCCACGGCGTGCAGCGTCCCAGGAACCTCCAGCTGTTGGGTTAGGCTCAGCGACAGCGACAGCACGTCCACGCCGTCGCTGATCGCGTCGTCGACGGCGGCGAGGACCGTGGCGAGGCTGCACGCATTCTTCCAGCACGCCTTGTAGATAGCCAACCGAGCGCGGGGCGCCCCGCCGCGCGCCACCCCGGCGGCGAGGCCGCCGAAGCTCGCGTTCCGCACCTCGCCGCCGGCGATCGTCGAGGCCACGTGCGTGCCGTGGCCGTTGAAGTCCCGGGGTGACATGTACTCGCCCTTGAGATACTCGGCCTCCATGCCACGGGAGTACCACCGGGCGCCGATGATCTTCCTGTTGCAGCTCGTGGCGTTGAACGCCGCGCCGGTCTGGCATGTGCCTTTCCACCTGGCCGACGATGGGCCGTATCCACGGTCGTCGAAGCTTCTTGATTCAGGCCATATGCCTGGAGTAGGTGATTTTTTATCAATACATCTATATTGTTGCAATAAGCAATCGATCTTGACCCAAATAGCCAAAGGAAGTTTTAGCAAACCTGTATCAACCACCCCGACAATGATATCTTCGCCATACTTGGCTTTCTTGGGGAGGTCAGACCGTGGTGTTTGATGATAGTTATTATCGAGGCCAAGAAAATCCCAGCTTCGAGTCGTATGGATTTCGTGATGAGTGTTTGGTTTAACACTGATGACTCCAGGTAAACCTGCATCATCGAAATCTTCTTAATTCATTGAGCTGAATTGTAAGAATTGCATTCTTTCAAATTTAGGTTTGATTTTGATACCTGCGATGGTCTTGGCTTGGGATTCAGTGAGCATTGCTGCAAAACCAGAAAATCCATGCTTGTAGCTGTAGACGATAGATCTTTTAGCTTCATCCTTACTGTTATTACATCGACAAACATGAGCAAGAACATGATCAGTCTGTTGTGATTTTTATGGTGAAATGGCAGTTTGAATTTGAACTTGTTTGGTTGCCGTACCTTCCAAGGACAGATGCGAGTACGTCGTGGTGCGACGCGGTAACCACAGTCAGATCATGGTGCTGTTTCTCTCCCATGTACACGATGTAAAGCTGCAAATTTTCATGGAACTTTTAGCGAACAATGGATAGAGAATAATAATAATAAAAAAAATTCAGAGTCAGTTGATGGTAATTAATACCTTGCTCGAGGCGTTAGCTGGAACTGGCACCAGTACTAGGAGCACCAGTAGCACATGAGAACAGAGAGCTGATCCCAAATAATCCATCTTCGATTTCAGTAACTCTCAGCTTCCGTGTTGTCTCTGACGAATTTTGTTGCCATGTGCCGGAGCATGTACTCGTGTTTATATAGCAGGCACACGTTGTTGTTTCGGTTGCACGTCAGCACAGCACACGTGAGAGCAAGACTAGTCAGTCTATTCCCTTCTTTGATCAGGTCCATCACGCTTAAGCATCTTTTTTTTTAAAAAAAAAATATCGGATTTCTCTACTTCCATTTCGGAAAAACGGGAAGCCCAACAAAAGAGACAAGCGTGAGAATCACGCTTAAGCATCTACCAGAACAGGTAGTATATGTATATATATATCGTATAAAGTTTGATAAGCATAATCCTGATGATGCTATATGCCTTATTTAAATGTTTGTATAGAGAATGAGTCCACAGTCCACACATTTAGTAAGTGGATTCAGAGTGAAGCTTCATTTCGTTCTCCATGGGAAATGTAAAAATTCAAAGAAAGGCGATTTATTTGGATATCAGGGATGACATAGTCTAGCTGCACATGTCATCCTCAGTTTCCGATTCAAGAACCTGATCGAGCGAGTAGCATCAGACCTTTCTGATCTTGGGCGCCTCAACGAAACGAACGAGCGGGTTCACCAGACGAATTTGACGAATTTGACGACGCTGGGCACGCTGCGGTTCACCGGACCCGCTGCGCCCGCGGAACAGAGACGCCTGCCGGCCCCGTATGTGGTCACCACCACCATCGGCCACCGCCCGCCTCGACATAGTTCGTTGATGAAGAAGAACACACTTTCGCCTCACAAGTGCCATGCCAATGGCCCAAGGCCAGGCGCGCGGCCGCCGGGGCTGACGCCGATGCACTTTGCGCCGCACCGCCGTCTGACCAGCTAGTGCGCCCAGCGCTTTGGGACACGGATCGCCGCCGATGACAACGAGTGGCGCGCTCCTCCGTCTCCGTCGTCGTCGTCGTCTGATGTGACAGAGAACCGTCTCGTCTCGGTCACAAACAGGTGTGGAAGGAACGGCGAGCCTCCAAGTGCCTAGGCCTATTCTGGCCCATGATCTGCAGACGGTGGTGGCGACTCGAGCGGGCTAAATATTCGGAGAAATCCTACACTGGGCTGACTTCATGTGATGCGTCGTACATTCCTGTAAACTTCACCGTGTTGGGAGTTGAAGTTGAGACTGGGGGTGGCCCAAACGGAAAAAATAAAAATAAAAAAATGCTGCAGCCGACCAGCAGCCCTTTGGGCTCAACCGGTTAATCATGCGGTGACGGGCTTTAGAGATCGAATCAATCGTCCTATTACTGCCATTCGGTGTTTGAATACTTTTGTCTTAAAACGCTAGTTGAATTTCAAATCTATTGGAACAACAATGTTTCTTTGACCTTTGACATGTATACATATTTTTAAAATATTTCAAAAGTCAACAATATAAAATATAGTATTTCAAAATCATCAAGAAATTAGATTGTTTCAATATTTCTTAAAAAATGATGACTTAATTTTAAAAATAATATACATATATATTAAAATTTATTTTTTAATGGCTCAATATTTTGTATATACCGTTTCAACAATTGCTTTAACCTTTGGAATTTAACTGTTTCAACATCTGTAATAAAGTACTTCAACAATCTTTTCAACGTATGTGATAATTTTTCAATAGTCGTTCAACATTTTTAGTCTAGCGTTAATTACAATATTTGTTATTTGTTGTTTGAACATTTGTAATCAATAACGGATCTGACAACAAAAAGAAAATACATGTAATTTAGTAGGCCGAGTGCTCCATAGTTAACCGCCGCGATAAGGTCCCTCCTGTAGTCCTGTTACGAGAGGGAACGGTCCAACGAACCTGATTACCTTTTACTTGTGGAAATTTACCAAATCCATGTGGACCAGGCTTGGCGTATAAACTGCGGCATTTGTTAGCACTAGCAAAAGCTCCCTTCACCTTCATCGAAAAAAAAAAAGAGAGAGAGAAAGGTTCATGTACCTGACATTGGTGGTGTAAGAAATATTATTAGAACAACAAAACAAGAGCCATCAACAGATATACTACTAGATCGATGAAACAAACGCAAAGTGCCCGTGTGCTCCTGCTCCAGTAGAGTCGTCCCAGAATTCTCTCCAAACAGTTTCATACCAAAAAAGAAAAACGGAAACTTGTTGCATGGGCAATTTCGACGAGAAGGGCAGAGGAGAAAAACGGGCGACAGAAGACCAACACAGACAACACAGAGCAGAGGAGAAGAAAATTAGTAATCACGAGTGCGGTGGGACACTTGGAAAGAAAGAGGGAGAAGAATTTCCCAGGGGGTTGGCATGGTGCATTGCATGGCTGACCAGAAAGGAGAATACTCCTAGATCGATTTCACCTAGCGACTAACGGATAACCTAGTTTTTCTACTACCGCTTTGGTCTTGATTAGAATAGAATCTCTTTTTCTGTTTCTTTATTTTTTTTTCTCCTTTCAGACGGCCTTAGACCTTTGATGGAGCAGCATAAGCTGCGCTTAATTAATCTTTTGTTTTTAGCTTTTCTCCTAGCACTTACGTACTAGAAAATGCAGAGAGCACGTGCCATTTCGGGGCATAGTCCCAGAATGTGCCATCAGCCCTCATGCGGTGACGGCCTCTAGATTCTAGAAGACACTGACACGTACCCCTCTCTCTCTCTGAGCCAAGCCATGGCTATGCTCTACTGCTTCAGAATCTGGAAAGAGTTTAACAAATAAACGAGGTGCAGCGCAATTACTCTCTACTTTTAAATTGTTGTCGCTACAACAATAAACGTTGTTTATTTTCAAACTAGAATTCCTGCCCTAAAGATAACATAGTTTTTTTTTTTTGGAACTAAAGATAACATACTAGCTAACAGAAGGGAGTATTTCAAAAACCATGACACTGTATATCCTCATTAGATGTTCTGTGCTACCTCTAGTGACTATACTCTAAAAAAGAAAAAAAAATTACACAAGCAAGGGTGGGTTTAGTACTTTTATACTTTATTACAAGGCTTTAGTCAGTCGCCGTCGAGAGCATCATTGAAATGATACGCATTAGAGATGGAAGTTGGACGGTTTCAGAGCATAAAGTAAAAGTGTAATTTTTTCAATGACAGTCAGTGCATATTGCTTTCGGTTGGTGAGACTGAGAGTAGCATATAAATTTGAATACGGAACTAACTGGATCACGCACGGACGATGCGAATGGTCACGAGTATCTGCGACTAAAAATCAGTGATTCGATTTACCTTGTCACAGCACAGGACGGTGAGGACTTGGGCACCAAATATCACGAACTGGTCTCGCGGGCTTGGATCGGGTTGCTGGGATGGGATCCTACTGGTGGGACGGCTCGGCAAGGGTTTTCTTTCTTGCGGTTTTACGGTGTCGGCATGGCATGCCGGACAATTTTACGATTCGGAACTTTGCGTTGTTCGTCCTCCGGATCCGAGCTGATGAGACGACAACGGAGAGACGTACAAGGAAAATTAACCCAGAACCGCGTTCGCATAGATAATAATAAGCATTATTCATGAAAGGGTCGTTTTACGGTACAACAGAGTATAAACCAAAGTGGATAGAAGACAGGGACTACACACCCGGCAGACCTTCCACAGGATCACAAAGTACCAGATACTAGATACACCATGCCACCAAGCACCCGATCGAGCCCAGCAGTAAGCGTCGTCCACAACCTTTGAGACTTGAGAGGGAAAACAAAAGCAGGTGAGGTGTACATACATCGTCGTCAGTACCTACAAAACCCGATTCCGCAAAATAAAAGCCAGCCCCTTTTTGGGTGTGTTTGGATTGGGAGCGCGCACTGGGGCAAGTCCGTGGCCGCCCAGCGATCCCGGTAGCCGGGTCCGGGTGCGCGCGCCCGGTGGCGGTCGCTGGCGCAGCCCCCACACACGCAAGTCTTTGGCGGAAAGGTTTTTCCGCTGCTTCCTCTTGCCCTGTTCCGCAACAGAGAATCGAATCCGGGGGAGGAACAGGGACGCGGCGCACAATCTCGTCCGCGAACCTGTGCGTTCCAGCAGCGCCATAGACAGAGTCCAGTCAAGCCGCACGGCAGCAGCAGCCAGCAGGCGGGCTGCCTGGGCCTGGCAGTAGAAATACCGCTGCATATCCCCAGTAGATGTGCCGTGCGCTGGCGCAGCAGCATCCCCAAGCGCAAGCAGGGGACCCGCATTCACGATCCGGCCGTCCGGGTCGAGTGTGTTGGTGTCCTGACGATGCAGCCGACCGACGGCGGCGGCGGCGGCGGCGTCGTCGTCGCGAGCACTGACGCCGACCCCGACGACGACGGCAAGGCTGGCCTCGGCGGCGGACCCGAGCTCCCGCTCCACCTGACGGAGAAGATCCTCTGCTCCATCAGCCCGCTGGCGTCGGCGCGCCACGCCACCGTCTGCAAGGCGTGGGCGGCCACGGTGTCGGCGCGGCTGGCGCGGCCCGTGCCGCATCTGTTCGTGTGCACGCCGCCGGACGTCAGCTCCCGCCGCCGCGGCCTCGTCGTCTCCGTCCCGCTCTCTTGCGGCGACGGCGACGGCGCGGCAGCGGCACCAACACCAACGACGCCGCCGACGGCCGTCCCTTCCCGCGTGCGCGCGTCCGACACGCACGGGCTACGCTGCGTCGGCGCCGCGCGCGGCAGCGGACGCGTCGCCTTCGCCGCGGGATGGTGGAGCACGGACCTCGTCCTCGCCGACCCCGTCACCGGCGCGCACCAAAGGGTCGCCGTCGGCGAGCCGCGACTCGACCCGCGCCACAGCCGCGTCATGGCGGCGTCCGGCGGCGACGAAGACGCCTTCTTCGCCGTCGACGGGTACAAGCTCGTGCTCTGGCGGACCAAGAA
This sequence comes from Oropetium thomaeum, assembly GCA_001182835.1. NCBI lineage: Eukaryota > Viridiplantae > Streptophyta > Magnoliopsida > Poales > Poaceae > Oropetium > Oropetium thomaeum. Next base: position 1,681,538 of record LFJQ01000047.1, on the reverse strand, counting down.
GACTGACCAGCACCAGCAGGCGCCACAGTGGACCAAGTGCGCCGTGACGGCGACGCTCAGCCCGACCAACAACATCGTGTCGGCCGTGGACTGCAACGGCCGCTTCTACCTGCTCCACGAGGACGGCGCCCTCTCCACGGTGGACGCTACCGCCGCGCACACACCACCACTCCGCCTCGAGAAGCTCCCCCTGCGGAGCCAGCTGGACGACCAGTTCGGCGCGGGCCGCCTGCTCGAGTGCGACGGGGACGTCCTCTTCGTCCGCCAGCTCCTCGCCTTCAAGGAACCAGACCAAATCTCCATCACCTCTTCGTCCACCACCGCCGTCGCCGGCTTCGAGGTGCACCGCCTCGACGCGAAGGCGCAGCGCTGGAACAAGGTCGACAGGCTGCCCGCCGACCGCGCCCTCTTCGTCAGCCCCGGGTCGTCGTTCGCCGTGCGCGCGTCCGAGGTCGAAGGCTGCAGGAGCGACTGCATCTACTTCGCCGGCGAGAACCAGTACTACTCCAGCCCCGCGTGCCGCGAGTACGGCGAGACCTCGTGGGGGCTCTACTCCATGGAACAACGTAGGGTTCTGTACGAGCACCTCGTTGTCACCGAGCCGGGCAGAGGGGCCGAGGTGGTCTGGTTCCTGCCTAGAGTGAGCCTAGGAGGACTTTGTAAATCATCATTAATTTCATAAGTTCATGCAAGTCCACAAATAAGTGAAGAAGAGAAAACTCTTCATTATTTATTTCATAAAAAACAATCTAAAGACCATCTCCTCCAAGCAAAGATATTCTTACAGGCATTATTAATACACTGATTCAACAGTATTAATGGTACGGTGATGTCATCAACGTAATATGATATGAGAGAGCAGGGCATGTCGTGGGCTTGTGGCAGCCCGCGGTGAAACTGAAACATCACAATATTTTAATATTTTATTCAAAAGATAATATTCTGTCTGCTACATATGGAGTACCTTTTATCTTATCAGCTGGTCCGTAGTTTTCCTACTTTTACCATTCTAGCTAAATAAACCTAAAAAATCAAGGTCAATCGTGACACACGTGTCTGGGCACGACGTGGACGCGTGTTGTTTTTGGGAGTGGCGAGGATAGCATCCTTGGGTTCTATATATCTATAGGTTTAGGTTTAAGGCTGGTGGTGTTTCAACAAAGTGCATATATTTACTTAATTAATCAAACTCAAACTAATAATTAAGTAGGATGTGATACATAACGTGAGCATAGACACTTGGATTTGAGTCAGGCTCAAGTTAATCAAGTAAGATGTGACAACCCAAGCGAGCGAGCATAGTTCAAACTTGTATGTCAATCAAACTGAAACAATTGTTCACCAGGATTTAGGCTCTCAGACTCAATACAAAATGTTTGTATCTGACTATCCCGAGAGCAGGCCTTTTGATTCCTGTATTTTTTGTTACCGTTCAACCAAAAAAGAATATAAAAATAAAAATGAAAATGAGTATCAACTAGCAGATCGACCATATGCATATCTGATGACAAGACAGGCTGAGTCCAGGCGTTAGAAATCGGGAGAAACGGAGAGCGTTGTACGAAGTGGTGAAATATTGCTATTATAGCGCATGCTATATATATCAACACGCAACCGTTAGATTGATCTAACGACGAATCTTATAGTTTGGTGGAATGAAGAGACGGAGCACGAATCATAAAGCATCAATCCAATGGTTACATGTTACCATAGCACATGCTACTGATAGTAGAATAAACTTTTCTGAGCGGTACGGTGTACTATTACGCTGTATGCACACATCGAGCATTTTGAGAACGTACGTGTGCTGGGACTTTAATTTGCCCTTAATTGTTGTTAGTTGCCTCACTCCTGATCGACTTGGTAGAAGTAGTGCATAATGACCATGCTACGGGTGTGTTTGGCGGGAGTTATTAAGCTGATTATATAAATAGATTATAGTTTATAAATTATTATACTATTAAATATTTAAAAACTATATAATTTAAAGTAGCTTATTGATGATTGTAACCATAATTATTCGTGAGTTTTAAATATTTAGATACATAAGATCACTTGTAACGTATAATTCGTTTGTATAATACATTCATATCGAAGGAGCGAATACATTGCATGGATATGCAATTAGGTAGAAAGCGTGTGGCGCTTTCTTTGAAAAAGACGTCCATATATAATACCGGAATGCGCACCACCGCACGTCATAATATATTTGGTGAGTCATCGTGACATCTTGCGGCCCGTAGGAGAAAAAATCCCCATGCATGCATCTATGTATCGTAAAAAAAAAAATAAAAAGTTTGGTTCGCACACGTCTTGGGTCTCAGTTTGGTATAATATCTAGAGACTTTTCGCAAAAAAAAAAATAAAAAAATAAAAAAATATGGAGTTTCTTTTGCACCCGTTGTTTGGTGAGTATAGTATGTGAAAAGTCTGGTAAAAAATTAAGGCAGATCTCGCAAAACGTCATCATACCGCAAGATCCTCTCAACCAAGAACCAGCATTGGGTATCCAAACCAACCAGGTGTATCTGTCATTTGTCCGTGTAGCGGCGGCGAGAAGGACCTAGCTAGCTAGCGTGTCTGTCATGGCCACCACCACCAGGTCCAGCTCAAGCACTAACGACGACGACGGCAATGTCGTCCGTATCAGCAGCAGCAGCAGCAAGAAGAAAAGGTGATGAGGAACGCCGGAAGATCCGCCGTGGAGCTCCCTCTCCATGTGACGCTAGGCTAGCTGCAGGAGCAACTGCGTCTACTTTGTTGGCAACAACAGGTACTACTGCACTTCGTGCAAGGCTGGTGCTCGCCAACGAGGGAACCCCTGGGGTGCGTACTCCTTGGACCAACGGAAGGTTTTGTTTGAGTACGACTTCACCGAGCCGGGAGCTTCGTACAATACAAGGGCAGTGTGGTTCGTACCAAGTGTCCCTGGCAAAAAGAAAGAGTAAAATGCAGTGAACTATTGTCATTGTCATTTAGATTCATGATCTTCATTTTTCCATCTTTAGGTTCATAAATTTTTTCATAAACGGAAGGTTCTGTTTGAGCACGACCTCACCGAGCCGGGAGCGTCGTCGTCGGCAACGTGATTCGAACCGACCCGGGAGCATGAATGCCTACAGTTTTTGCAAGCGTAGGGCCGTCGATCAGGATTTTTTTTTTTAGGGAGTATTCCCTCCGGTCTTTTTCTGTGTCGCCGTTGACTTTAACTATTCGTCTTGTTTAAAAAAATAAAAAATATCAAATATTTTGTTAGAATTTAATTTATTATTAAAGGTTTTTAAATCTTAATTTTTAATTTTACATATTTAAACTAATTTTTTAAACAAGACGAATAGGTAAAGTTTTTTAGTCAAAGTCAACAGCGACACAAAAAAAGAACGGAGGGAATATTATATACCATCACAAGCAATGTGGTTTCCCACAAACTTTTTTTATATAATATAGTAATATATGCTCCTTTCATTCACTTTTTATTTTATGTTATTTATGTTATTATATTCTTTGACTATTCATCTCATGCAAAAAAAACTATATATAATAAATATCAAATATTTTATAATTTGTTTACATCGTGGATGAAAATCTCAAATGGAGGATGAAAATCTTAAATGGATGGAGTAGTAGACAGGAAAGGAAATTTGGGATGGGCCACATTTCGCATGATCCAGCTAAGGAAAATTGGGCTGGGCCACATTAGCGCTGCAGAAAAATACTGTTAAAAAACACTAGCGATATCTTCACCATTTGACTTGTACTATATATCTCTAAATCTGATTCATTAATTTGAGATGGAACGGTTCAAGATCGTTCTAATTGCAACTAAAATGTTTTCTCTGAAACGAAGTCTTCCGTTCAGAGTTAAGGTGTTTTTTAAAGTTGAGCTCTTGGTTTCATGGTTTGTGTGTTTGGTTTAAAAGTGGATTCGCGGCCGGCCGATGCACGGCGTCTCCTACAAATTGCTTGCTGTAATCAATTCCCCGTGCTCCGCCGCTCCTCTGCGGCGCCGTGTCTTCTAAAATTCTATTGACCCCCCTGAGTCTAAGCTAATCCCATCGACCACCTAAACAAAGCACAACGACGCCAGCTGCCAGTCTGCCTGACTGCCACAGCTCCCCACCCAGCCAGCCAGCCAGCAATCGCAAGGGGAGGGTCGAGGGAGCCAGCGGAGCAGGAAGCAGGACACGGCCGCCGCAGCGGCAGCAGAGGGCGAGGGATCCCCGAATGGGGATGGGCGACGCCAAGCCGTCGGCGGTGCTAATCCCCATGCCCGGCCGCGACCGGGACCTGCTCGTCCCGCCCGCCGCCGTCGCCTCCCACGCGTCCCCGTCCGTCCGCGCCGGCGTTTGCGCGGCGGACTCAGACGACGACGAGACCAAGCCCTCCTCCACGTCCGCCGCCGCGCAGACCGGCCGCGAGGTCACCGCCCTCTCCCTTCCTCTCTCTCTCTCTCTCTCTCTCTCTCTCTCACCCTTGCATCGTGCCAGATTCGCTCTTCCTGAGAAGTTGTAGTGCGGGATTCAATGCGAGTCTTTTTCATGTTTCAGGCGTTCCACAAGGTCGTGCACAGCTGGGCGTCCAAGAAGTTCATGACCGGATGGTACGTTTGCTTGCTCGATTATACGACTCTCCTCAATTTCCTGGAATTTTACTTGCGCTGCCAAACTTGGCCAGGATTTTGTAGGACTTTTCTTGTAAGATGCTGAATGGTGTGGGTAGGTTGCCAGTGTAGTTGTCTACTGTGGAAAGAAACATGGGATTTTTAATAAGCTTAGGTACTCTGTCTACGGGGATAGTACCCTAGAAACATTTCTTAGTAATCCTTCTGGATTTGGATCAGTACTACGTAGACTGAAGATGGTTGCGTATTGAAGCTATTTTAATAATAGAATAATAAAGATCTTTTTTGTATTGCAAATGGGCTTGCCTGCGATAAGTCAAATGGGCTCCAAATCATACTGTGAATATTAGTATGTAGATTGCAAAGTATGATTCTGGATTTGACATGGAAAATGCTCAAGGACCAGCCTATCTATATCTCATTGACTTGTTCGCCCTATGATAAAGGATTGGTAAATGGACCCTAAAGTCTCAATTTTGATTGTCAAGCCTAGTAAAAGTTACTGATGATACGATCAGAAAGCATAAAAAATAGCTCAAGTAGATGATACCTCGATTTTGTTTGCCACATTCGTAGTGTACTATAATGTTTCACACCTACCAAGTTGCTTAAAATTCATGTTGTTTACGTTGTTTTGAAGTTACTCCATATTGTTGACCTTTGATGAGGCTTTCCTCTTCATGTTGTAGTGTAATCCTCTTCCCGATCGCAGTTACATTCTATGTCACATGGTGGTTCTTTTGCTTTGTGGATGGATTTTTCTCTCCAATATATGCTCATCTTGGAATCAATATACTTGGTATGTATAATCCTTAAACTGCCCATAGTTCCATACTGATTGTTGCTTCATTTTACCAATTTGTTGATGAGTTACCCGATTTCATTTGCACCTTTTGAGATGTATCTTTAATTTTTGTTTTTTAGAATAACAACGTTTGCTCGTGTAACTCACCAGTGATAGCAAAATTGGTTATTGCTTCAGTTTAGTTTCGTAGTTTTCTGAAGGATTACTACAACTATAACCAAACCTAAACCTTTTAGTCCCAAGCAGGTTGGGGTACACTGATCTCTCATATACCTTTTTCTAGGTTCATGTCTTCACTCATTATATTCTTTTTTTTTTTCTAGACGTACTATCGTTAATATGTTTTAGCAGTGGTGGCTGTAACACATTTTCACTAGAGATGTAGAGAACTAATCATTTATGTACTGTCATGTGTCTACTAAATGTATTATGACTTGTATTTGGGAGGACAGCATGGCCTATTTAGCTAGTTTTTTTTTAATGCTGCAACATCAAACATGAGACATGGGAAAACTGATGCTTCGATGGATTCCAGCTTTCTGTTGAACATGGTTTGCAAACCCAGTTGTCTTGAGTAGTACCTTTTCGCTCTATAACGAAACGTGCTTTGATAAAAAAAAAAAATCCCAAACATAACCAATTTTTTTGTGTAATGTCCAAAGTTATTCTCCTTTAGCTTGTTTCTGGGTTCTATCTTGTATTATGTTTTTTTTTCCTACAGCTGAGCAGCTTTTTCAGACATTATCAGGATTTATGTATGAATTTGCACTTGGTTTCGAAGTTGATGGTTTGCTTTCCCACCTCTTTATGCAGGACTAGGTTTTGTAACTTCGATATCATTTATTTTTGTGGTTGGAGTGTTCATGTCATCATGGCTGGGGACCTCTATACTAGGCCTTGGAGAGTGGTTTATAAAGCGAATGCCATTTGTTCGTCATATATATAATGCATCTAAGCAAATTAGTGCTGCCATTTCACCTGGTTAGTACCTTTTGTGATTCTATTTTTCCTAATTCAAATGATCCTTACTCATACAAATTTTATGCATCTAAGCAAATTTTATGCAGATCAAAACAAGCATGCGTTCAAGGAAGTAGTTATTATTAGGCACCCTAGAATTGGTGAATATGCATTCGGGTTTATCACTTCAGAAGTTCTCCTTCAGGTTTGTTCATTATCACTGTTTTGTCTAGCTAGGATGTCATAGTGTTCTGCTTATGTATGCCTTTGAGTGATATGCATTTTCACTGTTCACGTTTTACTGTTTTTGTTTTGGGTAATGCAACTGTAATAATTTTTAAAACTGATACAACAACAAAACAACCAGCCTTTAAATCCAAAGCAAGTTGGGGTAGGCTAGAGATTTTTTAAAACTGATAGTAAAGATAATTGTGTTCATGTACTAATTTTCAACGTCTTATCAAAATTTTAACCTTTTAAATTCTGTAAAAGAATATATAAGGACCTCCAGTAATTGTTGGTACTAAAATTTACTAATTTCTGATGTGCGCTGTGAAAGATTCCAAAGTTTCCTGTTGGCTTCATCCCCGAAGCATAGCATGGTCAGGGTGGGGTGTTGACTACAACGACCATCTTGGCAGTGGGTGGTGACAAAGGAAAAATGATGCATGTAGGAGGGTTAACTGAGGAACTTGGACAGTGTTGAGACTTGAAAAGTGTGCCGGGTTGTAATGATTTGATTGACATCCCGCCTAAGTGGTTCAGAAAACAACAGCTGAATGGAGTGTTCTTCTTATGAGCATGGACTACATCCACTATCTCCCTTCGTGACAGCCAAAAGTCTTTATGATGGCACTCTTGATGTATTTAGCGAACCTTTTATGACATATAGGGGCATTTAGAAGTGTTTATGGAGGAATTGACAGATCTCATCGCACTAATAAAGCCATGTCCATGACCTTGCAATGGATTTACCAGAGTATTGGCGCAAAACTTTCTGTATAAGGGACAATTTCACAAGCCCATCACTTTCCTGTCCTATTTAGTATGCACAAAAAAACGCTTTTCTTGCCCTTTTATCAGACATGTTTAGACTGCTCCTGGTACCGGTGACATGTTAGGCCTTACTAGTCCAGAAGCCGATATTTCTTTTTTCTTTGACACTTAGCAGCTGCAGGATATACGTCTGGTTCAGATCCAGCATTTTCAAGAAACAATTAACAGCCGGGCTAGAGAATAGCCAAGTTTGGATTGTATGGTTTGATTAGTCTAAGAGGCATTGTTGTTTAATGGTGGCAAGCCTAGTTGAATTTGTACCTTTTTAGGAAATAGCATAGTTCATTTCATACATGACCTGTGATAAAACTATCCACATGAACCCATAATTCCACATATCTGTACCTAGCAGGAATGAATCACATCAAAATCTCGTCCCTGATTAAAGGGTATTGATGAACTTTGTTCTGGTCGGACTAGGAATAAACTACAGATTTTATAGAAATATTTTTTTTTCCCTTGTTCATAAGCTACCTTGTGGCACAAGTGTGATGATCACAAGGTAGTACCATGGAATGGTGAGCGGCAAGGCCATGTTTGGAATCTGTAAAGAGTTTTTTTTGTTGTTGTTGTTTTTTTTTTTGTATACTAGGAAAAACTAATGAAAGAAGAGAAGCATCATTAAAAAAAATGCCAATGGGAAGTTACTCTAGGAGTGGGATTTTGTAACCGTTTTGGGGTAGTAGTGTCCTTTGTGTTGAGTGATATGTGTGGTAAGTGCAGAGTTTATCCTAGGAAATCACTTAGAAATAATGGGAGTTGGGTAATTTCCCTCGTTGCTGCTACCATCTGTTCATCTGAACTGCAATCTACAGCTTTAACAAATTGGAAAGCCATACAATGTCTTAGTTGCAGTAACATGCAGTGTCAGTTCACACAGATATATGTGACAGTATTTGTATTTTGCTTGGTATATTATCCTTGTATGCGTCAAATATCATCCATATGATTGGTGATAAGGATTATTTGTTTGTAGCGTACAACCAGGTTGCATGCTTTTGGTCAAGTAAGCTGTTTATGAATACTGAGGCATTGCTTTCTTGCTCCACAGGGTTATTCCAGTGAAGAACAGATGTGCTGTGTTTATGTCCCAACCAATCATCTCTACATTGGTGACATGTTTTTAGTCAACTCAAACGATGTGATTAGGCCGAACTTATCTGTTCGTGAAGGCATTGGTATGCCTGTTTTTCTTTTATATTTACATTCTGATTATATATGCTTTGAGAGGTTTTGGTCATTTTTGTATTCTCATATTTTTGCAGAGATTGTTGTCTCTGGAGGCATGTCAATGCCGCAAGTTTTATCAATACTGGAAAGTGAGACGAACCAGCTTAACCGAATCAGATCAACTCGAAGCTGATTAGTGTCACATACTAGATTCCATTTGTAGCCCTCTTCCAGGTTCTTACTTGTTTTGTAAGTACAAGGGTAGAATCTAATAGAATGTATAGTTCTCCTTGATGGGGTGCACAATCGGCCTGTAGATGAACACGAGCAGTACCTGACCCAGGCTCTCGCTTCTCTGATTGATCAGTTCCCTCAGAGGTCTAACTTAGCAACACCACTAGAAGTAGAGTGCCATTGACGAGAGGTCAGGTTGGTCCGTAAAAATATTTCTTAACCTCGTTTATTCATATCTCTGAATCCTTTATTGATGTGTGTTTAGATTGGGGGATTTGGATTCGGATCTTTATATTTAGTTCAAGCTGCTTGAAACAAATCCTGTAAAATTTTCTGTATCATAAGAAAAATTGTTCCTTGCACTGCAATATTTAGCGCTCCTGATCCACGTATGTTTGCGTGTATCCTGGTTAAATGGCAATAGAATAGTGGAGGCAAGCTTGATAGACGGTGGATCAAGTGTTTGTAATTTTTTTTTTCTTGATGAGTTTCTAATACTACGTGTGAAAGGGCAGCGGCTGCGACAGTATCCGTGGCCCTTTTTAAAGGAAGCATGTGCAGCCCATTTCTTCAACTGCAATGAAGTATCAAATCTAAACCTACGTATCGCTGTAGGCACAAACAATTCCAAGCAATCCACAGCAACAACACGGTGTGCGTGCAGAATTGGTTCTGCTCATTCTCTGCATGCAATAGAACATTGTCATTCGAAAACATTAAATCACGAGGTCGGTAACAACATGTGGGAAGAGCCAGATTTGATACAAACAAATCCAATGTGGTTACATTATTCCTCCCATCTGCTTACATCACAACAGAGAGAGGATTACAAATAACTTGACATGATATTTGCGAATCTGTATATACAACATATGAATTAATGTGAGCATTATTAGTTACGATGATGAATAGAAAATAAATGTACAATAATCCATATTATTGGATTCTTTACATACAAGCACTGCACCTAATGTACGACGACATGAGGTCCACAACACACGTTTTGTTTTTGCACAGGCATCTGTACTATGACCTTGCAGATCATATACACGCCCAATAATCGCTGTATGATCACTTGAACTGCAGCTTGCTCGCGAACGTCTGGCCGAACTTCCACCCCTGCGGCACGATGTTGGTGAACTCGAGAGTCTGCTCGTCGTCCGTGGTGGTCACCTTGAAGGAGAGCGGTTGGCCAGTGATTTTGGCCGAGGACTGCCACTGCGCGCCCCAGTTGCGGACCATCGGCGACCACTCCGTCGAGTTGCCGGCCTTCACGGCCATGGCCTTGATGGAGCCGCCGCCTCCGACGTTGGCCACGAGCACGAGGTTGAAGTAGTCGTGGCCGTTGATGGTGAACCTCACGCCGCCCTTGCGAACGCACGGAACTCTTCTGTACATGACTGGGATGATGCCTCCCTTGTACACGCCGATCTTCTCCCACGCCGGCTGCGCCATGTCGAAGTGCGCCCGCGGCACGTTGCACCAGCCGCCGTTGTCGCTGGGCAGGGCGTGGTTGGGCGGGCAGAAGTTGGTGGCCGTGACGGTCACCGTGACCCCGGGCTTGCACCACCTCGGGTCCGCCCTCTTGCGGTCGCACGCGATCTTGAAGCACTGCCCGCAGGAAGCCCCGTCGTTGAAGAGGACTGAGCTCAGCGCAGCCGTCCGCGTCCCGAAACCCGCCGAGTACAGGTTCCCGTACCCGCACGCGCCGCCTGCAAATCGGCCTCGAATTAGTGTTGTGGCATAACGTACGGCGTAGCAGTAATTAAGAACGGCGTAGCAGCAGCTTCATTACCCATTGTGCCGGAGGCGTCGGCTCCGCCGTAGAACGTGGCGTGCGCCTTGAGCCATCCGACCTGCGCCAGAGCCGAGGCGTCAGCGGCCGCGGCTAGCTCCCAGCAACCGATTGCTAGCAGAAGTAGTAACGCGAAAACTGGAGCTGGCCGAGCCATAGTAGCCATGCCGATCGACAGCGCTTTGTGTTTCTGAGAGACTCGTGTAACTTTTTCACGAACAGCTCTCTCGGAACTCTGTTTGTTCCTCAGCTGAGATGAGATTGAGAGACGTCGGTCGCCTCTGCAAGAGCTTTTTTGTTGGTTTTGTTTTTGTGTTGGATGGATTTGGTTGCGATGATTCGATCGGTGTGTTTATATATATATATACACATCGCCATCGCCCTTCTGGTGTGTGTGTGTATGGGGTATAGCAACCACGATTGACTTGTTGCTACAAGATTAAGTTAATCAACACCGAGGAAATCAATGGCATGCGTACGTGATGTGGAATGAAGCAAGCAGCGCGGGGAGGATAACGTGCAAGTGTGTGCGTGGCGGGTACGGTGCAGATGCAGCCGCCGCGGCCGCCGCCGCGCAGCTTCTGATGCATGGCGGCGTAACGCCGAAGGTGCCATCATCCAGAACAAGCACAAAATGCATATAATAATTAATTAACAATAATGTACGCCGCAGACGTGTTGTGCACATTATTCCGTCCATCGTGTATTTGCTTCAGCTGTTTCTCCTTTTTTTTTTCTTTGCAGTTTTATTTCAGATTATTATCCGGCCGTCATTGACCCTGTTATTGTGAAATGGACGGCTCTACATGCATGTTCAGGCTAGAAGAAATTAAGCCCCCGCCCGGTACGCGGTGCCGCGGTGGTTCCTTCTTGCCCATCAAGAAAGCAGCTGCATGTCGTGTGTGTTTCTTCAGCTGTACTGCATACAAGATGTTCCTCATGTACCTGCTGGGAGTAGGGGGGCCTCCCAAGGAATATCATCGTCATCAGCGTGTGTTCCTTCACTTTATGATAATCATGATGAGTTCCAATCTGGCAACTGCGGCAAGCCGGCAACAGCCAACAGGATACGAATTATTTCACAAGTACAGTAGAAAGAAAAGTACAGTAGATCGAAAGAAAGAAAAACCAAGAGAGATCAGAATCCGTACGTGTCAAGTTAGCTGTCCTACTACTCCTAATCAATGTGAACGTTAGAGCAGCAGCAGTAGCCGCACATTTTCTTTTTCTTTTTGGATTTTATGCACCCAGTTTTTTTATATAATTTTTTTCAATTGTTCGCTTAGTTTGATATAAAAATAAAAATATTATCAAGTTGGAAATTCATACAAAACAATTTTTTTGTAAGAGATCACAATGCAAAGAATAATGTAGTCATAAATCTTTGTATACAATTTTATTATGTCATCACGTACTTTGTGCATTGAGACAAAGTTGTTTTTTTTTAAAAAAAAAACTTTAGTTTCGAAATTGGTTGTTGGACAATACGATTCATTCCTCTTTTTGATGTCCACTACCAAAATTTTCCCCAAAATTAATGGTACTACAACCTCAACATCATAGATTCCAAAATCATTTCTCGACAAGTACTGCTGATACTCGATTTTGATAGTAGCATCAACAACTACTCTTATATTACCCATTTTTTAGCATCAACATGACTCTGATATTATCGAGTCCATATATATAAATATATAATCACTGCCGTTCTGACAGACACAGATCAGAATCATATTGCTTCATGATCATCTGGGTTATCTGTGAACCTATATTGATTTTGTCAGGGAAAACTTTCTTGGAACTGCATGTGGGACCGAAAAATCTAGCAAAAACTGTTTTTTTTTTAAACAATTGTTTTATAAAGTTTGTTGCCTTTTGTTATAATCCTATACTCCTAGTGTCATCATTGAGTTATCATTATTTGAGATCCTAGCTAGGAATATCTTGAAAGCGCAGCTTTGCATATTGCATATGGTATTATCTTAAGAGGACCTGCATGATTACAGAGTTACTTTTTTTTTTTGGCACGGTACAGAGTTACTTTAATATGCTGCTTTTGTCCTTCTAAAGCCATGACATGGAGAGTTTGCGTCACATTCTCATAATAAGGATGTCATCACGATGGATTATTTATTTCTTCAGGTCGCTTTCGCATTCTTTTCCTCACAAGATTCTTCACTCAATTTCACCATCTTATTGTAGTGAACAACAATATCCTGATCATAATAGTCTCCATCAGAGAGTGTCTCATCACCCGCAGTGTGAGACTTACTCCTAGCTCTAGTCTATTTCACATGCAGTTCTTTTTCTAGTGGAAGCATTCTTTCTACGAGACATCTTCCTTTTCCCCATATCATTACGGGTGTATTTAATTTTCAATTGTCATCTCTCTAAAGTTCAGAATAGAAATCAAGAGAGAACTTGAAGAGCGCTGTAACTTGAACGAGTGTGCACACAATAATACACTGCACTAGAGAACATCTTCCGTTTCCCCCATGATTAATTATAATGTAGCTCGTACTTTCGCAAAAAAAAAAAGTAGCTCGTACAACAATATGAGCTGACATATATACACAATACAAATTCAAAATCAGATATACATGTCAAATAAATGGTTGTTGCATAGCAACTATATGCATACTATGTACAAGTAGGGTAAAACCCTAATTAATAACTCCGCGTCGTCGGAGAGCAGTCAGTCACTTGAACTGCACCTTGCTTGCAAAAGTCTGGCCGAACTTCCACCCCCGTGGAACCACGTTCGGGAACACGAGAGTCTGTCCATCGGTGCTGGTCACCCGGAAGGAGAGGCTCTGCCCGTTAAGGTTTGACAGAGACTGCCACAGCGCGCCCCAGTTCCGCGCCATGGGCATCCAGTCGGACGACTTCTCGCCCTTGACGTCCATGGATTTTATGGAGCCAGCAGCCGCCACGTTAGTCACCAGCACGAGGTTGAAGTACTCGTGCCCGTTGATAGTGAACCTCACGCCACCTTTGCGAACGCATGGGACTCTGCAAAATTACAGAAAGTGTGTTCATGATTAATCTCTACTATTGCAAACTTCTCGATGAATTGATAAGAAGAGACGACATCACATCAGGTTGGGAGAAGAAGAATAAAATTACCTCTGGTAGAGGACGGGGATGATGCCGCCGCGGTAGATGCCGATCTTCTCCCACGCCGGCTGCGCCATGTCGAAGTGCGCGCGCGGTGGGTTGCACCAGCCGCCGTTGTCGCTGGGCAGGGCGTGGTTGGGCGGGCAGAAGTTGGTGGCCGTGATGGTCACCGTGACGCCCGGCTTGCACCAATTGGGGTCCGTCTTGCGGTCGCAGGCGAGCTTGTAGCACTGCCCGCACGACGCGCCGTCGTTGAACAGCGCCGTGCTCAGCGCCGCCGTCCGCGTTCCGTAGCCCGTCGAGTACAGGTTCCCGTACCCGCACGCCCCACCTGCCGTACACATGAGCAAAGCCACAAACTAATTAATAAATCGCTTGGAATGTTCGTTCAAGCACACACAAGCTAACTGTGATGAACTTTTCACCAGGCACATACCCATGGTGCCTGAGCCGTCAGCGCCGCCGTAGAACGTTGCATGCGCCCGGAGCCATCCGTTCGGCGCCGCTGGGGCCGACGACGACGATCCATCGGCCGCAGCCTGCAGAACCATCGCCCAGGCTGCTACGACGAGGAGCAACACGGCAGCCAATCCTTGAGCTCCTCGAGCCATGATGATCTTTCAATTTGTGAGACCTTATTAAAACAGAGCAGGGAGACTGGCTATAGTAGTGGAGCTGAAAATGAACCAAGTTTTTCAGCCGGAGGAACCAGCTGGAATATGTTGTGTGTTTGTTCGTGTGTGTGCTGGTGGATGACAATGGTGGTTCTCTGATGGTTGGGGTGCTTATGCTTATATATAGGATTATTAACCCTGGCACCCTGCTTGTTGCCATCGAATTACTTCAAACTGATTGGACGCCGGCCCAAACGAAGAAACCTGTTTGTTATCTAGCGTGCACATGCGCGTGTGTACAGGGACGCCGCGCAGCCGCGCCGCACACCATGCTTGGCTTAATTAGGGGCCAATCCAAACAGAAGAGTGCCGCCTGCAGAGACACGCGTCGCCATGCTGTACAATCCCCATCGATCTTTGCTGGAATTTCTCCACCGTTTCCGAGAGGATCTTGCTTGACTTTTGCTGGTTTTCGAGTGGACGGGTTGCAGTTTATTCCTTGTTTAATAAAACCCTTATTCCTCTTGTCAAAGGAAAGATGTCATGTGTTCCTTCAGATGTACTACTAGTGAACCTGCACCTAGACTAGAAAGCATCAACACCGTACCGCCGCGCGCGCCTTGTAACGACAGTAATTAAGGAAACTGGAGTCAAAATCCAACCAAGGAGTACAAGAAAAATCTTCCCACTCGATCCCAACGGTAGTTCGTATGCGAAGCAACCCTGATGATGTACTCAAGGACGGAGAAATTGATTAACAAAATACGTTGTGTCATCGCCAAAAAACAGAACTACTTTTTGAGTATGGGGGCATATGATGATGTGATGGCCTGTGCCATCTTGATGTGCTCTCCTTTTTCTTGATCTCCAGCTCCTGCAGAACTGCATTCGTCTCTCATAGCCTTCTAGCTAATAGCCTACCGCCCCTGCTACTATCTGACTACAAGAAATCTGTTCATCTATGACGCTTATTCCATGATGCTTTCAGATAACGTTAGAGATAAGACTGATCTATGACGTTTTTTGTTTTTTTTTTTTCACATGACAGATCGATCATATCCCTGACGTTCTCTAAAAAATGTCAGGGATTGAGCATCACAGATCAATAGATTTCATGTAGCTGCACTGCAGCTACCTAGAGTGCTATAGCTCTATCGTCCTACCACTGACGTCGGGCTTACCGCAGCGCTGGATATTAGAAGGCAACATTTAATACCAAAATATCGCGTAGTCACCAAAACAAAACTACATTTTTAGTATGGGACATATGCCCCGATGCGACGGACATTTCAATAAACACTTGATTATGATCCATTGGGATTTTGTCAGTGAAAAGGGCGACTTCACGTGCTAAAAAGATAGTATATGAGAAGACAGAGTTGACCATTAAAATTATGTCTAAATTGTGCATCCACCATTGCATTTTTTGCTTATTGTTCTGGAGGAAACCCAATAAGATGAGTAAAAGGTCAGTGTATTATTCAACATGCTAAAAATTTTGGTATGGATAGCTAGATGTGTCGGTGCCAATTGGATTGGTTGGCACAAAGCCCAACCAAATTGGACTTGGCCCAAGCTTGGTACGGTGCAGTATGTTACATCACGCCTGACATGATGGTTGGGCATGACCCATCATTTACTCATTTTGAGTAATGAACTAAAAAGATTATGAACTATTTGTTGCGAGGGAAAGGTGGATTTTATTAAGTCTCAGAAAAATTAGAATCTGTTGCTACTAGATTAGCAAGAAAGTCTAATGTATTATGGAGCCAATTTGTGAACGATTTCTCTATTTGAGTACGACTAACATTATTATTCTGACACCTATTATAATGTTTGATTAACCACCTCCCTTAGCTCTCCGATGAGCTCCTTTATCTCCTGCAGCAGCAATGAGACGATACAGGATTTATTCTCCGAACTAGACTTAAGCACATTACAGATCGATGGGCAATGAGTCTCCAAAATTATGATCCATATCAAAAAGTTTTCTTGCTCTTTTGCATCTAATGTCATTTGGTACGGTAATGCGTGTCAGAGCCTTCTTCCGAATTCGTCAGCACGACCATGTACTGTGTATTTGTTGCTTCGCGGTGTGTAGCATAAGCATAGTATACTACTAGTGTATTAGGAGAGTCAACATGTACTGATCTTAATATTCCCCCGTTTGTGTGCGTCTTAGTTCAAAACCATTGACTCGCGCTCAGTCGCTCGTGCACTTTGCTCAAGTTTGAAGGCTACTCCTCCGAGATCCCTCCGTCCAAATAGTCACAATCGAACCGAGCCATGTGGTAATTAGTTTACACAGTACGTAACAAACAATTTGACTACTATTCACGCGCGGTAAGAAGGACGTCGGCGCCGCCGGTGGTAGTGACGACAGAGGAGAGCTGGAACTGCAGTTTGCTAGGGAAGGTCTGTCCGAACCTCCATTTGGGCGGCACGACGTCGGCGAAGACGATGGTCTGGCCGTCGGTGGCGGTGACCCTGAAGGACAGCCCCTGGCCGGTGAGGTAGGCGAGCGAGTGCCACTGCGCGCCCCAGTTCCGCGCCATGGGCATCCAGCTGTCGGCACCACCATCATCAGTACTACCGAGCTTTTTGGAGCTCCGCCTGACGTCCATGGCCCTGACGGACCCGGGCCCGGCGACGTTGGTGATGAGCACGAGGTTGAAGTAGTCGTGTCCGTTGACGGCGAACCTGACGCCGCCCTTCTTGACGCAGGGCACGCGGCGGTAGATGACGGGGATGATGCCGCCGCGATAAACCCCGATCTTCTCCCACGCCGGCTGCGCCATGTCGAAGTGCGGGCGCGGCGGGTTGCACCAGCCGCCGCGGTCGCCCGGCAGGTCCGGGTTCGGCGGGCAGAAGTTGGTCGCGGTTACGGTCACCGTGACGCCCGGCTTGCACCACCGCGGGTCCGTCTTGCGGTCGCACGCCAGCTTGTAGCACTGCCCGCACGACGCGCCGTCCGCGAACAGCGCCGTGCTCAGCGCCGCCGTGCGAGTGCCGTAGCCCTGCGCGAACAGGTTGCCGTACCCGCACGCGCCGCCTGATTATTGATTAATGCCGTGCATGAGCAGAGCAGGTCGAAGTAAATTAAAATAAACCGTTACGGCAATACAGCATATGCGAACGTATGCGTACTCTTGTGTGTGTATATATATATATAGGGTGTTATATAAAAAATGATGGATTTGAATAAACAATATATTATAGGATGTTATATACAAAAATGGATTTTCTACAATGGTGGATAACTACACACACTCTGATTTTTATATATAACACCCTATAATACATTGTTTATTTAAATCCATCATTTTTATTCATGACATGCACCATTTTATTCCAACTCGACATTTACAATTACAAATAGTCACGAATAAACATCAATGAACAGTGCACAACGAGTAGAGATGACAGTGACAAACATGAATGATCAGTCATGATTCAAATGATGAACATGAACGAAAAGTATAGCCGAGCAAAAAAGAAATGACATGCATTAATCAACAGTGCATTACAGTGGAGTTTATAAAAAAATAATAAGGGGTGGGTAGCTACCCACCGTTATAGACAGTAATATCCCATATATATGCCATTGCGTGCGTACGTACCCATGGTGCCTGAGGCGTCGGCGCCGCCGTAGAAGGTGGCGTGCGCCCTGAGCCACTGCTGGGCAGCGGCGGCGGAGGCAGCCGCCAGCGCGTAGCCGAGCGCGACCAGCACCGCCGCACGGACACGAAAAGCTCCAGCCATGATCGAGCGGATACTCTCAGGACGATCTGTCTCCTCAGTTGCAGGACTTGCAGGATTTCTTAGTTGGTAGTACTCTGGTAGATGCAGAGATGTGGCTCCTGTACATACACGGGACTGACTGACTGATGATGACACGATGGAGAGAGAGTGCCGATCGAGGCAGCCGATACGCAGACGACTGTGTACATATACACAAGCGAGTAAGCGCAAAAGAACGGCCTGTGGCGAGTGGGCGCAGCAAGCTCATAATAAAGCCAACTCACATGGCACGTGCCCGCGCGTGACGTGCGGTTGTCATAGTAGGAGCAGGACGATCAGGAGGATGAAACGCGTACTTTCTCCAACCATATTTTAATTATAATTACTTACATGATATCGTCGATCATTCCAGTCAAATGGACCTAAGCGTGGACGAAGAGGAATATATGTACTTCCCGCGAAATGGACTCCTTTTTGGTTTAGACTATAAACCCTTTAATTCGTAAATTGTTTACTACATCTGATTTAAATGACCCCGGAGAGAATAGAGCAAAAATGTGAGCTTCGCAGTAGTGCACACCAATAGTCATCAAAATACAGCTTAGGCAAGAAATGCACTATCATCCCAGTCAATTCAAATATACACACTATCTTTTTTTTATAGAAAAAAAAATCTGGTATACTCAACACCTTAACAAGGAATATCCAAAAAACACCATCTAGTTCCTTTGGCACTGGAATCAATCATCATAGCTTCATCAGATCGAGAATTATCCAATTAATAGGAGACACATCAAGTTTCCCTACAATATACAACAAGGCAAAAGCAACCGAAACCTTGAGACAAAACGGTTCAGTGTCGTTTTGCCATCACACTCAATTTCAAGGAGAATGGTATGAATCCTCCTCTTCTATTTCTAAAAGAGAGCCAGCGAGTATTCCTCTGAGATTCTACAAAAAGAGGGATAATACAAAGAAGTAGCTTATGTGAAACTACAACTTCACATCAAAATAACTAATCGATGTGCATCTACTTCGTCAATTTGACATCAATGATGGAGTCAGATTTGGTTTCAGGGATAAGGCAAGTTTTGGCAGTACTCCCTATTCGACCAGGAGGCCAGTACCGAAATATAGACCTCCCCAATATGTTCTTTGCTGGAAGAGGACCCCTGAAAAGATTGTGCAGTTGTGAAATCAATGTAATGTCAACACGAGAACAATCAGCAGGGGATACTGCCAATAAACTTATATTACCACTTACCAAACATGTGAATCATAACTGTTGTTCCGGTTATCTCCCATTACGAAAACTGAGTTTTCAGGTACTTGCTGCAAGGGAAGACATCAACATGCTTAAATCATGGCAAATGGGCATGAAACAAAAAATTAATATAGAACGGAAACAAAAATTCAAGTACCAAAACAAATTCCATTAAGAAACAACAGAAACTGTTTATGCAGAAATGTATCTGTTAGTGGCAGGAACATGTGTTGATTGTTTAGGTGCTCTGAAAGTAAGATGCAGTTCTAACTTGCACCAAAAGAAAAAAGAAGTGAATGATGGAACTCTAATCCCTCACTAGTTTAATTGTCTAAGCAAGCTTTGATGAACAGAAGAAGCCATACACCGACACATAGTGCTGAAAGCTTCCACGCATTGTGGGGTCTGGGAAACAGATAGGTAGCCTTCCCCTTGCTTATTTGCAAGGAGGCTGATGCAAACTGCAAACATTATAAACTATTTTCACAGGCTATATTTTCAACTATTAATGCAGATGGAGTGTTCAAACTGGATCTTACAACCTATAAATACATACAACAATTGTATTAGTACTCTCTTCTGCCAGAGCAAGTGCTACAGTCTCAGAATAGTGTCATACATAATCGATTAATCGCATACATAATCCTGACAAAAAAAGCATAGAAAATGCTATGATGTGTTAAGATTATTCTTACCACAGGGTCCATGTCATAAGAAGGTGGCTCAAGAATGAATTCTTCATTTCTAGCCTCACCATTCACGACAAGTTTCCCTTGGTGGACCTGCAATGCACCAGATTATCAAAAACAAGCAAATTGTTCTTTTCAAAGGTTTTTCTGCTTCCATGAGAATGGCAGTAACATGTACAAAACTCCTTCAAAATTAATTGACATATTGCACACAAGCTGACCCTGAATGCATTTGCAAACTGATTTTCCCCAATGGGTTAGGAACAAGGTCAATGTGCTTGGCATAGCACACAGCAGAAGTGAGTGGAATATGTCAAGAAGAAAAAAGTGGACAATAGAGAGCACAGAGAAAACTGAAAGTAAAATAAAGTTGGAAACTGATTTCTGTGTTATTCAGAAGCCTTACTTTTCCAGCAGTACAAATAAATTTGAAAGCTGATTTGTATGTATATTCAGAACCTCAATATTCCAACAGCACAAAGAAAACTAGAGGATATAAGAGTAAAACTGCAAAGTTGATTTGTGTATATATTAAGAAACTCTAGTTCTCCAAAAGTACAGAACAATATGCAAGTTTGGGGTTGGATGGAAGACTGGTATCGCTATCTCATAAATCTCAAGATGAAGTTAGTTACTTCTAACAGGATATTTTGAGAAATTATATTGAGATGGTAATGAATATTACAGATGAAACAATAAAAGTAACACACTGGCCATGAAAACAGGTAGCACTTAGAATGTGCTGCCCCATTACAACTCATCAATTGAAAAAACACCAGAGGAATTCATGGACAAAGAGAACTCAGTTTTCACACACAGGGATGTAGCAGCACAAATATAACGGCATAAAAGTAAAACGAACCTCAACAACATCTCCCTCCCTGGCAACAACTCTTTTGATAAAAACATCATTATCAGTGTACCCTACCTCCTGAAATCATTCAAGGATTTTGGTCAACAAACAATGTATATACCATAAAAATGCTTTATATGAATGTGACTTGAAAGTACCTGCAGCACTGGAGGGCTTTTGAAAATTACAATGTCATTTACACATGGCTTTCTAAAGTAGTATGTAACCTGATAAATATCACATCATCAGTAACAACTCTTCAAAGTGACAACTCATCAAGTTCAACCAAGTAATTTGTGTGACACATTCAAGCTTTTGAGTAATTGTAGTTCCAAGCAACAAGAAGTTATCGCACGACTGGAAAGTGAGCAGAGTATAATAAGGAAAGCACCTTCTCGGCGACGATGCGATCGCCGACATCGAATGTGGGGAACATGGATAGGGAAGGGATGAACCGCGGCTCGGCGACGAAGGAACGGAAGGCGAGCGAGATGGCCACCGCGGCCAGCACCGTCTTGGCGTCCTCGGTCGTCACGTTCATCCACTCCGGCAGCAGCCCGTTCTTCTTCTCCTCCTTCTCCCCCTCCTCCTCCTCGTCCTCCCCTCTTCCGCCGCCGCCCGAGCCCCGACCCCCGCCACCGCCGTCCGGGCCAACCGGCGGCGCATCGGACGGCGCCGCGGGGCGGACTCGCCTAAGCAGACGTAGATTGGGGGCACGCCACGCATTGTAGTTGCCGCCGCAGCGGAAGGTGGTGGCGGACAAGGTGGGGCTCGATACGGGTGGCTTTGGGGAGGGTTTAAGGAGGCGGGAGGGGCAAGGGGTCTGGGATGTGGCGGGGAAGAATTGGACGGAGGACATGGCTGCTGCGGGGGCGCTGACGAGCACGAGGCCAGCTGCGCGGCTCGCCGGCGTCCGCGTCGGCGCTGGCCCGGCTCGCGGATGGGCTGGGAGGGAAGGGGAAGACTTGAGCAGGATAAGCCTGGCAGGCGGGAGATGGACCGACTGTAGTTCCCAATGTAGTGTCAACTACTCTGAGGAGATTTTAAGATATTTGCAGGTTTGAAACTAAAAACTAGTAATAAAATTTTCAAGTCAATCTGTAAAAGTTTCGGATTTTAAAATATTATAAGTCGGATTCAAAGAGTTCCATCTCGAGTTTCATAAAATTTCAACTGGGATTTGAAGTGTTTCAAATCTCGATTAAAAGTTTCAACTCAACAAAATAGGATTAAGGGTGTCATTTAAATTACCATAGTTTCATAAGTATATTTTTTCGGAAGTAGATTAAGGCTCTACACAAAGAAATTGGGACTGTTAAAACATATTTACACCAAAAAGAAAACCATCATGGCGACAAATGGAGAATGTGTACATCATTGCACTATCACGGTAGCCTCTAATATATTCACCCATCCTTGCTGTACATATACATTTATATTCTACTACTCGGAGAGCGAATGTTCTCTACTGAACATCTCGTCACCGCATTACAGAAGTTTGAACTGGACCATTGAGCCTAGGACTCCCCATCTAACCTATGCCATTTCATCAAGACATTTAGAAGTTTCAACTCGTTTCTCACACAAATGTTGTAACATGCTGAGACTGAACGCTTGACACCCTAGAGGTGAACCATGACTTATTAGTTTGCATCATTCAGCACCTGCAATAGGTTTACACGACAAAACATAGTGATAAGGTCATAAGTAGAGGCACGTATAAGACCATAAACTGAATGATCAAAGACTTTTTGCAAAGGGTAATTACCAGCAGTTCCTCAATCCACATACCCCAAGAGTGAATTTAGAAAACTCCAGTGATCATTGATAGGAACTGTATCCCCCACCGAGAGGCACTCTTGGACAAAATACTGCTTCTATAGATAGGCTAGGGCAACATCTGAAGCCAATACTCTGATAAGGAAAATACTAGCTTGAGCATATCTGAAGGAAAAAATTACTGCCAACTTTTATTTAGTAAGAAAGCAAAATTTTCCAACATGTTGGATTATCGCCTTTTTGTTTTTGCTAATGTGGACGCTGGAGCTCTGATCACCAATGCGTTTGTCATTATATTATACAAGCAAATCAGAAGCCTACAAAAAGCTGTGTAACATCATCCAGAACATCTCATATATCAAATTATTACCTGGCCTCCTGAACCACAGGATGCCACTAATTCCTATAGGAAGTGTGATATACATAAGCGCAAAGATTTTTAATTTCGTGTGAAAGTTGTAGCAATAGGTTGTTTCACCAGGCATGCAGCAGTTGAACATAACTATTAAGTGACTTTGCTGAAACGAACAATGGAGAAGATTTATCTCAAAGTTAACATACATTGAGCTACTGATGAAATGTACGAAACAACTTTGGGTAAAGACAGGATATTATACATAAAATACTTACCGGTATACACATTATCTCACCCTGAGGACCCGTTAGTACAGGTAGTGTTAGTCTTGCAGCAGATGGAATAGATTTAAGGATTTGAAGAGCTTTCCATGCAGACCGCTGCAAATATCTGGAGTGCACATTATTGATCTCTGATTTGCTACTGTAAGCTTTCGAATCGGATGGGTTCTCTTGAACTGAATGGGTGTTACAGACTTCAGCGAGGAACAACCAATCAGCATCAACCATGTGTCGAACTATAAGACTTCCATCCTTATTCATGGTACAATTCTTCGAAGCATATTCCTTGTTGTCATGTATACATATCTCACTCACAACATCTTTGGAAGCTTTCCAGGTAATCAAGAATCTGTTCATGAAGTGACATGTCTCACCAGGACAAACACATAAAACAACACAATCTGGGATTACCGTTTTCTTCTGGCCTTGTCCTTCATGTTTTTGTTCTTTCGTAATAAATTTCTCATGTTCTTCTGTTCGCATGTAACATAGATTTTCAAATGTAACATTATCTATTAAGTTAAGATCCTTTGCTTTGTTCAGAACATCTACGGAAGATTTCGAATATACAAAAGGTATGCTTGAACACTTCTGTGCAAACTGATCAGATTGTAACCGTGCTTCAAAGACTATCTGATCAACCTCAGGCACTGGAGGTGCCTGCTCTTCATAGGAACACTTGTAGGACATTTCGACAGCGGATTCCTCCATCCAGTCAACAGAACAACAAACAAGTACTTTTGTACCTTTAGACCTTGGAGCAGCACAAAGGTAACAACCAGCTACGGTAAGGGCAGCCTGCATGAGATTCAAGCATCGCTGAATAATCAAAAATCTATTCATGAACAAGACCATGCATGGTCATGTAAGAATATTCTCTTGTATATCTGTAATGTGCCAGCGTACAAGCCAAATAGTGCATGTCATTGGGTTCAGATGTGCATGGCAGTAAATAACTTCTTGAACTTGAATAGAGAGTTGCAAAGTGGACGAAAGATGATATATTTAGACTTGATTATGAGAGTTTAAGAAAAGGCTAACGGTTGCCAGCTTTCCACTATAAACAACTGAGAGATAAACCTTTAATAGTAATAAACGGTGCATAATTTTTAGCAATAAATTTTCTGACTGAACAATACATTGAAAGAACTGCAACAGTCGTAACCAGTAAAACACAGCGATAAGCAAAGCAGGTAAGGTAATGATCAAGAGATGAAAGAATCCAAATTACTCTAAAAAATTTCATAAATTCGCAGGAGAACACTGACATAGTTACCTTGCAGGGAATGCTACGGATGTAATCCATGAGTAGTTGAGCAGATCTACCACGAACTGGCCTGTGCCTTTGTGAAATAAACTGCAATAAAGCGGGGAGGAATCAATTGATATAAGTTTTTCCTTAAAGGTGGTACTAAAAGCCCCAGAACAAATGTCTAATTTAGTACATACCTGCAAGATATGAGCAAGATATTGTGAAAGGCAAAGATCGTCAACATTTATTGGATCAAGTTTTTCGAGATCAATAACAGCATATCCATACTGCAATAAGAAAAATAAAGAGAAAAACAGCCTAATAAGTTGAATAATCACCTATGACTAGGAGACTTCACATCCAAGTCGAGAATAAGGATAGACCTCCAAAATTGTTACAGACTGATCTATGATCATATTGCACATACTATTAATACATGATCTTGTCAACCGGCATGCATTAATCAATTTGTGAACTCCTGACAGAAAGGTTCCTGATATAAACAAGAGTTTGTCAAATGACTGTACATTCATGCTGTAAAACTCTACGGGCTAACTTCAAAATGCTCCTCCCATACACAAAAAGATGGTTGTTTGGGATGCTTGCAGTCATGATCTTAAATTTCGCTACCAATAATTATTTTTACTACAAACATGTTCCCGGAAACTACAAGCACAACTCTGAGAAAAGCATTCTTCTCACATTGTATAAAAAAGGGCAGCCCGGTACACGTAGCTCCTGCTTGCGCAGGGTTCGGGGAAGGGTCAGACCACTTTGGGTCTATTTTATACCATATCGAAATCAAATATGTAACAAACAGATTGCACAATGCAATAGAACTAGAAAAACAAGAAAGAACAAAGGAACTTAAGTTTAGCTGCTAACCTTCTGTGGATAAATTTCTCAGAGATGCCCGAATTCGGTTTCTAACATACAACATACTATTATTTGTTGGATCTTCCACCCAGGATTGATTACTGCATTTGCATATCTGTGGGAGGGAAATGACCGGTAAATTAGAAAGGAAAAAACATCAACCTTGAAGAGATTGAAAACAAGATTTGTTGGAGGTACTCCTGAAAAACTATCAACAAAATGGCATCTTGTGTTATGATACAAAGGTTAATTCCACATAAAGAATATTGAAAATATATTTTTTTAATGATTGAGATGTGCAACAATGAAATTCATTAACTGCAGACAGTCCAGTCAGAGTTTACAGTGAGATGTTCCAATAAAATGCATGTCAAAAATATAATATAGACTCTCCTCAACAACATTAACAAACTTGCTGAGGTATGGTCTTACCTTATACAAATCATCTTTAGAAAAATCAAGCATTGGCCGAACAAGAAGAATGGCATGCCTTCGAAAATTCTCTCCATCATATTTCAAATTAGGTGCAAATAATTGAGAAACAAAAGCTGTACCAGCAAGACCTAGAACCCCACTATTGCGAGATAATCTGAGAACAAAGAGTTCTGCCTGCATTACGAAGATGCAATTCAGATAAAAATTAATACAAAACTAAACAATAATAAAATCATATGTGAACTATGAAAATGAAATGTGTGATGTCAAACAAGCATACAATATCTCTGTGGTAACTGTTTGTTTGCCCCAACAGTAGTGGTACAAAACCCTACCTCTAGCGCCTTAATAAAAAATTCAAAAAGCATGTACAACTAAGTAGGAACGTTCACTGTCAAACCATAGGAATTTTCCATCTAATCAAATACAGGAACTTTTCATTAATTCACCAAAAATATTCCTAGTCATGGTATGGAAAAGTTAGACAGACCATCCCAAATAGTATTTGTATTATTTGATCTAATATTGCTGGATAACATGTTATGCATTCCTGAGAACTAAATTCTATTAGTTACCAAACAGCGAAACTAAATGGGGATGACTTATCCCCAAAAAACAAAGAATAATATAAGTCCGCTTAACAGACCTGGTCATCTGAGTGGTGTGCGATAAGCAAGATTCCTATTCTTTGCTTTAGACAAATGTCCAATAGTTTTCCATACCTGAATTTTTTTTTAATACGTGAGGTTTGATCAAGTTGAAGGTGTTCTCCATATGTGAGTAAATTGATACAAAAGAACTGGCAAATGGCAATGCCCTGAAAACACAAGGGGCAAATCCAGGACCAGGGGAGGCGAATACCTCATATCACGGGCCGCCTCTTGAACATGCCCTTGCTTCGGGCGACCATCTGGCCACTCACATTTCGCAATTTCACACTGAACACCTACAACAAGATCAAGTAAACTAAGAAACAGTTCCAGACAAGAAATTTGACTCTGATAGTTGCCACAAGATCTTAAGATTCCTCCTCCAGATTCATGCACCAAAACTGCAACGTGCACTGCTAGATCAAAAGAAGTAGCTCAAAATATGTAGCATCGTGCGAGATTAAGAGTAAGATTACCCATGCCACGCACGCGGTCCCGCACTAGCTGAGCCTCCTGGGAGCTCTCAGGCCTCAGACCATGGTCGACAACGACCCCAAGGAGACCGTCCACGAATGTCGAAACGACGGCGACTTCTTCCCCAGACTTCCACTCCGCCGCTTTCTTCCACGCCGCCGCGAGCACACACAGCGCCACGGAGTCCGGCCCACCGGAGATCCCTATTGCTGCAAGCATCCAGGTAGAGGAAAAATGCCAACCAAACAAGCGGAGTTAGCAAGTACGCATTTCAAAGAAAAGAGGCTCAAACTACGAGGGCGGAGAGCGAGGGACGGAGAGGCGGACCGATGCGGTGGTTGGGGTGGATGCCGGCCAGGGCCATGCGATGGGCGAAGGCAGCGTGGTACGGGGCGAGCGAGGACGAGGGGGTGGTAGAGGCGGCGGAGGTGGAGCAGCGGCAAAGGAGGAGGCCGCGGAGAGGGAGGCGTGCCGACGGGGAGGGCCGCAGGGAGAGGAGCAGGAGCACCATCGCCGGTGTTGGGAGAGATTACGGCGGGGCTATCAGTGAGCCGCATCACCGGACTGGACATTTGCAAATAGCCCCCTGATTTGAATAGTCGCGATCCAAACCAGAGGCCTATTTATAAATATATGGATGACCGGACTGAAACATTTGCACATGCCCCCCTAATTTGGATCGCGATTATTAATCACGATCCAAATTAAGGGTCTATTTATAAATATCTGGATCGCGATTAATATTCGTGATCCCGGAATTTTATAAACACCCTTAATATTGAAGGAATTGTTGCAGAGAACCCTTATCCGGTGCATGCTCCGGCCGGCCGGCCCCGACAGCCATTTTGGCTTCTGTGCTTCCCTGGAGCCCCGTGCGGCCGTGCCTCCGATCCCCTTCTCACCGAAACCTCGCTCGCCTGCCGCTTTTGGATCTAGTTCGTGTTGTGTACTGTTCTATGCGATCTAGTCACGAATCTAGAATAAATGAGGGGAAAAAGTGGATCGATGGGTGAACATACCAGATCCGGACGCGACGGGTACAGAGGAGGTACTCGCTCTGTCGTTGGCGGCCATGGCGCTTGTCTTGTGGTCGTCGGCGATGGAGAAGTCCGGGACGGCGGTGGTGCTTCCTGTCGCTTGCTGCGCCTCTCTCTAGATCGGTTAGGGTTTGTGTGAGTGGGTTGTGGCAACGACGAATCTCGTGTGTCGTGTCCCGGCCCCACTCCTCTACTTTTTATATGGCGCAGTGCGACAGGGGCCCACCAGCCAGTTGGGCTGGGCGTCCCCGATCAGGGCGTGGTAAAGGAGTCCGATCCGGTCACGTTGGTGACTGGATCGGCCCTTTTGAGATCAATATCTAACATTCTCCCCCTTGATCTCACTTTGTCATTTCCTCTATCTTTTTTCATTGTTTCACAGATTTACCCAATAAGCATGTTTCATCGTCACAGTTTTATTACCGATAGATTCCACAGCTATGATGAGCATTTCTGTTTAACAACAGGTAATCTTTGGGCCCTATTTAGTCCTGAGATCATAGGCTTTCCCTCAACCCCATGCCGGCTACATGTTCCTTGAACAAATTGGGAGGAAGGCCTTTCGTTAGCGGATCCGCGAGCATTTTCTCTGTACTTATGTGCTCGAGACTGATTTGCTGATCTCGGACTTTATCCTTCACAACATAATACTTTATGTCAACGTGTTTGGCAGCACCACTTGACTCATTGTTGTGAGCATACTGTACTGCGGGTTCATTATCGCAGTATAACTTTATTGGTCGTTCAATAGTATCGACCACTTTTAAACCGGGTATAAATTTCTTTAACCAATTCACCTGCCCTGTAGCCTCATAGCATGCTATAAATTCAGCATACATTGTGGATCCCGCAGTGATAGTCTGTTTTGAGCTTTTCCATGAAACAGCTCCTTCTGCGAGAGTGAATACATATCCGGACGTTGACTTTGTATTATCTCTTGCAAAATCAGAATCTGTATAACCCACTATCTCTAGTGAGTCAGATCTTTTATACGTTAACATGAGGCCTTTTGTTCCTTGCAAATATCGCAGTACTTTCTTTACTAAATTCCAGTGCTCAATGCCTGGATTACTTTGAAATCTGCCAAGTAACCCGGTGACAAAAGATAAATCAGGGCGTGTGCACACTTGCGCATACTGTAAGCTTCCTACAGCAGAAGCATATGGTACTGTTTTCATTTTATCGAGCTCGTATTGATTTCCGGGACATTGCCATATCCCATATCTGTCGCCCTTGACTATTGGAGCAGGTGAAGTACTGCAATTGTACATATTGAATTTCTTCAATACTTTTTCTATATATGTCTTTTGGGACAGCCCCAAAGAATATTTTCTTCTGTCTCGATAAATTTCTATGCCTAAAACATATGAAGCTTCACCAAGGTCTTTCATGTCAAACTTTGAGGACAGAAATTTCTTTGTCTCATGCAGTAGACTGACATCACTACTGGCCAATAGGATATCATCTACATACAGAATCAGGAAAATAAATTTTCCCTTTTTAAACCTTGCATAAATGCAATTGTCCTCAATGTTTGCCTCAAACCCAAATTCTTTTATTGTTCTGTCAAACTTCAAGTACCACTGTCTTGAAGCTTGTTTCCATCCATATATGGATTTCTTTAAACGACATCCCATATTTTCTTTTCCTTCCACAACAAAACCTTTCGGTTGTGCCATGTAGATAATTTCATCTAATTCCCCATTTAGAAATGCTGTTTTAACATCCATCTGATGTAACTCTAAGTCATAATGTGCCACTAGCGTCATTATTATTCTGAAAGAATCTTTACAAGAGACTGGAGAAAATGTCTCATTGTAATCAATTCCTTCTCTTTGTGTAAAACCTTTTGCCACGAGTCGTGCTTTGAACTTTTCTATATTCCCTTCAGGACCATATTTAGTCTTGTAGACCCATTTACAGCCTACTGTTTTGGCCCCTTTAGGAATTTCATCAAGAACCCAAACATCATTGATGTCCATGGATCTCATTTCATCTTTCATGGCTTCCAACCACTGTGATGAATTAGCGTTTCTCATGGCCTCTTCATATGAGGTAGGATCGTCCTTCATATGAATTTCTTCTGTATCATATACTTCATAATCTTTATGGATAGCCGATCTCCTATTTCTTTGAGACCTTCTAGTGGCTTCCATGTTTGGCACATTCTCTACCTGAGGCTGTTGTGCAACCTCCTGGTTTGACACACTTTCTGTCTGAGGCCGTTGTTGCTCCCCTTCATCTGTGGTACTAGTTTCTGTCGGATCCTGAGGAATAAATTCCTCATTTTCCATGTGGGAACTAACAACGGATGATGGAGGTGCGGCATCATGCATTGCAGGACCATCATCAGTAGGTGATGAAAAGAATGGCTCTTGAATCATCGGAGTGGGCACACATACCCGCTTCTCCTCAAGGTCAATTTTTCGTGCCACCATACTCCCCCTCACCATGTCCTCCTCTAAGAAGACAGCGTTTCTCGTTTCTACAATCTTTGTATATCTGTCTGAGCAGTAGAACCGATAACCTTTTGATCTTTCAGGATAGCCAATAAAATGGCAACTGACTGTTTTGGGATCCAGTTTTCCAAGATTTGGGTTAAACACTTTTGCCTCTGCCGGACTCCCCCATACACGGAGATAATCTAGCGAGGGCACTCTGTCTGTCCATAGCTCATACGGTGTTTTAGGCACCGACTTGCTTGGTACTCTGTTGAGAATATGAACGGCGGTTTTTAACGCCTCCATCCATAAACTCAATGGTAACTCAGAGTAGCTCATCATGCTGCGCACCATGTCCATCAAGGTACGGTTGCGCCTTTCAGCTACTCCATTCTGTTGAGGTTGACCCGGTACAGAGTACTGAGCCACTATTCCATTTTCCTGTAAGAACCTTGCAAAGGGTCCTGAGGCTTGTCCATAAGGTGTATGCCGACCATAGTACTCCCCCCCACGGTCAGACCTTACTATTTTAATCTTTAAATCATGTTGGTTTTCAACTTCTGCTTTAAATATTTTAAATTTATCCAATGCTCTGATTTCTCTTTAATTGGATAAATATAACCATATCGGGAGTAATCATCTGTAAAGGTTATGAACGAATCATATCCATCTATGCTTTTCACAGGAAAGGGACCACAAATATCTGTATGAATGATCTCTAAGACTCCTGTGCTTCGTTTTGCATCCTTTTTAATTTTCTGTGCATAACGTCCTTTTATGCAGTCTATGCATTGTTCAAGATCTGAGAACTCCAATGGAGGAAGAATCTCATTCTTGACTAGTCTCTCTATTCTCCCCCTCGAAATGTGGCCTAAACGACAGTGCCACAATTTCGACGAGACATGAGGAGTTCTCTTTCTTTTCTTTTCTTTTGTCAATGAGGACTCATGAACATTCACATCACATACAACATTCACACTTTCAGACATAGATAATAAATAAAGTTGATCACATAAAAGTGCAACACCAACACATTTATTATCAATCCATAAAGAACATTTGCCATCTCCAAAATGACAGTCATAACCATCACAATCCAAACGTGATACACTTATTAAGTTTCTTTTCAAAGAAGGTACATAAAGAACATCTCTAAGCACAAGTCTAAAACCATCAGCTAAATCCAAATGGACATCTCCGACAGCTTCGACTTTTGCTTCAACTCCATTAGCCACTCTTATGGAACTTTCGCTTCTTTGCGTAGTCCTCGTCGAATGGAACCCCGTTCTTGGCCATTATCCTCTTTAGGTGCACAGGACAGTCTTTCTTGTAGTGTCCTTTCTGCTTGCACATCAAACACTGGTCCTTCTCCACAGTGAATTCACTTTTCTGTGGGTTGTGGTACTGATGCTGTTGAGGCTGTTGGGGCTGTTTACCCTTTTGCTGTGAGGAAGAGGGCTTGTAGTTCTTCTTTTTCACATAGTTGATAAAGCCACCTTCGGTAGACTTTATCCTATCCTCCTCCTGCACACACATCGCAATGGTCTTTTCTATATCCCACGATTCAGGAGTCGTGTTATAGCTAACAACAAAGTTAGAAAACTCTTTTGGCAACGAAGCAAAAACCAAATGAACAATATGATCCTGGTTGAAGGACAGATTCAATGGTTTAAGCTTGTTGTTCAATTGAACCATGCGAAGTATGTGCTCTCTTATGCCGCCGCCTGTGTAATTTGCTGTAACCAGTTGTTTTATTAACTGGGTTCCATAAGTCTTTGAAGAGCCAGTGTACTGACTCTTTATCTTGTCAAGGTACTCAGCGACGGTGTCACAGTCTGTAATTGAGCCCAAAATAGCTGGCTCAATTGTGTTCTTTACCACAGCCACACATTTTTTGTTGGCTGAGGCCCATTTTGCTCGCTCAAGGTCATATAATGCCTTTACAGGAGCAAAATCCCGTTCTTTCTTTTGCCATTCAGCATCAGTATCCTTTTCGCCTCTGACAGGTGCAGTAGGCTCTGTAGGACATGGAGTGATAACCACCCAGTCCACCTCGGCCAAGATAAAAGCAAGGTCGAGTTTTTCTTTCCATATACCATAGTTGTCTCCTCTCAGAGTTGGAATCTCCTTGATACTACTCATCAAGGAGAATCCACCTGTAGGTTACCAAGTAAAGTGAGAAGCAAGAATTGAACATATACATTAAGTCTATATCACCGTTGGGCAGAAAATAGACAGAATTGTAACTATTTAAACAATTATGCTGTTAAGTCTACATCACCGTTGGGCAGAAAATAGACTAAAAGGCATAAATCAAAACAATCATGATATTGTAATTAACAACGTTGGTCAGAAAATAAACAATATCATGTATCATGAAAATAATTGCAACCAAAATTAAAATTCTCCCGTTGGTTCAAATTTCAATTTGTAGCAATTATAATCAATTCTATTAATTTGCAGCGGAAACATTAAAATTCACACATTCCAGTAACAATTTTAACTTTAATTTACTCTCTCTGTAAAATTTATCCCTTTGGTTCAAAATTTTACAGAGACAAAAAACAAATTCTATTCAAAATTGACAAAATATTCCTAGTTAAATTGTTACTGGAATTGCAATTATTTCTGTTAAAGAATTGGATCTGTAGCACTTTTCTTTTCGGCCCGTTTGCGTGCGCCAAAAGTGGCCTGGCAGCCGACGGCTGGGCCGGCAAAATGGCCCAGCCGCGCCCCAGCCGCGCGCTCGCCTTACCAGGCTCGGGACCCGGCAGCCGACGGCTGGGCCGCCGAATCGGCCCAGCCGCACCCCAACCGGCCGCGCACCCCGCCGTCTCCTCAGCCGTCCATCGCGATGGACGGCTGAGCGCTGTTTTCGCCGGATCAAAACGGTCGGCCGGCTACTGTGGAGAAACCCTAGCCGCACTGTAGCGATTCTTCTCTCCTCTCTCTCTTCGATCTCTCTCTCCACCGGCGGCGTGGCGGCTGACCAGAGAGGAGAAAAAGGAGAAAGAAGAGAGGAGAGCTCCGCCGTGGAGCTCTCGCCGGCGCGCGCGCTCGACCGAGGCTGAGCGCGCCGTCGTCGAGCTCTCTGCGGCGGCGCTCGGCCGACTTTCCCGCCGCCGGTCTCACCGGCGGCGGCACTGTTCACCTTTTTTTTTTTTAAAATTCTATTGCTAGGGTTAGGGCACTGTACTTTGTCGATCCGTTCCCTTTATTCAGATCCGTGAACTAACCTGGCTCTGATACCAATGTTGTGTACTGTTCTATGCGATCTAGTCACGAATCTAGAATAAATGAGGGGAAAAAGTGGATCGATGGGTGAACATACCAGATCCGGACGCGACGGGTACAGAGGAGGTACTCGCTCTGTCGTTGGCGGCCATGGCGCTTGTCTTGTGGTCGTCGGCGATGGAGAAGTCCGGGACGGCGGTGGTGCTTCCTGTCGCTTGCTGCGCCTCTCTCTAGATTGGTTAGGGTTTATGTGAGTGGGTTGTGACAACGACGAATCTCGTGTGTCGTGTCCCGGCCCCACTCCTCTACTTTTTATATGGCGCAGTGCGACAGGGGCCCACCAGCCAGTTGGGCTGGGCGCCCCCGATCAGGGCGCGGTAAAGGAGTCCGATCCGGTCACGTTGGTGACTGGATCGGCCCTTTTGAGATCAATATCTAACAGTTCGGCCTACCACCAGCTTCCGTTCCCCAGGCTATTCCTCGACTCCGACGACGGCCCAAGCGTCCCCTCCATTGTTGTCGCCGCCTGCATCGAAACGACCTCGATTGGATTGTGAATCCACTGCGCATGGATGGTTCCGTTCACGTTGTCCTTACAATCGGTATCCATTCGCAAGATGTGCAGATGGCCTCTGCGCAGGAAGATGAAGGTTACAGCCGTATTTTGATCTCGGAGAAGATTCACCGGACGGTCAACAGCGTACCGGCCACCTGGTTAATCTTCTTTGGCTGGACCTGGACACCATGAAGCTTGTTGAGAGGCTGCTCGAGAGTAAATCTGCTGGCCTCCTTCGTTCGTGATGAAATGGCTTTGGGAATGAAGTAGACTATTCTCAGTGAGGTGTGTGGCTAATTAAACATGAGCTGAGGAAGTGTCTGTCTAAAGATTTTAGGTATGCACTATCCATGATCATATACTCCATTTTGTAGTCCTGCAAATGTTGGAATGTTTATGTGAAACCGAGTTTTTTTTATGGACTACAATCCAATAGCTTACACGTTACGATAGATAATCGATAGTTATAGTTCTACTTTCTGTATCCGATACTATTCAATTCTGTCTGGTTGCTGTCAAGTTCCGTTATAGGCTACCAAAATCATTTAGGCCTCATGCACCTCCCTTATGCCTCAGTGGTGACTGGTGAGATGAACCTGCTGAAAACATCCATAACAATCTCTGTGTGCTCTCCATTTATAATGATTCTGATTTCAAGTATATTCAATTCAAGAAGAGAGTAATCTAGTGGCAAGTCTGTGTATTAGATATTGTAGATAAAAAATGGCTGAGAGGAATCAATAATGTAGAGTACCTCTTTTCTGGTGGTCGCCCAGCAGCTGGTGCTGAAAGGGCATGTTAAGAATAGGTGTTGGGCAGTCTCTTCAGAATGTTGTTGACACTACACGCAGCTGTAGTCATCCTTCTGGATCTTGAAGTTTTTTCTTCAAAGAATACTTCTCGTGTTTCTGTCCATGAGAAGGATCCAGGCAAAGACTCGCAGTTTGTTGCAGCATTTGGATTTCCATATCCAGAGAAAAAGGCCATGGAAGCTGACAGTGTTTGTATGACAAGTAGTACAATCTTGATGAAGCATAGTTGGCTTCCCACTGCTATACCCATTTGTCTGTCTGTTGTTGTGATATCTACATGTCCTGTAGCCGTGGTAGCAATTGTAAAATTAAGTCTAACCTGAAATTGCTGCGTGCATAGTGCTTACCTGGCAAAAGGCAATGTTAATGATTCAGTTAATATATATTCTAATGTCTTACTAGCGCCTTCTTTTTTGCACCTTATTTAGCTATCATTTTGACTGGTAGAGCTTAACTTTCATGATTCAATGGCTCAGGAGCTCGTTTGGAGTGCAGTACCAAAAGACATCTTAATATATATTCTAAGAAGCATGAGTATTCTGGTACCTTCTCCTGAAGTATCTGGCTGTAGCATCTCCATATTGCAGGTCATCAGAGAATCTCCAGCAGAGTTGTCAAAACCAAATACTCCAGAATTAGTTTGGGTACAGGACAGAGAAGATTTGGGTACAAAAACGTAGTATGTAGTCTTATTATTGCATTCCTTTCATCTGTAAGAGAAAAATAAGCCTGCAATTTTCTTATTATTGTTTCATTCAACTTTAGTTGCCATAAATTTCAACTCATATCCATGTCTTGAAATAAGATTTTCTCTTGTTTAGTACTACCTCCATTTTCTTATTGTATTAAGTACAAATGTGTACTATAAAGAGACAACAATAAAAAAAAGGAAGGTTTAGTAGATACTGGCAGTAATAAGATTTATGAAGTACCGTTAGTATTTCCAGTTATTTCAGCAGAACCTGTTGCTTTATATAATGCCTTACAGGGTTTTTTTTTTTTTTTTTGGTTTGTTTGCATGTTTTTGCTTCATGCACCATTTGTTTTGTACAGTTTACATTTTATATTAATAATAGACGTCGTCATGGTTCTCTCCTACTGTTCGTTAGTAAAAGAAAGTACGCTGTTGCATATAAGCCTCCTGAGTAACTATATTAGATTAAACAAGACATAACTTTTGCCGTTCCATTATTGTAAAAACATGTTACTGTATCACAAATTTGCATCGCAAGTGTACAGTGTTTTAACATGAGGTCGTACATCAGTAAAGTACTTATTACACCTCCAGATTTAATAACGACGACGACAACGAAGATCCAGTAATACGTACTACCAAACACACACATTTCACATAAGCTGATAGTATTGATGATAGCTTAATAAGCACGTACAGACAGTACGACGGACGGGCCGGGCAATAAAATCAAGGCGCGGGTGCGGGCGGCGGCGTCCCCTTGACGACGTCGTCGCGGCGGCAGCTGGAGGTCGCGCACCTTTTCTCGCAGTCCTTCCTAAACTTTCTCATGCAGATCTCCTTGCCGTACCGATGACTATTAGGAGAGTAGAAGGTGACCCATGGGTTGGAGCATCTTACATAGGCGCTTTCAGCGCAGTCGAAAGCACACGACCTCTGCAATAAGCAACCTTCCGCGTCGTCGCCGGTGGCCATCACCGGCGGGCAGAGGGACGGCAAGATAATCACCAGCGCCGCCATGATGCAGATGGCAGTCATCCTAATAAGTGGACCGCTGGCACGGGGCGTGGAAGCCATTGACTTCAATTGCAAATACTACTGTACTAGCTAGGTGGCTTGTTCTGACTTATTCTTAATTAGCCGTTGCATGCAGCGGTATGTGTATAGCTGCTATTTATAGTAAAAAGCGAACGCTAAGCTTGCGCGATGTAGATAGTGATGTGCAGGCCTGGAACGCTCTAGCTAAGCTACTCGTAGTCGTAGTATACGAACTTCACGCAACAGTTGACTCAACGGCCGGGCAGCATGCACACAACTCACGTTACAGGCCGGTTGACTCGACGCAACTATGTATGTACACACACAACGCGCGAACGAGCGGGAGACGACTCAACGGATGTATCCAGGCAACTCACGTTACAGGTTGCTTTTGGAGGAGAAAATCCAAGCAAACACGGTCAGTACCTAATGCAACACGCCACGAAGAATACTAGCTGTAAATAAATACAAACTCTTTGTTATGATTGAAATGTGCAACAATGCAGTTCACTAACTACGGACAATCTAGAGCCGAAGTTTAGAGAGTGATATGTTCTGATAACATTTTGTTAGTTACAAAAATGCAAATCCTAAATGGAGCATATGACTTCTCCATTAATACTCAAAAACCAAAGAATACTATAAGTCTCCTTAACTGACCTGGTCATTTGAGTGACGAACGAGGTAAGCAAGATTTCTATATGCTGCTTTAGATTTAGAGAACTGACCCAATAAATAATAGGTAGACGATTTTTCTGTTAGAGGTAGACGAAATAATATATTTAGAAAGGTGAGGGCAAATGCCCCCCCGTCCTGTCTGTACCGTAACATTTTAGTGGGATAAGAACAGAATGCAACACTTAGCATGCAAAAAAAGGTAATCGAGTGGAGTAATAACGTAATATTTACCATCGCACACAATGTGGCCACTAGACAGCGCGCCGCCTACATTTAGGCTAGCGAATTAAGTTGATAATGATTAGTTTATAAAACATCAGTTTTTAGTTTTTTACATGTCATTTACGTACAACATAGTACTATGCGTTTCATACTCTTCTAATTACTACTCCTTTCTTGAATCCAAGCACATTGGTGTTCTAGTACATGGTTCCAAATAGCTTGTTCTAGTACATGGTTCCAAATAGCCTGGTTAGAGATATGGTCTTAAAAAACAATCATAGTCAAAGATGTACAATACTTCTTAATAAAAATAAATAATAACCAGAGAGACGTGATAGAACAAATTAAATACGCATATAGAGCCCTGTCTGTCGAGCCCTCCGATTGGATATGTGCCGTCCGTATCGACTGGTTGGCTTCTAAACTGGTCATTCTTGCCGTAGGTAGTAGCAGTACTATCGGTTTGTTGACTTGTCGACAAGGTTTATAAAATCAGTGAAAATGGGACCAGTTTTCGTAGTTTTTAGGGAAATCAATCTAGTCCGGTGTCCTTGGTTTCTGGTTTTTTGTTCAAAAATATTTTAAAAAATTAAAAATCTGAAAAATTTATAAAAATAAATTGTCGATAAACTGAAAAAACTAAGCGGTTTAACGGTGAAACCAGACGGTTTATCAATTATCATTTTTTTATATTTTCAAAATTTTATGTTTTCTAAACTGAAAAATCATTGATAAACCAAAATGATATTGGTAGTTTATTGGTTTTAAACCAGTTTTTTGGTTTTTAGTCAAATCGGTCGCGGCCACGACCACAGCCAGAGCCAGAGCGTGGTCAGCGGAGGTGAAGGTCGACAACTCAGATGGATACCTTCCTTCGGAGTTCGGACGTGACCATGACCATAGCATGGAACTCCACCCGCGGCCCTTCTCCTGATGGAAATTTTCACAAACTGAAGCAGCCGATGGGTTGCAGACTTGCGGGTGATGAACTGAATAATTTTATTAAAATTCTATCAAACCTTTGTACTCTTTCTAGTTCTAAGGGTTGCCTTTAAGTTTTGTCTAAAAAATGTGCAATGATTGTTAGTAAAATCTTAAAACTTAATATTCTTTTAGAGGTTGAAGGGGGGAGGAAATTGAAAATATAAGGATAATGAAATTGAAGGATAAATATTTAAGAACAGCGATTATAATCACGTACGTAATCCGGGATACTTGGCACAAGCAAAGAAAAAAGTAAACTAAAATTAAACAAAAAAATTAGGTGTCAAAAGAAACCCACTATTTTTAAAGGGGCAGAAAGAAACAGCGAAAGGGACCGGCAGGGTCCCCGTCGGCCCGTGCCCCTCCCTCCCTCTTCCTCACGGCCTCCATCTCCTTTTCTACCTCCTCAACGGCGGCGGCGGCGGCTCCTCGTCTTCACACTTCAAGGGGAGAGCGTCACCCGGAGGTGGAGGATTTCGGAGCAGGAGATGCCGGGGAGCCAGAACGGGGGGAGACCGAGGCCGGCCAAGGCGGAGACCATCCACGGCCTTGCGCGCTCCGGCGACCTCGCCGGCGTCCAGAGGAAGCTGCGAGAGAATCCCGAACTCCTCAACGACAAGAACCCTGTGGTGCGTGCGGCCTATTGATTTTTTACTCCATTGCTGCAGTCAAAATATTTTCTTTCATCTTTCTTTCTGCCCCTTCTGATGCCTTCCCAGCCAAGAAGGGCGATGCATTTCACTTTGTTCTTGTTTTGTCGTTTTGATTAGTTTGCTATCCTGCATTCCTGCTTGCTTAAAAAAATTCGCCTCTTTTGAAACCACCCCTCATGCTCCATTTTTTATGCTCGAGATTTGTGTGTCCTGTTTGTTTCGATTCCAACAGTCATGATTAAGTTGTTACATATGACGCGATTATGCTTTGCTTTGATTCTCTGCGAAAGCGCGTTGTCATTACAGACGTTTTCGTATCTTCTTATCTTCTTTCTTTATTCGCCGTTTTGCGTTTCGGTTTGATTCAGTCGCTTCTGTTCGGCGATCTCCTTTGGTTTGGAATATCCTGTGCCGCGTTACGTCTTGATGCGCGGATCTGAATGAATTACCGAAACAGGTTACCGAAGGATTGAGTCTTGAACACATTAATGCGTTCTTGTTGCCATTCCACATTCTTAACACATATTTTCTACCCCACATTCAACTTGTTGTTTCGACATTGCTCTGTAAAATTGAAGTAATTCATGTCACCTGCTTTTCAGCTTCCGTTTCTTGCTGTAAAACAGGATTAGGTCATGTGCCAAGCTTAATACCCTACAAGACATACCCGTGCACTGGACTAGAGTTGATCGTTTACATTCATGGCTTTCATTTAGATTTTTTTTTTTTGACTGCTTCATTAGATTTTTTTTAACCAGCTTTTAGAATCAACATTCTAGGAATTACCATAAATTTCGATTTGGTTAAATCATTTTCAATCAACCTTGGTCTCGTGTAGCATGGGCTATGCATTTGGAAGCATTTACTGAAAAGAACCTAGAGTTAGGCAACATAGAAGTTGGCCTCTTCGCAATTGTGGCTTTAATTGCTTCTTTACTAAATTATTCATTTAGAGTGAAGAAAGGCAATGTACAAGCATGCAATTTTGTGCCGCCTTGCTTACTTTTTCTCTGGAAATGAAATATGCAGATGTGTCAAACACCACTTCATGTTGCTGCTGGCTACAATAATACTGAAATAGTGAAGTTCTTGCTAAATTGGCAAGGTATAGAAACGGTTGATCTGGAGGCAAAGAATATGGTACTTGAGTTTCTGCAATTCTTTACATTTGATTGGTTGTCTTTTTTCTTTTTCTTTCATGAAGCAAGCTTAAGATTTTAACTACGTATTTCATTTTTTTACAGTATGGAGAGACTCCTCTGCATATGGCAGTGAAAAATAGTTCTTGCGAATCAGCAAATCTACTCCTTGCGCATGGCGCATATGTAGAAGCCAAAGCCAATGTAAGATCTACCTATTTTGTTGATTTTCTTTCAGACTGGTTTTACGTACAATCAATTCACAAATTATATGTTACACCTATGCTGATGCAGAATGGCATGACATCCTTGCATTTAGCTGCGTGGCATGCACTTCAAACTGGAGACAGCAGCACGGTCAGCGTGTTGTTAAGCTACAATGCAGATTGCTTTGCAAAAGATGATGTACTACTTGATTCACAGTAATATTTTAAATTCCATTTACTACTGCCTCAGTTTTTTTTTTATTGTTGACGCTTTCTCGTAGAAATTTATACTACAAAAATGTCAACAATAAAAATAGAGGTAGTATATATTAAAGTTTACCATGTAGTGAATATCGGTCTCATCTTGTCACCAGGAAGGCAAAATCCCCGTAAATCATATTCCAGTAGGAGCTCGTAGTGAGAAGTTGCTGAAGCTCATTAGTCGTCATATGGAGGAACAGAGAAAACGGAAAGCTCTAATGTCATGCCGGGAAGGGAAAGCAATGGCACAGTTTGAAGAAGCAATATCACAAATAATTGGATTGCAAGAGCTAAAAATGCAATTACGTCGCTGGGCAAGGGGAATGCTTTTTGATGAGAAGCGACGGGCTATGGGCTTAGGTATTGCTACCAGAAGAGCGCCGCATATGGCATTTCTTGGAAATCCAGGAACTGGTAAGATATTTTGACATCAACTATCTTCCCTTTTCCCTACCACGGATCACCATTCTTCTGTTCAGTTTGATTTTTTATCAAAATCATTGTCATAGCTCATCATTATAGCAATATGGCATAAAGTTGGCCATCAGTGAACCGGTGTGTTATGGTAAATTTAGATTTGCTGTGCTTTGATGAACATCTTTTAGGGAACTCGCTTTATGAACTAAAGCTATGTTCATATATACTATTTGCACTTACTTGTAGTCACTAGGATGCATAACATGCTGAATAATTGCTGAAACATCCCATACCTGTTTATAATATTTCAATCTCTAATTTAGGTAAAACAATGGTTGCTCGAATCCTTGGAAAGCTGCTTCATATGGTTGGAATTCTCCCGACAGACAAAGTAACTGAAGTTCAGCGAACTGATCTTGTTGGAGAGTTCGTGGGACATACTGGACCAAAGACTAGGAGAAAGGTACAAAGCTTCTGACATCTCAGCTTTCTTAATATTTTTCTATCTTGATACACATAACTCTGCTTGATGTTGAAATTAAAGAAAGAAAAATTAAATTAATTGTTTTAGGTGTTGATAATTTAAGATATTTTCTTTCTGTGATAGAACTTGGTAATTTGATCCTTTAGTTTACATACAATTGTTTATTTTCTTCAGAAAGGCTCTTTTCAGTTGCATAATTAGGGTACCTATTAACCTAAATTCTAAAGTTGATTTTCTGTCTGTTTATTTTACCTGATACATTGTTACCATAATCTCGTCTTAACAGATACAGGATGCTGAAGGAGGTATTCTTTTTGTAGATGAAGCTTACAGATTGATACCAATGCAACAATCTGATGATAAGGATTATGGTTTAGAAGCCTTGGAGGAGATAATGTCTGTAATGGACAGTGGCAAGATAGTTGTCATATTTGCTGGGTACTGTGATCCAATGAAGCGTATCATCGCCTCAAATGATGGTTTCTGTAGGAGGGTCACAAAATTCTTCTATTTTGATGATTTCAGCACAACAGAATTAGCAGAGATCTTACATATGAAGATGAATAGCCTTAGTGATAGTAGTTTACTTTATGGGTTCAAGCTACATCCGAGCTGCAGCATCGATGCCATCGCTGATTTGATTGCCAGGGAAACCAGTGAAGATCGGCGGAAACAGATGAATGGGGGCCTTGTAGACACTTTGCTGATCAATGCCCGTGAGAACCTGGATCTACGTCTAGATTTCAACTGTGATGATGTTGATACTATGATCACGATCACGTTAGAAGACCTGGAAGCAGGCCTTCGGCAGATCTCCGAACAACACCAGTTGCAGTGACTTTTGCAAATTCAGGGGATGTGTTCTTGATGATGTCAGGCTGATAGCAGAGATTTTGATGATAACCACAGGATTTCATCCCTGGAAGTGAACATCTGGCTTCTTTCTGTTGTATCAAGTCATTTTTTAGATTGATGCCCTCCAACAATAGAAGTGTAGCACTAGTATGAGTATGTAGATTGCCGATTTCCCATCTCATTTCCCAGTGACATATATGTAATGCTTGTACATACATTATTTGCAACATGAATCGTTCCTTGAGAGGTCCATGATGGTCTTTACAGCTGCCTAGACCTTTTCAGTGAGCTAATGTGGTCCTGCATATTCATGGCAACGCGTTGGAATGATGCACAAACCGGGCACGTGATGGCATTCACTTCTTGAAATCAATAATATTATTCACACGCCCTTGTCATGTTCAGCTGAGCTGTAATGCAGTGCATAAACATATTACATGTCCGGGTATATCATAGTTTGATGTAAATGCAACGAAGTGTGAGCTGTGAATAGTGCAAGGACCAGAAACAGTTCTCACAACAATCTAAGGACTGAAAAACTTTATCAGGGCATCTCCAATTCTCCAAGCAACAGGTCCTAAAAGTGGTTCTCGCTTTCCACGCTGTAGTGAACATATCAAATCTTAAGCGCTGGTGTTTACGGATGACCTAGTGGAGTTTTTCCACTATGATATCAGAACTTTTACAAGGGGAATTCACATGTGTTGAACTATCCATGGAATAGTTTATTTTCGTTTTGAATCATCCCAATCTTCCATGTATCAAAAGGAAGCATGCATGCTGTTACTGAACTTTGCATATTCTTTGCTGGCATTACATGTTGCAAAATGTTCCTAAGGTTTTCATAAAATATACAACTTCACCATGGTGACCCCAGAATTGTCTTCTTCCTCTACATTCTCCTTTGGTTGAATTTTTGCTTCACACATAAGTAGAAGCAGCAGATCAACAGACTACAGGCACAGGCTGACCCAGGGACACTCCATTTTCCATGGAACTGCACTAAGGCAGACATGAAGCTTGACCCAGAACACTCCATACAGCAGCCACATTCCAGTAGTAAGTAGTAACTGAAAACATTCATCAAGGAAGTTTTTTAGCAGTGCTGTAATCAAAAGGCAACAAAAACGTCTAGGCATCAAAAACCAGAATGTACCGATACAAGAGAAGTATGTGATAAATAATATCCAAAATACTCTTGAAAAGCTATCAAATTGCCTTACAAGCATACACGAAGAGAAAAAGAAGATTATATGTTGGGGGTTGTTTTACATATAAATTCATGTAAAGCTGGGCATACATAGAGGACAAATGAACAACAACAGAAAGGCCAAAGCTATTCTCTCAGCTCATGGAATAATTTAGGATAAGCTGAATTTATTCACATTTCTTTTGCTACAATATAATACTTGTGAATATGAGAGTTGTGCAGACCCAACACATACCAAAACATCAGGAATCCAACAATAGGAACACGGGGTTGCTGAATACGCATCCCTCCACATAGGAGTTTGCAGCCTTGCACCACAATGGTCTAAGCTCTCAGCAACAACTTTTAGGATGCTTAGCACATATAACCATGGAAGTGCTTCTTGAAATCTTCATACAAGATATAAAAACGT
This sequence comes from Oropetium thomaeum, assembly GCA_001182835.1. Taxonomy (NCBI): domain Eukaryota; kingdom Viridiplantae; phylum Streptophyta; class Magnoliopsida; order Poales; family Poaceae; genus Oropetium; species Oropetium thomaeum. Next base: position 1,637,184 of record LFJQ01000047.1, on the reverse strand, counting down.
ATTTCAGGTATGGAACATATAGGAAGAAAAAATATTCAAACGTAAAAGGACAGAAAAATAAGGGAATTATGTTGACTTGCTAACAAACTAGTGAAGTACATATTTACATACCTTCAAGTTTGTTCAACCGGCAGTCTTCGATGGTTTTCTGTGCTACAATAGCATCTTTAACCTGAGTTGCATGAGGCATAGCTTTTGATCTATGACACACAGATAGAACTCAATTTGAAGAATCCTTCCGACGATTAGGGTGCCATATGAACCTTTCTAGCTGTCTGCCGACAGGACAGGTACTGCATTTCCTTAGTTGGATCCGCTTTTTCTCTCTCGTGCAGTTGTTCCTTCCGGCTATTTATTCAGTCGTCAATCAGCCCGTGAAAATTTTGTTGCTTATTCAGTATTCATTCTTGATCAACCTTTCCAATAGCCTCAAGTATAGATGAATATGTAATGAGGTCATATTCTAACCCCAACACATTCATCTCTTTCATCAGCTTAGCTGCCTCCTCAAACATGCCAGCATGACTCAAGGAACTAAGAACAGTATTATAAGAGACAGCATCCGGTTTTATTGCAGACTGTTTCATGTTATAAAGCATCTCCATTGCACGATGAGGTCCCCCTGTTTTAGCCAGACCATTCAGGATAATGTTGTATGTATTAATATCAGGAGTACACCCATGCTCTTGCATTCGTCTCATTGTAGTCAGAGCTTCATCTAGCATGCCAGTTCTTGCTAATCCAGACATGAGAGCATTGTAAGCATAAACATTAGGAGTGCAGCCGAGTTTGTTCATCTCTTCAAACAGATTTATAGCGTCATCAAGCCGTCCAGCCTTTCCTAAGTGTTTTATCATAACTGCATAAACACGAGCACTGGAGGAGCCACAGTTTTCTTTTAGTTCCTGAAAAAGTTCACATGCAAGATCATAGCGTTTAGCTTTTCCAAGGGCATCAATCAGGCTGCAATATGCTGCTGGACATGGAGGGAAGCCCTTTTCATCCATCTCCTCCAGTAGCATCATGGCCTTTTCGATCCTGTTTGTCTTGCAGAATCCATCAATCAAAATGGAATATGTGAATGAACTGGGTGCGATACCACTTCCCTTCATTCTCTCAAACCATGATGGAACTTCAGAAGCATGAGATTTTGATTCAAAAAGTGCTTTTATTATCACATTGTATGTCACTACGTTTGGGATGCACCGCAGGTTTCCCATATCCTGAAACAACTTCATAGCATCATCCAAACGACCAGCCTTGCCTAAGAAATTTATCATATTATTCATTACTACTGTGTCTGGTCTGCAGCCTTCTCTCTGCATTTCATGGAAAGAGTGATATGCTTCGTCAATTCTCCCAGCTTTACCAAGGCCTCTGATCAACTCTGTGTATGTAAACACATCTGGCCTGCAATACTGATACTTCATCTCCTCAAACAAACTCAATGCTCCATGAACATCATCCAATTTGAAGAACAAAGCTATCAGCATGGTATATATCTTAGCAGTTGGCTGCATTCCGTTCTCCTTCATCTCATTCAATAACTGAATTGCTGAATCACGGCGATTGAGTTTGCAGAAAGCAGAAATGAGTGCACTGTATGTCACAGTGTCTGGGAAGCAATGACCCTCATTACTCATCTCATTGTATAGTTCATAGACTTTCTCATATTGTCCCTCATGCATCAACATGATAATCATGCTGTTATATGCCTGAGAAGTTGGCTGACACTTTCGGGCCTTGATTTGGTAAAAGATTGCAATTGCCTTGCTCATCATCTTAGCATTCCCCAGCATCCGGATCACCTCTGACAGCTCTGTCGGTGTGACAACACAAATGGGGTTTCGTACCATTTCCTGGATCATTTTCCACATCTCACCAAACTGCTCCACTGCCTCCAAACAACGTATCAATGCCATGTAGGTGGATGTATCATGCTCATAATTCCTCTTCTTTGCAGACCATCTGAAGAATTGCATCTTCACATTGACCCCAACATCAGTTTTCATAACCTCCCGTACCAACCAGTGATCAACTCTAAGCATGAGAACCTCAAGTGCCTTCTCAGCATCAGGCCCCCACTTAAAAATCTTCAGGATCCTAATGAACCTTTCATCCAAGACACGAATGGAATTCGTGCACCTCGGCACCATTTCTGCTATTGGTCCCTCGTTCCGACTAGGTGGGGGGCGGAACATCTGAACAATCTCATTTTCTGAATTGATTCAACAAACAAAAATGAAAACGTCACTGAAAAAGTGCCACTCATTGGAGATCAGTAATTTAAAAAAGGAAAAGTGCATAGTACATTGCACATACTTTTTTCTTCCAATCTACTACTGCAAAATAAACAATGCATCTTTCATATTCAATAGCCAAGCCAGAATAAAATGTTACCCTACTCAAGATCCCACCTAAAGATGATTTAAACCTATATTTTACAACTAATAGAACACCTGTTGCCAATTCCCGCAAACTCCAACAGATATGTGTTGCCTGTCAGTAAAACTCCCTTTTCAGTGACATTTTGAAAGTTCGTAATATTTTCCTCTACATTGGGTATAGCAGCTAGTTCAAAGCATCGTTATCCCCAAGCTAGTTAGATTCGGCAGAACATCACAGCATAGGCAATCTAGCCCCAATTAACTACCAATATAGAAAGTTTAGGTCTACCACAACTTAAATCCGAACCGTTTCCAGCGTCATAGCTCCAGTACCATCAATATTGGTTTCGATTCGGCATAAGCGCCAGGTATCAGATAGCTCTCAATCAACCCAGTCCCGTTAACACGCCATTCCAAACCTAAACGACTGCTGAGCACATCTTTGCACTTATAGAGCACAAACACTCATCACAAGTTGTCAGAAGCGCGAGAACAAACCCGAAATTGGGAAAGAGAGACGCGCGTCACCTGTTTGTTTCAGCCTTCGCTCGAGGCATGTAGACGAGGAGATCCCCCGGGCAACGATGAAGCGAGCGGCGCGGCGCGCCATTCCCGGCCGCCCGCGGCAGCAGTGGCGGCGGCGCGTAGAGGAGAGACGGGGTCCCAGTCAGTGGAGTACAGCACACTGGACGGTGGGTCCGCTACAGTTGGAGGCTTGAGGAATCGGCTAATGGGTTGCGGCTCGGATTGGGCCATATTTTATCGACCCGGCCCATGAAGGGTGCTGGAATTCTCTCGAGCAGCTCGTGTCGCACGACGAGGGTTTAGGGAGCAGCGGATTCCGGTGGTCAGCTCTCGACTTCGCGGCCGTGACGCCATCCTCTCTGCTCGCCGCCGGCGCTCTAACCTGCCGTCGCGATGCCTCGGTAAGTGCTTCTATCTTCTACACTTAGGTAGCAGCGCGGTCGGGGGTCGGGATGGGGATTAGGGCGGTAGGTTTGGATTTGAAACCCTAGATCACCCGCTCGATTAGAAAAGCATTGTGTGATTCTCTGATCAGCTCGAAGAACCGTCGACTGTGGCATGATTTGGGGTCCTGTTAGCAAAAAACCGAAGGAGTACTCAACCTGCTTGTGTGGCACTGCATATTGATTCCGCTTGTGCTCAGTTTTTCTCTCATTCTTTGCTCGCAGGTATTATTGCGACTATTGCGACACCTACCTGACCCATGACTCGGTTAGTACCTCTTCCTCGCCCCCCTTCAAGGCTGGTCATGAGTATCTGTTTCTTTAGTTTCATTATAAGTTTATTTGGAATACATGCTACTGATGAGTATAAAGTTCGTGTTGACATATGCCAAAGGAAAGTTCCGTGTAATGAAATCTTTGTTCCCTTATCTTGGTTTGGAAGGTGTTATGTTTTATTTCTGATTGATTTCATAAGAGTCTTTGTGCCAATTGGTTTCATATGTATTCATCTTGGTGGCTCAATTCAATTTGTTGACCACCTGTGTTGTGTGTTCCTTTGATTAAATTGATGCTCAGCTAACTCTTCAGGAGACTGGTGTAACCTTCTTTGTATAACATATCATACAATCTATGCACTTGAAGGCACCTCTTGGTCTAGATATAAAATTTGCAATGGAATTTTTTAAAATTGCAACCCGGTTGCTTTTCTTTATATCAGTCTGGTCTTCTTTTTAGACTGTCAAATAGCATAACAGTGACTTGATAAGAATTGCTTTTGCTGCTGTTTGTACTTCCCTGTATTTTTGTATTGCTGATATGGGAGTTAACTACTTCGTAAAAATTGCTACAGCCCTCTGTCCGCAAGCAACACAATGCAGGGTACAAACACAAGGTATCATTATATTCTCGATTATCCTGTTGTTCCATTTTATGTTTGGTTTCTGTATACTCATTAAAATGGTTTTGAGTATTCCTTATCTGGATCTTTTTTAGGCAAATGTGCGAAACTACTATCAGCAATTTGAGGAGCAGCAGACACAAAGCTTAATTGATCAAAGGATCAAGGAACACTTGGGCCAAGCTGCAGCTTACCAAGTCGGTGCTCCATTCAACCAACATCTCATGTCACTCCCAGGAGGTGTGGCGCGTCCTCCTCGTCTTCCGATTCTACCCACACCTTTCATGCCACCTGGTGCTCCATTGATGCCTGGAGTTCGGCCTCCTATTTTGCCAACTCCTGGCGTTCCAGGTAACACCTCTTAATTTTGTTATCATTCATGTTTCAAGTATATTCCTGCCCCCAACTTGTTTGGGACTAAAAGTCTTAGTTGTTGTTATTGCATATTACAGTTACAAGTATATATGTAATATAACGTCTTATCTTAGTTTGTATGACATGAAGGAATTCCTGACAATTTTTCATGACCATATATGCTTTGTTCAAACATTTATTTATCTGTTATTGCTTTGTTGGGTACTTGATCATTTTTGTTTGCTTATGGTTTTTGAGGCATTGCGTAGGAATCCTGTCCTGTCCCCAGTGCCATGGCATGAGGCACTAAGGCGTGCCCCCAATGCCACGGGACAACATGATGCCTCAAAAACCATGCATTTGTATACCACATGCTGGTTAATTACATGATTAGGATTACCGCAGCATCAATATTCTTGGGTTTCATTTTGTTTTCATCACATTCTAATTCATAGTTACAAGTAACTTTATGAAACTTTGAATGAGCCTCAACTACCATTGTACGAATCAGCATGGAAGGAACCTGTCTGAAGAAAATAAAGACATACAAACTCTCCTGTTCAGAATTTTTGGAATAGCTCTTGTTATTATCGCAGCTGAAACTGTGTGATTGACAAGTATTTAGGTGTGAATCAAGAAAATATAATATTCTGATTCTTTTATTTAAATTTATATCAAATGTGATGTTTTTAGATGGATGAATGCCATCTTTCAATAGTTAAGCAGCTAAGTTTTATGTAACTGCATGATGCTCTTGATATGATGTTGTTTATCATGGTCATTACATCGACAGAAAATTATAGGCATCCTTGACCTGGTAAGCTGCTGTCATATTGTAGTTTACTAGGCAATAGTTGAAAGTTGTAAAAGGAAGTCTAGATGTACTGTTGAAACTTGAAACGAGCATGGAGCTAGATTTTTATATTGTATTGTCAACTTGCTTAGCTGGACTGGCTGGTGAACTTACTCCTGAAAATGTTCCATTTACAATTTTTCAGTCCCCCTTAAGCTTTCAATACATTTCATTCCTTGAGACGAACAAAAACATCATTTTGTTTAACTACTTTTTTCAAATGCCTGTCAGGTTATCCTGGGGCTCCACCAACCATGCCGCAACCAGGAGCACCACCTGGTTCCATGCCACAACCAGGAGCACCACCTGGTTCCATGCCACAACCAGGCGCACCACCTGGCTCCATGCCTCAACAAGGCGCACCACCTGGTTCCATGCCTATGCAGATGGCACCCCTCCCAAGGCCTCCAACATTACCACCTCCCCCGACATCTGGAGCCTCTGGTGCTCCCATGCCCAACAGCGGGGCACCTCCAGCCATGTACCAAACTAATCAACCACCGCCTGCAGGCCCTACTTCTGGTGCTCCTCCAGCTCCACCGACTGCCCCACAACCATCATTTTCCTACTCACAGTCATCTGAAGGCACCCACTGATTCACTTCCTCAGGCACTCAGGAAGCATATGAAGTGAAGTGAGGCACATAAAGGTTGCCCTTGAAAAGTTGATGCCGTTATCATCCAACTGATATCGTTTTTGTATTGCTATTTGAATTTGAGCGTTTGTTAAGAGAAGCTGCTGCCCGTAAGTTTATTAGGCACATTTGGGGGCAGTATTCTAGTTGATGTAAGTTTATAACTTTGTAATCGACAAAGGTTCATATTGTTTTTTAGAAGAGACTTGGAAGTCAGTGGTTTCTAGTCGTGGCATACAATATTCTCTCTATTTTTTTTCTTTTTTAATCAACAGCTTAACCTCAAATGTTTGCATATCATACAATGTACTCTCTCCGTTCATTTTTTTTATTTGCTTCCAATTGTGAAAAAAGGAAGAAATTCATTTCAGGTCAATCTGATTTTCGATCTTTCAAGTCAAAACCGGGTGTGATTTTCACGGGAGCCTGTTCCCTGTTTGAGGTCCATTATACTTTGTCCTAAAAAGGTTGTTAAAACCCCCCTATATGGTTTTGGATGTCCACTACATATAGGGGGTCGGGGGGAGAGCTGCCCACCTTCTGCCGGTACTTTTGTCACTGTCATGTACTTCCGTGTGTACTTCCGTTTGTTAAGAATGGAAGCTGAGATATATTGAAACCGTATGTTTTAGCCCCTTGTGGTTTGGAGAGCGGCATTGACTGATATTTTTTCTAGCAGCCTCATGTCAGTGTCGCCGGTCGGAGAGACATTGTCAATTGTTACGGGCCTCCTCTCTTTTTTGTCGCGCGCCCAGTTCATCGGGATCTCGTTGGAGTTCAACAAGCTGATCCAGTTTGGGACGCTGCACCTTAAAAATAACGACCTCACCGGTGAGATCTCCAAATGCGATCGGCTCTGCTGAGCCTCTTAACCCAGCGAAACCGTGCTCATGCTAGACGGATCAGACCGACACCTTAAAATCCGCCAGAAATGCGTCCATCTCTATCTCGTGTGCACGTTGGCACGCGGCCTCGCCACACCATGGTGTTCCTTCCCGTCAGATTGTTTTATTTTGGCTTGGAGGTCCAAGATGTTGAATAGAGCTCGCCACTATCACCATTCCGGACAATGACCTGGTTCACGGACACCTGCTACCTCACTAGAGGCTTCTTTGAATACGCGCGAAGCTGTTGGGCAAACGTTGATCAAGCCTGCTTCCTGTCACCCTTATCGTCGATCTTTCTTCTTCTGTGAGACACTGAGGTTAAGGACCTCGTCCTCACGTTTCTCATGTCACTAAGAGCGCACTGGTGTCGTGCTCATCACAAATCATCGTCATTTTGGGCAGCGTGCTCGAATGAGCACTCCGTGCTATGGATGAGCTGTCGCTTTATCCGGATCTTTTGTGACGGGTGTCGGGTCTGGTATATGGTAAAATTGATACCATGGTGTGGCCAGGTGCTGGTTGCGTGAGAAAGAAGAAAGATGACATGACATTCCTTTATGTAGGTTCCATATGCATGCGTGAGTCAGGTCAAACGAAACCATTGTGAAAACCACCCAAATCCATATCAATAGTTAAGTACCTTATATAATTGATTGTAACTCAAAGAGGTAAAATTCAAATAGTTAAGGTACGCGAAATGGACTTCTTTCATAAAAAATTATTTAAAATGATGTTAATAGTCAATTGTTAAGTAAAATGAGTCGAGAGAGAGTAATATTGTCATTTGTCACCTTATGACTAGGAATTCTTGTAAATGTTTTAGGGCCCGCTTAAATTAAAGCCAACTCAAACAACATTTTTTTAATAAACTATTTATAAGAATAATTAATAGTGCATTATCAGTTTTATAATTTTGTTTCTAGACAAAGTACCAACTTCCAAGGGTAAAAGGTATTATTTGGAGCTTTATGATAAAACAATGTAGAGCTAAAGTTGTTTCTTAGGTTTGCTTCGCTCTAGTTTGTGAGACGTCTGACTAGTTGTTTTTGCCTTTTTTGAGTGGGGGGGGGGGGGGGCATATGCCCCTATCTGCAGCATCAATAAGACAAATGAGAGCCGTGAAAATGGAGTTCTCAATGGTAAATTTTATAAGTGTAAGTGGAAGCAATCAAGTTCACATTAGCAAACTTTATACATGGAAGCACTTGGTTGTCATAGACGAAGTCACGTTTACACCTGCCTTGTGAGGGGTTCGATTGCGGTGTTGCTGAGTAGTTCCTCCCATTGACTTTGGTGGCCTTGCTGCAGGTGCACTTCATAAAAGCAGGAGTTGACTTGATTCCTCCCACTAACTAGGTAAGATTTACTTTCTTTCATTTGTACTGAATTCTAACTTGTTGTCATAAATCATGGATGAAAACAGTCTATAATGTGTCCATTAATAATTAAAAAGAGTATTCAAGATTCAGTACAGACCAACTCATGGATGAAAGAGAAAGTACTATATGATTTGCTCAGTTGTGTAGAGTTCTAATATTACAATGGTGATGGATATACGGAGAATACTATAAATTACTACCTCTATTTTCTATTGTTGATGCTTTTTACTATAGCTTAGCCCTTGCGGTGAACCAGAGGGAGTCTTCATCATCATCACTCCTTCCTCCCTCACGAAGTGCGTTACCGATGTCCCGCATGGGAGGACCACCTAAGAAGCATCAGCCGTCTTCGTTGGGTTGGTAGTGATATAGTCACTGCAACTGTTAGCTTCTTGCCTATAGCTTTTGTGTATTGAACAAATGTACGGAGTGAGGGGAGGAGGGCGTGTCCCCCAATTGGGACGCTGCGACGGTTGGGCTTCTGGCCCAATGCGAACATTTTGTTGTCATTTTCATTAGAGGTTTTCCAAGTTACTCTTCTCAAGTATAGTCAAAGTTGGCTCAAACAAATAAAGTATAAAGCACATGTGCGTCCTCAGCAAGCTACTGACATTCAGGCAATCTGTTACAAATCACATATAGATATATAATAATGTACAGACCAACAGCTATGTAGTATCAGCCAGAACAAAAACAAACAGGCTCCACTAGTTCGGGTTTCAAGGTTCCATCTTTGTTTTAGTTCTGTTTCTTGTCTTTTGGTGGAGCTCTGGGAATCTTGCTCAGGACCTTGGCGTCCAGGACCTTGTACTGCTTTCCGAGCTCTGTGTGTGCCTTTGCAGCGAAATCGTCCACCTTGTCCTGGTACTTGTGGTACAGTATTGGCACCGTGTGGAGCATCAGGACCGCTGTTTGGAAACAGGTGCTGTTAGTTAATTACAATAGGAGCGTGAAGAATCATAACAACAGAAGTTTTGGACATTAGATTCATTACCAGCATATGTCAGGGTAAGCAAGTCACATAGGCTTCCAATTTCTGAAAGAATCCAGAGGGCGACGATCACCTGAAACATTGGAACACTGATTAATGAAGTTTTCGAACTGTGTCAGTTAAAAGAAAGAAAAAAGGAACCGATTCGTTTACATACCCCTAGGAACTTCATCAGGTCGTGGCCCATAGCGATCTCCCGAAGCAAGCCAAGTGCTCGGTTGACGTCAGTACGCAGTGCCAGCGCAATGTTCACAGCAAGGTCTTCAGATATCTGCACTTCGGGAACATCAGGAGGACTCCTGAATTGAAATGAATGGAAGTTAGCAAAGCTTGTCATTGTCAATTAGCACATTGCATGCAATTCCAAGTGCTTATTGCTCACTTCTTAATGAAGACAGTGGCATTGGACCACAGGAACAAGATGATCAGTGCACCAATGAGGACGTGAGATATCAGAGTCAGAAGATGGTAATCAACAACTTCAAACAGAATCCATAGGACTGTTGCACCGCCAATGACTGCAGCAGAGATCTTCTTGTCTTTCCACAACAGGACGTCAGCAGCTTTACGGAGGAATACAGTGGAGAAGTCGATTAGATAGAAACAGAATGAAAGCACTAATAATTTAGATTATTATGTGATTGTTACTTTTTTTCCTCAAATACATAGGAGAACTGCGTATATTTAGCTCTTTGCAAATATTAATTTAGATTATGCAATACTAATATGGGTTATTTTCCAAAATAAAAACTGCGCACACATAAAACTAGGTTATTTTCCAAAAGAAAAACTGCACACACACAAAACTGAGGACAGAATTCCTGTCCTGCTAAGCAATCAAATCAAAAGAGCAAAGCACAGGGAAGGGGGGGAAGCTCCAGAAAGTTCGTACTTTTACCACCGCCGAGAGCCCTGTGCACGTCCTTGTCCTCCCCGGCAGGCCAGAACCACCGGCAGGGATACCTCTCCTCCGAGGCGCCGCTCTTCGGCGAGCCTGCGGCAGCAGCGACAGGCACCGCCTCCGTTGGTCCAGCCATGGCTTCGATCACCAGGTGGTGGAGGCGGTAGCTGCTCTTCTCGTCCTCGGTGCGCTGACGCGGCTGCTGCTCTGCTTTGCTTTCCCTTTGTTCTTTGCTTCCCACCCTCGTTGGCTCGTTCTGCTTCGGCCGGGTGTTCTTTGGCTGACGAAACAGGGGAGCCCGAGTGAAGCGGGGATCTTCTGCGGCGCGGGTAGCGTGCCGTCCACAAGTTACGTGGCAGGCAGTGGTTTCGTGTACACAACTTCCGTGGCAGCTCAAAAACTTCTGGATTTATTGGAGTTCAAACCCAATTCACGCCGAAAATTCTGCATAGCAAACGGACTCGAAAATGGAACTGCTACTCTTTTTACTACTACTATTCCTTTTTCTAGAAATGAATATAATGCCGGGCACACAACAAAGGCTGACTTGCTCGTGATCCCCGTTCGCCAGCTCCAAAAGACGGTGATCATGGCATCAAGCTAACACCTTCACCTGCCATGTGTTCGACTGACTGTTCATACTGTATAATCGTACGTGGGGCTCGTTTTCTTAGCCCATTTCTCGGCAGCAAAGTTCTTAGTAGTACGGTATAGTTGGTCTAATATTCTGAGCAAGATGCAGAGCATTGTCGCAACCATACGAATGTTGAACCAGCGGAGTATTATAGGCTGACAATACTGTCATCGCGTATTATTTGACATCAGCAATCATACGTGGACGAAGCTCATCAGAGTTTACTGCAACCAGACACGCTGCATGCATCTCTGCTCGCGGATCGACAAGTTGGCGACGGCGACCACGGCGGTGCAGTTCATCTCCAGCGCGACGCGCCGCCGCACCGCGCCGCCCAGCACGGCGACGTGGCCGTGCACCCGCGTGGCCGTGGTCACCTCCACGGCGCCGGCGGCCACGTCGCGGAGGAAGCTGGGCTCACCGACGAGCGCGCCGACCGCCAGGCCCACCGTCACGTTCATCCGCACGGTGCGCCGGGCCGGCGCCGTCCCCGGCGGGCCCGCGGCCCGGCCTACCAGCCGCCCGCCGTAGTACACCGACGTTTCCGTCGGGCCGTACCACAGCGCCGCCGCGTTCGGGTTCCGCACCGACACGTCCGCCACCACCGTCAACGGCGCGGGGTCTGTGACGGAGATGGCGTTCATCGTCATCACGGGCGCGTGGACGCGGTACACCGTTAGCGTCACGGCGAGCGTGCCGGCGGCGATGAGGATGCTGGAGATGCCGCAGGCGAGGAGCGCGCAGTTGAGGCGGAGGCACGGCTTGACGACGACGGCATTGTTGGCGTCCATGGCACGAGCGGAGTGCCGATGGCAGGGGTGGTTGGAAGAGAAGAACGGCGGGTGAATGATACTAGTAGGGAAGAGTGGTAAGTAGCAAGTGCTTTGATCATGGTACTTCATACGGGGTGAATTTCCTAATTAAGTAAGGGTTCTTTTGTTTTCTCGCTTCACGACGACATTGCAAGGATCTGAGGAGATAGAACCACACATAATCATTACAGAAATATATTTTTTAAAAATCTCATTTGTGCACCGTATAATCAACAAGCTCATGTACTGAAGATCACGATCAAAAGGGCAAGATGCAAAGTGCTCGGTGGAATGCACCATCTCATGCTATTATTACTTTGATCGATGACATACTAGTAGTAATACACAACATAAGACAGGTGAGACAGTGAGCGGCCCTGTACTAATAAGATGTCAATAAAAAGGAAATTACACTTGTTACAAACAGCTGCACCAACAAATGCCCGATACATACATCACCCGCCATCTAAATTATCACACCCCCGGTGTTCTGTGAACTCTTTATGAAACAGTTGCCTGGGTACGCTGCCCCAGACCCATATACCGCAGCCCTATGCTCCCTTTCAGCATGATGAATAATGTACACGACTCATAATCTCCTGTTCCTCTCCCTATTCCAGTCACCTGCAGATCCTAGAGACGATGTCAGTGTTGCTTTCCTCAACTTCTGCTGATTTTCGTACTCCTTCTCGAGCCGCGCCTGCGACGATACCTGGCTCGGAGGAAGCCTTCCACCATTGCCATGGGGTTGCCTCGGGTCGAGCATTGATACCCTCTCAGACCTGACAGGAGATGCACTGTCTTCGATAGGAACAGGCCACCTGATAGAACCCTTACCAGGGTTATTCATCAGGCGTGCAGAATCATTCTTCCTGTCAACTATTTTCTTGGAAGAGTGATTGTTTATGTTACGGGCAACATCACTATTTCGAGAACCCGATGAGCTCTCGGCTGTACCAAATGGGGATGAGGATTTGCGCGCCTTCATCACCTTTTCAGACGGCGATTTTGGCCACTTCATTGGCCCGTTGCTGTAGCCTTGGGCACCCCACTGTTCAGTGTTCCTTTTCATATCACATAAGATCTCAGCAGCACGCAGTGTCCTCGGTGATGCTGCTTGGGAAGACATCACAAAGTCATCAGAACTATAAGAATTGAAAATGTGAAACGCCAAACAAATGACCTAGAAATAGTAGTACTACTGCAGAATCATGAAGAACCCAAGATGTAGAGCATGCTAGGAAATCGTTACCAATATTACTTAACTGACTGTCTTGCATTTGAACACGGGCAGATACATAACTTCATAAAAAGGAGTTAAAATTTTGTAGGTCATCGGTACAATGCTCACAAATCACTCCTAAAAGCTCACACAGATAAAGGTTATCCATTTAAGTTTATAGCAGTGTTTCAAAAAGTGTTGCCTAGAATCCCCATCCCTAGGTGTGTACCGTCACTATGCAGAGCATATTCATGAGCTTACGATAGGAATTTCTACCAATTTTGCCTATGCATAGCCATTATATATAAGAATATCACTCTACATTTAAACCTAGGATTGTCTAGGTGGACTTAGAGCATGTTTGGATTGTATACTAAGATTAGGCAGCCACAGTTTTCATTTGGTTGTTTCCACAACCGAGTTGCCTAACTTCTTAGTCATCATGGACTGAATTCTTCTGCCACATTTGACTAAGCTTAGTTGGTCAATTTTCTTGCCACAAGTGTAGCAAGATTACTTTTAGCCACCTTAAGAATGTTTGGAAAACTTAGTCGACAATCAAACAGGCACTTAGGCACTAGTCTGAACCCCACCACTGACCTAGCCTCTAGTGGCTTTAAGCAACTTCAGTTTGTCAAAGTAATCTGCAAACTAAAGAAAAGTTGTTCCTTGATAGACTTCAGTGTACCTTGAGGTGTTCTTAAAAATGAATCCTCAGTGCCATGCTTCTGGAAACCATCTGATAAATCACCATTCTCTAGGTGCTGCCATTGTTGAGAACCATGAGAAGTACCAGTTTTTCTTGAGTGAATATTATGTGCAAGTGATCCAGAAGTTGATTCTGTGCCACATAAATTATGCCGTCCTTCAAATGAATCCATTATAGATAGTTTTACTGCATCCATCTCTTGAAGAAGATCACCAATTTTATGAACAGACGAATCTTCATCATCTAGAGGAGTGAGACTTGATGCAACTCTCACCCACTGCCATTGGGAGTTACTCCTACTTGACCCATGTTTACCAGAGTCAACATTTGGTCGATAACCCCCAGACTGTGAGTGTGACCAAGGAAATGGTGGCAAACTAGCTCCATGTGCTGTCACAGAAGGTGTATCAGGCTTAATTGTATCTGAGCTCTCGCCTCCAGGTGAGAAAAGAGAGTCCAGATCCTGTCCTTGGAAAAGTGTTAAACAGCTTAGGATATCTTTCGGAGGACGAAGTGAAGTATCCCGGATATTGATTCGTGAAGATTCCTGGGTATCATTAAAAAGGAACCAAGAAATCAGTGAGATGCTTATACAGGCATGATAACGGTTGAAACACTATCAAATATCAATTCCAAACACCTTAGTCGAGGGTGGCTTGTCACCACATTGCCCTTTGACATCACAGCTAGTATTGCTTGCTGAAGGAAACTTAGGGCTCAGGATGAGATTGGCCTCTTTTCCATAGCTGTCAATGTCAGAAAGCATGGAAAAGGCTATTTTTAGAGAGATTAGGAGGTCTTCTTTGGAGCGCAATACCCTCTTTCCTTTTTCTCTTCCTAAACTGGAATACTTGTAAGTGCCATTGAGAAGTTCACTCAATGATAGGTTCTCAATGTGATCTGTGATGTCACGGATATCAGATTTAAGGCCATGTGCCCCTGAATAAACATATCAAACTCAACAAGTCAAGACGAAGATACATTGACAAAAAACTTGGGGTGCAGCGTGCAACCAAACACTGAACAGCTACCATGGTTTTCTTCCGTATGACATGACATTAGTCACATTGTAAATATTATGCATACAATGAAATAAAGAGAGAAGTCAACATGCAAATACTGTGTTGTAATGATGCAGAATCCTATAAGTGCAGGGGGGATATAGTGCTAAATAACAGTAGCATGTTTACTGAATGAAAAGCAATAGAGAAGAAATGATGAATCACCAAAAAGGAAGAACGGAAGCTCAGAAACCTTAAATGAACAAAAAAGGGATTGAGATAGCTCAGAGAATCATATCACAACCATGAGTACTGCCAATCGTTGTGGGAGAGTAAAAAAGAACTATAAAACGAGTTCGGTAGAACAACAAGGTCAGCAGACACTTTCTATCCAGAAATATTAAATGGCAGATGGAAGAAAAGAAACAGTATAGCAAGGTTCGACTGAACTTTAGTCCCAAGGAGATAATTTCAAATGTCCTGACCATGAAGTAAGAGAGCAATCATGAAGAATACAGAGAAGATAAAGAGCCACATAAGCAATATAATTGCTACAAAGATATTCCATTCACCTCAAGTCACACAATTGGGAGAGTAACCATCTCGGTGAATGCCACATACAAGATGTGAAGAGTAAACAGACTAAGATTAGCATCTACTAGTGCAGCATTGAATGATAAATAATTGAACAAAAACAAGCACGATGCTGATATATCAAGAGCTAACCTTCCTATAGATGTAAAGTATGTAATGCGTAGAAAAAATGTGGCATTACACATACACCTATACACTAGGGTCCTATATCAGAAGCCAGTGAAAAATAACTAGAAGAATTCGCTAAGAAATAAATCACGATGTAGCTGCAACCAGTTACAGTTACTACATACCAAGAACGCTGTTTCCCAAGAAACCAGAATCAAAATTTGCTAAACCAGCCTTTGATGAGAAACAGTCATATTTTGATCTGACACCAGACCTAACATTCTTCTTATCAATTCTCTTTGCATCTGAAACACGCTTCTGCTTGAGCAACCGAGATTTTTCTGTGTATAATTAGGATAAGTACAAAAGGTATTTATTATCAGAATATCAAACCAAACAGTAGCATGGCCATTAAAGTGAGTTGTATAAAAAAATAGCAAGATGGATTAAAAAACATGCTGCCAAGTTTATATCAATAAAAATCAATGGACAGTTACCAGAGTAAATGGGACATATTTTCCTTTAGTGAGGCTACAAATCAGATACATGATGAACGGTAAATCCAGTCATTTACATGACAAGAGCTCACTAAAGAACTGTTAGTCAAGTGACGCATACTGTTAGGCACAATGTAGGTAAGAAGACTCCAAATATTTGGGGGAAAAAAAATGGTGGCGCAAGAGGTTTGGTTTCCTCTCTAATAAATTATTGGAGCAGTGACGGCTTGATGTTAGAATTTGAAGAGTCAATCTGTGTAAAGAATGTGAATACAAGTGAGGCTCCGACGAGGGATAGAAAAGGAATACAGAAACAGCACATCGACGAACAGGGTAATATACATTAGATGCTATACAATGTATATATCATAGCTATCTGAGCAACATAATTGTTTTGTTGTCTCTGATTTCAACATCACTACAACATTATACTGCCAGAATAACAATGCTCCAATGGAGAAGGGCCCAAAGCTCTGATAAGTAAGGGCCATAAAACTCCATGAACTCATCAAGAGAGCCATTGCATGTATAACAAAGCGTTGAACTATAGAGTGAATGAAGAAATAAAAACTTAATAAATTACCAGGTGGTGCGCACTGCAGAAGTTCAGTCCTCTTCGCTTCATTGTCTCTAACTGTTTGTACTGGCTCAAGCTTTGGCCTTTTTGAACAAGGTGGACCATTCAACAACTTTATGGTCTTTTTTGCCACTACCTTGCTATCCTGCTTATGCAAGGATTGGACAGTGTCAATTCCAACAAAATCCCGTTTGACACTGTTTTCGGACTTGAAGCCAAGAGCAAAAGATTTCTGCATGGAGAATTCCAAAGAAGTCTTTTTGCCTCTATAAGATGGATAGCTTTCTGCATTGTGGTTATGCTGCTTCACATCTGCCCATAAATATTTTTGACAGATCAATCACCAGGGATGCAATTCTTTCTTCTAAAAAAAATGCACATAGCATAAACCCTCTATAGAAGATAAAACATGGCTGAAATTCACCTACAGTATATTATCTATCCCAAGAAACATAATAATGTGCTCCCATCGTCTCAAATTTCAGCTCAGGAGCATCACAAATATATTTTTGAAGGTTAAAGTCAATAAGGCTTCCATGCTTTGACCTGCCTGTTGCATTCCTATCTATATAAACTCCCACTAAAATATATCTGCATTCCACAGATATTAAGTTCAATACATTTTTACCATAAAAACGTCAGTAAATGGAACTCATCACATTACCTTTCATATGTAAATTTACTACATTGTGCTAGCGAATTCATGCATTCGAATTTCGTAATATAGTCTACAGTTTAAAAACTTCCATGATATCACCACGTAAGCCAACATAATAAAAAAAAAAAATGAAAAATCATCATGTATTCATGTCACAGGATATCAGCATTTCATCATCGATGGCAAATTCATAAAACATTTATAAAATAAATCTCAAAACAAGGTCCAACTCCAACCAGTAGTATTACACAACTTCCCATCAGCAGATGTGTGAAAATGGTCCACAAAAAAGGTCAGGGAAAATAGGCACTCCAAATGTTAACATAGGCTGAGATTCTGCCAACTCTTGCTCAACAATCCATATAAGCTAAACATCAATAGAATATATCAGCCGATGAACAAAAAAAATCATTTTTTCTGCATGCAGGAATATTAGAAAGGCAAACTTCAAGAACAGAAGCCTACTGAGATCAATAAATAAGTGCTACCTAAACAAATGCCAACTACTATTTGTAATAGGCTTACAGTATGCATAAAGAAAGCAACAATCAACAGATTAATTAAGCTAAAATAATTTCATACAGAACAAAAAGGCAACGCCGGAGTTGCTGACAAACAAATTGGTAAAGACTACAGTAAGAAAAAAGGACTCAGATGAGACAAATAGGCGATCACATCACGTTTTCCAGAAATAAATCAAATTACAGAAAAATTTCTGCAAATGCATCTGAAGCCACATATCCACTTGTCTAGCAACCAACAAAATCGCACACTAAAGTACTGTCATTATTGAGTCAAACCCCTAGCTATCCCATTATTAGGATAAAAGAACAACAACAATAATAATAACCAAGCCTTTTAGTCCCAGATAAGTTGGGGTAGGCTATAGATGAAACAACGAGATCCAACACAAACAAGACCCACAGGCATGCATTAAACAACTACATGGTTATAAGAAAGTAGTGGGTTATTTCACCATATAAAAGCAGAATTTTGTAAGGCAAAAAGGAATGAAAGACCAGGCATGCATTAAACAGCAACAATTTGACCAGAACTACCCAAAGTAAATGGATGCAAGAAAACAATAAGCATATCTCGTTCTAATATGAAAACATATGGGTTTAAAATACTTCTCTTGTAAGCAAAGTTCCCAATTCAACACCACAAAACCATGCAACGGAAAAAGGTACGCACAATCAAATAAAAAAAAAACTTGAAAGCTTGAACAATTTGACAACAAAAGGAAGTAATTGGAAGGGGGAAAGAGAATAGTGAAGATAATATATGATTTGGACCATTCAAGTGCCGCCAGAATCCATGTCAAAAAGGACAGTTACTAATCATACAGAAATAGTAAGAACTATGCAGCCAACCATTCAAGTGCCGCCAGAATTCATGTCAAAAAGGACAGTTACTAATCATACAGAAATAGTAAGAACTAGGCAGCCAATCGCAGGCAGTAAGCACACAAAAAGGGAGGTAACGTTGACGTTACTAATCTAACAAACAGAAAGCAATCACAAGCTGCTAGAAAACAGGGAGCACACTATGCAATCAATCACAACAAGTACAGATCACAAAAGGAGTAAGCAATGAGGCATAATCCCTGGCAACCGAGAGAGCAGCAGAGCCAGCGACACGCGTCATAAAAAAGGGATCTTCGCAACCTACTGGCACAAGATACAGAACAAGTCAACCTGGCTTCTCCATGTGATGCCACAATTCAGTCACACACCTCTGCAACGCAGTTCAAACTCATCTGAGCAACACACCAATTGGCCACAGCAGTGCGAATTCATCCAAACAACACGTGATCGATTGACCATGCAACAATCCAAGCACGGAAATGGAACCACCATGCTCCCATTTCCCTAGGCCATCTCAATCAAAATGGAACTAATAAGTTACCAAACAGAACCAATCAGTCCAGCACAACAATCCAGTCACGGAAATGGAACCACCTTCCTCCCATTTCCCTAGGCCATCTCAATCAAAATGGAACTAATAAGTTACCAAACAGAACCAATCAGTCCAGCACAACAATCCAGTCACGGAAATGGAACCACCTTCCTCCCATTTCCCTAGGCCATCTCAATCAAAATGGTACTAGTTAGTTACCATTTACCAAAAAGAACCAATCAGTCCAGCATCCCTGGTAGGTAACACCGGCAACCGCAGCAGGGAAAACTGATGTACATACCAAAATCAGGCCAAGGGGAAGTCAAACCGGTTCACCACAAGAATTCAAATCACATGCGGTTCTTCCACCACGACCATATGAACGCACCACAACACAAAAAAAAGGGGAGCCCGGAGAGGGTATACCACCACCGTGCCGTCGATCCGCGTCCGCACAGCGTCTCAGAACCTCCCCACCGCCGACTCCGGCGCCTGCCCCGTCGACCCCCTCTGCCGCTGCAGCGGGCGCCAAAATCTTCCCGAACTCCACCTTCGCTGGCAGAGGCAGCTCCACCGCATCCATCCAAGGGGCCCCAAGAGGCCGCACAGCTCAGGAATCCCGCTCCGCGTCACCGCCAAAGCTCCCTCAAATCCGGGCCGTTCCAGGCCGTCTCACGGCCGAATCGGGCCCCAGGGCCCAGCGGGGCCGCGGATTCGCGCGAGATCTGGGGGGGATCGGCGGCCGGCTAGTGTGGTGGCGGCGGCGCAGAAGCAAGGGGAGGAGGCGGAGCTGGAGCAGGGCACGGTGTGGGAGGGGGACATCTAGGGCTTGGAGCGGAGGTGGGTGGGGGTGGGGGAGGAAAGGGAAAGGGAGAGGGGAGGGAGCGCGGAGGTATATATAGTTTTCGGGAAAATACAAGGCGCCAGTGGAGCCCAGCCGTCCGTCCCACGCGCTCGCTGCGAAGCGGGGCAGCTCACTCAGTGTCAGAACCACACAACAGTGAGCTGCACACTGCACTGCGCCACAGCGGCTTGGTTTTCAGGATTTAATCTTCGTTTTCTCAATTTTGTCTTTGGATTATGTTCTGTTTTACTTACTGTATTAATTTATTCTTAGTTGTCGGTCTACTGGGTTCTCGAGGAGTCAGACGATAAACGATAGATCCGGATATCTACCGATAAATATGAGATATTTTCTTTTTGCATTAACTGCTGCTGCTGCTTTAATAAAAGAATTTTGCACATGGGTTTGGTTACTTCCAGCTCAGCGAGTGAGGATATCCCAGAAGGATCAGACGGATTTTAGTGCGTTAGAGAATAATCATGTTTCTAAAAAACATTGATAAGAATAATAATATTAGAGAAATAAAAGATGTAACTTTCAAAAAAAAAACTAAAAAGTAAAAGCCTTAAACAGACTAGCTTATGGGAGGAATATCAAAATAAAGCTAACTTACGGCATGAGCTTTGTAATTAAGTCCAATACTAACGCACCGCTTCATTGGACAATTATACCCTGCAAAACAAAAGGCGTGAAGAAGTTTGCACGACATTGGCTAGACATGCACTTAAAAATAAAAAGGTAAATGTAAAGAAGCGGCGGTGGATCGATTTTGCTGTGCCGAATCTTGTTGGTGGTAGATAGATTTTATTTGTCATCTACTAGTGAATAGGAATACTTTGTAGAGAACAATTGCATTCCCCTTAAACCTTTGTGATTCATAAAACACCGTTGCAAGAGTTGGATTCTGCGTCCACATGCATAACGAGCTCGGGTTAAAGCAACTGAGGGCTGTAGTGAAGAGCCGTTGGAAATCTGATTGGGCACATGGATGTCTGGGTCTCTGGTCCAGCCACTTGCATGTTCTGTTCTGGCCGGAGCCGTCTGGCATGACGCTGCTGCTCGGTGATTGAGCACGGAAGCTTAATTACGGCGCCATATGCCAAACCCTTTTTGACCGTCCAGTACACCGGAAAAAAAAAACGCGTACGTAAGAGAAGATAGAGAACTTACAGGGGGCTTGATGTCACAACTCGTACGAAAATTATTAACAAGTTGCATTTGCTTACACACGGCTCCGTTTAAAAACTGGGCCTAGAAGCAGCCTGTCCGTCGTAATTTCTTTTCCAAACCCATCGCAATGCTAAAATTATTGGAGGCACACAAAGTAGAGGAGACGCGTTCCCTCCACTGAAAAAAGAAAAAACGACAAGCGAGGAGGCGCGTTCGGTTAAGTCCACGGCCACTTTTTTGTGTACTTACGCCATGGGGCCCACGAAAAGCCAAGCAAGTGATAAACCCGTCCCAATCAACTCTCTCACCCATCGATAAACTAGTAGCCAGTAATTAAATCCATGGATCCCAAGCTAGAAAAAAAGAGAGAGAGGATTTTTTTAATACGTACTACTACTGCTACGAGATATAAAGGGTTGGTGTTGGATTGGAGGTGCAGGCAGAAAGATGACGTCAGACATGACGCGAGGTCGCAAATGGAACTGCAACGCAATCAGTTGCTGAATTTTCTGCGAAGGTGATCCATTGACTCCACCGCTCGTCTCTCCGCTGAGAGAGAGAGAGAGACGACAACACGGTCACGGACGGCCGTGCAGGCGGTAATGCGAAAATTAGCACGAGAGAAATTCCAACAAAACATATCCTGGCGATGCCTGCACGAGTGAGCCACCCCGGAATTCCTGATAGCTGTCCATACCCAGAGGTTGGCAGGAAGTCAAGCACGGATGAACACAAACATTGTTTGATACTAGTGGATGAGCTGGTCGGGAACTTCGGGCTGGCTGATTTTTCATCACAAAATTATTAAACTAACTTTTGAACTAGTATGTACTAACTCGACGAGTGTTTTTTTTTTTTTTGTTTTTTTGCTGTGGAGAAGGCCATTATAGAGTATCGGGCGAAAGCCCAAAACTGTGAGTCACAGCAACAATAGGTCTGAATAAATCTAAAATTCGGCCCATGTACCTAAAGCAACGAGCGCACCGGCCCGTGGCATATGGGGCCCTTCTTCCTCTGTCTCTGCTGCTGCTGTTGCTCGCTCGTCTGGAACGTGGAAAAGGGGGAAACGATCCTTGCTCCCTCGGCGGAGGGGAGGGTGTTTGACTCGGATCGGATCATGCTGTGCTGCAGCTCCAGCACATAGAGCTCGGATCGCAGGAGGCTATAGGATCGTTGAGAAGAGAGAGAGAGAGAGAGAGAGAGAGAGAGAGAGAGAGAGAGAGAGAGAGAGAGAGAGAGAGGAGAGGAGGAGGGAGGAAGGGGAGCGGAGCCGCGACGATGGTGCTGGTCCTCGCGCTGGGGGATCTGCACATCCCGCACCGGGCGCCCGACCTGCCCGCCAAGTTTAAGTCCATGCTCGTGCCAGGCAAGATCCAGCACATTATCTGCACCGGCAACCTCTGCATCAAGGTAGGTTTGGTTGCCCTCCCCTCCTCTCCCTGTGTATCCATCCGATCTGGGTGCTGTGTTTTGGGGATCAGCAACAGCGATTGATTAGCTGAAGAATCTTTAATATCATCTGTCATATTTGTAGTTGTTTCGTTCTTGTTATTAAGTGTATTCGTCATATGTCGTAGAAGCTACAGCAACCTGTAAGGCCATAATTACGATGTGACTGCAGAATTGTAGAATGTTACTTGAACTTTTTTGTGATGAGAAATGTATTCAAGGACCATATATAGTTAAAAATGTCGAAGATTTATGAAAACAAATCTATACAGAAGAGTATGTTTGACCTAGATTTAGATTGTCAAAGGTAAATATTTCCCTCCCTAATGGAGCACAAAAATTGGTCTAGCCGAGTCACCTAAATATACCATCGTTTTATGCGGAACATTTTTCCTTGAATAACTCCAATCCTGTGAAGCAGAAATCGACTTCCATCTGTTGCTTATACGTATCATTTTATTTTGCAAAACAAAATGTTACAGCAAAGAGCTTGAAGCTTCTATTATATCATATCTAATGGCATAAAATGTGTCAGGAGATAAAGATTATATTGGCGTGTTGGTAAGAATCGAATTTATTGTTTTGTTTTCTTGCTATGTCAACAATGTCCCATTGAATAATCCTTTTGGAACTAACTATAGTCAAGGAGCAATGCCCTTCAGCATATATGTGAGATATGATGAGCCAATTTGTGTGCATCTGCAACAGCAATAATATATGAGAACGTTGAACACTGACTAGAACTTGCACGAACAAAATGGCTTTTGGATTAATACGGACCACATATTCAGTTGGATCTTTTTTAATAGAAAAGGTTGAAAACGAATTTGCATTCCTTCTTGATGAATTGCTCTATATCCACTGTCTGAAATTTTGTGTTTGTCAGAAGATACAAGATAAGTTTATATTGTAACCTTTCATGTGTTGATGCTCGTTATATGAATACTTTCTGTAGTCCTGCATTGTGAGACTTGGTATTGCATTATTCAACTTGTAATATGACTCCAATCCAGTACAGATGCATTCTTATTTTAATGGAATATTTGCCTACCCCAACTTGTTTGGGACTAAAAGCCTTTGCTGCGGCTGCTGTTTTTGTAGGAAGTTCATGACTATCTGAAAAGCCTTTGTCCTGATCTACATATTACGAGAGGTGAATATGATGAGGATGCTCGGTATCCAGAGACTAAGACACTTACAATTGGTCAATTTAAGCTGGGGCTGTGCCACGGCCATCAGGTTTGCCTTTTACTCAGAATATAATGAGAATTCTTACTTTCATAGCACGATAAACATGATCCCTAATATTACGAGAATTTGAACTTGAACTAACAAGCGACGATAAAAAAAACAGAGGGAGTAGTTCAGTTAAAATCTACAAGGCACAACAGTTTATACTTGAGAAATATGAATAATCAAACCCTTTTGTATGCTTCTGTATCATTTGTGAGGTCAACTATCTAGCTGTCCTCCAAAATGAAAGGTTTCATAAAGTGTGACCACTAACCGGTCATGTTTCATGTCCACTGACTTGACTTTCATAATGGAACCCATGGTTGCCGCAATGGTAATATGGTAGTATTCCCTTTTCTCTTATGCAATTAATGGAAAGGGGGAACCCAATTCAAAAAAAGAAGGTGTCGTCATATGGTCAACTTTTTCAGCAAAGAACATTGATGTTTCCTTAAAGTTTGAACAAGTTGATGGAGGTCTTTTCGGAGTCGGTTTGATCAATTTGATTGACCGTATCCATAAAGTGATTTGCTACTCCCTCCTTTGGGAACATCCAGCATGGTCACAATGAAAGAACCATACTTGGTATCGTGAACTTTACTGCTGGAGAACAATGCACGATGATGTTGGTTCATTGTATCTGACAGCATATTCACCATATTCTGTAGTTCTGCACCATGGCCTGCCCGCCACATACTGGTATTTTGAGTTGCATAGTCTACATTTCCACCACTGTTTGTGTCATCATTATTAGGCATACTACGTTACTCAACAAATGAACATGATCAAATGGGCAAATGGAGTACATTTCTGCAGTGCAGTCCTTGAATTCCAGTAGACTACAAATGATCATCATGTCAAATATTGAGATCTTTTCTTAGAATACAATTTTGTTTGCTGCCATTTTCACCCTGGCTATGTGCGAATGTCAGGTTGTTCCCTGGGGTGACCTGGACTCCCTAGCGATGCTCCAGCGGCAGCTGGACGTTGACATCCTGGTGACGGGGCACACCCACCAGTTCAAGGCGTACAAGCACGAGGGAGGCGTGGTGATCAACCCCGGCTCCGCGACAGGCGCATACAGCAGCATCACCTACGACGTGAACCCGAGCTTCGTGCTGATGGACATCGACGGTCTGCGCGTGGTGGTGTACGTCTACGAGCTGATCGACGGGGAGGTGAAGGTGGACAAGATCGACTTCAAGAAGACGGCGACGATGCACGTCTAATATGTAACTAGCCTGGAAGAATTGCGGCAGTAGTTGAACTACAGGCCTGTCTAGTTTCCGTTTTCCACCTGGCTTAATTCACAGCTTTCGTTTGTTTTCGCTTCCGTTTTAAAACACTGGAGATTGTGTTCACAGATTAGTTAACAGGATCGTATGGTGTTGTGATATTAAGCTATGCAAGCTGTTAATGCTACATTTGTTCTTGTATTAAGCAAGAAATGGTGAAGCTTAACTGGTGTTTATGTACAAAATAAAGGCAAGGGAGGGGTACTAGTAGTAGTCTGTCGTCAGTGATGGCGTGTGTCGTGGGATGGTGCGACAATGGCTGGCCTCCCAATGTTGCGTATGGAGCCCACTCCATGATCCAACGGTATAGGAAGCAAGGCATGTGACACACGGCTCGTGCCATGCGCTGGACGGCACCGGCGTGAGACGTGCCGAGGCACTCCACGTGGCTGTGGGTATCACGTACTCCCGCTTTGCATACACGCTGTAGCGTCGTTGGTTCCCTTCCCTTTACAGTTTGTTATTTCATCGGGCCTTGATCAGGAAAAGGGAGAACTTGATCGGTTCATTCATAGTATACTCGAACAAAGCATTTGGAAAATCTTGTGTTTGTGTTGGCGACGTTTTTTCTTTTTTTGTGACACAAAGGTGTACTTCGGTGATCGAATCCAGCTGTTGCCCTACGTGCCTGTGCTTCTCCTGCAGTTGGCGAATGCAAAGTGCAATCGAACCGAGAGCTAGCTAGGTGGTGGGTGAGATCACAACAACTATAATTCTTTTTTTAGTGATACAACAACTATAATTGACAACAATAGAGTAGTAGTTCAGCTCCCATCAAGGCTTACATTACCGATGGAGCCGAGGAAACCGGACCCCGCCGGTTTGACCTAAAACTGCGAAAATCGAAAAAATCGGATGAAAACCGATCAAAATTCAAAAAAAAAATCGAATGAACTCGACTGGTTTTAGAACGGAAAGCCGGTCAGTTTGCTGATTAGCCGTCGTTTCTCAGATTTATCGGTCGATTTTCTTCGGCTCCGACGGACGGACACGGCGGAGCCGCGCGACGGTGAGCGCAGCCCGTAGAATAGCGAGGCGGTTGCACAGCAGGAGGAGCACGACGAATACGAGGACGAGGAGCAGGGCCCGGTGAAGCAAGGCCGGCGGCAGCACCTTCTAGATCCTGCGCGTGCGGGGCTCCTCCACCAGTTGCATTTTGTGGTACGACATCGCCGGGCCAGCTCGGCCCCGCGCTCGTCGAGCTCCATGACGCAGATGTTGCATGATGCGGTAGCTTGCCTCCAGAACGGCTCCTGACCACGCACACGATTAGCAGAGCGGTTAGCTGCAAAACGGCTCGGCTAGCCGCTCCCACCGCGCGGTAGCCGCCCCTCGCCACCCTGAGGCTTCGTTTGGCAAATCATAATGGTGGATCCCCACTTTTGCAGCACCGGCGTGGATCGGGTTGACCCCTGTGGGCACACCACACCCCCGTGCAGGAATCCACGTTTCGTAACAACGCTTGGCAAGCAGTATAGATTGCCGTGGAAACCATGGGCTGCAGACAACATTGCTGACGGTACACAGAAAATACTAATTTCAATAAAAATATAACTTGTCTAAGAAATTCACACGCTAGTATCCGTAAAAAAGGAAGATAATTTCAGACTTGAATATGTGCATACTGACTTGCATACAAACTTGTAGGGAAAAAAAAAGGAAGATCATCTATAAAATTCACACGATATCTGCAGTACAGTGTTAAGCACTCAGCATCATTCAAGTGCGAAACATACATAATCTGCATAGTTGTTAATAATTTGGAATGACATAAACTACCAAATAGTCTTTTTTATAATTAAGCATAAATGAAAATTGGTTCCTTAGTCTCCTCTTTATCAAACCGGAAAATGACAAAATGTATGATATTGTTCTGCTTTGATGACTTGCTTCTTACTTCATCAATATATATTTTTGATGTTATTGAGGATCACCTTCCTGGAATGACAAATAAACTTGGTTGTTAATTTGGTACAAAAAAAAAAGGTATGATCATATGAGCAAAAAGGGGCAATGACACTGAACATCGATCCCATATCACTACAACAGACATTTAATTATTTCTAGCAGCAAATTATGCAAATGCAGAAAAAAAAATGAACACTGCATAACAAATTAGACAGCTTGATGATCATTTATACTAGTAAATAAAACAGCAATTGTGAATGGATCAGGGGAGGGATTGGGTGCAACCAAAATAGCTACAAGCATGAAAATAAAAATACAAATAGCTGCAAGCATGAACCGGTAGAAACACATAAACCAGCAGAAGCACACGAAGAAAGAGATGTGTTTCATAGGTGCGGTGAAGTTAAAGAGATTAAGCATAAACCCGTTTGAACATTAATTGCACTAATGAAAGTGAGTCTGGACCTAAATTCTAGCTGTAGTAAAGCCAAAGATATTCAGTTGCCAAAAATTTTCTTTCATACAAGCAAAGTCAGGTCTGCTCAATTGAGTGCACAACCGAGAATGGAGGTGTTTGTCGATTCATTACAAGTATTTGGACATTTTTCAGTAACTTAAGTACCTATCATAAAATAAATGGTAACCTAAAAGCTACTGATGGATTTTAAAATGTCATTCAACAATTAAACTCAAACCAATCATGCATGTTGTTCTGCAAATCTTTATGAAGACGGTTAAACGCAGTTCTATTAATCAACACAAGCATAAATCATAAGATTGATTGAACATTATTGGGGTGGAGGTTGTGTGATAAATACCGCTTGTTCTTGTTACTCCTCATGCAGCTTCGCCTTCTACTGCTGTGAGATCACGGCGAGTACTTGCTGAAAACAGAGATAACAACAATAAGAAAATTGATATTGCCACATCAATCAATTATGAACCTAAGAAAATTCTAAGGTAGTGCTAAACAAAGATTTTTGTCCACAATAACAGTAAAGAAAAAAATGTTCCATGTCCATGTATAATTGCAAAGATTAGCAATTCATTGAATAAACAAGTGCTTCTCACAAATGCCAGCCGTCAAAGCTTCATCGGTTGAACCGTATGCACATGAAAAGCAACCTTTTGCAATGTTGTGATTAGTCAGCTGTAGTCAATAAAGGCTAATGGAATTGACAAGCTAAGATGAAAAAAAAATGGCTAATCACGACAAAGAATCAATAGCAGAAAACATGATGCCTCGTAGAGTATGAACCCACCTCTATAAGCAGATGCATGGCGTAATCTTTATCAAAGTTGTCGCATGAAAGCCACCATCAAATCTGTTGCTATGCTCCGACAGTAACACACAAATGGGGCCATTACCACCCTGGCATTGACCAGCTCAAGCACGTTCACCGCAGGACGCTGCTTGAGCCCTTAACAGCTCACGCGAGCAACGGTGCACAGGGGAATCTGAAACATGAAGTCCACCACGGTCACCAGCCACAACCGCCGGATGTAGAAGAACACGCTTCCGAGGGCACGAGCACAAGCACCACCAGCACGCTCGCAGACAGATTCGTGGCTGCAATCCACCGCTGCAAGTGGCAAGCTCCAGCCGACACCGAGGCCTCAGAGCAGCACCGAACCTAGAGCTAGCTAATTGGATCTGCACTACAACAGCCCACACCAAGTTCCAACAGTTGAGAGTGAAAAGATTGGATCTGTTTGGAAAAGGAAAAAGGAAGACAATGGAAGAAAAAAAAACAGAGCATGAGGAGCCAGCTTCGCACCGCTGGCCGCCCCACCGTCGCAGTTGTGGTCGACGGCGACGTGGCCGAATTGGAGCATGGGTGGAGGCTAGTGGGTGGCGAAAGGGAGGAAGAAGAAGAGAGGAGCGGAGGAGACGCCGCGATCGAGGAGAAATTATTACTGAGCGGCGGTGTAGGTTGCGAGGAGTCGGTTCGGCAAGGGAGCTGCAGCGGCAAGGCCTCCTGACGGGCAGCATAATGAGGTGGTGGAAATGACGTGAGTGGGGCGAGCTCTCGATCTGTTTTCCCGTCCTGTAGAGAAGGAGCCAAGAATACATCGGGGTGAACGAGTATCCGACGAGATCTCCGTGGTTCCCTACGATTGCCAAACGCGTTTTTCGTTTTCCACGCCGAGCTGAAGCCGGCGTGGGTGTGGTTCTCCGGATGGCCGGAAAATGGCCGGTATCCCAATGGATCCCGCCCTATCCAAACGATGTCTGAGTGGTCGATTCCTCGCCGGACTAGAGTGGATTTGTAGCAGATTGACTAGAGACAGAGAGACGCAGGCGCTGGAGGCTGAAGAGCAACACGAGATGACGAGATGGGGAACAAGCACTTCTGCTGTCCCTGTCCAACGAACTCTCTAGAAGAGGATAAGTTCTTTTATTTTTGTTTTTTGTGTGTTTCTGTTTCACCAATTTTTACATTAACCAAATTTGATTGTTTTCAAGAATTTTTTTTCACCAGAAATCTTCTTTATTCGCCTAGTATTTTAACAAATTTTCATTATAAATTTTTTCAAATTTTTAAATTTTATCAAATTTTCAAACTAAAAACCATAAAATCGTAGAAACCGGACCGGACGGACAGGTTTCATCGGAAACAAAAACCGCAGGAACCGATCGGTTTCTAAGGGTTTCGTAAACCTTGGTTTCCATCAGTCGTGTCGTGTGCAAGTTGCAGCGTTCTTTAGTTTGCAATTTATTAAAAGTTGCCGATTAACTGAGATTTAATTGTGGTGTGTGTTGGAGAGGGGCATTTCTCCTCGTCAGTTTATAAACTTGTTAATGAAGCGAATACGGCAGCTCAGATGATGGTAAGGTAGGCGCGCGCCCGCGTGCGTGTGTGTCGTCGCTGTCGCTCTGCGGCCTGCAATGCCAACCCATGCGCGCTTGGCAGTGTGGTAGGCGCTCCCGCGCTAGTTATATTTCGAAGCCGGGTCTAGGATCTTGTGCGGCGGCCCGATCCGTGGGACGTGTGGTCGCGGTCACTCTCCTTGTTGTGGTGGCTCTCGTGGTTCTGGGGCAGTAGTATCCGGGGACGAACGGAGACGAGGCGAAAAAGCTGCCGCTTCCGTCTTTAAATTGTTGACTCTTTTTAGCGAGAGAAGGAAGGGAAGGGAGCGCGCCAAATCGACGCGAACGAACCAAAGACCAGGACGCACTACACTCCGGTACGCCTCGGAATTTGGAGCGGCGCGTCCAGAAGCCACCAGTGTCAGTGTCTAGAGCTCCGCACCCGCGAGCGCTGCTACCGCCGCTAGGCATGGCCGCATCCGCATGGGCATGGGCTGATGGGCATGGCTGGGCGCATGCTGCTGCCACCCGTCACATCCCCACCCCCATGCGGATCCCTCGCATCCCAGACCCGACCCGACCCGCGCTGACCTGACGAAGATGTTCACTCACGCACACGGACGGTCCCTTCGTCCCCTTTGCGGCCACGAGACGATTAACCGGCGCTTAATTAAGAGTTAACCACGTGGTGGTGCCTTTGTCACGCACGGAGACGGAGCAGAGGGGGGGCACAGCACGGGGCCAGGTGCCAGCAAACCCAACCCAAACCGTGTTGACCTTTCGGTATGGAGCAACGGCCCCCCACTCCACTGTTTTGTTTTATTTTTTTAATTAATCTCCCTCCGAAAGCGAAAGCCTAGGCGCGCGCGCACACGGACGGACGGCGGAGAAGACCTTTCCCAACCCGACGGATGTCGGCTCCCTAGGAGTTTTTGCACCTTTTACGCCTGTTTGTTTACCGATTTGGTTTCACCAAAAACAAATTTATTAGTAGGTTCAAATTTTATTTCATGCGTTCGATTTGACAATGGTTCCAATTTTATTAGGTTGTCTTCCAAAGTACGTTGCTTTTACTAAGTTTTTGCCATCTCAGGAGTAGTAGCATGTACTTTTCAAAGGAATATGCTCTTTCTTTTTTGTAACCAACTTTTTTGTTCATATATGTACACTACTCTACTACGTATTCTATTCATAGTTTGTTGTCTATAAGCTTCTCTACCTTGCCTTTTCTCCCAAAGATAAGAGGATAGTGCACTTCTTTTCGAATATGCTCCCGAAGATAACGAAAAGACTGAGGTAATGGCAAAATCTACATCTATCCCTTTAAAACATTAGGCGGCCTATGAGAATCTAACACTAAAAATCAGTTGATAAGTTTGTTCATGTGTAGTTAAACCAATAGTAGTGAAATTGAGTGCAACAACAGTACCAAATATAAAAACAACTGAATATTAGTTTGTGCTATATGGATTATGCTTATGCCACCTACACAGCTTATTTGCAGTAGTTCGTAATGCACATTGCAGTTCCTTTTTCAATGTAAGCCTAGTGTAAGAATATTACAGGATGTGAATGTAATTACTAATTAGTCTATGACATACTGTACGTATGGATGGATATGCTGGTCTCAACTGGGCCATATTACCACTAGATATTCTAATGCCATATACAAATATAGCACATTAATTAGCATGTATTGGGAGTATAGTTCGAAAACAAAGAAATTCACCTATAAAGTAAGCAAAAACTAAGTGAATGATATAAGCTGATTAAAAGTTTGGGTAAACAAATTTGTCACTATAAGAATCAGGATATAACAATTTTAAACTAATTACCCGGCATTTCACTGGCGCTCGCATTTCAATCATTAGATTCCAGACCCACTCGCTGGCTTATTATGCTAGTGTGTGACACTGTATCCGCGGTAGGTTTATTCATGTGGGCTGTGGGTGGTCCTAACAATATCTCCCCAACTTTTCCTTGACCTCTCCCCGAAGCGCTCTCATGGAATCCATGGGAACACACCCTGTCCTCTCCCGCAAAAGTCAGAGGAGATAGAAACAAAAACCAAGAAGAAAATAATCTAAAATACTTTGACCCTTTCTCATCCCTGTACTGCAGCAAGCAGCCAAAGCACTGCCTGCCACCGTTCACACAGCAACCACACAAGCAAATCCATGATCAGAAAAAATTCAGAATAGATGCAATCAAAAAAGCAAGATGTCAATTGAACCCTTCAAACAAAACTACATAAAATTGTCACTCAAATGGGTTCTCTTCAAGCTTGCATACACAGACACAGCAGAAGCAAAGCTACATGCAGGAAGCAGAGTTGTTAAGAAGAGAAAGGAAGAAACAAGAGCCACTCCAAGAACACCATCTCTTTTTTTTTTTCAAATGTCTTTCCTCTTCTTTTTGGATCATCAGCTACTTCTTTCTAATATATACTGTACAAATGCAAGAAAACAGACCCCTTAAGGGAAAGGGAAGCAAAGCCTCAAACATACCTAAAAAAGAGCAGGAAAGGAAAAACAAAAAGGACAATGTTCTCAAACTCCAGATTAGCAAAGTAGTAGGAGGGATTTGATGGATCAAGCTCTGTACGGGGCTACCAAATGCTCTAAAACTAGTACTGCTATTATGATGCTGCTGCTACACATTAAGATGTTGGATTAGATGCTCTCCTCTTCTCTTCCTTTCCCTTTTGATTTCCTCTACAACATGATGCTTCATCACTCAAGTCAACTCCCGGCGCCGGCTGCTCCTGCTGCCGCCGGCGAGCCGGTGCTGGCTGTGGCCCATGGGGAGCCGAGGAAGGGCTCATCGACGACGTCGAAAAGAGAGGACATGGGTTCCAGTGGGGCCGCCGTCGCGGAGTCGGCGTCGCCGTTGAGGAAGAGAAGCTCGTCCTCGCCGGCCATCTCCATGTCCTCCACGAGCAGCTCGTCCTCCTCTTCCTCGTCGTCGTCCTCCATGGACGGCGTGCGCAGCGGCGTCGTAGGGGAGAGCCCCGCGGACGTGGACGGCGGGCTCGGCTGCTGCTGGTGCTGCTGGGACTGGGACTCGCTGGAGCCGGAGCCGCCCACCACGATGGACGGCGGAGGAGGCGACGCCGCCGCCGTGGACGGGAACTTGTGCCGCGTGGTGCCGGCGAGCGAGTTGCGGTGGGTGGGCGCCGCGTGGTTGTGCTCGCCGGTGTAGGTGAGGATGAAGGTGTTGGGGTCCGTGCGGCACCGCTCCACCTGCTTCCGCGCCGCGCACCCCTTGGAGCTGCTGCAACGGTAGTATCCCCTGTTTCGTTTCAAGAAGAAACAGAGCAACCGGTGGGTGAGATTTAGTATTCGAGCCGCCGCCGGCGGCGGACGCGGTTGCCAGCAAGTTCTCTGGCTACACGAAGCACATGTAGTTACTACTAAAAACTGACCTTGGGTATGGGGAGCCCTTGATGGGCTTCTGCCCGTACTTGCGCCATGCCCACACGTCCGAAGACGAGCCGTCCGCCGGAACGTGGCAAACCACCTTCTTCACCTGGTTCTTCCTGTAAAGTTTCACACAGCGGGACGCGAGAAACAACGTTAGCAACTTGAAAAATCTAAGCTTTAGCCGAAGAACGAAGAATCGCTGTCATTTTTTCTTGAAGAGAGACGCTCCGCGAAGCTTACCGTCTCTTGGATCTTGGCACGGCGCCGGGCATCTGCCGCCCGCTCGGCTGCGCTCTCGTCGGAGCAGAAGCTGGAGCGGTACCACGCGCCTGATGAGCCGGCACCTCCGCCGGTGCCACGACCACTGGTTGCTGCTGTTGCTGGGGTGGCTGATGAGGCGGATGCGGCAGCGTTGGCAGAGGAGGCGGCGGCATGGTTGGCTGGACGGCTAACAAGGCCCTGAGGAGCTCGTCGCCGCCTTGGCCGCCGCCAGGACGAAGATCCGGAAACCTCCACCCAGCGTCTGCCTCCTGACGGTCGTTGGCAAGCTCCGACGCTGCAGCAGGCGGTCCCTGCAGCTGCAGCGGCGGCGCAGGCGGAAACGAGCTGAAGGGGTCGTTGACTTGCGACGGCCGCGGCGGGGAGAGGCGGCGGCGGCAGGCCAGGCGCACGACGGCCTCCAGATCCCAGTTGTTGAAGCAGTGCTCCTCCTCCATTTGGCTCGGCAAACCGGAGAAGAGACGCGGAGTGGTTGGGTTCTTTCTTGGCTTTTGGAAGAGGAGGAGGAGATAAGAGGGGGAGGCGCTGACTTTTGCTAGTTTATTGATTGTCTTCGAAGAGGGAGGAGACTAGGAGAAGAGTAAAAGGAGAGAGAGAGAGGGAGAGGAGAGAGAGAGGCAGAAATGGTGGGCATTGGATACTGTCCTAAAAAGGGGTGAGGGCTACTGGACTATGCTCTGGTTTCTTCGCTTTTCTGGATTTCTTTTCTTTCTTGGGGCTCGGAGTTTATAATATGGCTGCAGCCCCACTTGAGGCTGTGAGATGTCAAAGGGGTGAGAATTTAAAAGAGAAAAATCCGGAGAGATTTTGTAAAATGCATTTTCTGAATAAAATATCTCCTACATTTATAATCATTCTCAACAATTAAGTTTCGTATCTCAGTTTTTTATTTATGTGCTCAAATCTCCACAGTACTACTATCTTAGTAGTATCTGTTATTATAGAGTGCCTTGTATAAAAGTTTCATTTACTCAGGCCTACCTTGAGACTTGGTGCTTTCATTTATTATTTTCGTTAATTTGTAGCATTAATTTTGATATAAAATATTTAATATTTATCATATTTTTTAACAAAATGAATGATCGATGTTGAAGTCAACAGTGATATTTCCTCCATTTTAAATTAGAGTTCGATTTGAACAACGACACGGTTTTTTAAATATGACTTTGACTTCTATTTTTTATTAAAAAATAATATATGTATATTTTTTAAAAAATATTTTTTAAGACAAATAATCGTATAATTTTTATATTTTTAAGCTTAATAAATTAAAAGTTATTCATGATTTATATTTTTTTAATGTTTGACTAAAATCATGTTTAAAATGAACTCTATTTTGAAATGGAGGGAGTATAATTAAAAAATGAGATAGTATACATATAATAATAGAATTCATCATCTAAAAGCTGAAGAAATATTAAATAGTATTTGTTGCTGCACTTTATATGTACCATATTGCATGAAGCCTCATGTTGTTGTTTGAACCTCTATCGTACATGACGTGCATAAATGTGTTTGCAAAAGTTCCCAATGGTTTATTGCAGGATTATCAGATTGTGCTAGTACAAAACAATGTTGCTTACCGACATTACTACTCCCTCCGGTATCAAAAAGAATGCAGTTTAGAACAAGGTTACGGTTAAATATTAGGAATATAAATTATAAATAATTTTTAAATTATTATGTTTGAAAATATAAAAATTATATGCGTAGATTCATCTTAAAAAATACTTTCATAAAAATATTTATATGTCACTTTTTAATAAATATTTTTATTCAAAATTAAGTCAAAGTTGTGCTTTAGAGACCGTATCGCTGTACTAAACTACTTTCTTTTTGATACCGGAGGAAGATAGTATTATTTAAAAAAAAATTTCGGGATAACATGCATGAATTATTTTTGACGCTTGATACGAGACAGAGGCCGTTCTTAACAGAGACTTCTCTAGCCACAGGCACATCCTTCTCTCTTTTTTTTCAAATTCATAATAAATGCATTGATGAGGATACGTTTTGACCTTACTATACTTCTATTTTGAGGATACATTGAATGAAGCAATATACTATTATTCATGGCTGTTGTTTCAAGTAACAGTACTATAACTTGACTATCTTGACAGACTTAACACACTGCTACTAAATTCTTTTTTTTATTGATTCTCAATATTAGCACAATTT
Source organism: Oropetium thomaeum (assembly GCA_001182835.1). Taxonomy (NCBI): domain Eukaryota; kingdom Viridiplantae; phylum Streptophyta; class Magnoliopsida; order Poales; family Poaceae; genus Oropetium; species Oropetium thomaeum. The sequence continues at coordinate 1,601,631 of LFJQ01000047.1, read as the reverse complement.
TGTGCTAATAATGGATGTGAATAAAAAAAAAGAACAGATCGAGACACAGTGGTATTAGTGTTTCTGCTTTGCACCACTAAAACTGTTCACTTTGTATTTTTACTTTAGAAAATGGTGCATTAAACTGAATATATATTTCTACATCCAGTCTTTCATCATCAAACATCGATAACAAAAAAAAATGTAAAGTCCAAGAGAAATTTCACACGCTAGAATTTTTTTAATATTATAAAGTACTACTACAAAACAAGTCAACCATTACAGTTGGATGTTATACTGCACGCGATAATCCGGCCGATTTATTTGTGCGAGTCAACAAACCACGCTGTCAATTTTCCCGGGTCGTCATCCTTCTTTGTTATCTACGTGAACATCAATTCGTTTAGTCGCAAAGTCAAAATCAAGACAAACAGCTATTGTTACAGTTCAGATCGTTGCATGTCTCTCTCTCTAAAGCATAGCCCTATCCTATCGTGGCATAATGGCGTCGCAGCCACGGAGCTCCCCACACCTCTCGAGTCTCGACTCTCAACACAGGAAGGAGGCAGGCAGAAGGGAAGGGAGGGACGAAACGCGGCCGGGCTCCGTACTTGCGGGCGGGCCTTTGACTTTTTCGGCGCCGACCGTGGGCTCCGTACCGTGGGACCCGGTGCGCAGCGGGAGAGGGGGGCGACGACCTGCGTTGGGCGTCGACCTCGCGCGGAGGGCAAACAAAAGTCGCACCCTTTGACCCGCTCCTTCTCTTCTCCTACGCCTGCGTGCGTCCGCCGCAGCCACGCGGTACGGGTACGGTCCCACTTGGCGGCCCTCGCGTGCGCGCTCGCCGGAGGGACCACGGCTAGGTTCCACACGCGTCGGCGCGTAGCGCGGTCACACTGTCCGGTGGGCCCTTGATGTAGGCTACGCGTGGCGTTCGCTTTCTTGTGAGCGCATTGTTTTTCTTTTTCAGATTTAGTTGCTCCGTGCAAATGCCGCACACGTGAGTACAGTAACATTTGTTCTGTATGATGCACACACGTGTTTTTTTTTTTTTGGCGAAGCATACACGTGTCGTGAATGTTGGTTGTAGAGGTATACTAATATACTGTACGTATTAATCGGTATCCAAGATTCTGTCAAAGCGTGCCCTTGATGAGAAGAAGCCTCTCATCTGAGCAACAATTACTCCTTCAATTTTCTTTTATTTTTCTTTAAAAGGAGAAATCATTCGGCCTTTATTGAAGACCAAAATTTAGGTAACATGACACTATAGTACTAGAGGGATACGTACCAGTTTACAAGGCGAAGCAAAATGGAAGCTAGAAGAGCATACTCGTTACACCATTCTAGTACGTAGAAAATGGAAGAATAGAGTTCAACAATCCGAAACAGCAGCATCGTTTCTTAATTAGTAGCATTCTTCACATTATGTATGTATCAGTATCAGCGGACGGTCCTCCGTGTCTTGAGCAGAACCTTTCATTTCCGCAGCAGGGAAACGCCATTAATAATATACATCAGTTGGGCTAGGAAACTTCTCCTCTATGGCCATCTTGGCCCTAGAGAGTTCCATAGTGCCCATGTACAACCTGCAAACCATACCCTAATAACACAACAGCACCGGTGGTGGTGTGGCCAGTACCGATTCATGCATGGAAGCATCCAGCTGTGAGTCGATCCTTTTTGTTTAATTACGATCTCTTGTCCTGTTCCATTAGTATATTTTTTCTTTTTTGTCGTCATTAACTTTGATCATTTGTCTTATTAAAAAAATAAAAAATTATTAAATATTTTGTTAGAATTTAATTTATTATTAAAAATTTTTGAATTCTAATTTTAATTTTATATATTTAAACTATTTTTTAAATAAATTAAATGATTAAAGTTTTTGATCAAAGTCAATGATGATAAGTAGAAAGAAATGGAGGGAGTACGGGACAATCATAAAGGGACACCACGTTGATGTGAACGAAGCCGTTCAAAACCCAACAAATTGATGCAGGGCCCAGCCCCCGGGATAATTGTTCGTTTTGAATTTCAGTAACATTGGCGCCAGAGTTGCAACACGCAAGCACGCTACACAATAAGGACATCGCACACAACCTGATCGTTCCGTTTGAATTTATAAAGAGTACATCATCGGAGCCCGGAACATAGTATCTATTCAAATCGAACTGTTAGAGAGTCGAGAGTTGCAATCCAACTAAGTGCTGACGATAGTCGCTGTTGTAGTTTTAGTGCTCTACAACTGCCTCCCATTTTAAATCTATTACTATTACAACGACGATAACTTTAGTTCATTTTTAACTAGAATTGTTATTCAGACAAGATGATAGTAACAGTTAAAAAGAAAGAGTAATTAACTGGTTCATCTAAAAGGTTCCCAGCGCACCAAAAATGTCATGCTATTGGTAGTAGTAATAGTGTATACTGTTACATCAAGAATATAAGCATGAAATCTGAGAATATATGGTTTGAGTATTTTACAACCATGAAAAGGCAAGAGATACCTGGACATCATGGACGTATCTCTCTCAGTGAAAATCAATGCGCGGAATATGCACAATCTTCTCATTGTCATGCTTCAGAATATAGGCATATGTGTATATGCATGGATTTTGGCTTTGTTTGACGTGAAAGCTATACCATATGTGCCCATGCATTATTCTCTGTTGGCTTTGGAGAAGAAGAACGAATATTCTCATGCGGTTGCTCCTTGTTTGGGAATTAGAAGTGCTAGCTGCTACCACATATGTGTAAATGTGTTTTGTCCCCTGAAACGATGCATGCAACTGTTCATCGTTTTGCGCCTTTCCCAGCAATTGTTTGATGCGGAGAATTCAATTGAGGCTGAAATATATGAATTCGCACACCCGACCTCCCTCCCAAGAAAAAAAGGGAGAGGCTCATTTTTTTTTTTCTGTGTTGTTCTTCCTAGGTAGAATTATTTGACAGAAAAAAAGAAGGAAATCGACCATCGTTCAGTTGATGGTCTATTATCCATAATAAAAATACTAGTAGTATAATAATGCAAGTGGATGATGAAGCAGTCTATAACAACGTAAGCGCTTACGATCGAATGCCCCCATCCGTTTCCCTTCACACGAGAGAAGCGATCGAGGAGCCGGCATTGCACGGAAAACTCTCTTGACCTGCCCTGCGTCCCAATAGTAAACTATTACAGTACTACTAGTACTATGCTGGTAGCCCAAGAATCCACTAGCTAGGACCTACCGCAGCAAAAGGAATTGAAAATTAGCTAGGCCTGACTATTTTTTGAAATACTATATATGAAGTATTAGCACCACAACGCGCGTATACCGTATGCTTTCCCATGTACATAATCTAGTATACTTTTAATATTTGCTAATTTACATATACTTCTACTACATTTCGTGGGGGTGCTTAGTGATGGCAATTTACCCGCAGACCCAAAACCCGACGAGTACCCCACCCGACAAGTACCGCACCAACGGATGCGGGTGCGGTTGGCATTTTTCACCGTGGGTGCCACCGGCACCCGACCCGAATATTCGCGGGTGCGGGTGTGATATCCACCCAACGAGTGACCCGCACTTGACCTGAATCTGTCTAATTAAATCTTTATTTTTTAAATATAATTATTTATTAGTATAAATAAAAGATAAGTAAATGTTAATATTAAAAATAGAAGGTTAATATTCTTTAATCATTGTATAAGTACGTCTTTGTATTAATTATATCATATATTTATTTAAAGATATTGTTTTATATATATTATGTCAAAATCCGACGGACAACCGAACTCGACTCGAAACCCGACGGGCGTGGGTGTCATTTCCACTCACGGGCATGGGTGCGGACGTCATTTTTCACCCGCAGGTGTGAACACGGACGTTGTTTTTTACCCGAACCTGACCCGTTGCCATCCCTGACCGTGCTCATACATCACGACACCGGTGATCCCGTTCCCATGTGACTAACTAGCTAGCTATATAACGGCCCCTGAAAATGGTCCGCGTCAAATGATAATGCCTGCTGGAATTATCATATCATCATCATCGATCGATTGATGTTGTTCCATCGTTTTCCATCAGGTTCAGGATGCTGCAATGCATGCCAACCGGTAGCTCGATCGTGTCCATCAGAAGTGCCCCGCCCTCAACAGCGGGAGTGTCCATTGGCGCACTAGGTACTACTAGCTACTAGCAGCACTAGACGTCGTTGTTATCATGATCTTTCCGATCTGGACTTCACGTAGGAAACGAGATCCAATAATAAACGAACGATTTTATTGCAGCACAAGCATGCGCCTGCAGGCTGAAAGCGAGAGCACATGACTAGAAGTAGGGATGCAAATTTTGCATTTTGTGTGTCAATATAATAGGTTGACCCAAAATTGTAGAAAATGAATTAAACTTTTTTTCTTCCTACACAAACTAATTACTTTAATGAATTACATTATTTTTTTAAAAAAGTAATGAACTAGATTATTTGACGCATACTCTATCATTGAGTACCCACTTGCATCCCTAAATGGAAGCGAGAGCAGCAGGGCCGTAATAATGGCCCACGGACTTGTCGGTTTGGGCTGCTATCCTGCTATAACTCCGCTGGTGTAGGTAGGCCGATGGTCGAGCCGCCCCGTAACGCATGAATGGCCCGTTGCTGGTTTCAACTGTCCCGACCCAGAGGCATGCATAACGACCTAACCGCTTACTATCATCCATATATTCCTGCGGGCTGCGACTTACCGATACTTCCCGCTGCCCTCCTATCGGATACCGATACTCCTCGAATGCCTATCCAATATCGATATTCTTTTGACGCGTATTAGACATGTATTAGATATTTTTTTAATAATTAAATAATTTAAATAATTCTAATACTTAATTGATACTTTTAGATTCTTTGCGGATACTTTCTAACCCTAAGTCAACTCTCATTTAGCAAGCAATATGACCGATTGGTTGTTTGATTATCCCAAATATATAGGGAGAATCTAAGAAGTAGCCAACATTGCATCTTTATGTAATATATACGCACTAAGATTTGGTAAATACATTTAATTTTGAAATTCATATTATTTAGAAAAATTATACATGTAATTATACATACATACATACATATACATACATACAATGTATATATATATAATTATAGAGTATCACGGTATCGATGTATCATGTATCCATATCCATGTCCCTATATCGATGCAACATAGGCTGCGTTCCTTGCCGTGAGGCTGACATTAGGGATATGGATCACAATGGACGTGGTTGACCCGTGGAGCGAACCGTCACCGAACCAGTGATCCAAAAATCAAGCATAGAGCAGCGGGTCACTCCATTCCACATTTTTGTTGACCCTTGGTGCCCCTCTGGTCATTGTGGATCTCCAAACCATTAGTATTTTTACACACCGAGCACACGACCTGCGGCGAGCGGAAGCCGCAACAGCGGATGGAAGAGGCTTGCAGCATAGGCCGCGTTCCTTGCCGTGAGGCTGACATTAGGCACCAACTACTTCTTCTTGGACGCTGGTGACGAGGAGCACTGCCGTCGTCAGGGCATGCACTTCGAGGTCACCGCCGCGCACGGCCGTGGCCTACCGTCCATACCGCCGTCGTACTAAGAGTCTCTCTCTGGCGGCGCTCCAGCAAGGGTTGCGGGCTACATGTTAGTTGCTACGGTTGCTGTCTTTGTTGTAGCACACGGCGTACACGAAGTGCTGGACTACTGGCATTGGATAGATCCATGGGTATCCACGAATATATTGGATCGGATCACTAGTTCTTGTTAATTGAACCATGGGTATCCATTAGATCCATTTGTAAGGATTGGGTCAAGGATCCGTGGGTCGAACCGCCCCATGCCCATCGTGAGATATGGAAATAAAATGGGATATGAGGGGGTGGTTTGGGGTTAGGATACACAATCTTATTTCCTTTACCATGTTTGGTTTTTATTTTGGAATAAGGAAATGAACATAAAATTCATATAGAGGTAAAAAGCTTACCTCTATTTTCTATCACAACCCATCCTTTTTATTGGGTTATGATTTCCAGAAAATAAGTCTCATTTCACTTTCAGCCCCTATTCATTTCCTTTTCCCATTAACCAATCACTAAAAATGATATCGGCCTCCTCTCATTTCTCTAGCCCATTCATCATTTTCAAGTATCTAAACAAAACCTAATTAATCACATCGCATCTCTCTGGAAATCCTGCTTTCGATCGTCATCTCGCTTATATTTCGGCTCACCTTGGTATAAGCACAAATGAAAAAGCTTTTTCTTGGAGGGAGTTGTTGCCATGCATCCGCATCCGCATCCGACGCCGGTCCGGCTCCGGTGACCGTCGTGACCACGTTCCAGGAGTGGCGGCGGTTTCACGCCCAGCCTGGCTGGCTCTGCACATGCCCCCTCAGCCCTCAGCCCCTCACCCGCACTACTCCCTCCCCTCCATCCACGACGGTTGGTTGTATTTGCATGGGACCGCACCACGCACAGTAACGAACCCACTCCAATGCCAGTAGGCCCAGAGAAGTTCCGGGCCGAGCGCACAGCGTCTCGACCTTCCTCGCGTATCGTGGACCCATACTTCCCGCTTCGAAAAAGAGAGAATCTCCCGTGGTACCGCCGGCCCCTCCTACTGTTCTCTGCCAGCACCTCAGGACGAGGAGCTGCATGTGGGTCCGACATTACGGTGGGCCTCGTACGTCATCGACACAGCGGAAGGCACCCAAGGCGGCTTTTAGAGAGAGGAGGGAGAACAGGAGCGAAGCGAGAGAGAGAGAGAGAGAGAGGCGCGTCCGTTCGTGGTGCCTGGTCGGTGGCTCCGTCCCGTCCCGTCCCGTCTCTTCCGGCGCCGGCGTGGAACTGAGGAACAAAAGGAAAAAGGAACGAAAAGCAAAATGGCGCCGGCGAGGACCTCGCTCGGGGCGGTGGCGGTCGCCGCGCTCGTCGTCGCCATCTTCATGCCGGCAGCCGCCACGGCGGCGCAGGCCCCGGCGCCCGCGCCCACCAGCGACGGTACGTACCACTCGCCTCCTCCTCGCCTCTCCTTGCCCTCCGCCGCATTGCAGTCAGTGGTAACCCCTCGTGCGGCCCTTCGATTTCTCTCGATCCGGTCAAACGACGGACGGATCGGCGGTGCCGGGCCTGTTCGTTTCCCCCCCCGTTGCGGTACCAATCTCGGTTTACCGTTCATCCATTTCTCCTGGTTTGCGAAGACGAAGATGTAAAGTGAGGATGAAATTGTGGCCTCGCGGCGTAGAATTTCCTCCCCGGCGGTATCATGACTCATGAGTGTTCGGGGTTAGATCCTCATATTTTGTTAGAAATAATTCCTGCACGTGGTGATCTGTTCCGCGGTAGTCAGGGTCACAATCCTTTTCGGTACAAAAGAAAATCTAGTACAAAATTTGGGCCTATAGAACACACTGCCACCGTTTATATAAGGATAATGTAGAAGAGACTGGTTGTTGGAACGTTCCCTCGTGCCTCCAGTTGTGGCACTTCTCTTTTGATTTTAGTTATTACTCAGTTTCTAGGCAATGCGTTAGAGTAATTTTATAGGAAAATTTATTTGTGCATGTATGGGTATATGAATCCAGCCAGCCCTCTAGATTTGGGAGAAGTGGATGACCCTGCCAACAACAGGGTGCCAGAGTTACAGAGTAGGAAACGGTAACACATGGAACTTGCAGTAAATGTTTATGTTCTGAGATGAGAATTGTTTCCACTTTGATCAATACTCTGTAACTGTTGATGGATCCATGGTTGGTCCTGTTCTTGTGCAAGTTGAGTCGCCTTCATTTTCTGGTTTCCTCATCATTGTTTATAGATACTATCTAGTTGGAAGTACTGTGACATGCCTGTAGCATGATGGTGATTCTGTTTGACTGAAAATGGCTGAGAATTGTAGACATGGCATGTGTAGAAGCATGAAGATGAATACATAACAGTTCTGATGCATATTGAAAGTGACTTTTGATGTTCCAAATTCAGTGTACCCATTGATCTCCATAACCTTACTAGAAAAGGGAAATAGTTGGCACTAGACGTTTCAGATCAAGTAGTAGGAATGTAGGATGAAAAGAATAGAAGCAGCAGACATGGCAAAATGGAAAATATATCCACATTGTTCTCATCATAATTGTTGCCTTTCGATATGCATGTTTATCTGTTTCAAAATCATGCCCTACACTAATTATCTTGTACTGATGATGCCATATCACAGATCTAAATTTACAACAAACAGTATCAGGGCGTACATAATAATATTCTTGCTCTTCTTGTGAATTGTGATTATTCGAGGCTAATATGTGCAGTTCCTCTTCCAACAGGCACGTCCATCGATCAAGGGATTGCATATGTCCTGATGCTGGTGGCCCTCGTGCTCACCTACCTGATCCACCCGTTGGATGCTTCCTCGCCGTACAGATTCTTCTAGTGGCCGAGGGCGCTGATAGGGTTTTTAGCTATGCAAGTTATTGACATTTAGGTGAGGTTGAGAGGTTTGATCTTGATTTGTACCGAAGATTTATTGGTCATCTGATTGGTTGCTACTATTGGATTCCATGATTTGGCGCCCACTTGCTCATGCTGGATTCTGTTTTCGCTCGTCCTGGTCCGGGCCATGGTGATTGACATGTGCCCTGGTGTGGGATACGTACATGAATGATTTTCGTCCGCCGTTGCATGTTGCAAACCGAACATGTGAGCGACCGGCTTTACCTGTCAGGCCTGACACCATGGTGGTTTCGTTATTGTTGTGGTCCTGTCCATTTGTTCATCTCTTTTCATGCCTATGGGATGAGAATATTCCCGGTTGTTGAGTGGCCTAATTTTACAGAGGAAGTTATGTTAAATAGAAATACATTGCTAGTATCATTTTATAACATAATGAAGGTCGTGTATCGTAACTGTTTCAGTAAAACTGAACACAATCCGACATGAACAGATTTTTTTATATTTCGTTAAAAGAGGGGGAAAAATAAGAATTTTCTCTATTCGATTGAAGAAAATTGTCACTCGCCGTTCGTGGGGATCGAACCCACGACCACGTGGTTAAAAGCCACGCGCTCTACCACTGAGCTAGGACGGCTCTGTGTCATTTACTAATTAAAGTCGTAAATGAATGCGTCTATAGGTGTCATTAGTAACTCATTCCTTCTTGGTAGTACTTATTGATTGATGAAGTGGATTTGAGTTCCCAGAACTTAACACGAAAATTTCACGGACGATTCTAGAACAACATAGTTCGGGTGATTGTTGGATGCCAATGGCGCACAACTGGGGTGCACATTGGCACGCTCTGGCTTATCTCACGGGCCAAATGCTGTCCTTCAGGGTCACCGTCACAGATGGACAAATGCTCATTTTCCCAAATATTATCCCCAGTTGCTGGACGTTCGGCATGATGGTCGCAAGCAGTTCAAGTGACCAGTTGTTTGGAGTCGATGCCGTAATTCATCCAAAGAGCTGAAATCTAGTCACATTGATTTGTATATATACAGTAAAATAAGGACATGTATTCATTGTGTCAGGTAAATCTGACGTTTATTCCTTACCTTCTTCGGTAATCTGTAACCATGAGTCAATCAGTTACATTTGCTTGGAACGAATAGAATGATACCTTCTTGTTCACAAAACAGTACTCATGGCCTTAAGCAAAATCAAGGTCTATTATCACAATAGTTAAAGGTTAAAAGGAGCCACCATATTTTTCTGTCTCAAGACCACAAAATCACTACAATATTATCTTAATATTTGAATGTCAATGAGCGTAACATCTTTCACCACATTTGTGATGCGTGCAGTTGAGCCAGCATAAACAGGCAAAGTTCTATATCACCATTCAGTAAATATTTCTTTATCTAAGGCATTATGCATCAACTGCAACTCTGAATTTGTAACATCCGCTGTTGGTATTTAGTAAAAGTTTCCAATGTAGAGAAAATTGAAAACTAGGGTGGTGTCATCCGTAAAGTTATTGAGCAAAAGTTTACCAAATCCTTTTCTGGTACTGGCAAAATTTCTTTTTCTATCAATCAAGTTATAATTGTTGGTAAAGGAATCTTTTTCTCCATAATAGTGTACTTGAAGTAACATTTGGAACTTTCCTTCTCTGCTATACACCAAATTGTATACCAAATTCTGCGAACAGGATCCCTGGAGATGGCCACATGAATCCTACCTAAATCGTAAAATCATCTGTTTTTATGTAGACTCATAATGTGTTAGTCACCTTTCTTAGGGATTTCCATAGACAAAACATGTCCGTCCAAGGTTTTGTCCTTTCAAGGTCATAGGTCTCCAATCCTCTATTTCTCTTGGTTCCCCATTATATGATGCTATGAGCGATGGATAACAATTGCATGTTCACATATAGAGATCTGAGAAGCAGCCCTGCGTGTCAAATAATATAATACTACAATGCCACTTACCAAATAGTGAATAATGATCCCTGAGTAACTTCCACAACTCCACATTCAATGCTAAACCCAAGTAATTTCAGCAGCTCTTCACATTTTGTGATATCACATGGCCTGTAACATCATGGTTGCAGGCATCACACAAAAGCAGCGCCACCAGAAAGTCCCTCTGAAAGATGTGGTCAATTCACGTGCTAGATCACGTTGTGAATTGAAAGATATACTTACAGTACTCATTCACCAATCCATGCGTGAGCTCGGGGATTTATCTGATTACCGACATGTCCATTCTTCAACCTTCAAAATAGTAGCTTCTCATCAGATACTTTCACCCTTGCTCACATAGCTCTTCAAATCTGCTCAAGCTGCATATAAAAATACAATAAATCCATGTATATCGTTCATATTGAATTAAAAAGTTGCCAGGAATATAAGCTCTTTGGGCGTAAGAAACAAACCATGATGCTATTTTAAGCAACTAAGAATTATCATTTGACTAGATTTGTTACCATGACACATACTATGCCTGGCAAGCATAAAACAATATAACTAGAATCCTGATATGAAACGAATGGCTGGGAGTTCCAGAACAGTTAACAGATACCACAAAAGAAAACAGGAATTCACCAACACTGCACAGGGAAAAAGTGTCATTATCATAACGAACCTTCTGAGGAGAGGCCTCGGATTGTAAGGGAACAAATCCTTCTTTTGAAGATCCTCGACTGTTCTCTTTAATGATAAAAGACAAGCTTTAGTACTGAAGAATAGTGTCTGTGTACTCATTCCTTCTTTACTAGAGCTGCATCTGGCACCATTTGTATCCTTGGATGTCCTCTGCCTTTTGCAGTTGAGCTTTGTTATTTTAGTCTCATTTACTGAATCATGAACAAAAGCATGCCAAGACTGGGATACCAATCGTAAACACCTGTATGCATGCCTGTCAGGGAGAAACATGGACGTCTTCCAACACCTGTAACATAACAAAAAAGCGAAAAAGAAGCAAGCTACTAACCTCAACAGATACTGGGCACAATCCACACCAACATCTTTAGATATGAGATAATCTACAAGTACCAAGTGATCATAGTGGAGCTGCAGAACAATTTTACTAATGATTATGCTCCAAATAGGCGTCATATAATGAAGGAAAACAAATACTCCCTCTGAATTTACACTGTTGATGTTTGATCCAGAAGGATTACAAAAGATCAGGGTGAAAAAGAGAGGTGACTACATGGTTCAACACAGGCATTACTCCTAGATTACTGAACTTTCACACATTCAAAATCAAAACCCAACATTAAGATGCTACCCGACAGAAATCACTGTGCTCCTAGCAGACCTATAAGAAAAGAAGGAAAACATGTAGATATGCTCACCAGCGAAAGCAACAGGTGGAACAGGTGAACCGGGTCAAAAATGTTTGAGAACAGTTTTGCACCAATCAGTTCAGTAGCTTCCATGCTATATCTGTGTGGACAAAAGACATAATTTACAAATGCATTTATCGTAAGGATAACGTTTTGCCAAATTTCAGTGATGACCTATATCTTCCTACTCACGTTTTCATGGAAATTCGCGGAGCATCCAAAAGCTGTAAGAGAATGCTGAATAGCATGCCATCCTGCAATATGAATCATGAGATTATCCAGACAGTTCAAAATTTCTAAAAAAGAAAAGTGACCTCATAACTGTCTTAGGAACATGAAACCTACAGCTGTAAACATAAACATATAAAATCAACCAACAGAAATGGGAAATGTGTCACAAAATAACAGTAACTAAATTTGTTTAGCTATATAATGCCATTTCAAAGAAGATGATACCTCCTCCATATACAATTGCAGAAAGAATAAGGAAAAATCTGTTGATGGTTGTGAGTCAAAACTCTTGTCCATGTAACACCTTTGAAACCAGTCCGAAATTTCTGATAAGCCAAAACAGTTGCAATGAACAATGCAACCTTGCACTTTGTGACCCAACAAACAATCATCTCTCTTACATGAACACTTAAGCTTAGAATCGTTGTTGTTGCAAGATAAGCATATGCAACAACTAAGAAATAGATATATAGCTCGTCTTTGTAAGTGCCGAGTCGATTTATCCTGAATTTCAACTAAATCTAAAATGTTCAACCAAAATGGAGATCCTTCTAAAAAACTATCTGATTCAACAATATGTTGTGAGATAGGTGCATGAAGAAAATCTTGATAATATTGCCGAAGTAATTTCAGCCAACAAATAATATGTGAGCAGTCCTGCTGCATGTAAGGCTTAAGCCGCATCATTATCACCTGCATTGAAAACCAAAAGACATCCTGAGCCGTGACAAGTGTTAGGCTGCTACTTCTTTTAGATAAAGGAGAAGTCTATGCGCGTATAAGTCAAAACTGTTCATGTAGTCGTAACAGTTAATACTAACAACTAATAAGTGACGCAGAAGAGCTCAGAACAGTTAATTTACCAGTTATGCTTGGAGTATTGACAATAGCAGTAACAACTAAAAGTGATGCAGAAAAGACTCAGCTAACAAGAATTTTGTGCTTGGAGTATTGACAAAGAGTATTGATAATAGCAGTAACAACTAACAAGTCATACAGAAAAGACTCAGATCAGCTTACAAGAATTTTGTGCTTGGAGTATTGATAAAGACTTTTAGGTCCATGATGCTGCTCTTCTAAGGATTCTGCGAGCATGGGAACTATATCCACAAGCTTCACATATATATCTTGTCTATCTGTACCTTCCAGGGAAGTTTTCTCAACTAAAGAGCATAGTAGTTGGAGAAGACTGCCTGTCAGAATTCCTGACTCCACTGAATTATGACAGAAGCTGAGTTTGCTATCCATGGCATCACTGTCAAGTTCTGTAGCATCTAGTAGATGAAAAGATTCCCATGGCATTTTCTGAATACAATCGATGGATAGGCAAATGAAGTCATCTTTCAAATTGCTGTCATTGTTTTTAAGGAACTTCAATATAGCACGTAATACTTGAAAAAGGCTGGCTATCATTTGCCCGCTGATGCCACTAGAAAACAGCTTAAGTTCTACCATGAAGTTTGTGGCACTGGTGTTTGTAGTAGCAATGTCATGACTGTTGGGGTCAATTTTGAAAGGTAAAGCATTATGAACACATGTTGATGATGCATGTATAGCTGCCCAGATGAGATTGATAAACTGAATCCAAACATCCTAAGAACAAGTAACAGGCAATGCAAACCAGTTAATTTTAAAAAATCAAATTGAACCACTGAAAGAGAAAGGAGAAAATATTAGCAACATACAAATTCAATCAGAGCAATAGACATGGAGACCAGAATATTTTCAACTGAGTGTTTCACATATTCACTAGAGAAACCAAGGAAGCCAATCTGAAAAAAAAATGGAGTTTTTATTAGTAATTTAATTATAGCCTTTCTGTAAGTTGTATATGTATGAGCACCATAATAGAAAATAGAGGACAAACATGAGATTCTGGTGGATAGTGTGAAAGATTGATCTACTTTACCAATAAAAAGGTCATATCAACTGCAAAATAGTAGTTATAGTAAATACAAAACAGTTAAGCAATGCAATGAATAGCTCTGCATGATAAAGAGAACAACAGAAAATTTAACATGGATATCAAGATCCAGAAGTAAGGAATGTAATAAAAAGATCTGCTGCTGCCTCCATCCCAAATGTAAGTAAAAGTTGAATTCAATGTAGATTAGCCCTATCGCTAAAAACAATAACAAGATGTTTAAAACATTTGGATGAGATACTATAAATCCTGCACGTTACTGAGTAGTTTAGTCTAATGGTGCTGCTCACTTTGCTCCTTCATTACTTTTAATGTCTATATATGATTAAAAAAAGATAAATATAGTATGATAGGATCTAAACAGCTGTGACTACATGTCTTCATTAGTAAGCTGGTCAAAGAACAAGAAGGGCCATAGTGACTTGGTGAGGACCCCAAGAAATGGGATGTGAGGAAATAGGTTCATAAGCAATAAAAACAGCATATAAATTTCATTTACCAATATAGAGACTGTATTTGTCAAACAGTCAAAGGTATCCTCTAAATGCTTTGCATGTGGTAAGCAGGGACTGTCAATCTTTCTGGAACATGAACCAGTTTCCTAAATCAAAGAACCATGAATATGTGTCAAAAAAATAGAATAGTCAATGGATCAAATAAATTAACAACTAATAATTATGAAAAGAAGAACTTATCTACATCTTTCATCCATGGCTTTCATTTGGGCAATTTATATGTTTATGAATGCAGGAACCTCTCTTTGAATTATAATGATCATAAGATCAGATTTGAGTAGGGTAGATATGTAACATTATTTGGTAGTTGATATAATACAAAATTAGAGTCTTTACAAGAAATAAAATTATTTTTATTTTCCGTAGCTAGAGATAGATTACGTCTCTTCAAGGCGCCCGCTGAACGAGATGAGGGCGAGAGAGAGGGCGTAGAGGTTGCTCCCCCATGGCATCCATGGGAATGAGGATGCTTCCCATCGCTGCTGGTAAACAAACCTTGCTTGTGTCCGTCGATTGCCTCAAGCTCTTTGTGCATTCGCCAACAACAGCCCCTCAATCTCCCTTGCCGTCTCCCCCTCCAACTCCGTCCCCACCCTTGCCGACAAGCGAAGGAAGGAGAGTGCACCAGTCGTTTGACGAAATACACAGGTGAAGGTAATCTCACCATCATCAAGGGGCAGGGACCTCATCCATCTTATCCCACTAACCAAACATGAACCATAGTTCAACCAAACATCAACTTTGGCAGCCATATCCTCAAAAAAAAAAAAGGCCATATCCCTCCAACCTTGCCCTCCAACCAAACGCACCCTTGACAGGAGAGTTAGTGAGCAGTGGCAGAAATCGAACAAGATTTGTCACATCGCGATGAGTTATATATAGGCAGTGTTGTTGTTGTGAAAAAGTGATGCTGCAACATGGAATTGCACTGCTGGTTGAGTGGTTGCATATTTATCGGTTGAAAATTTCCTCAATCCTAACCCCTCCATGGCTATGAGTAGCTCTATCAATGGCAATGCCAGTGTGACTTTCCATTTGTAAAAACTTACTCTGTATTTCATCAAATTCAATTAAAGCAGCAACGGTATACCTATACGAATTAGAAGTGCGAAGCAGTACCTGATCATCCGACTCCAGCAGCCCTTGCTCCTCGTCCCATCCTCGAATCGCTTTGTTCACCTGAAACGATCCCCAACCCGATACACAACCGTCACGCCGTAGCTTCATGGAACAAGATCAAATTGAAGGATGGATGCGCGGGTTACCCTGGAGAGAGTGAGGAGGAGGCGCCGTTCGTCCTCCCGCGTGAGATTCCGCTGCGGCGACGGGCCCAGTTCCTGCAGAGAGGAGGGAGGCGAGGGTTTAGAGGCCAAGAGCAGTGGCGTAGGGGGTGACAGAACAACGGTGCGGGGACCCTGAAGTATTATAGGCTTACGAGGTGCGGGAGCAGCGAGGCAGTGACGAGGTCGCAGAGCCTGGCGAGCACCTTCTTCTCCCGCCGCCGCGTCGCCATTAGCGCCCCCTGCTTTGCTTCTCTTTCTCCCTTGAGCCCCAGGCGGCCGTTGAGGGCAAAATATTCAGCGGAAAGAATGTCGTCCTCCCTGGTGGAACGGTGTCTCTTTAGAATATGATGACATACAGTACGATTTTGAAGTTTTCAAAAATTATAAATTTAGTGTATGATGACATGAGGTCAAAATATACTTAAAATTTTAGCTTCAAACTCATCTTCGTTAAAAAGACAAGGACAATGAGCTCTGATTGTTGCTCTTCACTCTTAAGGCTCGTTCTGGAACTCGAGAAAACTCGTAGCATTTCAACGAAACTGTCGGAGCGTGGCCAATACACCACGTTTTTTAACTTTACACAATACACGGCTTCCAATTCAAATTCATGCTACAATTTATGTTACCAACGTCAATGCGAAAAAAATTGGCCTAAAGAAAACGTCAATGCAAGAAACTATACGCCGAACAAAGCTGAACGCAAGGTCTGGATGCAAATCAGAACAAAACAATCTCAGAAACAAACTACTCTTCAATCTCATTGCATGACACCTTTATTACAGAAGTGGCTGTCAACAACAAGCATCCTCAATCAGCAAGGGATTCATTGTCTAGTCAAAAGTATCAAAAGGGAGATTCATGCTGCATCAAAATCCAAAAAAGAAAAGTGATCGGAGAGTCTTATACAAGGCTGCTCTTCTGATCCGTGAGTCCTGACTACAACACCAAGTCTGACAATTGAAGCTTAAGCAAAAAGTAGACTCTAAAGGCTGTTCCTCTATATCACTGTTGATGTTCCTTCATCACCTACAAAGGAGGATAGCATAGTACAGATTAGTTAGTGATCAATACATCACTCAACTGTTTTATAGTGAGGAGATGCAAACTAAACAAGGCCATTTACAATTTCACGTGAAAGATGAAGAGGATAGCAGAACTAAGGATAAAGGTGCCCAACATGGGTGCAACATAGACACAGTGATCAAGATATGGAAACACAAAGATAGCTTTGATAACACTGAATTGTGTCTCAGATGAATTGTTCAGGCTTCAGCACCAGCTCAAATCTTATTTCACGAATCAGCTATCCAAAATCGTAAACCTGTACTCTGAGTACTACTACTGAGTCAAAGCTAGCATTTAGAACTATTAATCTATGTTACTAAACTGCAACTCAAAACTTGATATTATCTTCCTAAACACATCAGTGCCAGTAAACACTGGGAATCTAGGACTCAGACGCAACCATTGAATATATTTAATTCTTTCAAAGTTTAGCCAGAGCAAGCATATTCTAGAACAAATGACCTGGGTAAGGCCATTTCGACCTTATCTTGCTATGATTGTATCGTGTTGAGAAGTACAGGAAGGCAACAAAACTTCCTGCTGTTATAATAACACAAATGACTTCATATGCAGATGCACCATTATACACCAAAGATTCAATAAGAAATCCAGGATCATGTACTAGACTTCACATATGACAGTCTAAAAAACTCTGATTGCAAGAGTTTTGGTACCTTATGTTTCTCAGCGAAGCTTCTCCTTCACAGAGTAGTTCTTGGCAGCATCCCGCACCTTTTCAATATATCCTTCAATTGGTGGTGTGAGTGTTGCCATGTACCGGTTTGCAGGGAAAGGTGTCATGTCAGGTACCAGAGCAGCAGCTTGTAGCTTCTCAGGGAGGGCAGCAATGGCCTCCTTTTTAAGCTTCAGAAGTGTTGACTCAGCTGTTTGTCGTGCACGGTGTTGCCGCATTAGCAAACGACTATATTCTTTGGCAAGTCGCCGACCATCCTCAACTGTGAGCTCATATTTGGGGATTGCCTCCTCATCAACCAGCCCAAGACTGATATAGTCAAGGCCTGGTGGTCCCATCAGCACCCGGCTCCCATCATCTCCACCAGTACCTTTGGACTTGCCTTTAGCTTTTGCCTTAGCCATATCAAGCTCCCGTTGCCTCTCTTTGGAGATGAGCCCAAGCTCCTCACGTTTGGCCTCACGAAGACGTTCCTTGGGTGATAAGTGACGTAGGGGGGTGGGGGCATTGATACAAGACTCTGAAATCTGAGTAATGCGTTCAATGGCCTCACGACGACCACGACCACCACCTCCGCCACTAGAAGGGGTACCCTTCTTGGCTATGGATGAACGCTTCAAAGGCTGACCTGATTTGAGCTTTGCCTTGCCTTTGGCTGTGCCACTCACATGTGCATGCTGTTGAAGCTGATGATATTGGCTGGTCAAACCAGATTCGAATGTAGGTCGTATAGTTACTGTCTTGAAGAGACGTCGAAACATTGCATTTGAAGTCATTCAAACACCTTTGCTGTACAAATCAGAAAACTTGTGACTAAGCTGACCTTTTTCATATAAACACAGAATCTTTATGCAGATAGAATCTAAACAAAATCAAGCAGCAACAAACTGCAACATGCAACATAAACCACCAAGTACTAAGTATATCCAAGTATCCAACATATAGAACAAAGTGAACTAACCTATGAACAAAATATCAAGCAGCATTTAGAGATTACGTAAAAATACTATGATGGAACTAAATCCTTTTGCAACCACCCTCGACTCCTTGCTTTCGACCTGGGGTCATCAATCCCGAATCCTTGGCATCACGTACATGATCTGAATTCCGATCGTCCCAAAGACCGAAGAGGTGTACCCTTTTCATACCTCATTATTTTCAGGCATGGGCCCCTGTACCTCACTCTGTCGATCCAGAGTCGTGCATGGTCCAGACTTGGTAAATTAGGACCTACTCAGGCAAGACACGAAAATGAAATCGACCTGCTATATAATCACTAGCACTTCCACACTCAAAATTCTTCCACCATCCATGATCCACAGCCAATCTCACACCATGTAACGAGTAAAGGAGTCAAGGAAATAAAATGACTAAAGGCAGAATACAATGCACCTTCAGGCAAAACTAAGACTCGCACTCTAGCATGGGTAACGCTCACTGACACCCAGGCCACAAAAGATAAGTACAAAGTATTGAGTTAACAACCGTCCTCTTTATCGTGGTCATAGTAGCTGGGCAATAGAGTGTGTATCAAGTTGTGCATTTCGATGAGATGGACTCATTTCAGGATTGATCATGCAACTCACACAAGCTTAGCCACGAAATGTATAAATCAATCAATAATCCACTCTGCAACAGACAGAAATGTACCATTTTCTAGTATGAATCATAATGTTCATTGCCATTTACTGTCTCTAAACACCTCGCCAGGACGGAGATTTCGTCCAATGCTGAACCACCTCATGAAAACTACAATCCTTTACCGGATTAAATCTAAGCATAGGCGGAACGACCAATATGGCGAGGTAGGGCGGCCGCCATACCTAAAATCTGGTCTAGAGAACCCTTACCTTCCCTCTACTCCGAGAACTGCAACTCCTAGGCTCAGCAAGACGGTGGCAGCGCGTTGCCGCGACTGCGAGTCTCGCCGCTGCTGCAGTGCTGCTGGATGCTACCTGGTCGTGTGCTGCTGGCTAGGCGGCAGCGGCGGCGGCTCCGGCATGTGATTTAGGTATCGCCGGACGAACGTCGCCAACGGGCAGCGGTCGTGGATTCCAAATCGAACGATCGCCCGCACGTCCCCAGCCAGTAGTGGGCCGTCACGCTTTAGCGGCCCAATCTGGCCAAAGTGATTCTTCAACTTTAGATTCCAAAATCTAACTTTTATTAAATCTTTTCATAAAAAAATATAAAAGGAAATCTGATATTTTAAAAATCTGAACATACGAAATTTAAGTATTATTTGTTTGTTTGGATTTCACAATTGAGATTCAAATATATGTAATGAGCTATGATGATAAATACGTAATAGCTATCTCTATCATAATGTACCAAAACTTGGTCTGAACTAGCTTATAACATTGTAATCTATCGATAAAATTTAGATTATTGTTTATCTTCTAATTTATATTTTGGATTCACAATCTACGTGATAAAAAAGGGAGGAGAGGGCTATTCTTGGTTTTTCGATCATTAAAAAATTATGGAGCCTCAACAAAAATTACAAAAAAAATACTACCATCACTTTAAAATTATTATCTCTAATCCATTTTAATGAAAAAAGGACTATATAATTATTTTTTACATTAAATAACTAAGCATATGATTTCCTTACCATATATGCAATATTTGCTTACTTCACGCTTTTCATAATTTATAAAGACTATCCGTAGGGTATGTGAAAGTTTTCGATCTTTCCATCACTTAAATTTTACAACCTTCTAACTGCAATCCAACGGTGTACAATTATCGTCAACCTCCGACTAGCTAGGACTGTTCTTTCTCAAGAACTGTCTTACCTTGTCTCCGCCCAATGCATCACTACCGCGCTCACCGATATTGGGTCTTGTTGGAGCTCCATGTCGGAGAGTGCCACTCTGTGCAACCACTGTCTCTGTCGCCTCACTCAGTGTTCCACCATGATTGCCCCTGTCCTTATATTACCCAACCGTCATCTTTCACCATCTCGCCATGATGCACTCATCACTAAACGACTCTTTCACCTTTTTAAATAGAAAAATTAAAGAAATCCTATCTCATCATCGAACACTCGAATCATCATAAGAAAAATAAGTAAATCAAATACTCAAATTATTTCAGATTTTACAAATTCGGCTAAATTTAAAGTAGAAAGAATCCAGTTACACGCCAAGCTCATCATAGCCATCATCGTCATAAAGATGAAACACCGCTTCCAGGCGCTTCCCCCCTCTCTCTCTCCCTCCCAACAAACATACAGCTCGGAAATTCGCCGCCAACCTCTCTGCAGCTGCACCGCGAACAACAAAAAAAAAACCAACCCGCCTCGATCGTGCCGCCATCACATACTCCCATTCCTCCTCTCTGCCCTCCGTTTCCCGCTCCCCGTCGCCCTCCACCATTTTCCGTTCCGTTTCCCTCTCCTCTGTCCTCCCTTGCCGCTCCACCCAATCCGCAGCCGCACACGGTACGCCCACGAAGGCCCACCCGGCGGGCGATGCGGTGGGACGCGGCGGAGGCGGGGGCGGCCATCGAGCGGATCTGGGACCTCCACGACCGCCTCAGCGACGCCATCCTCGCCGCCTCCCGCGCGCGCCTCCTCCTGCCCCCTCCCGCTCCCGCGCCGTCCGCGCCCGCCGCCTGCGCCCACCGTGCCGGTTGCCGGGGCGGCGGTGGCGTCAGGAATGGGTGCGTGTTCGTCAAGGACGGCGGAGACGGGGCCGCGGTGGCTGAGGCGGAGGCGGTGGCCGAGGCAAGGAGCCTGCACTCCATCCGCTCCGCGCTCGAGGACCTCGAGGACAACCTCGAGTTCTTGCATGTGAGACTGCTTTCCCTCACCCTCTGCCCCCCTGCCGCTTTCCAGCTGTCCTAGGGTTTTGAGTTATTTTCTGTCTGGACCACGCTTGAATTACAGTGAACGGATAAATACGATTTTGGGTTGCATTGTTCCCGTGACTATGAGTCATAGCGTTTAGGCAGCTCGAGCTTGCAAAATTGCTACCGGCTCCTGATTTTTCATAGTAATGCCATGATATGCTGTCAATGGATAAATATTGGTATCTGCCATAATCCGTTAGAGGAGTTTTGCATCTGCTACTTGTTAGTTAGGTAATTATTATGCAGTTCTGCCGAATGTTAAATTATGCTTTTGTTAGATACTTTATTATCACTAAGGCTGTTCATGTAAAGTGAGGCATGCTGGGTTTCTTCACTTTTTCTGTGGCTGCCAGATTTGTATTTTGTGTTCAGGTGGTGTTTTACTCAAAAGTGGCTTGACTATTACAAAATGAGTCACATTATTGGTTTCGACTCAGAGGCATGTGGATGTTAAGGGTGTCGTGGCTATCCACATGGCTTCAGATGCCAATTGAGCAATAAATACTATCTTATTCCATAATCATTTGTCACTTCTAAGAAGGTGGTAGCATAGAATACAATCAAATTGATGACATTAGGACAAATTTATTGGTTCATTTTTGAGCGAAGAAAGTTGAACTAACAGCTAATGTTGTTAACTAGAAACAGGAGGGAACAGTAGTTGTTTCAACCCACTGCATTCTGAGTGCTCTTCTGCTATATACGGCTGCTAATATTTTTCTTTTACGGAAATAGATAAATCTGGAGATCAGGGCCTTTAGTTAACTCAGTTGTTTCACTCCTACATGAAATAATTGTGCAAGATCTGTTTCTAATGTTGGCTATTGTTACTCTTTAGACTGTTCAATCACAACAGCGTGCCGAGCGGGATGCTGCAATTGCTAGATTGGAGCAAAGTCGTCTTGTCCTTGCTATGAGGCTAGCTGAACATCCAGGGAAGAAGTATAGAGTAATCGACGAGGCCTTGGAATTTGTGGGTGAAGTGAGTGATAAGAGTCGATTTATCTCACCGGAAGATGTCCGTGCAACACAGAGCCAGTCAGGGGACAACAGGGGTAATGGTTCAAGGATCATGGCAAATGTATTATCTTGCAGTCTGTCTTTAGCTAAGAATTCATTTCGACTTGTCAAGATCGGCGGTACTGTGGGCAATGCTGCAGTATTTGCAATAAGCATGCTTGCCTTCTTGCAGCTGCATCAAATTGCATTCAGAGGCAAAGCTCCAGCCATAGAGTACAAGAGAATCGAGTACAGTTCTCAATCTGGGAGCTCACAACCAAATGGCAGAAGCGAACATCTTGAGGTGTACTTAGCCAGAGGCTGAGGAATTATTAGATCATGCTGTACAGAAAGTTTTGACCAAATGTCAGTTATGTCGGTTTTGTTAGGGCACTGATCATTCTTTATGGTGGACTTGGACAATTCCAGCAACTATGGCACAGTTAATTACCTGATTTTTTGGTGGGACCAGGACTGGACTACTTTACGACCACATACGAATCTTCCAAAATGTAAATGGATTTTGTACTTATAGATGGATTTATTAGGCAAGTTGTTTGTAAATCGTTGTGCAACCTAACTTAATTATGCGTGTTTGCAAGGTGAGTCTTCATCACCATTTTACCTCCAGTATTGGTACTCTACTGTGCTAGGAGCCTTGCAAGGGGCGTTTTGAATTGAAGGTTCCTTGCTTGTCTTCTAAGTTTTGCATTGTCATGGCCACAGTTGGATAATACATGTGCTGCTTGTATTTATGCTTTGGTGAAGTACGGATGACGGTTGCTTTCTTCTGCCTAGTGCTTGATGATGTTGTCACTGCTTTTATCTTTGTTGCTCCAGTCATACTAGTAGTTAGTGCAGGAGCTTCTTTAGCAATACGGTTTGTTACGTCAGCTTTATTATCTTGTTTTGCCACGTTCCACGTGACTTACAACGAAGAAGCGGAGGTATGTGCAAATGGGTCCTTAATCCGTGATCAATCTACGGCAGCCGTGTGCTTAATTTTTCTAATAATGCTTGTGGCTGCTCCCCATGATGCAGAGAGTCGGACGGGAATAGACAGCCGGATCGGACGTACAGCAGTGCTCAGTGCCTGAATGGAGAGCAGGCCGGCAGAGGCAAGTGCAGCCAAAACCACAACCAGCCGCCGCCTCCTGCAGACCGAGCAAGTGAAGGAGAGCGGGAAACGAATGCAAAACGCGTGCTGGACTGGACTGGGCCTATAGAATGAAGATGCTGCAATTCTGTACGCTCTTAGTGTTTTTTTTTTTTTGGTCTTGGGCTGCAGTAGCCAGCGTGTTTTTAAATATGAATAAATTCTTATAAATCCTTTGTGTAATTCACATATTTGGCCGCCACAGAATGGAAGGGAAAAATCTTCACTAATCTCTTTTCTTCTACGGAGGTTATCCATAGTCAGCATATAGTAAACCAGTGTTGTTGGGGCTTGGCGCGGTGAGAGAGAATGGACCGAGGTGGAAGAAGCGATCAAGGACGTCGGTTCGTGGCGCAGGGGATACCGATTAATTCCTTTTTATGTTTATTTATGTTTTAGTTTTTTTTTTTCGGGCAAAGGATTTATGTTTTGGTTTCTGAACCAACGGAACAACACAGTGCTAATAGATTATCAAGAAAACAAAAAATGGTGGGACCCATTACTGAGAGTTGTCTTGGAGAGAACATATCACTTCCCTTCAACCTCTCCTCATCCAAGGTCCAAACTTGTGTACTTCAAGAGATAAATGTAACTCAGTTCTTTATGATGCCTGATTTGGTTCAGTATCCGTAGGCATCTAATCTAACGGCAGACCAAATTCAAGCCAGACTCGTCATATATAGATAGTAGAATAATAAAACAGTAATCCGTATTGCCAGGAAAACGCATCCTGCCACTGCAATCGTTTCAGCATCCGGCTATGCAGGTATGTACCACGCAATCATAAGAATTGGGAGCTGGGAGTGTAATATAGAGTTACGAACTTGATTCTCTTTCTCTTCGACCAAAAAAAAAAAGAAAAAAAATTGTTTTTCTTACTAATACTACGTGCTTCAGAGAGTTCAAACTATGCATTCAAAACCTATGAAGGACGGCGACGACGACGACGATTCAGTTCACCACCAACTGAACCAAATCAATAATCGTGATCATTTCATCACGCAAAACAGGTAGATCAGCTACAGCATCTTCATACATCACGACGGCTCCATCTTCATACAACACGCCGCACCTGCCCTTTTTTCCGGTTTGTAGCCTCTGCTTGTGTCCTGAATGTCTTGAGACCTCAGTGCAAGCTGAACCTGTAACAAATCGATCACCAAAATTCAAACAATTGTACGAAAAAAAGCCAATTTTAAGACGGGTCAACGAACTTATTGTCCTGTACTTGCCTCCCCACAGATCATTAAACTCATATAAGTAAGCCGCATTGTAGGGATACGGTATTTTAGTCGTAGACACTGGTCCTTGCGCGTACCAATAATGTTCCGGTCATCAAGGATCCAGTGTCGCTGTGAGCTCTCTCCCCCTCCTCCCAAAGGTTTTGTCATTTGGCAGAATTAATTTGGTTTTCTTTTTGGACACAGGACAGGAAAGCAGCGCAGCTATATCCTTGATGGCCAGCTGCAAAAACAGTAGGACCATGAAAAATTGGACGTATTTCGCCCTACTGCATCTGAGTCTGAGCATTTACCTTTTATTTTCTTGGTATATATGGATCACATTTGTTTGTAATTAAAATTACGCCGAACCCAAATCTCTTGCGTCCAACTCGAACAAGAGTTGTTTTGTTTGAAGATCTGAAAATGCGATTGTACTACACTAGTACTCCGTATATCTCAAAGCAAAAGAAAACTAGTAGTAGTACGTAATATGTACTTTTTATAACTTAAAAAGTTTTTTATCGTGTCATCATAAACTTAAAACTGGAGGGGTGTCCTGTGCATCCTGCTGATAAGCCTACACTACACGCACGGCCGTGCCAATAGGGACAGAGAGAATCCGGGATCGATCGCTTTTGCTTGGCGGGAGACAGGCAGACAGACTCGTCGGCGCCGAGCACGCCATGGAAGATGCCCCGTCGTCGTCGTCTCCATACCATAGTCTCCATCTCACCGTGGTGGTGGATCCAGCGCCCGACACGACGACGGTGACGTCTCATGGTCATGGCCCGATGGCCGAACCGAACATGTGGCTTAATACTTGGATGCATTTGTGTTTTGTGATTAATCGCTTGCTCCACATTGAATTGAATCGACCTGCCTGCTATGGAATTGTGGAGTCTTCCCTTTGTGTTGCCCCATGGTTGGATGGGATGGTTTCGGGGGCCACGGTGGTGGCCAGCTTGGCAAAAATGTGTGTTGGGTTCAGACTTCAGAATGATTGGGCTTGGTTATTGGAGAGAAGGAAAGGCAAGAGAGTTGTGTAGTAGTAGTCTCTTCTTCATCACAATCGACGACATTGGTTGATACGGCACAGGACAGCGCGAATGAATGAATGAACTCACCATCTTAGTCTGAACAGGTACACCTGGCACCTGCTGGTAGCCCCCGCCACGACGGCTCCATCTGAGCCACCGCCACCGCGCGGTGGCGCCATGACGCCATTGTCGCATGCCAGGCGGACGGGCACCATGGCGGACCGCATCGTCCCGACGTGCACGCCGACGCGGGTGTCCACGACCACCCTGAACGCGAGCCGGCGGCGGCGGTACCGGTCGCGCACGCGCGCGGCGACGGCCTCGTCGAGCACGACGCCCTTCGCGGCGGCCACGAACGCGACGGCCGCGCCGGTGCGCGGCGCGTGGTCGAACGCCGCCACGGGCGCCCCGCCGAGGTCCACGTCGCCGTCGGCGTCGGCCAGCGCGACACGGCCCTCGCCGCCGCCGGCGTACCGGAACGCGACGCGCTCGTTGGGGTTCCACGACGCGATGCGGACGCCGACGGTCGCGTCCACGGCGGACACCGCGGCGGCGGAGGAGGAGTTGGCGAGGCGGAGGCGCACGGGGGACAGCGGCTGCAGGTGGAACGTCGGCGCGCGCGGGCGGTAGTAGAGGTACGCGAGGCAGGACGCGGCCAGCGCCAGGCAGAGCGCGAGGAGGACGAGGCCCGTAGCGAGGCAGCACGCGCGGCGGCACGAGCACCGGCTGCGTTGATGAGGCTGCCTGTACCGCGGCTTCCGTGGGGCCCCGCCCGGATACTGCTGCTGTTGTTGCCGGTACAGGTGCGCCGGCGGAGGCTTCAGCGGGATGCCCTGCGCCGGCCTCATCATCAGAGGCGGCGGCTTCAGCGGGTTCGCCATCGGCGGCGGCGGCTGCGCGAGCGGGGGCTTCTTGAAAGGCGGCGGTCCCGCCGGCCGCGCCGGGGCCTCCGTCCTCGGCCGTGCCGCCGGCGGCGGCTTTGGCTTCGGCGGCAGAGGCGGCTTGCCGGACATTGATGACGGTTCTCTGGTGCGCGGGCGCGGCCGCGGCCGCGCGCTGTGGTTGTGATCACGCTGGACAGGGGAGGGGAGACGCGTTGCGCGGGTATAGAAGGAGGGAACGAGAGTGAAGTGATGGTTTGGTGGCTGGTTGCTGACTGGGAATTAGCTGCTACTTATAGTGCCAGCAGTAGTTATACAAACAAAACACCGCGGTTATTAGCTGCTGATTAGTTGTTGCTTTGCTACCATCGAATTACATACTACTGTATCGAGGCGTAAACACGCTTTCATATCTCAAAACTCCCGTTTATAGAAATGCTACCGGAAGATTAATTAGAAAGGGGAAAACCTCTGGTGTGATAGACACTCTATACCTTGTTACACTTGCCCAAAATATATGTGATTGGGAATATGTGTATAAAAATATCCCTAAATTTAGCGTGCTACCACTTGTGCGCCCCGGCGGGGCGGGTAGGGTTAGGGGGCTTGGGTTGTCGGGGACTGCGGCGGCGTCGACGAGCTTTGTTTTCTGACGACGATAGCTAGGGTTTGCACTGCGATGCGGTGAGGCGGCTGGAAGCCACCAGAGCTACGAACGGTAGAAGGGCGGTGGGTGGGGGAGCGCATTTGGAGAATTTAGTAGCGGCCAGGGCTTAACGATCGGCGGCACGGTGTCCGCTGGCCATGGGAGGTGAAGGAAGGGCCGAGGAGAGGCGAGAGGGCGACGAGGGCGTCGGAGTCGCAGGCGGCAGATCGACGGCGGGGGTGGCAGCCGACGACAAGGTGCAACACCGACAGCGTTCGCGCGACCACTTTAGTCGCCTCCCAAAAATATATTAGGTGTGAAATCTTTTTTTCCGTACATATATATACCAAAAATAAACCAAGCAAATGGTTAGAAGATAATTAAGAATCGTGGATGTCACACGTGCACGGTGGCCACTTTAGGGAAACAAAAGAGCGATTGGTAGAGTATACGAAGCGCATTCCGAAAGTATTCTTTTTTTAATGAAAAATAAACATCAACGGTTAATCTTTAATTATTATCTTACATATCCCTCTATGTGCGAGGGTAAAGATATATTACTGTCTAGGAACACTTGAAATAGTAGGAGATTTATTATTTAGGAAGAAGAGAGATACCCGCATTTTATTTTTATTTTTTTGGCACAAATACCGGGCCGGCATATTATTCTAATAACAAAGGAAACTAATGTAGATTCTAATTACTCTCTTTGTTCCAATTTACTTATTCATCTAGGATCCTGCGTTTGTCCCATTTTACTTGTTCATCTCATTTCTCGATACATTTTTTTTCTTTCCAATACATCTCCATCTCTATTTCTCTTTTTTTCATTTTTCTCTACTTACTTTATTCTTTTTTTCTTAATCTTCATATCCATAACTAAATGAGAAGTAAATTGGGACAGAGGAAGTAACACAGTTTCAAATACAAAATCATGTCGCTGGATGTTCTTGCGATTTTAGCGAGGTCCAACTAAAAGCATACAATCGAGTTCAAAGTTCACTTTGTTTTCAGTTTAATTCCGTCCAAAGTTTTCCTTTTTTTATGATTAAGATGGTCTTTCGATGTCGGTGATTAAAAAAAAAAATGAAGACGAGACGAGTGTAGACTGACGCCGAAGAGAAAGAAGAAGAAACAGATGTCGCATCGCATCACCTGGCCCGGCCACGTCGATCGAATCGTCAGGCGCGCTGTCCCTGTCTCAACCCGCGCCGGGCCGGATACTGGGTGGGGCCCCATTTACTTGTGCATCAATGCATGGATTTTTTTTTTTTTTTCGAAGGTATCAATGCATGGATCTTGATAGCGTGTAAATACACTACTACCACACAACATCTCAAATACTTTTTCTCGAATGCAGCTCTCAAATACAAAATCATCATGCCTGATCGAGCGAGCGCCCAATCATGTCGTCGATCGTCTACAAAAAGCACAGACGGATCATACGATTTTGTGTACGGACGACGATGCTAATTAATCAAGACCAAATCGTGAGATTACGAGGGGTACCACCTCTTCTTTTCTCCTCTCAAATGTCGCTATACTCGCGCGTGTCTACACGTTGGCGCGCACTTCCCAACGGTCATGTTAGGCTAACTAAAGGAAGGGAGCTGCTGCATGAGTGGAAGTGGAGCACTACTAATAGCTAATAGTGGATCTAACTATTAGTAATTGTTAGGTTTTAATCGAGGCCGGAGTACGTACTGTGGGGTGAGCATGTACGAATAATAGCCATTGTTGCTTTATTTGCGTTCTTACTGCAAAATGGAAATGGACAAAATTAAACCCTGCATTTATTGTTCGGGGGGGGGGGGGGGGGTTCATATGCTTCTCTCACATTATTGGCTACTCACCCCTACCTATTTTTTCTTCTATTGATGAGATGAACCTTTTGAACGCTTTTTCTGATCAATCGACGTGACTGATTCTGATCATGATCCAGTTGGTGCTCTCTCTGACGGGATGCTGTGTTATTTTGCTTGCGCAGCCGTGGCATCTTCTTCCACTTTTATATTTTGGCGGATGCATTGCATGCATGCATGAAACCACCACCTGCTTGTTGGCCAAATTAAAAGACGGTCGATTGATTTCTATCGACAGGGAGGAAGAAGAGAAGGAGACGGAGCGAAGAGAATTAAGAGACAGATCTTGAGACGGATCGAGATCGTGGAGTCATGTCCCTTTTGGCAGGAACCGGACAAAGCGTTGAAGCTTTTGTCTCTCAAATCGTGTCCACATTCTCCCACATGGAGCAAGTAGTCTGTAGCCAGTCTCGATCGGCGTTGGGACAGCATTGCTTGCATTCTGCTGGACTGGACTGGTGGAGAGAAACAGGCAGGCAGGGGATCGAGACGAGCTAGGGACGCGGCAAAGGCACGCAATATATATATATATATATATATATATATATATATATATATATATATATATATATATTGCGCGCGCGTGCTGATTTTGACAAGACGACTTAATTTGGGAAAAATTCGCTCGTGTGATGCTTCGGAATATATTACTACTTCATTGGAAAAGGTGGTGGTACTGGTTCAAGATCAACATCATCAAAAGGATATTGCGTGGGGACTTATTCATTTGACCAAAAAGAGGATTATTATTGCGCAGAACAATTGGAAGTAAGTAAGCTGGTGCTGTTCCGAGAAAAATACTGTACTAACCAATCTAGTTACACAGGCATTGTTTAGGCTTGTCTGACTGGAATGACTACGTAAAGAAGAATCAAGTTTGCTATGGTAGTTGCATTGACAGACGCTGCTGCTGATGGGATACGGGAACATATGCATAGAGCAGGGTTATCATGAAGGAGTAAATCGTGTAACCGGAGAACCGGCCAATGAGTAAATTGTCGGTCACGAAGTCTTTTTTCATCTCCAAACTAAACAGGCCATGCAACAGTCAGTCGGCACCAACTGCAGACAACTTTGCCAACTGAATGTTCAGCGATGAAACGCAGCCACTAATGGCTATTGCTTAGGGACCCGACCACAACTTCCGTGCGCAAACCAAAACTAAAAAAATTGATCCCTCCGATCCAGAAAACTATGAACGCAAGTTGTCAGTGTTGTAAGATCTCGCAGAATCTCCTCTCCTTTACGTATGGCGAACTGACGAAGCTGTTGACGCCGGTGCACCGACAGAGAGAGGACGAGGGACCTAACGAAGAGATCCGGTTGAACTTGGACAGGGACGGTGATGGCAGCGGCCGGCCACCCGACGCCGGAGCACGAGGAGGAGGATCAGGTGTCATCTCGCGGTTGAGGCGTCGCGGCGGGCTGTGGCCTGTGGCAGCGCAGCGAAGGACCCAGTCGACGGCGACCGCTTAGCTAGCGCGCGACGCCGGCTCTAAGCGTCTGCATCTGTTCGTCCAAAGGATCGATAAGAGATGCACGTACGCTACGCAGCTGAGTCGTCGGCTCAGTCCCATCGGACGGGATAGGTAGGAGAATCTCAACAAGCGCAGCTCGGCTTCTTCGTTTCTCCTATACTATCCTAGATCATACAGGACAGTGTAATCTAAGCTTCTAAGCATCGATGCAGCGACCGAGCAACAATGCCTGCCTTCCCTGCAAGTGGACACCGACAGGGCCAGCTCCTGTCGCTAAACATAGCAGCAGGGAATCTGCAGCCAAAGTTAAGGCTACACAAATGCCTTCTAATGGCATAGATTTTTACCATTAAAAAAAATGGCATAGATTTGCGTTAGAATACCGGCTTAGACACACCATCGCTTTGAGGAAAAATAATAGCGGTAATCAAGGCAGAGGCCACAATTTAACTCGTTGCGGATCTCAAATCTGTACCACAATATCTTTTTGGCTGGTGTAACAACTTTCACTATTTGAGGACAAAGGTCATACAACCTTCTCCTAGTGAATGAACCAAGGAGGCCTTTTAGCCCCCTTTTAACTTGTCATCACCAAACTGTCTATTGACAAAAGGATTTAAGGTGCATAAATAAAAGGAGAAGAAAAGATATCTGCATCACACGGCATTTTCCCATGAAAACCCAGGATTCAGAAAGACTCTGCCAGAGGAGAGGATGATGGCACGCGGTCACCTACTGTGTCGCTCTAGGGGCAGGGCTGCTTTATTGTCAGCTCAGCTCTCAGATGCAGCATCCCGTCAATGAAGTAGAGGCTATCGTCAGCCATGAATGTCGTCCACGGAATTGCAAAGAGATTCCTATATCCAACTGCCTTCCCACCTGTGAACGTGTAGTTACCCTTGTACTTGCTCATGAACTCACCTGACGGCCTCGTCCTTGCAGCAAACTCGTAATCTACTGTAACGCTCATTGAGCCCTTCTCTTGCATGCCCAAGAACAGACCAAAGCAGTAGAACGTACTCTGCTGCTCCATGTTACAGTGAGCTGAGAGGAAGAAGCCCTGCCCTGCAAGATGGAATGCTTGGGAATATATCCGGCCTGTCGGAAACAGCCGAGAGCATTCCTCACGCTTCAGATCCAAGTATGCTATACACTGTGGGTAGGGTCGGTCAAATTCAACAACTTTCAGAGGTCTGTACTTGTAAGCTCGCTCTGCAAATTTCTGACAGGTTGCTGCATCCGCTGCAAGAGCTCGCTGTCTGTGTGGTGCGTCTGCTTTATATAGAAGTGCCTCAGTCACACACTTGGTCGCTTGCTCATGGTCTATATCAGTGCATGTCAGGACCTTCCGCAGCTTCCTACAGGTCATATGGCTGAACCGTACAAGAGGAAGCAAACGAGAACTCAAGATTTCACG
Source organism: Oropetium thomaeum (assembly GCA_001182835.1). Classification (NCBI taxonomy): domain Eukaryota; kingdom Viridiplantae; phylum Streptophyta; class Magnoliopsida; order Poales; family Poaceae; genus Oropetium; species Oropetium thomaeum. The sequence continues at coordinate 1,569,591 of LFJQ01000047.1, read as the reverse complement.
TCTCACTTCTGATATTGGGTATTGAACACGGGCCCATCTGAGCAAGAAGTCATAGATGGTGTCTTCAGATGCCACTTGGAGGTCATTACTTGACAAGATGGCTTCAATCCCAGCAAGAGGAATGTTCATCACTTCATCTTGGAACCTGAAACAAGAGAAACCATGCCTTATAAGCATACAATGATTCTGTGACAGAAAGCCTTCGTTAAACATCCCTAAAAGTATAATTTATTTGTAGGTCTCAATGCAATAAATATGTACTACTCACTTGGTCAAATCCTTGTACTTAACAGCAAGAAAATCCTTGGCTGCGTCTGTGAGAGGTTGAACTGCAGTAGCCATGGAAATGGAGCATGGGAGGTCTAGGTAGAGTAGTGCAGACTCTGTGGTCATAGGTAAGCTTGTGAGCAATTGGCTGCAGTGCCTCATGCAAGAAACAACCTCGAATTTGTCAGCCGCCATCAAGATATCCAAAAGAAGTGTCGGCTCAGTGGTTGTCAACTTTCCACTGTATATAAAGCTCAAAAGCTCCATGAGGGCATTCTCCTCTGTTGCAAGTACAATCACAGTGCTCAGTCAAATCTTCGCTTGACAACCAAACAAAATATAGATGGATTGTATGTTTATGTGTATGTAAATGAGTGTAAATGATAATAAGGGAAAAAAGAAATGAGAATGTATGAATTTCGAAGGTGAAGTCAATAAGAGGAAAAAGAATTAAAAATTTCACTAACAAGTCAAATAAAAGGAACCCTCTCTTCCATAAATAATTGTTCCAATAATTCAAGAACAAGAATTATAGTCTCTACAAATCAGTCTATAACAAGAATAAGAAGAATATTCAAGTTCACTGAAGTTTAACACATTACCTGAGTCAGTAATTCTAAGAGTTGCATGTCTCTGATCAGATTCTTTCATGCCATTTGAGAAAAGCTAAAAAGATACATCAAGTCAATCAGAAAGCAGTGAAGGGACTGGAGTACAGGAGTGTGTTAGGATGTGATCATAATTACCTTGAAAAAGAAAGGACTCTTTGCAGCAAGAATGGCCGAACTGATATAAATTGTCTTTACTCGTAAAACAGGAGTACCCACAACAGTCCAAGATGAATCAATGCCTTGTCCATCATCAGATGCTAAATACAAATTAAGCAGGGCCAGAGAAAAAAGTTAAAATAAAGAAAAGGAATTAAAAGGTATAAAACAGTGACAGAAAAAAGATTTTCTACTTTCAAAATACTTGGAACAAGTTCGGTTCCACTATGCATGAAACAACTACTTAACTACCTAAGGCAGGTCATAAAAAAAGAATAAAAAATAAGAACAAAAGAAACAACTAAAAAGGCAAAAAAAAATAATCTTTTTGGCTGCTTCAGAAAATAAGCACATCCAGGGCTTTAGTTATCAGTTTAGGACAAAAAACCAGAATATGAAATTTCCATTAACCAGAAAGGTTTTGCACCCCAAAACAGACAATGGTTTAAGAATTTGGATGTTCCAATGTAAGATTTCATTCTTTGATATTCTGAACATAACTAGCATGTCAAAAGAAGCATATCTAGTCTAGTAATAAGAAGTACTTAAAGACAGGAATGTAAAGGTCTCATAGGAAGTAATTTATAAAAAAAATAACTATATTGGTTTTCATTGCTCAACAAAATTTTGGACACTTTTTTCAGTAGGGAGATGTAAAGTTCCCTCAGAAAATTAAGTTTGCAAAAGCCAAGCTAGATAATTCTTTTCGAAGAGCAAGAGCTTTGTGACAAACCCTGCTTGAACTTCATAACAGGAAAAATGGAAATATTCAAATAACTATCAATAATTTTAGTTTAGCTATACGAACCATCTTGGCCAACATCAGGTGGAGATTCTTCAAGCATGGCCACAGGTTCCTCCTGATTATCTTCATATGCATCACACTCTTCTGCTTCAGCTTCATTACAAATAGTTTGGTCCAGCATATGTGTTGCAGATTCTGCATATGGAGATTGAACATCGCAAGATGCATTTCATCAGCAATCATAAAGGTGAACGATAGCACAGTGCACAGCACAAAATCTGATAGAAGATATCCCCAATAGAATGGTGATTTTACCATAACAAAACAATCACATTTACACAACCATGATTGAGAGAAATAACAGATTACACATTACATATGCAGCATCCATAGGAAAGACCCATAACTAATGCCAGAAAAAGGACATCAACTACTCTAAGACAGGTATTATGTAAATAAAGGGCAAGAAAGATATCATAATCTTTCAACTCTCGAGCCTGTATGCTGCCGCCTTTCCCTCTCTCAGGCACCCAGGGAGGCCACTGGCCAGCCGTCCATTTCTCCTTCCTCTCTTCCTCCTCTGCTCCCCAGTCCCTCCTCTAGAATTGTGCTCTAATAAAGCTCACAATTATCTTGATAATTGCAACACAACAAATTATAAACTTATACAAATGTGCACTTTTAAAAAATATACTGCACATTTACCCTGAGTTTAAGTGTACTCCTATACAGAGAAATTGTTTTTTGGGGTTGAAGGTATACATTCTGAAATACATCCACCGTGTACTCCTATACAAGTTAAAAAACAAAAATTGCTAACGTAAGAGAAGTTTCTAAATAAGCAACTAACCTGAGGTTCTCAAAACATCATACATATAATGATAAAAAAAGACGAAACAAGTGGCTAAAATGTTAATATGTTTTTTTTTTCTTGAACACACCCCTCTCTCATATGCAGAAGATTATCAGGTACATCGGTTGAAGCCACATTTCCACATGCAAGTGCAAATATATGACTAGAATATTACGGAAGGTGCATTCACATTTGAAAGTAATGGACATTTCATAGCGAGATGATCTGTTCATGTAAATATGGTTGTCAATCATCCGTCCAATTGCGTATACCTAGGTTGATGGTCAAGGACACCATAGCATCCTAAAATGGAGCCGTTCCCCTCAATCATTCACTGTCACCTGATTGGTCCCCTATAATACATCATGAAATCATAATTGACCTTAGAATCCCCAAACTAAGCATGAAATTCCCCCAAATCAACATCCTAGTGATCGCCCCGAAATTTGAATTTCCCACAAAGCAATCGAATGATTGCAAGGGCACACATCCATCGTACAGCTAATCACCACACGCGGTGTCAGAATATCTCTACACACCTTTCTCCTTGCGGAGCTCCTCGCGTCGGCGCTTGCGATGGCGCGCCCAGTCGGCGAGCCCCCCGCCGCCGCCGTCCCCGCTGGACCCCGGCGGGTCGTCACCAGCGACAACCTCGATCCGCAGCTCCCGGTCGGAGAAGTTGACCTCGTTGAACGCGAACTCGAAGCTGGGGCCCCCGGCCCCGGGCGAGAAGTCTGGGTCCATCCCCGCCGCCGCAGACGTGCACCAGCCGACCACCCTCCTCCTCCTTCGGCGACAGAAGGGGAGAAGCCGGGGAAGGCGATGGCCGTAACCCTAGGCGGCGGAGGGATCGAGCAGTGGCCGGGAGGGACGGGAGGGAGGACGAGAGAAGGTTGGTTATAATAAGGGGGGAGAGTACAAGGGGTAGAACGGGAATCGGGGCCTCAAATGCTTCGGTCATGGACTCATGGCGTTGCCGCGATAGCGGCATGAAAGGCGTACTTCGCCACAGTTTGGGTGAGGAAGAAGTGCCCTTTGCATGCCGTATTCTTACCGATATTCCATAATTTCATCCGGTTTAAAGTATTGTTACGTGATTTCTCTGCATTTAGATTTATAAATTCCTAAAACTTTGAATACAAATAGTCTTCAAGATATTTATATGTGGATTTTTTTATTCTTGAATATTATTATGTCATACTTTGACTACTACATGTTATAAAACTAGTATTTTAAAAGATACAATGGTGATTAAATTGCATATCAGCAAAGACTAAAAAGTCAAGGGTACGTTCAGCCCTCCATTGACCTTTTAATTAAAGACGGATGGGAGGAACGGCACATACAAAACAATCACATTGGTACGAAAGGGTTGATCTACTCGACTAGGCACCGCACGCATGGAAGGATCTTGATGAGCAAAGTCAGCGCTTACATTACCATCACGAGGAGGGAAAGACAAACTCTCTCCTTTGACAAGTTGAAAGAGAAAATAAAATAGATGAAAAAAAGGGTGATCCGATCCTTCGATGTCCCGACTAACCTCTGGTGGATAGACCTGAAAGACGTGTGGATTTTTACATCCTCATCTTTATTAATTTCAAATTATTACTCTTATCTTTCTCTATCAAATGACTTGCAATAACCTTCGGGTAGAACCATGAAGATCATCTTTACACGAAAGGGTTGCTCTACTCAACTAGGCACGCATGGGGTTTTCACTGTTTTATTTGGCTAGAAAAACCCAGACGCGACCATATACACTTGAAGCGTTCACTGATTTTGCCATGGCAAACTTGGGGTTTTCGAGATACCCAACATGCCACACTTTTTTCAATGTCCATTAGCCACTTCTGAAGACCTATATGTTCCAAACTATCAGGAAGGTAGCAAGACAGAAGTGTTGCAGCCAAAATCCTTCTCGAAGTAGTGATTAGCCCATAGCATGTCGGGCATCTAACTAACAGATTAATTTACAATGTACCTAATTGAATTCACATGCGTGATCGAGCAGCTTGGGATGTACAGGGCTACTGAATCCATCGAAGCAACAGAAGGAAATTGGAAATACATGGATATCATATAGTTTCGATCTCTTCAACAGCCGGCAGCATTCTTATTTCCTCCTGATGGTTGAGGAACCTCCTGAAGACTTCAATCGGGCATGGCGCCCCTCTAGCCTTGCTTGAAGTAATTTTTCCTTCAGTGTGTTCCCGACCACACCTACTGGCAGCTCCGGTGAGAATTCTGATATCTCAGGGTCCAATGATGTGGACTGGTATGTCAGCTGCTGTGTCGGACTGCCGAGATTGCCTAAATCCCCTGAGGTAGTGCCTTCACAAAATAGACTTGTTCGAGAGTAATGATCAAATGATTCCTGCCCCAAAGCAGTAACATGAGGAACCTCCGGGTTATTCATTGACGAGTCATTGTGAGATCCTCGAGAAATATGGGTGCATGTGATTCCATTCTGCTCTTCTGCTAGATTAACTCCAGTATTGTAGCGTGAGTCGACTCCTGGTATTTTTGTGGCATGCTTCAGGTTGTTGTTATTGGACCTTGTGCTCTCTTTATGTGAACCTTCAGCAGCTATACCATGAATATCCTCTAATATTCTCTTTGGTATGTCCATGCCGACTCTGCCACTTCTGTGAGGTCCTGTGTGATCATAGTTCTGAATTCCATTCCCATGCATGTTCAGTTCAAAGCAGTGCAAATCACTAGCAATAGAATCATCGTCATCATCTTCAGCAAGCTGAGGAGCACTGGTGGCTCCATTCAAATGGACAGACTCAAGTGACTGCCGACGTAAGACAATATTATCATTCATACATTTTTCCTTATGCTTAGAGCTACCTGATCTTTTGGAAAGAAGAAAAGCCTGTATTTCGCTGTTGAGACTCTCCGTTATTGTGGCTTTCTGTGTCGGATGTTCCTTGATATCACTATTTTGCATTTGCACTCGTCCATCAAGCCAAGCTTCAGCAATATGGAGCACTGATTTATCAAAACTGAGCTCGCAATTCTTTACCTGTCTCTGCTTTACCACCCTGACTTCATCTTCATAGTTTCTGATGCCCATTGCAAACTGATCGCAAAGCTCCTCTAAGAGGTGGTTTGCTTGCTTCGCCTTCTCAAGGTCCTTGACTGCCTTGAGAAATGCTGATTTTATCTCACATATCTCCTTTCCTAACTTTCGGTGGATGTCCTCGGAATGTCTCCTAAGACGTCTTTCATCTGCTAATTCGCTTTGCAGGGAATGAACAGCTCCTTGAATCTTCCCATCATTTTTCTTGATAATCTTGTTCTCAGAGAGTTGCCTCATTAATGATGAAACTTCATGGCGGTACATTCGTCTCTCTTGCATAAGTTCTTGAATATGTGCATGTGCCTGCTGCAACTCCAACTTCAATCCATTGACCACTGACAAATTAGAAGTGTGTTGCTCTTCAAGGCTCCAAATTCGATTAAGAACCTCCAATAGTTCTGTTGATGTTTTAAGGCTAGAACTTGGCACCCTAAATCTACCCTTGATATCCAGCGAACGAGCTGGACTGATTAACTGATTCACAGCAGAATCCTGTACAGTACGAAGACAAATTATCACACTTACAGCACAAAAAAACATAATATGGTTACAGATGTAATTCCATTGGTGAATCAGAAAATTCAGTGATTACATCAAACAAGCTAATTCATGGGTTATAAGATTACATTCATGCTAATGCTTTTGGTTTTCAAAGAATATGAATAACAAAAGCAGTAAATTAAGAAACTACTTAGTTAACGCACACGATTTTTGGTGGCTTTTTTCATGGTATTAGCTGTATAAAGGAGATTATAATTACACTGTATTGATAAAGCATACACACAAGTATTTATATGTTCAAAAATTCATCTACAGATCACATGAACGGAAAAATACGGTTCTACAAAAAGGTGAAATATTACACCACTTTGAAAGTAGCCCAAGCAAAAATAAAGAAAAAAGAAAGTATGTGTACCCTGATTGAGCTTGTATAACTTGCAGGAGAGAGAGGTTGTCTTCTGTGACTGCTTTCGTCATGCAATTTATGATGTTTCATTGATGAATTCACGAGACAGTCACCAAAGCCATCTGAATCCTGTGGCTGAGGTTGGAAAAAAAAAATTAGCACAGAACATCTGAGAACATAACACGATTGGATGGAAATGTTCTGTTCAACAAATTCTCTCGGAGATAGTGGACATCAAGTTCAAAACAAATTGGTCAGTGTACTGATTGCGAGTGATATACTGGACTATGTGTGACACCTTTTTTTTTTTTTGAGAATAATGGCAGATGGCACTGAGTTGCAAATTGTAACATGCTTTTATATTACAAATAACAAATTTGGGAGTCAAACCTCAGCTTTTGGTATGGAATTTTTTTTATCCTTCATAATTTGCTACTAGCAGCTTTCAGTTCTGACATGCAATTACCCTGTTATCTAATGATAAGGCAAAATCGCAGCATTACACCTATATAAGGTCCACACTATCTAGCACAGTATGTACCTAGATTGGGAGGTCAAATCGTCAAAGTTGGTGCCATCAAGCAAATCAATGCATCGAAGCAACCGATACCTCCTCCGTTAAAGACAAAAGTGCAGAAATTAAACAAAAAGAAAAACAAAGGAGAATAAAATCAACACCTGAAACATCATACCGAGTACTACATAGGATTACTAGTATATGATTAACTTCATATGCCTCATGCATGAACAGAACAGGCTTCAAAATCCACAATTCCGCTCATATCCTATGCAACATCATTGTACCATATAAACTCTCAATCTTTCTTACTACTTTTCAAGTCTTTATGTTCCAACAAGCAATTACTATTGTTGTCTAGCTCTGGTAGGACAATCATCGGGTCAAAGTTGGTTGCAGCAGGCAAATCAATTAACTGAGGCCAAGCCAATAACTCATGTCAAGGACAATTGGATACGCCACGTGCAGCAACAAAAAGAAAAAGGCAAAGAAATACAAACAAAATCACGTTATGAATTTGCAACAAAATTTGTAGTAATGAACAACAAAGCATTGTGTCTTACAATTGTTCATCCATTTGGTTCGCCATGCGTAAGCGTAACGAACGACCAGCCCACAGAGTCACAGAACAGCAATAATCCATCTATAGTACGATTCTCCGCGACGTGAAAGTACCCAAAAAAAAAAAAGGACACGTAATGCTCACCTGATTCGGTTCGTGGACGTCGACGCCGCCGGCGCCAGGGTCCCGACCTAATGAGGCGAGGCCCTTCCCGCCACGTCGCCTCCGCCGCCCCTCCGTCGCCACGTCGTGGATCTCCCACAGGCTGGCGCCAAGCTGCCGCGCGGACGCGGACGCCGAGCTCCGCCTCGCAGCGGTAGCCAACGACGCCGCCTCGCCCTCCGCCGCCGCCGCCGCCGCCTCCTCGTCCTCCAACTTCCACGACGGCACCGGCGTGCCGGGCCCCGCGCACCGCCTGGCCCTCCCGAGCCGCAGCCGCAGCGGCACCGCCTCCCCCCGCTCCTTACGGCCAGCGGCCTCAGGCCCCGGCTCTCGCGCCGCGCCTCCTCCTCCTCCTCCTGTGGCCCCGCCACGAAGAACAGACCCCGCGACGGCCTCCCCGCGCTCGCACCCTCCGCCGCCTCCTACCGCTGCGGGGGCGGGCGGTTCCATCGGTCGAACGGACATACGCGGCGAGGCTTGGCCGCTTGTAAGGACAAGGCAGGGGCCTACGCCATGACAGGGAGAGGGCGGCTGTATAGCTGACAGAGAGACAGCGAGGAGTGGGGAAGTCTCGAGGTGGGGAAGTGGAGTGGAAAGGAAGAAGGGGAAGAGGAGAAGAGAAAGGAGGTTTTCAGCAGCATGGGCCCACTGGTCAGCTGTTTTGTTTCGTTTGGCGCCCCCGACCGCCTTTTCTCGCCTCGTTTGGTTGCGACGCCCGCTTTTTCCTCCCCTCTACTTTTCGATCCATTTTCAATTCAGCAACGGTAACACAACGAACACTGCGCTGTTATAATTTGTATCAGCGGTGTATTAATAAATGCATATGAAGGGTTCGAGCCTGTGTAATAGAACAAAATAGAGCAACCCTTATCAGTAACGTATACACGTTGAACAAAAAACATTGCAAACACTTGTCATGGCTACTACGTGGATCGACCAAACAAGTGACTTCACTTCTCGTCATCTAGCCATTTGGGGAAGAAAGGAGCATGCATCATGACACCCCTTTGCTGTACGTAGGCGTATGACAGAACCGTTAGTTTGATGACACAAAAGTTAACCGCTGAGAAGCGGGCATGCGGGCTCATATTAATTGCAATGCGAGCTAAAGTATGAGCAGTCCCTAATACAAAGGCGTGAAAAGGAGGAGAAAATTTAACTTAAATCAAATGGGAAGCGGCCGACAATTAAAGAAAGTTAAGCTAAATTGTTTGATGCCAAGTCACAACAAGCTCTCAAATGGGAAGTGACTCATGATCAATAATACTAATAGCTAAGACAAAGGTTAGCTAGTGCCCCTACAACTTTGTAATTAGGCGGGCCATGCATGCCGGCTCATTGTCGGAGGAACATGACACGCCAGGTCCCAGCCAAGGTTTTTAAAATAGTTGAAAACCGCTTGGTTTTTACGGTTTTCGCTCAAACCGCTCCGATTCAGTTTTTTAAATAAAACGGTTTTTCTAAAAATCATAACTATCCACTTTAGTAAAAACGGTTATCGTTTGGTTTTTATGATAAATCGCTTGATTTTCACACAATCGATTTTTATTTTTATTGTTTGAATGGTTTTTGAAATCTTGGTCCCGGCCATTTGCGGCTTGTATCTCGTCTTCAGTCGTCGTAGCGTCGTAGGATCATGTGTTAATCATTTTACTAAAAGCTGCAGCACTACATGTTGCTGCTGGCAACGGAGCTGTGTGTATACATTCATGCATGTACCACTACAGTACTTCCCGTGTTTTTAAGCTAAGCACGACAATAGTAAACAGATGGATTATTTGACAAAGTACTAGCTTAAAGGTAGTAGTCATCAGAATATATAATTATAATTTAGTTTGTATCATTCAAAGGAAAAGGTCTTGAAGAGCACCTGAAGTCTACTCTTGGGCCTCCATGGTGAGGCATCCACGTTGGGTTAGTGAAATTCAAGGCCTTCCCTTCAATAACTGGAATCGGTAAGCGTCCGTACACACAAAATCGTTCACAGCAACCAACAATTTATACATCTGACAAGGGGGAGAAGAATAAAGCTCAGACAATGGGACTGCCCTGAAATCATTTAGCTTTAGATTTGGTTGGGGTACGCCAGGCAATGGCTGTAGTGCAACGCCCAAGCGACGCTCGAGGGCCCCAGTGGCAAGCCACTGTGATGGACCCTCCCCCACAAAAAATAAATTTAATATCGTTGTGGGCCAGTGGCCCACATATCAGATATTAAACTGATAAGAACAGATACTACACTTGATCTTAGCCAAAAGGCCGAGAAAGGTATGAGTTGTTCCGGTGGCCTGGGTCGCATTTTATTCACGTCCCCAAGGCGTAGCTCTACGCAAACCCCCGAGGTGGTACTGAACCGCAGCAGCATCATACTACTAGCAGAGGCACCGCGCGTTCTGTTCGGTTGCTGCGTGGGCCTGTTGGGTTCCTTCCGATAGTAAAAAGGAAGGCGTTATATAGCCGATCTTTCGGCCCGTCAAAATACAGGCCTGCGACCCTACTTCCCGCGCGCGTCTCTTCCCAGTTCCCAGTTCCCACCTACTACTGCTACACGCGTCGTCCCATGTGCCATTTTTTTTTGGAAGGAACCATTTGCCACCATTTCTTTAGGGATCGCGTCGATCGCGCGTGCTCCTCCACCTCCACGCCACGGACGCGCGTGCTGTTGACTTCCATCGTCTCGTCCCACGTCGCGCGCCGCCTCCTCCACGTGCATGGGCACGTGCGAACGTGCACGCCGCAGCTTTGGATTGGATATACATGCGGCCGAGTATTATACTCTGTTCTCTGTCTTAAATTATTTATTTTTTATTTTTAATGTTTATTTTAAATTATTTATATTTTTATTTTTAATATATTTTTTATTTTATTTTTTTCATTTTCAATACAACTACTACATTTTTTTAATCTATATATTAAAAATAGTTTAATATAAAAAATGAATAATTTGGAACGGAGAAAGTATATAATACGCTCGGTAGACCGTAGACCTCAGTCTCTTACTAGCGAACCGCAAAGCAAGCAGGCAGCAAGGCAGAGCGAGATCCAGCGCGCGACGCGGGAGGAGACCGGATAATGGAGGCGAGCAAGGAGGCCGCGGCGAGCCTCGGCGCCGACGCTCACAAGGCGCAGAAGGCCACGGCACCTGATGCTGCGACGGCGGACAAGGCTGCTGCTGCTGCTCCGGCGTCTGATGCAGCGGCGCAGAAGACGGGCAACCAGCAGGAGCCGGAGAAGAAGCCGGCGGGCTCGAAGAAACGCGCCGGTGGCGTGCGGTAGAGTCCGTCGCTTCTGCGTCCGCGGGAACGGGCGGCCGGTCATTTGTTGGATACCGCCGCTTCCCATTCGTCGCGGGGGCATGCTGTCGTTGTGTACTTGTGTCTTGTACTATGTCTCTCTGTCTCTGTAGTATGCGTGTGATTTTCTGGACGTGGAGTGGAGTGGAGTGGTGGAGACTCCAGACTCTGAATAAAGCGCAAGCGTTCGTTTGTGCTCACCATGACTCAAACGAATTCAATAAACCTCTCTTTGTATTATGGGAATTTTTTTTTTAATTTTCGAAATTTATGTTATTTCGAAGAGGGTCCTTTCTTATTTTTCTGCTTTACGACTAAGTAGTCTTTTCACAACAATCAAGAGACATAACTTTTTTTCTTTTTCGACTATCAGACACACAACATAAATTGACGCAGATTTAAATTCATGTTCCTACTTATTGCGTGAGCGGAGCCGCTGCGCTCAGATGATCGACTAGTAAGTGTGAACGGCCTAAATGATAAAGAAAATATAGAAAATGGCGCTATGGTTCAAATGGTATTGGGTGGAACTGAGGCCCAACAATCATAACAGCTTCAGGCCCATTCTCGACCAGTATTTCGGGCCTGGTCGAATCTGAGAAATGTGTACGGTTAGAAACCTGAAATCGTTATTGTTTTTCTGTTTTTGACAGTGCTCCATCCGTTTCATAGGCCTGCGTCCGCGTGCCGCCCGAGGAAGTGAATTGATTTCGAAAAAGCAAGCCGTCCCTGCTGAAAAGGGAAACGAAGCATGGAACAGAGCGACGACCTGGTTGCAATTGCAACACATGGACATGGATGCGGGAAGCGTACCACATGCATGCAACATCGCATCTCATCAGAAGCAGCAGACTAGTGCGTAGTACTAGCAGAGCAGGATGCCTGGCCTGGCCTGAGCTCAGCAACACATCGATCGCATTGAATTTGCTTCCCCCTCTGCCGCGGGCTGAGCTGAGCTGCCGCCTGACGGGCAGGACGGAGCAGGGCACAGCTCCCGACACTGCCTGCTGCCGGCAGCCGAGCCGTGCCGTGCCGTGCCCGTCCGGCGCCGCGCAGCCCTGCCGTGCTGTGCCATGCCGCGCGGTTTTTCAACGGAGCGGCAGTAGTAGATGTGAGTACTGTAACGAAAGTCTTCTCTCTCCTTTGTTCAGAAATTCATTCATTCAGAGGCCGGCAGGAAATTAATGGAGGTCGGATGCGTGCGTAGCGTAAGCACGACACGGTTACACGGCAGCAGGAAGGAGAGGCGAGGGAGGAAGAGCCAAGAAGATGTCGTCGTTCAATGCTCAATGGTGTTGTAGTAATTGTAATGGTGCGGTTGCGCCAGTCTGGCCTCCTCGACGCCACAGCCCGAGCCCTGATCCGTTGGGGGCAGTGCATCGTCTGGCTCCGGCCACGGGAATGTGGTGATTGGCCGGATGCCTGCCTGGCCGAGTAGTAGTAGTAACTGTCCGGGTAGGGGTAGGGGCTCCGGCACCGAGGCTGCTTTCTTTGCTTTGCCTTGGGTGTAGCGTAGAGGACCTGCTGCTGCTTTGGACTTTCAGGCAGGGCTCCGTCTCCGTGTGGTATGGGTATGGGCTGCGGCCCGAAGCCTCCAAGCTCAGCAACCAAGATTTCAGGCTGTGGCCGCTGTGCTGCTCTGCTAGTGCACATGTACAGTACCGGTTGCGGACTTGTGGTTTGTGTTTGTGGCACCGTGAGTCCATGAGTGTAGAAGAAGGAAAATAATGGTGCTCCGTTGCCTTTTGTTTTAGCCTGACGAGCTGGCGGTCCAAATTGTGGTGGCGGAGAGAGCGCGACAGGAAGACGACGAGTCATCAGGATCCACACACACACACACACACACCCGCGCAGAAACCAAACGTCTTTTTGTGACGAGTAGTACAAGTAGTATGGCAGACACAAACAATGGCGTATTTCTCTTTCTCCCCAGTCCCCTGTCCCCAGTCAGGCTCAGGCAGCCACAGACCACGACCACTTAACACAGAAAACAGAGACAACACGTTTAACCCATGGAAGGCAAAAATTACTGACCTGATCAACGTGTCTTTACCTGCTGTGCAAGACATTTCAGATCAGGGGCCTTAAACAGTGACAGCAGCCAGCCGGGTAGTATAGTAAGAAAATGCTGCTGCTACTGGTACGTACGACCTGCTTTGCTTTAGATAAATAATGCAACGTTTTCCACCCAAACCACGCACCGAATGCTTTAGTAGTACAAAGCAGCCTCAGATGTGTACGACGTGTGGCATGGAGAGGTTGGAATGCTTCTTTATAACCTGTCTTTCCACAGTCACATGCAAGGCGTCACCGAAATGCATACAAGTACTCCCATCACCAGAACCAGGCAAAGATTCTAGTAGTACGCCATGAAAATGTAGAGTACTACAGTATATATAAAGAGAGTGAAGCATCTGCACATGGCTTTGTGAAGTCGGATGAAACACACACACACGAAAAAACAATTGTAGGACTAGCCATACATGTGATCCGATTGCTCACGTCTGCTCCCTCCATTCCAACAAAGGACTATACCTCCACAGCTAACAATGCCTCAAGATGTCGTAGTAATAGCCAGTTCTGTAACCACATGGATACAAAAGAAGACCACCAGAAATGATGGCAAGGCAGCAGGCAACAAAAGGAAAAGAAATTTAAGAACAATAGTTCCTGTGTTTGTAGTACTTGGCAGGTACTAGTAACATCCCTCACCCTTCTATCCAACAATCTAGCTAGTAGTCAACAAAAAGATCGGCAAAGTTAACCCATCACTACAAAACCCAGCAATCAATAGAATGGACCTATAGATTCGACAAATCTGCGTGTTTCAAATGGCTTCCGATTGATGATCTTCCTGTGACCCCTCTTTGGCCACCACTCCAAAAGAAGGCAAAATATAATATAACAGCTCTGAAAAAAAAAACACCCCCAACAGCTACGAAGCAATGTCCAGCCTTGGCTCGAAGGAAAAACCGGTGAACAGCTGCAGCGGAAACCGCTTAGTCACAGGGCTCTTTGCTGACCATTTCCATAGCTTGTGGTTTATTTCAAAGGTGAGAAGAGACGGGGATCCGTAGCTCTGAATGTAGATAATATCATCCGCTCCGCTGCTAGCAAAAACCTCATCGAACTCACCAAAACCTTGAAAAAACTTGTGAGGCATTCGGGCAACCTCACGCCAAGCCTTGTTGTGGAGCTCCCAAATGCCAATTCCCTTGATAATGCCTGGCCTGTCTTGCTTGCCAATGCCACCAACCAGCACGAGCCTCCCACTTAGGTTCATCAACCGACCACACGTAAGAGCACACGGCACTGGTATAGCCATGCTCATCAAAGAAGTGTGGTTAGGCCTTGTAGAGAGATCATACATGACGAGACAATGGCGACGCTCATTGTTGTTCACCACAAGTCCGGTGGAGTACACCAAATAGTAGAGGACTCCATCACAGATGACACACTCGTCTCCCCCTCTCCAGCCAAGCAACACCCCTGTAAAGGCAGTCACCCAATTACCGGTGATGGACTCATACAGATGGATGGCAAATTCCCACTGATAATACTCTGACGGGACTTGGTTGCTCCTTGCAACAGCCACAGTGTATTCATGAGAATGCCTGTCAACAGAAAAGGCAAGAGCACTGTAATCGGCCGTTTTGCCACCAGGGGCATCAAGAAGCCTCTTCCAGTCCTTGGTGATGGGGTTGCATACCATGATGCGGCCTCTGTTCTCACTGTCCATGAGACACACCAGCCCAGCCGATGAGGACGTAGACCAGTTGCTCTTCTCGATGCAAGGGAAGTCGAATTCATACCACTTGCGCAGGCTAGGGTCATAGGCCAAACCTGAAACAGCATCCTCACTGCAAGTAAACATGAAGTACCATGGCTTCTGAGGCACCATTTTGCTCCAAGTTTGCCTTTGGGCGTGCACAATCTCGTGCCATCTCTTGCAAACAGACCCGGATCTAATGATACTCACAACTGGCAAGAACGAGAGAACCTTCTCTAAGAGATCATCAGGGAGGACAGCATCCAAAGACACTGCCACATCCCCATCCCAATCGTCGTCGCTGTCTTCAGATATTGGTTTGTATTCCATGACCTGCGCGCCACCAATGTATGAGGAAGGATACAACTCCCACTCTTCTGATCCCATTGCCAGCATCCAGGAAAGAACACAGTAGCTAATACAAGATCCTGCAAGTGATAATAAAATAAGGGACAATGCCATTGCAATATGATGTACTCTAAATCAAGCTCAACATACATAAAAAAATTGAGAATATTGCACACAAACAAAGCAATTTTCGGATTCAGCCTCACATAAGAAAAACAGAAAAAAAAAGAGAAGGTTATGATTTAGAATGGAGTGCAGATACAATCAGAAGCCACTGGCAACTGCCTATACTACCCGAGGGCATTTCACAGCTCATCATCAAGGCTGACAATAATCAAACACTTAAAACTACAGCCGTTTCAGACTAAACTGAGGGGGCTTACCAATCTAACCTAACACACAAAAAAAACAGTAAGATCAACGATGTTCCAAATTTTCCAGAAAAAAACAGTACGTTTATTTCCTATTATGCCATTTGAACGAAGAGAAATGACAAATACCTGCTCATCAATGGATCTCGGGAGGAAATAGTATAGGATGCCCAGACACTAATGTCACTATCACAAATTGATATTCTTTAGAGGAAAAATGGAATTTCTATAACCACATTCAATTTGCCGCAGAAAGGGCCACATCGCGATCATTAAAGGTATGGACAAAAAAAGCAAACAGCGCTGCTAGGCAGCCAAGAGCAGCGCTATCTACCAAACAAATTTTACCAAAACCGCACCACGAAAAGGATGCCCTACGAGCCTAGGACTGCCAATCCCTGACCCTCGCACGAAATCAGGCACTAGAAGCACATACTACTATTAAGGCGAACGACGAATAAACACAAAAATCCCCCGAATTGCAGCCCGGTCTAAAACATAACAGAAATGGGGGAAGAAAAGAAGAGTTCTTTTCTTTGCTTGCAGATTACAGTACCTTCTCGAGAACCGAAGTCCGAGAAAAGATCCGGCCTTCTGAAATCCGCGCAGCCGGCTTGTCCTCTCCTAATCCTGCCAGGAAATGAAACAGAGATTTCAGCGCCGATGAGACGATGAGGAACAATACAGTACTAAACTCAGAGGAGAATCATTCCCACGAAACAAATCAAGAGAGAGAGAGAAAAAAAAGAAAGAAACGAACCGAGGAAACGCGCATCGACTAGAGGGACGATAAGAAAGAGAGAGGGATAGAAAGAACAGAAGAGCGGCAGAGATCGTACCGGCGGCTGTTTCTTGCGGGTTGGGCGGCCGGCGGCGATCGGGTTGGGCGCGAAATCTCCTCAATCTGGTGGGGGACGCCGGGGACTTCCTGCCTGCCTGCCCTTCTACTCCAAGAGATGGAACAGTAGGCTTCCCCTCCTCACCTACATTAGGTCAGGGCCCCCATGCCCATGGTGGATAGCACAACGCCACAATGGCGTACTCCAGTATATATGAGCGAGCGAGGTGAGGTGGAGAGAAAAGAAGGGGAAGAGGAACGGAGGGCTGGCTGGGTGGAGTAGGAACCGAGGGAGGGAGGGGTAGAAGAGGAAGAGCAAAGAAGGTGGCTGCTTTTACCTCTACCGAAGGAGGAGGGACATCACCGGACAACCCAAAACAAAGTTGGAGGTTACCGTCGTGCCGGTCCATTTCTTCCTGACAGTTTCATTGTCACGCTAATTCTTCTTAAGCATTCACTAGTACTAGTAATAAATTTTTTCCTTTTTAATTGGGGATCGAATATGGCCAGCATTATACCGTAGTAGTAATTATTAGTAACATTGTAAATAATAATATATTGGAATCCATTTATTAATAATCTAATAAACTAAATTTAAATTTCCAAGACATTTTCAATCAATTTGAGATAAGGTATGGTCCAATAGTAGTATGTGGAACATCTATAAACAATAGCATTTCAACCCATTTAATTGTGTAGCATCGCACAAATGTTGCAGTGTCACATGTCATTTTCTCAATTTGCGAATGTTATCTCACAATACCAGTAATGTCATGGTATAAAATATTTATGTCTGAAAACAAGATAAAGATATTCAGTTACATAAAATAAATGGAACTAAATAGTTGTATCCCAGCTGTAGACGTTTCACATATTGGAGTATTGGGCCATACCTTATCTGTGGAGCGGAGATGGAACAAACATACACCTTGAAGGCTCCTTTGTCACAGCTCCACGGAGCTGATTCTCAGAGAGAATCTGGGGAGCCCTACCAAACGCTGTATTGCAGTGAAAGTGATTCTTGGTTGATTCTATGGAGTGATTCTCTAAAATAAACTAAGAGGCTGAGAGCTAAGAAAAGTAGTTTCTCCTGATTCTATGAAGTGATTATCTGAAATGAACTAAGGGGCCGAGAACTAAAAAAAAGTACCTTATCTTGATTCTGTGAAGTGATTCTCTATCCTGATTGTAAGAATATATTATGAAGAATTAAAGAGAATTAATTTCAGTCCCAGAATCATTTCTGACTCAGAGAATCACTTCTTGCTGAGGATCGCTCTCCGAGAATCTCTGTCAAAGGAGGGCTGATATCGTAACACGGGTCTAGAGGTATACTGTACCTGCAAAAAAGAAGGAAAAAAGCCACACTCCTAGAGATGTTAATATTAATGGGAGGGTCCACAAGAAGAAAACAACGTTTCTTAATTAGTGACTTTTACAATATCGTAATATTCTATTAGAGGAGTTAATTTTCCTGTGCATGGATTTGACGTTCCATCAAGGAAGCAAGAATGAATAGGAAGGGCAAAAACGAGGGCCACGAGAAAGTTGAAAGTTGGATGAGGTCTATTTTATGATTGGTGGGTGAGGCACCATTCATGGGTCAGCTTTACCTAATTAACCCCCGCGCCATCTGCATCACTCGCGGCAAGTCACAACAAAGTTGTTTGCATCCATCCACCTCTCGCGGGCCTACGTCTCCATCCTCGGCACGCGTTGCCTCTCCTCTACTTTCAATGGTGGTGAAAGATTCACCTGTGTCTGTGGGCCTCGCTCTGTTGCTGTCCTGCTTGTGAATTGCTTCATATATACCAGAAGAAATGAATTTGCTAATGTCATTCATCGTTTTTTTTATTAGACGGGCATTTTATATGTTGATAAATAGTAGTATTGTTTACAAATGCACCAAAAAAAATCAAATTGAAAAGGTTTGAGACAGTTACAAAAGATTGCGAATAAAGAAACTAGTACGTAATTGTTTATGGCCACAGTCCAGTATTTTAGTACTACACAGTTTACAGTCAAATGACTGAAGGAACAGGGGACGAAACAAAAAGGGCCCATAGCTGGTCATATATACAAGAATAAAGAAATCATATTTTTTTCCCTAGCCAATGAATGCAATAATAATCGCGTGCTGTTGTATTGGCTTGCCATATATATAATCTCGCATGAATGACCTATCATAAGTATTGTGACCGATAGTGACGACACATGATATATGTCCACTCTTTTGAGTCTTGATGGATCGAGTTTTTCATTCATTTATTTTTTTACTATACTAATAATTATATCAAACTTGTCACCTACATATATCATTTTACTTAAACTTAAGAAATACAAACGGAAAGCCAACCTCGTTCTTGATGATTGAATACATGCATGTTAATTAAGAGTCAAATCCTCATGACGACATTTCGAATAAACACATATTACAAATTAAATCATTTAAAAAGATCTAGCAAACTTAACCGACTTAGTAATTACGAACTGCTAGCTAGTAGCCTAAATATGCCGACTGATAGTAATGTTTATTTATCTGTGACTAGACAATGCACATCATCGATCTTTTTCTTCCATCACAAGCACTGAAGCATGTCAATAAGGCCAGATTGCGTGGTAGGGGACAATGAAGCTTTGTTTTCACACGGGACGGGATGCAGTGGAGTGGATCGATACAAGGCTAAGGGACAAACCAACCTTGGATTGTTGCACGACATCCACATCCATCACATACACAGCTGATGGAATGGCATGGCACGACGCTGCCCCTACCGCCTTAATTTGGACGCTCCAAAACCCCAGGCGCACACAAATCTGTCCCCATGCGTGTGCTGCCACATCACATGTCCACACCTTTTTACCAACTATATTGCACTATATAAGACTTTGCTAATTCTGCTAGTGTAGTGGCCTTTTTCTATTGTTTTGTCTTTAATAATTTATACTTAGACTTTCTCTATTAAATGTCTCTTATTGAGAATTTTTATGTGTTATGTGTTCCTAATACTATTTAAATTCACTAGGAGAAGTTATATGTTGTGGTAGTGATTGGTTATTGCTGTGCCCCCTGCTCTAGAATCTACTGAAGGATCTTCAATGATAAAAATACATACTTAGTATACTAGTACTACCCTTTTTGCAGCTGCCATTTTCTCCTCTCCCTGTTCCAAAATGCTTATTACAAAGGACATATATATGACCTTTACAGAGCGGTCTCATGAGGTTCCTCTCATTCCTATTTTGAGATTGCTTGTAGACGTGGCAATGTATGTGAGGCCTGTCTTTCCTCTTTGGAGTAAGGGCTTGACTATTGGTTTGAACGGAGACATGCTAACTTTCTTAAGGTAACTGATGATTCACCACACAGCACAAGCACATCCACCACAGATTTTTCTTTTAAGACACAGGCAAACAACGACAAGTTGGCATCTTTTAGTGGAGAGAAGAATTGAAGAAGCATGTGTATTGACAATTTTCATGTTTACACGCACCTGACAGCAACAGTGTTCTTTGTGGTGGCAAAGATGTAGGATCCCAACTATGTCTGGAAAATAATAATAATGTTGCTGGCTAGTGCACTAATGAGAATGGCCACTATATATATTAGTGATGACCACTATATTGTAGTAGTATGTGCCATGTGCTGGTAAGCATGCCTCGGTGCCTTTTACATGTTGCATGAAGAAAGCTAAGATCTCGCTTTTCAAACCTGAGCTGGCATGAGTCGGATGCAGACTAGACCTAGAGTTTTTAGTGCAGATTGCCATGATAACTACAGAGTTCATAAGAAAAAGGCATTCGATCGAGTCCCCAACCAGAAATAGCATCAAAGGAGACCTCAAAGATGTCTGGAAGGGGCAGCATATTTGCATGCAGTGGCCCCTCCACTTTCCTAAACGACTTATGTTTTTTTAAGAAATTCCTATACTTTATTTAGTACAACCTCATGTCATCTGATGGTAGATACCGGTTCGGTAGAATAGCAAGTCATGTAAATATATATGCATACAAGCGTCCAGTCACTGTCGGCATGTCCTTGTCTCGTGTAAGAGCCATAAAGGAATTCCAATTCCAAATATTTGTGATCATATATATTTTTTGAAAAATAGGAGAATTTGTTTCTTTTTTTTTGAAAAAAAGAGGTCAGCACGTTTCTCCCCCCTTTGGATGATCCACTCATCACAACAAAATCATGCCTTATAAGTCAAGCGAAACAAATGAGCCAAACAATTTTATAAAAGTGATTTTGTTGCAATAGAGAAATGCTCGCTTGCTTCTTTCTCAGTATGTAATACTACTATTATATACTAGGTGATTTTTTTTTTTACTGTCAGCGCAACAACATAATCAGATAAGAGGATAAGTGCAATGATTTCGCTCAAGACATCAGCAAGCCCTACTAGTGTAGGTCGGAGGGCCTTTCATCCACACCATGCTTCTTGAGATCCTGACCCATGGACCACGGGCTCTAGTTAAATTTGTAACGAGAGCACGAAGGATGGGATAGAATTGCTGACAATGTGTGTTCCAACGACGGGATATCTTATGATGTCCGCCATGCTCTCGCATCCCATTATTTATGCCCCTCTAAATCTCTCAGTTTTTCTTCTGAAATTATAGGACCTACTACTTGCTATGGAGCATTAAACAAGTTGAATGGCGTAGCCATGATTTGGTTCGTCGGCAAGGCAGTTTTTGCTTTTCTTTAGAGAAGCACGTAGGTGAACTGATTTGCACGATTATTCAGGATTGCACTCTGCCGTGCTCAAATTTGATAATACTAAAACTTTTCGAAACTTTCTGGGGCAGCAGCTTTATGATCATCGAAGCCTGTAGTCCAATGTAAAGGCCAGCAAAAGTAATCTGGCCTTCTACTAAAGTCAAGCTACATTCATGATTACGAGCTGGAAGCACGACAGTTTACTAAACTGCAGCATGCAGAGACACTCTAGGCAAAACAGCATTACAGACAACATGGTTCAGATTTGATGTATGTTACTGAACCTGCGACTTTCACAGCAAGCAGTGCAGGTGGCCCTCAGCAGCTTCAGAATTAGCCGACTAGGCAGATGGCAAGTTTTAACCACATATCCAACTTTATTAGACAAGATCCATCAAATTTCATTACCCACAAAGCATTGGCTGAACATAATAGATATCTCACAAGTCACAACTGAGGCACACACAGGGGGTACAAACTTATGCAGTTGCAACATGTATACAAGCGTTACATGAAATCCACACTACATAAACTCAAACTTCAGTGGACTCTAGCAGTTGTGTGTCTGGCTGGCCGGTGCACCCTTACCCTTGGCTTCTTTTTGCGCGCCAGCTTCCTCTCCAGCACCTTGACCTTCTCGCTTAGGTCTGTGATAACGTCCATCTGATCATTGCCGGATGCAAGAAGCTTCTGCAGGAGCACTCTCAGCTTCTGGGTCTCTTCAACCAGCTTCTTCTCATCGCTGTCCTTCACACCATCAGGAGTTATGGAGGCAGGTAAAGATTCTTGAGAAGCCTTTCTCTCTGTCTGCACACCCACGTCTTCTTTCAGGTTGGCGGCTTCAGCTTCAGCAGAAGTGACTCCTCTAGCACGGATCGTAGATTCACCCAGTGTCCCATTGCATTCTTCTGTCTCAGACACACGAGCTTCGACCTTATCAACAGCATTTGCTCCCATGTCTGCAGGAGCCTCCAGAGTCTCAGTGCGTTCATCTGTGTTAGATGCCTGTGCATCTGCGCACGAACTATGTGCATCTTCATTTTGCTCAGTGGCTTGGCACTTCAATGGTACCATCGTGTCAATCCTCTCATACTCTGCTTCTGATTCGGAAGAGTCAAATTCTGGGAAGACTGTTTTGGTCCTTGAATCTGCCCCTTCTGCAATGCTACGATCGCTCTCCTGGACGTCAAGTCCTCCTGTAAGCTCGAGAACTTCATTCTTCTGATCCACATGTGGCACGTCGTCCTTGCCAGGAAGATCACTTTGCACTGCGTTATTGGACGCATCAAGTACAGTTTGTTCTGAAACAGAGTCAACCTTCGAAGTTGATTCCAGCGAGGCAGCCGGGGCAGGCTCTTCAGAAGCAGCAGGCTCTTCCGATGTTGGTCCCATTGAAGCCTCTAATGTTCCATCTTGTTCCCTGGTTGAATCTTGTGTGCTATCTGCAACTTGTTCTTGCACGTCCGTACTCCTGGCTTCCACAGATTGTTCATCTACATTAGATGCAACTGAGTCAGCTACAGCAGTTGGATCATGCTCATGCGGTTCTTCTATATCCTTCAAAGATACTGGCGCATCCTCCAAAGTGACATCTCGGCTTTCATCAGCAGGAGAACCATCTTGTTTCAGTTCCGATCTTTCGACACGTACAGCTTCGCCCGTCTGATCTTCCGCTGAGCCATCCTGTTTTCATGCTACACAATGTCAATATACGACAAATGCAATTGTTACAGAGCTTATCACAACCAAAAAAGGATAACTCACACTCTCAGCTGCCGGCCTGTTATCCAAAGACTCTATACCCAGAGTGGCTTTGATGTCTCCAGTGACAGGAGAAACCCCTGTATTTGGCTCTTCAGAATGGGGACTCTGCACAATTGAAGCCATGCATTTCTCCTCCTCGCAAGAGCCCACAGCCGGAGTTGCATCTGGTCCCGTGGAGTCAAGTAGTGGCACCTCTAGCCCTTCATCCACGGCTACAACCTTTTTCTTCTGTTAAGCAATAGTACTATCAATACATAACTTCATGGTAATGCACATTCAATGAATGATAGTCTATAGAAAAAATAGAACAACTTACTTCTTTGCTCGCTTCTAGTGAACCAGTGCCTGATTCTTCAATTTGGTGCTCATTGTTTTCATGGGGATGTTCAGGTAAACCTCCAGCACTCATTATATCTCCAGATTTTGTTCCTTGAAATTCGATCTCTTCTGCAGCTTTCTCCTGTCATGACAATAACAAGAAAATTTAGATATTTTTGTAACTTGAAGTACTATGAAAGAAATCAACACAACAGTTTTTTTTTTAGATAAAACACAACAGTACTATCAATACACAACCTCATGGTAACACAAATTAAATGAATGGTAGTCCACAGAAAAGAAAAAAAAAACAACTTACTTCCTTGCTCGCTTCTAGTGAACCAGTGTCTGATTCTTCTATTAGGTGCTCATTGTTGTCATGGGGATGTTCAGGTAAATGTGCAGCACTCATTATATCTGCTGATGATGCTCCTTGAAATTCAACCTCTTCTGCAGCTTTCTCCTGTCATGACAATAACAAGAAAATTTAGATACTTCTTGTGAATATAGAAGTACTATGAAGAAATCAACGCA
This sequence comes from Oropetium thomaeum, assembly GCA_001182835.1. Taxonomy (NCBI): domain Eukaryota; kingdom Viridiplantae; phylum Streptophyta; class Magnoliopsida; order Poales; family Poaceae; genus Oropetium; species Oropetium thomaeum. The sequence goes on along the minus strand of LFJQ01000047.1, from coordinate 1,545,765 downwards.
ACAGTACTATCAATACTCAACTTCATGATAATGCACATTCAATGAATGATAGTCCACAGAAAAAAAAAAAAACTTACTTCTTTGCTCGCTTCTAGTGAACCAGTGTCTGATTCTTCTATTTGCTGCTCACTGTTGACATGGGGATGTTCAGGTAAAGCTGCAGCACTCATTATATCTGCTGATGCTGCTCCTTGAAATTCAACCTCTTCTGCAGCTTTCTCCTGTCATAACAATAACAATTACTAGATACTTCTTGTAAATTAAGAAGTCCTATGAAGAAATCAGATACAGATAAGTAGTACGATAACTTCCTTTTATCAAACTAAGGTTGCATTACTTTTTCTTAAAACAAGATTACCCGCTAGACAAGGTCAAATGTGAGTACATGCTCCACTGTGACAAGTCGGCCCCATTTTATCAAGGATTCAAGTGCAGCCCAAATAATATAAATGTACATTAACTTACTCTTTCACGTGGCACTTCCATAGTGCTGGTACATGATTTTTCTTCCTGATTCTTCAGCTCAGTGGGATCTGTGTCCTTTCCCACTTCCAAGTTGGCTTCAGATGGCATGGCATCACACAGTTCCGTGGAGATAACTGGAGATGTTTCTTCTGCTTCACTCAGTCCAACAGATTTCTCCTCCTGAGCATATTTTAGGTAAAAACCATTACAACTTAGTAGATTGTTTACATTGCTAATTAATAAAGAGCTATTTTGATGGAACAATTAACAATGAGGTTACAGAATATTACAAACATTAGTGATACTCACTTTATCAGAAGCTTCAACTGTTAAGGTAGGAGCTGTGGCATGTGCAACGCTCTCAGCTCTGTCTAGTCTCTCATTCTCGTTTGTGTGATTTAACCCAGAAGATGGTTGGTTGCATACTGAATCAAGCTTCTCCTGCAAACAAATTAGCTCTCGAGTAACAGACTTCCTAGCCTCTCTTACACATGGATGCAAGCCCTGTATCAAGGGTACAATGAGTCAGAACAAGCCCAGCTAGATAGGAAATGAGTAACAGAGAAGGAGTTTATGCTGTTTACGAAACAGCAAGATACCTGAATAGTGTCGAGCTTCAATAGTAAATTCATAATAGCCTCACCAATGGCCACTTGCTCTTTCTCCGTTGGCTTCTTTGATGAAGTTTCAAGGCTTTGCAGTTGTTCCCTTACACTATGCATTTGTTCATGCACATCCCTGATCTTCCGGAGCTTATCCAAAGGTTGCCATCTTCGAACATCATACCCACGGTAAGCAGACTGAATACGAACAGCAGCATCTGCTTCGGATAGATTTGTTCTAGATGCCTCAGAACCTCTGCTTTGGTCATCTCCCTTCAAGGTCTCTGCACCTTCATTTCCTTGAGCGCTGTCTCCCTCTGAGCTAGCACCTGCATTTTCTTGAGCATGGACACTGGTACTGCTGGCTTGGACATTCTGGTGATCATTACTTGCGGGAACTTCTTCATGTGGATGTTTTGCGGAAGAAACTTGCACTGTTTCATTGCTGAAGCCCTTTCCATTCTTCAGTTCCTCAGACGATGTTTCTTTCATCCTAGACACAGTTATATGCTTCTCTGTATCAGACTGTTTAGGCTCCAAGTTCTGGTTTTGGGCCTCGTTCATGTCCTTCTTGGCTTTATCAGCATCATCAGACTGTTTAGGCTCCAAGTTCTGGTTTTGGGCCTCGTTCATGTCCTTCTTGGCTTTATCAGCATCCTTCCTCATTGGTGGGCTCGGAGACCTTGATGAACCATTTCCTTGTTTCTTCCTTGGCAAAGGATCCACTCGCAAGCAAACAGGAGGCAGTTTTGAGTGCTTGGCTGTAGTTGATTCAGTATGCCTTCCTTTTACATTTTCTTCTTGCTTTCTAGCACTGCTGGCCTTCTTTTCCTCTTTGTTTTCACTCACAACAGGCTTCTTTTCATCATTTTCTTTCTGAGTCATGACTGGAATAGTTCGACAAGTTGCCACCTTCTTGTCATCGGCCTCTTTCTCTGGCAAAACTGTAATGGTTTTGTAATTTTCCCTTGCAGGTTTTCTTTCAGCTGTTAGGCTCCTAGGCACAGCTGGAGTTGTTTCATGGTGTCCTTCCACTGCTGCGCCATCTCGATGCTCAGTGGTAGCATGTTGACTCTCCACTGCTGACCTCCCACTGTGATCTCTAGAGACACTCTTGGCAGCTGGCTTCTGATCCTCAAACCATGACAGGGGAAAAATCTTGATCTTGGGTGATGGAGTTTCTTCAGTAATCTCTAACTTCTTATCCTTCTCGTTCACCTCTTTAGCCTTTTGTTTTGCCTCAGCATATCCTGCCGGCATCCATGCTATTGGCCACTGAAACCGTTTATCCTTTTGATCATCTGTCCCTTGTTGCTTCCCATCCTCTGCCCACTTGCCACCCACAGGAACCCAGCCATTCAAAAGATGTGGTGGTATTTTTGCATTATCCATCTCCTTGTCTTCCATGTTTCTCGGTGGAAGCCATATTACAGGATACTGGTTGTTTGGATAGCGAATTAAGCTTGAATTGTCAGCACCCTTCAGCTCCGTCTCAGGCTTTCCATGGGGCCTTTCTTCCTCTATTTTCACACTGCTTTTCTCTCCACCATGGCAAACATGATTGGGACATCCACAACAATGGCTGTTGAACTTGTTGTAGTCATATGGTGTTTGTTCAACAGGGTAAGGATGTGGGCGGCCAAAGTGAGAAGGGTATTCATTTGGATGCTGCGGAACCGGTCCAAGGTAATATAGATGAGGAGGTGGAAGTTCTTGTGGGAATGGAGGTCTGAAACCATAATATCCGGTAGGATACGATTGGTTGTGGTTGCAGCAGCAATGGAACTCAGACGGACGTGGGTGACTCATTCCAGCATTATATGGCCAAGGTCCATAGCTTGGTGGCCGATAAGATGAATCCATTGCTCTGGGGTGACCAGCTTCCCATCCCGGAGGAGGATAGTATGGGTAGGGGCTATGATTTCGGTAGTGATAGTAGTATGGACCCATGTACTGGTTTGTGGGATACATTATTATTTACTAGCCTGTAGTACTGGTAGGATAAACAGCCTAGACCGGGTGAAGAGGTACTGAGGCTGTGATACCTGCAACAACGAATGTGAAATACATTGTGAGTAGGATGCAATTAGTGGAGACAGAACAAGAAAAACAGAAAGATATCCAACACCTCTATTCCTGAGAAAGTGTTGTTGATCAGGAAAACGAAAACTGATGATAGATAACAATTTACAGAGTGTTAGCCGTACTTGGCCAGCAAACATTTCGGAATTGTATACAGGGATCTATTCTAGGACCAATTAGGCAATACTACATAACAGAGAGATGTTATCGATGTTTTCAGTTAGTTACTAGTGAAATACGCATATGAATATTTTCAGAATGTTTATGCCTCAACCAATCAGACTTGTCTAAAGAAAATTCCGACTACAATACAAAACAAAGGATTCACCGTGTCTGTCCTGTTTTATTAACAGTGACAGGAACAGTTTTCGCAACACCATTGGAGATCATGAACAGTCGTGTTCATGACAGATAGCTTTGCATCCGATTATGGTAAGCATGATAATAAACAACTCCTATTCACTGCCACAATCTAAAAATCTACAGTTTGAGGACGCACACCACGACGGATTTCAGCATTTCAGGAAAAAAAAAAAACAAAACAAAACTGTGTTCCTGTACTATGGGATGGTGGAGAAAATCCCGCACCAACGTAATCGAACAACCAGCACCCGAATCAACGAAGCAACATAACTGTACTAATCAGCTACTAACACGCAATCAAGAATCAATCAAGGGAGTCGGGTGCGGGCAACTCACAGCACGGAGCGGAGAAAAGCAGCAGAGTCGGGATCAGACGAGCCACCACCAAAGCTTGAAGGTTTCCACGGGACCGAGTCACGTCAGATATCGGCGGGCGATGCGGTCCGCTTGTCCCAGGCCGTCGTCTTCCTTCTCTCTCTCTCTTCCTTCTCGCGAGCGCGTTCGGTTCTTAGCTCTGTTTCTCTCTCTAGGACTGGGGGAGATCATGGCCAGGAGTGTATTTATGTGTGGGTGCTGTGGGCGCGCGCGGCGTTGGGGTTCGGGAGGGTTCGCGACGCCGCGGGGATGGATGACTCGGCCGAGGAAGGGGGTCAGGGGGAGCCTCTCGCGCGCGGTCGCATCTCTTCTGGACGGTTCCCGTCTCCTCCTCCACCCTTGCCAAGTTTAACAGTAGTCTACCCATTAACATTTTCTCTTGCCCAAAAATATTTATTTTATACAATTATCAACAAAATTAATTTGGCTTCATGATTTTTTTTGGGGGGAGCAAAATCCCCCTGTACGGCAAGAGCTCTATACAAAAAGTGCATATCATGTAAAAATAAACAAAAAGTTGAAAACTTAAAAATTCAAAAAAAAAATCAACCTCAAACTCCATAACATTCGTGAGGACAAATGTCCAACAAAGATCCAGTACATGTCAATATAAAATAGTGCATCTAAAATAGATGTGGTGATAAAAAACCTCGACATTATAAAGTACCACTCCTTTCTTATTTGTGACGTTCTAGACAACCAGGATGACTTACCAAAGTACCAAAAAATCATGTCCTAACGTCACGAATAAGTACTGAATAGAAACAGAGAAATCTAGTCAGTTTAAACATGCAGGCAGTGTTTGAATTCAAAGGCCGATAAAAGGGTCCGTATGTAAGTCATGACTCCCAACCATCACTTTGCATCCTCCACTGGGCCACTTTACAGATTGCAGACATCTTTGGCATCGTAGCAGCCGTTCCATCAGTTCTCGAAACAAGGTTCATCTTCTGCAGCGCCTGGGCGTTCTCGGCGACAAACGTGACGAAAATCAAGCTCCCATTGCTCCGCATGGAAGTCGCGGAAGAACAGTATCTTGAGGTCCGACCGCACGCACTCAATGGGACTGCTCTTCTTCCAGAACTTGCGGTTGACGTTGGCGGTGGGTTCACGGCCGGGTTTCCACAGACTGCAAATTACGTTTAGCGCTTTGGTTCAGCCATATATTTAATTTAGTCATGGATCATGCAGCAGCATCCTAATAATGTTCCTGATGTTAGATGCTGATTAATGGGAGAGGAGAAAGAACTGGTTTTACCTGGATTTCGACATTGGTAAAGCATCTGAGGAAGCTTTGCAGCATCTTGACTTCACTAGAGATACCGAAATGCAGGTTGAGTACCAACAACATCTGCACGCTCGGGACGATAGTGTTTGGGCTAACCTTTGTTCCGGCCTGCAACGCATCAAAATCAAAAGAGTGAAAACATCGTTGACATTTGTCTCGTCCATTCCATGCGTAAGAACCAGTGCCGCACAAGTAATAGAGAACTACAAACCAAATACCTTGATGATGGTGGTGCCGATCTCCAGAACGTGTGCTCCTGGTTCCAGGTATCCCAGTATGGTCAGCTGAGGGCCGATCAAAAAAAAAAAAAAAAGAAAGTATGGTCAGCTGAGGGGCATGGACAATCTTGATCCTCGTTTCCATTCTCCTCCCGAGGTAACGGTTGCTTCGATACGTCAAGAGGGAGGGAGAGCCGCTGGAGGCACGGAGTGTCGACCACGACTATTTCCGTCATGTCTGACAAGTAGAACAACGCCCGTCGCAGAGGCTATGGCTGGCAAGCCGAGCAGTAAGCCGGTCCTGGCTGCCCATGATGGCCAGAGTCTTCAGAACCGGGCTCGCGGCAAGCAAAAAATCGAGGTCGCGGTTCTTCATGATGACGCAGCAGAGAAAGAGCTCCTCCAGATTCGGGAACGAGGCGCCCGCGCGGGAGTGCGGCGGTGTCGGGGAACTCCGACGCGCTGAGCTGAGGAACAGAAAGCGGAGGTATGGGCAGCTGAAGAGCGCGGGTGGGACGCGTAGGCCTTGGCGGTTGACGAGGAGTAATACATGTCTACAATAGTATCATCTAATAGTTCTACGAGGAGGATCAACATGACTGATCTGAACCGTTGGCTCCAATTAGACGGTCCGCGATCCCTTCCTATCCACAATATTATCCCTCCTCTCATCTTCCTCCCTAAACCTCCGTTCCCTTGTCAGTCACACTCATCCCGTCGCTCCCCGACGCGGCCATGGCCACCGCCACGCTGCCCCTCCGCCTCCTCCCGTCCAAAACTCGGACGCTGCCATTCATCCCCTCCGCGCGCCGCCCCGTAGCCTCCTTCTCTGCCGCTTCTCCTGCACCTCGCCGCTGGCGCCTCCTTGCCGCCGCCGAGGAGGCGCCTGAGCCCGTGGAGGTCGAGTTCGTGGAGTCCGAGGCGAAAGAGGAAACCTCTGTCCCGGAGCCCGTAGAGGCACAGCTGGCCGCTGCGGGGGCCGGTAAGGACGCCGACATCTTCGCCGTTGTCATGGTGGGTTTATTGTTTTGGTAATTTTGGTACCAAATGTTAGCAAATTGACTCCCATTTCTGCGACATTGGCTATGGTATAGTAATGGCAATGGAACTTACACTAATTAGTTAGATGCCGACTTGCATTGTGGTTAAGCAATCATTTTCACATTGTGTCAGGCTGCGTGGAAAATAGTTGTGGTGTGAGAACTAAAAGGAATGTACGAAACTGCGGAGTTGAAATGGTTCAGTAGTAGCCTTGCAGTGCCTAATTTATTTTCCCCTCATATAAACTTACCAAAACATATTGACATGCTCTATATGTTCTTTGACAAACTAACATTTTGAGGATTGATGGATTTACATCGACTATTTCCCTGGCTGCAGATTGGTTCCAGGCAGTACATTGTGATGCCAGGTCGGTATATATACACACAAAGGTTGAAAGGTGCCAATGTCAATGATGAGGTTCGTTGATTGTTCATTCCCTCTGCATACTCCATTGAGAACACCAAACTGGCATTTGCTGATTATGCAGTTTGTGATATGTCATATGGTTTCTCTGTTTGAGCCTTCTGATAGGAATCCTATCTCCTATGGAGAAGCATATCCATTTTTATCTCACTGCATCGACATTGTTACATCAATTGACCATTAATTATTTCCTCCACATTCAGAAACTATAACTTATATGACCATCTTTCATGATGCCATGCTGTGCCTGTACTCTGCTTCCACTCATAGATGTGCATGATAATATCATCAGCTCAGTTGGTTCCAAATGCAGGAAACTACAACTGATTTGTCACTTAGTTGCTCAAAGCTACAGCTTCGTCAAGTCCGTATGCAAAGAAGGCATAGATTTTAAGGATAATTAGAAGAAAGGGTAATGGAGAAATATCGGGTTGAACATGAATTAACTAAAGATACTACGATGACATTTTCTAGCTTCGATGTGTGGGAATAAATTATGTCTAATACCATATTGCAAATAGGTTCTGCAATTATAATATCACCTGGGACTGTGAGGGCTGGAATACGAATCATTCCTGTAATTATGAAAACTATTTTAGTGTCAGCTTTATATTGTTGAGGAATTTCCTTGTGTACCACTGAAACAACTCCCAATTCCTTCTTACCCACTGGAAAAGTTTGGTTTCCTTCTCGCCCGCTATACCTTTTTTTCATGTCCTTACGTGCCACTGCTGTGAAGTTGAGGTTTGACGTCTATAGAAGGATGTTGGAAATGACCATTGTGCCCCTAAATGCATTTTGACGCCAAAAAAGGACTCTACCACGCCTGTTTTACTCTTTGGGTTTAGGCAGGCCTAACTAAGTTATAACTACAGAGTACAGACTAGTACAACATGATGAGGAAATCACATAATACAACGAGATATTTTGCACACAACAATACAATATAATCTGATCGTCAAATATAACATCACGTAGTTGAACACTTCAACAAATGGCATATCAGTTAAACATAGGACTAGATCAATAGTTCAACACATGACTAGATCAGCAGTTCAACACATGACTAAATCATCAGTTCAACACATGAACTGGATCAACAGATCAACACCTGAGTGCTTCAACAACTCTACATTTAAGACAACACATTAACAAAAGGAAACACAGTTTTACACTTTACTAGATGAACAAGTCTAGAAATAACACAAAATGATCAGCAGGGTGACAAATTGACACAAGATGAGAACTTCAAGTGGACACATTCAGATTTAGCTTGCTTCTTGTGCGCATTGCTGGGCTATCAGGAGTTACTTGTCCAGATTTGTTGCCTGTTCTCCTTGGCGTCCCGCTTATCTTCTCTTTGCCTTTCTTTGCCTTCCCTTTGCTTGTTGCTTTCTTTTTTGGAGGTTTCTTTTCAACCTGACTTGAAGAAGGGAACAAAATAGAGAGTGCCTCTGGTTGGCTAGAGCCTTGACATGACCTAGACCTGCATAGCAGAAAAAGAACAGATTATTAAGTAATAATTTGTATCAAAATTGCAAACACAAATGGAACAACACTAAAATACCTGTCTGTTGCAGTAGATGTAGAAGTTTGTTGTACCTTCTTCCTCTTAGGATAAGTAGCACAAGTGCTGTTTCATAATGACAACCATCAATAATGACTAGGTAAAACTGTAAGGAAGCAAATAAAATCTAAAGCATACCTTGGTGGAAATGCCATTGTTGCTGTAGTGGTAGATGCTGCCACAATGCTGAGTTCAGTTGGAGCTTCTATTGTTTTCTTCCTCTTCTTTGGTGGACCCCTTTCAGCCATGATTGCTGCTATATCTGCCGGATCTCCATCTTTACATTTGTGCCAATGGTGACCATAATCTTTGCATATAGCGCATTTGTGTCTTCCTTTGTTGCCTGTTCTGCCTTCATGGCACCCTTTGAAACTATTTTTTTGCCTTCTTCCAGCTGCTTTCAAAAGTGGAGGATGCATAAAGAATCCATGATCACCTTTGGGCCACTGAGTCTTGTCTGGTATAGCAGGGATTATAGGCTCATAGACAGCTCTAAATTTCTGAACTGAGAAATATGGGTCAACATAATCTTCAACTTTGGCATTTCTTATTGATGTGATGAAAGCAATTGCATGTACACAAGGTTTCCCTGAAATTTGCCATTCTTTGCATGTACAAGTCCTGAGGTCTATGTTCACCACATACCTGAACCCAGAACCACCCGTTGCAACCACCTCTGCTATGCTATCACATGTACTGCTAACTTCCATTTCTATATTCCTTGTTTGCTCAATGAGTTTCTTAGCAATGTGAGGCAAAATATTCCCTTGAAGTTTCCGTGCAATCTTTCTTCTTGCATTCCGTTTCAACATCAGCCGCTATCGGAGCGTGTCTATAAAATCATCTACATTTAGTCCTTTATGGGCCTTGATCCAATTATTAAAACTTTCTGCCACATTGTATGTCACATAATCAACTTTGGACTGTGTTGAGAACTGACTCCTGGTCCACAACTTTTTATGATTGTCTCTAAGATATTGCATTGCTTCCGATTTAGCTTCCTCAATAGCTTGCGAATGCTTTTCAAAGAGATATGGATGCCAGGAATATGCAGCGGCCCAGAGATGATCTTCAAATACCTTCCCATGGTACCTTTTTTTGAAATTGTTCACCAAATGGAACATGCATTCCCTATGCTCAATACTAGGAAAAGCATATTTGACACCAGCCATGACAGCTGGCCCTCAAGAGTTCCTATAGCATCTCTTAGCCTTTCCATAAACCACTCACAATTCTCATTGCTTTCTGAATCCAAAATTCCAAAAGCATCCAGTTGTGTCCATCTACTGCACAAGCAGTGGCTAACTGTCCTCTAAACTTGCTAGTTAGGAAGGTGCTATCCACAGCCAAATACGTATGGCTGGGCATTCGGTTAATCCGGTTAATTCGGTTCGATTAAAACGGTTAAAAGAAAATTCGGTTAATGAAAAATGATAACCGAATATGATAGGGATAAACCATTAACCGCGCATTTCGGTTAACGGTTAATTCGGTGCGGTTATGCGGTTAACCACAATAACCGCAATATCAAAGTTATTGTAGTTGATGTAGTTTGGCTTCATATCGCCTCGTCGTCGCATTGTCGGAAGCGTGCAACTTCTCCTCCTCGCGCCTCCCGCCGTCCACGCCTCATCCATACCACCGTCTTTAACTCAATTTAGTTATTTATATGTCACAAACGACTCATTTTACTAATGAAATTTGTTGGATGGCTAGTTAAATGGAGCTAATTCGGATAGACAAAAATGAAAACCGAAATTAAAATAAAAATTTGGTTAACCACGTATTTCGGTTCGGTTCGGTTCAGTCGATTAACCGCATTTGCGGTTAACCGCGCCCACCCTTACAAATACGGACGGCATGCTCCAAGAAATTCATCTATGGAAGGTTTTAGTGCCAAGAAAAACCTTCGAAACCTGATCTTTTCCTGGATTGCACGGTGATCTATGGCAACAATACTACCAGGGCTGGATGCTTCAATTTGTGCTTTCAAGCTATACAGGTTATCAAAGCTTTTATCCCAGTCACCAAAAAGTTCTGTGCGAGCTAATTCCTTACCAGCATAAACCTTTCTGTAGTGCAGATCGATTTTATAACGGTCCTTGATCCTCCTTCGCAGTTCTTTTGCTCCTAGACCAACATCCTCAACTAACCAATCTTTAACCTTCTCACAGACCCAGAACTTGGTTACATTCTTTCCTGTCCCACTTCTTCTAGTACTTTCACAACTGTGCTCATAAGGATTCTTCTTAACCTACTAACAAAACACAATAATATACATCAGTACTCAAATGAATGCCCTCATTTGACACAACAAATATGGTGAGACAAATAATTTCTATAAATCAGCCACGTTACCTTAATTGTCACACCATCTCCCATTTTAGATGCATGAATCCTCCATTTACATCCATCTCCTTTATATGAACAACAGCCTCGGAATCTCCCTGTGTCACTTTTCTTAATGTCATATTCAAATTCCTTTTTGACTGCATGAGAAGCTAGTGCAGTTTAAATTCATTCATGTTTGCATAAAGAGCTCCAACATGCATAGGTGGATCATTTTTGTCATACTCTATTGCTGGTACGTGAGGTGGAACATGCTCCATCACTACCAAATCCTCTTCTTCCTCCTCAGATGAAGAATCCTCAGAGTCCGATTCAGATTCAGAAGCAGGGTTGGGAACATAGTCATTATCTTTGGTTGGTTCAGGTTCAGTGTAAATTGTTTCCTCATCAACACCAACATGCTCATTTTCTGGTTCAGGGTTCAGTAGATATGTGTCTTCAACCTCACTCACATTGGTTGGCTCGATCACATTGATTGTCTCGCTCACATTGGTTAGCTTGCTCACATTGGTTTGAGTACCCTCACTGAGAATTGGAACTAAAGCACACTCATCTATATTGTTTAGTTCAGGATCTGTCCTCTCACTCTGTTTCTGTGGAGAATTCCACTCAGGTAGTGGCTTAGGATCACATGTAGGTGGTCGATAGGATATGGACATTTATGCGGATGACCTTGTTGTCATCATGTTTCTAAACATTTCGTGTAGCTCTTGGTCAGAAGTGACCTCAGGGTGTGTACATGTTCTATTGCAGTAGTAGAACAGTGTCACTACATCACCATAGCCACATGGGAATTCATCCAGTAACCAAATCTTTTAAATTTGTCAAGTCAGAATCCACAACTTTAGTGAATGAAAACCATTTGCAGTGAGGCCTAGCACTTGGACTCAAGATTCTGCATTCTAGAAGAAAACTTGATTTTTGGTTCATCCTAGAGATGAACATGATGCAGGTTTATCGTGTCAATACTCAATACGTGTTATGAGCCAACAAGAGTAAAGGGAAAAAAACAGTGAGATTAAGCGACTCACCCTTCTGGAAGCCACTCGGGTCTCAGCACTTCGCCCTCCCCCATCACGTCCCTCCTACGAGCCTCGATTCAGCCTACTCTCAGGAGGATTTGAGGCCGAGGCACGCCGTGCCCGCGCCGCGCCGCGCCTGGCTGCACACCGCGCCGCACACCGCACCTGCCGCGCCAAGGCCTGCACCTGGCCGCACACCGCACCGCGCACCTGCAGCGCCAAGGCCTGCGCTGCGCGCAGCGCACCGCCGTGCCCTCGCCCCGCGCCGCGCACCTGCCGCGCCAAGCTGCTCGCCGCGCGCTGCTGGCCTGCTGCTCTCCACCGTAGGGTTAGGGTTCTGCAGAAGGAGAATGACTCAGTGAGACAGGCCAACGAGTGTAAAGCAGTGAAGACCATGGGAGCCAGGGGTACGATGGCTATTATCCAAAAAAACTGACAGCATGGACCCATGTTATGACCACTCTGTTACGGTAACCAAACAGCAGTGGCACGTAAGGACATGGAAAAAGGAAACAGTGGGTGAGAAGGAAACCAAAAATTTTTAGTGGGCGAGAAGGAATTGGGAGTTGTTTCAGTGGTACACAAGGAAATTCCTCTATATTGTTGGATGCACTGATCTATTTAGCAATACTTTTTTTTTGCGAGTATCTGTTTAGCAATACATTATTGATCCTTCATACAAATTAATAAATATGCCCTCAGGATAATGTTTGAGTATGGGTTAGCTTCCATAAGTAGCCCTTATCTATGTATTTCAGAGATTTTACACCCAGATAATGTCTGATCTGCAGATATTATTGAACAAGGTGCTACTAGTGTCAACTAGAGACAAAGCTTACATTGGCATGCCAGTGGTGACCAATGCTGCTGTTCATGCAGTGGTGGAAGAACAGGTATGCCCTGTGCATTTTGTTTGATAAATGATGGCTTAGTTGATTCTGGTTTATTCTAATTGGTTGCTGCACAGGGACGGGATGATAAAGTCATTGTCTTCAAGTACAAGAAGAAGAAGAAGTACCAGAGGAAACTTGGTCACAGACAGGTATGTTTTCATTAACATCCTTTATTCCTCATGAAAGGTGAAAGTATAATGATAAATACTGGATTGCGTTTTTATATTGCGGTCAGCAATACAAAATTTGCGGTCAGCAATACAAAATATATTTTTGTTCTTATGTTTCCTTCACTTTTTACGTTGTAGCCAAACACAAGGCTAAGAATCACCGGCATAAGTGGATACGAAGAGTACCCTGCCGACACGATAGTTGATCCTGTACCAGCTTAAGTTAAATTGTAAGTTATGTAGTTACAAACGGCTGGTAGTACAGTAGCATGCATGCCTTTTGTATCTTCAAGGAATATTTTTTCAACGAAGATTTGTGTGTTCCAAAAATTCTGCCGGTCAGCCAATGGTCTCATTCCTCTGTTCATCCCACCAGCTCTGTTGTCCATTTGAAAATTTGTACGCTAGCCTGTTGTATTACTTGATTACAGTTAAAGAAGAGCAATTTTTTTTACTGCAAGATGAAAATCTGTTGATACATACACTGCATACATCTGTTTATTTGTGACCTTGAATAGCTTTGTGTTGCATTGTTATAGACTTTATGACCATTATTGCATTAGAAACTGAAACCCATGATCACAGATTTTGCGGCAATATTGTCAGGTAAGTCCTTAACAATTGTTGTTCATATCTCGCAGCAAGTTTTCATTATTTATTAATTCTACCTTTTTGAAATGAAAATGAACAATGTTCTCCACACCAATCCACCAGGAAAAATATATTAATGATGATACAATTCTTAACTTTGAACAAGTTCTGAAACCTGCATCATTCTGAAATCATGGAAACACTTGATCCACACTTATAGTTACAGATAACTTGCATTTGTGAAAGAATTAGCACATGTTGAGTGCAAAGAAATAACAATTATGCACACACTTAGAGATCCCATTTCTGTAGTATCAATTATAGTTGCACTTCAGAAATATCTAGGCATTTTATTGGAGTTTTCATGAGCAAGCAAACTGCGCTCAAAACAAGAACAGGACCAGAGGGGGTTATACTACTAGCATAAGTGATGACTTTGATGGAAAAATGTTTCCATCACCCGATAAAACAATGCAGGCATCCACATCCAGTGGCTGCCTCTATATTATAACCTCTTAAATGATAAACAAGTTGGTGCTTATGAAACGCATTTAGTAGAGACCAAAACAAGGTTTACAACTTGTTGTTCGTCAACTTTCGGTCTTGGACGACACCAACGAAATGTATGTTTGGACTGCGTTGGCCTCTGAGCTGGAGTAAACCATACTGAAGTTGTTTATTAAGGGAGCGATAGTCACCGGCAACTAGAAGACAAAACTCTCAGCAGGTTGCCCCGTTGCTAATTGGCTGCTAGGAAAGTGCTTGGATTGAAAGTTTGGCGACATGAACCAATGGAGCGTTTGAACATGCTTTTGGCCCTCTGAAGGGGCATATGATCTTTGGGATGAATTCCTTACACTCGGCTGTTAATTAAATTGTAAATATTTGAATCATGTATCCCCATGGTACATGTCAATACCATGTGGTTCTTGGAGCACAGTGGGCGATGGTAAATCTTGGATTTGATAAAGATTTTTTCCTGACGCCCTATGGAAATCCAACTGAAGCCTGTGAAGTTGTTGTGGAGATGGATAGAGAGAAAGAAATCCGCCGGCAGCAGCTCTGAAACTCCGTTGAAACTGCACAGTTCTGGTTGGCCTGAGTACGTCATTGTTGTTGGTGTTGGGCAAATCTGGTTCCCATGGAAAGTGTAGGTAGCAAAAGAAGACTCTCCAGAAGAGGAGCAAAAAAGGCAAAACAAATGTTGTGTTGTGATCAGGTGGCCCCTGCTTGCCTCTGCAATTTCTGCCCCCTTTTCGCTCTGGTGTGATGGTGTCCACCCCTTTCCAGGTCATTGTTGTCGTCATCAGGTCACGCCATGTACTACCCGCTCCACTGATATTTTTTTCTGCCCACGTGTTCTCCCATGTTTTACTGCGATGACTCGGTCGTCTCTGCTGCGGCGTGAGTAGATTCCACGTCGGTGAGGAGGACTCTCCGCCCGGGTTGGAAATCTTTGTGGCGCACGTATATTCCGTCGGCACCAGATCGCCCACCGAATCTCCCCGCTCATTTTCGGACCACCTTTGTCAAATCCTGACGTGCGTGCCTGCGCTACTTTTTTCCTTTTTCGAGTTATTTTTCATCCCCTGTTCGCTCCCAAGTCCACATGCGGGATGCGGATCATGAATTGTGCCATTTGTCCTTGTAAAATCCATGACAACTTTGTTGAATATCTACCTGTACCATTGATATCTTTGGACATACTCCCTCCGGTCTCAGTGATATGTTAAGACAACACAATAAATCTTGTTTAATTAAAAGATAAAGGGAGTATTTTTGTTGGCAAAGTGTGGCTAGTCTCTTGTACTAACGTACTGTTTGCCACTGAAACCTGTTGTTGTTGCACAATGATAGGGTTTCCCTAGCGCGTCTATGTCGGGGTAATTTGACATCCGGATATTAATTTTTGTCTGGACGACGGCTCTCGCTTTTTCCAAACACAAGCAGAGCAACAGTATAACAATGAACCAGAATCAACTTATCTTATATATACGAGTACTACTTTTATTTTTTAATTATTAATTTTTAAATATAAATTTATATTACAAAATTAATAATTAAAAAACAGAGGTAGTACAGACATACCGCATGCATGCTGCTGAACCTGGTCACAACGATGGCAATAACGTCCAGGTGCAGTGAACCTATAAAACCGCGCGCGCCAAGAAATGCATGGAAAGCACCCGTCATTTCCCACCGATCGACTTGGTGTGCAAAAGAACATCCTCGAATCGCGCGAACGAACTCGACCCGCATGTCGTCACCATCGGACGGAGAAAGCTAAGGTCCTCTCGATCGAAATATAGTGTAGTGTTGCGCATCACACACTGTTGTAGTAGTAGTAGTAGTCTGTGCTAGCTAAAATCCATTACGTAGTAGCTAGTGGGCTGCGTGGCTACTCGGTAATGCGAGATGACATGGATCTAAACCTAACAATCGGACGGTGGTGGTCTTCCGCATGGTTAATCAACAAATCAATGGAGTAGATTAAGATTTGGTTTTGAACGTCGGGAGCCAATTAACAAATAAAGTTTTGTCGTACACGTTGTCGTCTCTAGTTAAACTATGGTAACGTGCGCACCACTCAAGTTAATTTGTATTTTGAAAGGGCGTCTACTTCTTCTCTTTTTTTGAAAAAATGAAATGCGCTACCAAGGTGAGTCCGTGAAAAAATAAGGTTTAATTGCAAAAACTCATCCATAAACTCCATCTAGTTTGATATTCTCTCATAAGATGATTTATGACAAAAACCTACCCACCTACAAGTTTTAGAAAAAATCTTCCCTCCCCCCCCCAACACCTACTCATCTCACATGTATTTTCTAATAATTTATTAAGTAATTTAAAATTTTCATAGATAATTTAAAAAAATATTCAAAATATTATTTAATTTTAAATATACGGGAACATGATTTTTGTGGGACAATTCAAAATATCTAAAATTTTAGATTTGGAAATGTTCCATGAAAGTCAAATGTTTCAAATTTGAATATTTATTGGGAAATTTTGAATATTTTTGAATTTCGAAATTTTAAAATTTTAAATCAGAATACTTATTGAAAATTCTCAAATTTGAATTACATAAAATCTAATAAATAATTTTGAATATTTTTAAATAAATATTTTGAATTATCTATAAAATTTAAATCTTACTTAATAAATTATTAGGTGAGATGAGTGGTGGGGGAAGATTTTTGCCTAAAACTTGTGGGTGGATGGGTTTTTATCATAAATTATCTTATGAAGGAATATCAAACTAAATGGAGCTTATGGTTGATTTTTTGCAATTAAGCCAAAAAATATGATAATATTTTGTTGGATGCAACGTGACGTGATGCGTGATCGCATATTTCCAATCCAACAAATCTAGCCACTATGATATAAAATACACCTCGGCTTTTACAGGTTTAGCAAGAGCGAACGGCCAGTCCTTCTCTACTTGTCAAAAAAATAAAAGAGTGGACGAGGAGTCTACTACTACTTTTTTTTTTGTTCGTGACGACAACTACAAAATCATATTTTTGTGATTGCATGCCATCAGCATATATAGACTAATGAATGAATCGGTGGGTATCGTTCTTAATTATCTTACTATAATATATATTTTCATTTCCTTTTACTTGTCGCTATTAATTTTAATCAAAAACTTTAATCGTACGTCTTATTTAAAAGATTAGTTTAAATATAAAATATTAAAAATTATGATTAAAAATCTTTTATAATAAATTAAATCTTACAAAAATATTTAATATTTTTAAATTTTTAAATAAATAATTAAAGTTAACAGCGACAAAAAAATACAAAAGAAATGAAATGAAAGTAACGCCGTTGGTCAGAGGTACTAAATACTAATAAAAAAAAAGTGATGGGTAAAGACGCAGCAAAGCCCTTGGGTCAGTCAGCTGGTCTCGGGTTTCTTTATTTTTTTTTTTTTTTTGTGTCACGTTGAGATCAAGGGAAACTTTGCTACTACTACCTTTTTCGTGCCAAATTAATTTTTGAATTCTTTGGTAGACCGGTTAATATCGCCCTCTAGATTCTCTTGGTAGATTTAGTTAATCCTCACCCTCGGAATCCAAGTGTCGATGTGAATATTGGATGCGAGTTGTTGTCTCGTTCTTTTTTTTCTTTCCTTTCGAAAACGAAATAAAATCGCGAGGTCCTCTTCATCAAATTATTTAAACTATGTTTACAGGCTGTGCATACCGTCAGGCGTGGTAGACTCTGGAACCTTGTAGCGTTTCATTTATATACAAATTTAAACTAGATTTAAAAATACGTACAGTAATTCAGATCTCAGAAGGCGCTGCTGTTGGACGCAAGTTGGAGAGCACGCGGTGATGAGGCGACGGACGCAGAGTGAGGACTGGACGCCTAGGAGGCCACGCCACGTACGCAACAAGTGACCATCTGAGGGGCCACGTCAGCCGGGGCCCACATTCCGTCGCGGGAAAACCCCTAGGCAAACGAGAGAAAGAGACCCGGGCGGCCGCCGCGACCATCAAACGCGCGGGCTCGGTGGGGCCCTCCCAGCCTCCTCTCCCAGCCCAGGCCGCTCGGGCGGGCGGTGGCGGGCTGGCGCGGGAGCGGGCGCGGGTGCGGTTCGCGTCATTTCTGACGGCCGCCTCCCCTCTGTCTTTCATTCCCCGCGCACGCCGCTCGCGTGGGTGACGACGCGCGGGCCCGGTTTATGTACGTCCCACGCGTCGGTGGAAGAGGTGGCGAGGATGCGAAGTGGGGTCGTCGAGACTGGGTGCGCCGCGCACAACGAGCGCGAGATTCTTCCGGGCGGCTTCGCTTGTTTTGTTTTGTAACGCCATCTTTTGTAAAGACCCTGCTGGAGTGCCATATTTATTATCACATCCATCCAACATTCAAATCTGTTTAAAAGTATCTATAGTGAAAATAAGTTTTTGATAGGGCCGTTTTCGCTAAAACTCGAACGGACTTGGCGTCACGCGCCACACCCTACAGTCCAGGCAAGGCTGCGTGCACCGTGCAGGTTGGAGGCGAAATGCAACCATTTTGCTGCCAAAGTCCCCTACCGAAATGTCCTAATTACGTCAACCCCAAGCCATTTGCCTGCCGCCTCCTCCTCCGATCTCGCTTCCTCCCTCCCTGCTCCATTTCTCCTCGTCCCCTGCCGCCCTGCGTCGCATCGCCACCACCACCGCCACTCGCTTTCCACCTCTCCTGCGTCCCCGAGGCGCGAACGACGCCGACGCCGACGCCGACTTCGACCTCCGCCGCCTCCGCAGCATAGGTATCATCTCCCCTTCCCTTCGGGCCGCGCCGGCACGGCCGATTTCTTTTTCCCTTTCTTTCCCGAGCGAAGTTTGCGCGGAAACTTCTTGTTCTCTTCCCCGCGATTGCTTTCTCTGTTTTTTTCCCCCTCCTCGCGGTTGGGGCCCTTGTCGGGGTGTAGAAATTCATGTACTATATAAGGCCTTGGGGGTCTGCAATTTGATACTTCCCGACCCTCGTGCGCTGGTCCGGAGACCTGGAAGGTTGGTATGGCATGCTGTCCTAGCTTATCGTGTGGTACAAAGCAATTAAGCATAGGAGTTTCATTCTCTTTCTCCTCTAGTACCATGATTACTTAATTCGCTGGCCCTGGGGAGGAGAGCCTGCGAGATTCGTTGGGTTTTCTTAGCCCATCTGCTTGCTGCAGAGGCGACAGCAAGAAATTGAACAGAAGTGGGTGGGGAAGAATCGTTGAGCTAGTAGAATTCGACGTTGTTCTGATTCTCTTATACCTCGAGTTCCTTGTGGCTTAGTGCGCCAAAATATCTGATCTTTGGAGGTGCCGGGGCCTAGATCAGAGTAGAGGAGTTCGAATTGAACCATGATACTTCTGTATTTGGGTTGAAGTCTTAAGTAATTTTATTTATTCCATTGCCTGCGTTCGATTCCGTTTTCTTAATTCTCGTCCACTGTTTATTGTTTAATTATTCTATGTAGAGATCGGAGAAGACAGATAAGAGAATGAGATACTGAATACTGTGCTTGAGACATAATTTCAGTGACTTACAAAGTAGTAACGTACAGTTAGGTCCTGTAGACGATGTATCGCTCAGAACTCTAGATCTGGTTACACTTTCACAAGGTCACAAAAGCACCGGGAGCATAGCTAATTCTCTAGACGTGTAACTTTTGCAGTTCTTTCATTGCATTCTTTTTATTTCCTTTTGCTTTAAAAGTGTTTTTTTTCATTACAAATTTACATGGTTGGAAATGTATGATTCCTTTGACTATTCTTTTCCTGTGGATATTCTGATTTCATTTCATAATAGTAGATTGCTGGAAAATTCGCTTGTTATACGACTTCTGCTAATGACAAAATCATGGCGAGGGTATCATTTAGCTACTAAATAATGTAACACTCCTTTTTCGTTGTGTACCTGGGGGATAAATTCCATCTTTCTGCTGGTTTGAGAAGAATATAGAATATTGTCCCCATGCTAGGATGACCCAAATCTAGAACAATAATGCTCCTATCGACCGCTTGCAGATATATGCTTGTTCTTTTTTTTTTTGCAGTGATTAGGACATCCTAATATTCTCAGTCCCGATGTGAAGTTACACATTTATTCTGGCTTGCATGATGTAATTACCAAGCACAATTTCTGTAAGCGTTGGGAAATGGAATCCTATTGCTTTCTGCTTTGGATACTCACCTGTGTTTTGTTTGAGCTATGAAAATTTTGTTAACAATCAAAGGGCACGCTTATTTTAGTAGTCGGATCGCTTAATTTTCTTTCCATTTCGACCTGAGTAAAACAAAAAATACATTGTTTTGTAATTTCTAATTACATGTTTTTTTGTGAACAATTACTAATAACATGTTTATGTGCTAACGTTTCCATATTTTGTAGCCACAGCTGCTAATCTTTATTTTATTTTTCGTTTTTGCAGAGTACTCTTGCTGAGAACTAGAGGTAGCAACTTCCAGTACATGTGGCCTGCTGTTAATTGACTCTTTCTGGTATGGTTTCAGAATCAACACAACTATCCCTTTCATTTTGGTGCTCTATTGTATATATCTTAGCAACCAACATTCTTTGAGTTCTTTCTAAAGAACAAATAAGTTGTCATTTAGCCCCTACCCTCATACGGAACATGTTGTATGTGGAACCAAACTATTTTCGTTTGTGCATTTTGTTTTAACAATTACATTGCATGAATGAATTTTCTTCTTGTGGGTAAAGTTATAAATAGAGAGAGATTTGACATAAGTCATATGATTTACCGATCTCACCTGTATTCTTTTCTTCTTTTTTTTTTCTGTCTGCAGGATCTGCACTCATTGGTTCATAACTGAATAAGATTGCTTTACATAGAACACTGGACAATGGATCGTAGGGATACTTCGGGGTTTGTCAGCGGTGGTTGCGAAGATAACAAAAGTTGCTGACTACTCTAGATTTTCTAACTTGGTAGCTTTGTAGACAATTATTGAACCCGGAAGTGAGGCTAGCTGGTACTTTCCCATAAAGATTAGATAAGTCCAGGAGCAATGGAACCCAAACGTGGGCAGTCAGGATTCACTATTTCTTTCTCGAATCCAAATGGCTTTCAGAAGCAACACACTGTTATTCCTTCTGCCAGCCATCCAGCTAGCCAACTTGATGTGCTAGCTCCTAGAGGGTTAAAGAGAAGGTGGACTGAACTGTCTTTAGGTCTGGGCGACTCATCAAGCACAGATAGCAGCAAGCAGAGCATGGGTACTGGCTGCACCATTTCTTCTGCTAAGGGAAGTGATGATGAGTCGTGCATGGATTATGACATAAATTTTGAGTTATCTCTTTGCAGCGAAGGTACTTCAAAGCTGCATAAACAAGCCTGTGATTCTAGGAGGACTTCGGAGAAACCTGGGTTGGATCTTAAGCTATCTTTGGCGCCTTCTCTATCTGTTGTCACTGATGCAGATCTAACTAGAGCCATTGCACAACATGACATATTTGTGCAGCCACACATTATGGCTTCGGTGCTGACAGTTGATGAAGGATCTACATCTCTTCGCCGACCATCTGGTGGGATGGTGCTTTCATTTCTTAACCAGGCTGAGAAATTGGCTTCTCTGAAACAAGTGTTCCCTGCAACTTCTAATCAGGTTCAAGGTCCAGCTGCAACAGAAAGAGTGCTCCAACTGCCGAATAGTCCAGCAGCCTGTACTTCCGGGTTAGTCCATCCACAGCAGCGCAGCAGTAGCACAAAAAATTGTTCATACCCAGGATGTGAAAAAGGTGCCAGAGGTTCATCAGGGCTGTGCATTGCACATGGTGGGGGTAATAGATGTCAAAAGGAAGGTTGTAACAAAGGAGCAGAGGGCAAGACCATCTTCTGTAAAGCACATGGAGGAGGAAGGCGCTGTGAACACCTTGGTTGTACAAAGAGTGCTGAGGGTCGTACTGATCGCTGCATAGCTCATGGCGGTGGTCGGCGTTGTAGCAATGAAGGGTGCAAACGAGCAGCACGTGGGAAATCTGGTCGCTGCATAAAGCATGGTGGTGGGAAGAGATGTCAGCAGCCAAACTGCACTAAGAGCGCCGAAGGGCGCTCAGGCTTATGCATTGCTCATGGTGGTGGACGCCGCTGTCAACATGTGGGCTGCAGCAGGGGAGCTCAAGGGAGTACTAATTTCTGCAAAGCTCATGGTGGTGGCAAGAGATGCACATACCCTAATTGTTCCAAGGGTGCTGAGGGAAGCACACCATTTTGCAAGGGCCACGGGGGTGGTAAGCGTTGTTCAGCTGAAGGTTGCACCAAGAGCGTGCACGGTGGGACTCAGTACTGTGTTGCACATGGCGGTGGTAAGAGGTGTGTGGTGGAAGGCTGCAAGAAGAGTGCAAGAGGCCGCACTGACCGCTGTGTTGGCCATGGTGGGGGCAAGCGATGCCAATCAGCTGGCTGTTCAAAGAGCGCACAAGGCAGCACCGATTTCTGCAAGTCGCATGGTGGAGGCAAGCGTTGCTTGTGGGGACACCCTGGTTCCGAGCTTGGCTGTGGTGGCCCTCCTTGTGACCGCCTTGCAAGAGGAAAGAAAGGCCTCTGCGTTCAACACAACCCGCTGGTGGATGACAACAGTGTTCATGGTGGCGTGTCATTTAGTGTTTTCAGCATTATCAGCAACTCACTCTCTCATGGAGATGTTCCTTCAAGCACTGATAGGAGCATGCAAAGCGTTTTCATGCATCCTGCTGAAGCTCCCCGTCGTGTATCTGTTCCAGTTCCAGTTTCTGAGGGACGCGTGCACGGTGGTAATATTCTGTCAATGTTCGCTGAAGGTATGAGCCTCGGAAAGAAGTCTACCAACAACGCCGAGGCTAGTACCTCCGCACCTCGCAACTTGAAGTCTGCCAATTACTCGGGGCCAAGTGGTTCCTCACGCGGCAGCTGGCTGTAATAGCCTGGGTGTATATACTTCTAGGCGCCCTCCATCTCGATCGGTGCTGCTTCCTCGTTTCATCTGTCAAATACTCCCTGCTCCTCTGGTGTGAAATCAATGGTGTGATGGTATGAGCTTGTGCAATGATTCGTCTGTACTGCTGTGTTATACTGTTCGTGCGTGAATTGTATAGGTGTCGATCGTGCCCTGTATTCCTGTGTGCTTTGCGGTCGCAACCCCTTTGTGATTTAATAAAAATATTAAGGGGAGAAGGCCACATTAACAGATACAGATATTATTGAAGTCTGAATTCAGAAATAGGCACTCTGTTCTAGGTCTGATGCGTTGTTTATGTTTTTCAATCCACAAGTTAAAGGCTTGTGGCAGGTTCATGTCGATTCAATTTCGACCAATATCTGAGCTGTTGGCGTTGTTACTGCTGCCACTACTGTATGCATTACGTACTGTAGGAGTAGGACGGATTTTGGTTTGTGGCCTCTCGTGTCATCTTCATCTACTGTAGGACGGATTTTGGTTTTGAGGGTTTCTCAGAGTTGCACACCAGTTTCGAAATCACTGCTGCAGGCAACCTAAGTGGACGGAACCTGTATTAAATCACTGTTAAAGTAGTAGGCGTTACGAAGTTACGCGAGGGAGCTGATGGAAAGAAGTCTGTGCACCTGCAAAGAAAGGAAAACGGAAAAGCGACAGCAGTAATTATTTGGAACTCGTAACAAACAGGCACACCTCACACAACACAGAAACAGATGCTGTACACACACAGGCAGCCCAATTGTCAGCCACATGATGTAACAGGCACGCTTTCATTTGATTCCACTCCACGACGACGGGCGAGGTGGTGCAGCGACATGACATGCTGTAGAGGATGGTTGGAGTTTCCTCCATGCAGGAGGAGCCTTCCAGAGGAAACTCGTTCGTTCAGTTCAACGGAGAAGGAGCAGGAGAAGCAGCAGCAGCCTCCACACTTCACGCCACGCGCGTTCCCGTCGAACACGATCTAGTATTATTAGTACTGGTCGGGCCAGAGGAAGGCTCCCATGGCGAATCTGCGCTTGTCGTCGACGCCGCTGCCGGCGAGGTCGTCGGGGAGGCCGTACTCCCGGAGCAGGCAGTCGAGGCGCCACTCCGGCATGGCCTCGTAGTCCGCCTTCTTGTACCGCGGGTAGTGCAGCGGCATCCTGAACCCTCCCAGATGATGCTGCTGCTGCTGGTGGGCCGGATTGCTGCTGCTGCTGCCCTTGACGGCAAACTCAAAGGTAGTACTGGGTCCCTGGGATCCCATGGTCAAGCCGATCGATCGATGCCTTTGGGGTTGGTTACAGTTGCAGGAAGATCGAAGATGGTTGCTGCGCCAAGCGGGAAGCGAGGAGTATTTATAGATCGCGCAACGAACTGTCCAGCTAGCAGACCAGGAAAAGCGGTCGCGTGATCGGAGACCGATGGCTTGCTTGACGGGCACGAACGATGCGTTCGTGGTTCGTGCTGTGCTGAGATTAGTGAACGCGCCATCATGTGACAAGGGACACCGGACACGTACGTGCAATTACGTATTACTAGCTGCATAACTGATTTTGTGGCCATGATCCGGTGTGGAAGAGGAGGCGTGAGAGGAAATCAATGATCAGGCCGCGCAACACGACGACGTCGCCGTCTCCGGGTCTCCTCCCCTGCTCCGCGGGTTCAGATTGGCCAGGTGGACTGCTCCGTCGTCCCGTTGCAATTGCAAATCATACTCGAGAGACCGGAAGATTAATTGACTGCTCGACATCATTGAAAAAGGTACTACTATCACATATACTTTTTTTTTCAAGGGTACTACTATCATTCATATATATATATACTAGTACCTACTTAGGCAAATTGTTCTCTTCGTCGTCTTCGCTATGATTACTATTGATGGTTTGCTTGTTGTGCGGGGTTGGATTAGCGTAGTATATGACGTGTGCACCCTGAAATGCCTGTCTGAACTGCAGTTTAATTAATTCGCAGCAGCCAAACAAATGAATCTTGTTGCTGGACGTAACAAAACGTTTCTGCACTTGGAGGCCCAGATGTGCGCGCGCGCGTGTCTGTGTGTGTGTATGTGTTATTGGGCTCTGACCCAAATAAACGAGAGGCTCGCCTTGTGCATGCAGACGCACTTCTGTCTGAAGAAACACAAACGTAGTAGTAATAAGTATACGAAACTGATGAAATGCTTTCGACGAACAGTACCACCAGCTCAGAAATGGAGCCTGGCACGCTTCGTTTCGTGCACTCTGTTTTGTTTGATCCTACGCTACGCCTGATTGATTGAGGACAGGCCGGCTGCCATGCATGAACGCATCTCTCGTTTTCCCACCCGAGTCGTCGTCTTCTGATGGTGTTCTGGACTGTGAAATCTGAACAACGGCCTCAATCCAAAAACCGTCGGCAAGGGCTCTTCTTTTCTTTCTTGGTCTCAAGATTCCTTCACTGTTTCGTGCGCAAGCAAGCAAGCATCACAGACTCCGCGGTGTCCTTCCTTCACTTACTCCTTTGGATTGGATGTGCAGGTGTGCATTGATGAAAAACTTTGACGACTTCAGGCCTGCTAGCACATGCATTTTCATCCTGATACTATCGTACAGTAAGTAGTACTAGTACTCTGTATTATTGCGTCGTTAGAATAGATAGTTTGACCAGGTTGACAGAAATAAGAGATGCGCTGAAATGCAGGAAAGGTATCAGTAGTATTATGGAAGTAATTAACCATCATCCCACCAGCTCATTTTTACCGTAAATCAATCAATCAGCACCGTGAAGAGGGAAAAGGAGATCGATCATGTTGTACTAGCCCTGTACTATACCGAGCAAAAAGCAAAAGCAAAAAAAAAAAAAAAAGGCATTGATCATCATGTTTGGCACCACGAAAAGATCGTCCCCCGTTCCATCAAGCTTAAAGTAATTAACTAACCGACCCTACCTACTGCTTAACAACATGATCCTAATATTTTTTATTCACCTCAGGGAAACTGACTGACGCTAAATATAGTCCACTTTTTTCAGAGCAGTACTGTTCTTTGCATTTCGTTCAAATTTACAGTACTACAGTTAAATGCTTGCGATCCTGTTGCTACGCCATCAAATTTACGGCCGTTCTGCTAGTACTGTTGACCTGCATCATCTGCATGGACACGCATTTATAAATCGGACAGCAGGGGTATATAGTGCGATCCACTAAGAGCAATAATAATGTGTTGTTCGAAACGAAGATGCACAAACAGTGAGGCTAGAAAGAAAACAAATACGAGTGAGAGGTGCCACGTCGTTCTCCAGTACTCCCTATACGTAGAGTACCATGCATCATAAGTAGCCCATAGGCCAGTAGTAGTATCCGTGCTCGCAGTACGGAGGACTACGGGTCGAGACGAAACGGTGAATTCGAGTGACTGACGGGCACTCATCATGCACGCATCAAGATCGATGCACGGGCTCCTTGTTTGTTGCCTTTGGCCTGCCGTTGGTGGAGGAGAGTAGACGGAGATAAAAGGAGAAATAGTGGTACTATTAGTAGTGTACTCCCTCACTGTTAACAGTACATGTACATTGTTACTAACTGTTAACAGTTTTTACCACTCCTCCATGTCCAACTTTGGGCTTTATTAAGCTTTGCGTGGTACTACTACTACTGTTACATGCAAGACCTTTTGTACTTTAGCTTTACTAACCATCTGGCCCAGTATTAAAGACATTGTTTAGACTGTTTTGGATTCTAAAGCTGGTGCCAAGGAGATATGGCCATGCTCATGCTCACGCACTGACAGGCAAAGGGCAGCCACACTGCTTTGCCTGGCTCAAACTGTACCGCTGATGACTGATGAAGTGATGAAGGAGGAGGACCTTCTGGTTGCATGCAACATTTGACGCAAGCAAAGACGAAGAAACCTTCACCAGGGGCCAAACTCATCAGTTTCCAAACTGAAATATAAATAGAGACTGATGCATTGTTATGGGTGCCTCTCTCCGTGTCATCATACATGTGTGCGTCTCGTTGCTGGTTGGTTGGTCACATGCCTGGTCTGGTTCGGTCCATATCGATGCAAGACAAAGAACAGAGGCTTGCATTGAGCTGAGTTGGGCACTTCAATCTATCACGTGGCCCCATTCTCCCATGCGTGTCGCAACAAACAGAACATTATTGGAGGGAGCTAGGGTTGTCTGGTTCCGTTTGGACCGTGTAGGCTGATTTGGTGCTGCATTGTACAGTACTAGTACAGTATTAGCGTATACTACTACCATCGGAGTGGTCAGGTTAAATTGTCAAGGCTCTTGAAGAGTGCACCTGCTACCACAAATACTACTACTACCTCCATCGTTAAATGGTTCAGATTCAGTTCAAACATCATTGTTGGCATGAACTTCCTGGGCTGCTGGAGATTTCAACAAAACAAGGAATCGCACCGGGAAAAAAAAACACTAGTAGTACAAGCACGTTCTAATCCACTGCTGTGTTCATCGTACTTTATAAGAGTATAACAAAAATACTTCCTGCGTATACAAAAATACTTACGTACTAGTACTGGAGTACTAGTAGAACAGTAGTAGTACTATACGATTAAAGTAATTATCACCAGATCGATAGATGGCCCTGTTGCTCACCTGCAATGCAAAAGAATGCGCAGTGTCAGTGAGAGCCAATTATGCTGCTGTAGTACTACACCATCGAAGCATACGCAAAAGATGCACCATCATCAAAGTTGAAAGGCGCATGCATTGCATGCTTGTCTGGCTTTGCCCCAGCTCTGCTGCTCCTCCTCCTCGCCTTCGTCTCCCGGCGAGGCCCGGTCAGGTCAGCCGCCTGACCTTTCCCTCCTTTTCAGGTAGATTGGGCTGTCGGTGGTGATGTGATCTTTGGGTGGTGCCGGTTCGCCGTACGTTATGTTTTCAGCGGCTTTCTTCTTCTTCTTTTCTGAACGAAGTTTTTGCTTGCTCTTGGAGCAATGGAGCTGTTGCTGCAGAGATGATCACGGATGGATGAAATACTAGTACTAATGTTATTAAACCCAGTTAAAATAATGAAGAAGAGAGAGAGAGAGAGAGTTTGCAATTCCATTGCAAATGCAGTGGTCCAATCCAATCCAAGTGAGGTCGTTCCGTCCAGGGGACAGTGCTTTTTTCATGCATGCAAGCCGGCCCCTCTCCTATCCTACGCATGCATGTCTCTGGAGCGAGCCCAAATGTGCACGCCGGTTCAGTTCCAGCTTTCATGTGAGCTGACCTTGATGAATCCAATCAACTGGCATGAGTAGGTACTACTGCAGGGGGACCGTGTGCTCTGCCCGGCCAAATCGTCATCATCATGGTTCACCCATGCCATTTCCGCCCACCATGCCCTGTCTCCGCCGGGCGTCTTGCTTGCAAATTTGCGAGCCCGAAAGACAGCGATCGGAGGAGATCAACTGAAACAACCTGCATTGCATGTGTCCAACTATGCTACTAATATGCAACCTTTTGCAACTAAAACTTTTATTTTTACATATATGATTAGTTAAAGTTTACAGAAATTGAATTTGACTGCACCCAAAAATGCTTACGTAAGAATTTGGAGGGAGTAGGATGGACCCTAGCCATATGATAGTGTCAAGAAGTGAGGACCATGTGTCTTCCAATCATCAGGCAGGCCCTCCTAGATGCTTTATTACCCCAGCTTTTGTGGTCGAATCATGCATGGGTTCTCAAACTCATGTAGTACGTCCAGCTTGGACGGATAAATCTAGTACGTAGTGCTATCTATCGTCTTTTGCTTTTTGTGTTGGGAGGATGATGGCAGTGCGTGCTGGATGTTGTACGCCGAAGCATTACTATCTTCAGACTTCAGTACAGCGTCCACAACTCAGTTTTATTTCAGAGGCAAAGCAATAAGACCAAAATCAGGTTTACAGCATTCCGCGATTAAGAAGTGAAGGGATCGAGCCACTCTGCTCCATCATTGCACGACGAGAAACAAAACCGAACCCACTCCGCCTCGTATAGTATAGAGCTGATACACGACAAGATCAGGCAACTTTCTCCACTCACCCTCTGAGCCTCATCACATTTGAAAATACATTTTGTGTGTTGAGCCATTTTTTTTAAAAAAAACATTCCATTTTTATGCAAGAGCTAATTTCTTTTCTTTTTTTTAACAAGAAGACAAAAATTTATAGTTTTATAGTGGTCACAAGATAAAATCGAGACAAACAAACATGCATGTTTAAAAAGACAAACATATGTATGTTTATACGGTGTTCATGAGACAAAAGGTCCTTATGATAGCCAAACAAAAAAAGAGTCATTATGGTCAACAAAATACTAGTGATTGAATTACGTATTATAATGCATTACTCTTTGACTCAAAAACAGTTATTTTTAAAAAGCTACTTCTAATGCCTTTTAACTGCTGTCATTAGAACAACAGTTGTAGTTAAAAATAAAGTTATGTTGTAACGATAACATTTAAAATGGACGGAAAAGACGACTAAACCCCCAAAATGTTACTACTCCTACAGTATGAGTACTAGTAGTACTAGCAATGGTGGCTCCGTGCGTTTCTCGGTGGAACGCTGATTAATTGGTCCTTGGATTGTGTTGTCCCGCTTTTGCGCCCGAGGCGCTCTGCCCATCAGATCAGGGTGGTGTTTGTGTCGTTGGGTGTTGCCCTGGGCTGGGCGGGCACACGCACCTGCTTCAGAGGCGTTCGCGTGCATGGATCGCCTGCGACTGCGAGCGCGAGCACCACCAACGCGCAGCCCGACGGCGACTGCGCGCCGTTGCTTCATCGCCTTGAGACCTACAGTGGGTCTATCGAAGCAGCCTATTCGATCGTAGTAGCCTTCTGGGTAGCTGCAGGGGTACGATCATGGTGCTTGTCTGCTTGCGCACAAGTGAGGTACAGTATCTGCTCTGTGACTCTGTCCTCTGTGGCTACGGAGCAGGAGTAGAGAGGGCTCGCTGGCTCCGCGCCCCAACGCAATACGCTGGGCTCGCCTGGCTCTGCTTGTTGTTTACTGTACTTCTATACTACTCGTACTACAGCCTGACTACAGCAGGTGCAGCGAAGCCAAACCTACAATAGAAATGGACGCTTTCCTAGGTGTGCTTGCATTGCTTGCCGCCATGGTGAACCTCCGTTGTCCCGTTCTTCATACCCTTGCGGAAAACGTCTGTCACTATCAATCCTCTGATCGTTCGCCTGGCTACATTACTGTAGTCGTAGTATGAAAGAAAAAAAAATCGAGCTGGAAACCGAAGCAGCGAACAGCTAGCTGCTGGGACCAGCAGAGCAGGCCATGGCGAGCTTTTTTCACCTTTTCCCGACTGCGAACACAGAACCAGAACGAGCAGGGGCACCAGGACCACCCATGCCTATGCTATGCTTGCCAGATCCATCGGACAGATGGCACCCGTAGCAGCCGTTTGTTTCAACATTCAACCCGCGCGCGAAGACGCACCCCCACCCCGCGTCGATTTCTTTCGCGGAGAAAAAGACGCGAGCAAGAGCAGAGAGAAGCAAGCAAGGTGTGCTCTGCTCTGCTTCCATCGCCGCGAAGGCGCCGGCCGAGCAAGCAACGAACGCAAATGGCAATGGATCCGCCGTAGGATTCGCACCCGCCCGTCGCGTCGGCCGTCGAGGCGGGGGATACTGTAGCAGTACACGGTACTACCTGTACAATGTACTCTATGTACTACTCCATTTTCTTTTTCTTGTCGTTAAGATAAAAAAATTAATGTAAATTTGAACTAAAAACCTTGTCCTAACGATAAGAAAAAAAAATTAGAGGGACTACTATGTAGGTACCCGTGTGAAAAATAAGGTACAGTATCTACGCACGGACGCAGTAGTACTCGTACGTGTACTAGTACTACAAGTATAGCCCCGTGGGGGACTAGAAGGCTACAAGGATCACCGCACCTTCTCTTTACAATTTGGATCTTGTTCCCCATCCTATCCTATAGTTAGCGTGCTGCTGCATTCGTCTGTCGCTTTGCTTATCGGCATTCGAAAGGCGAAGACAAGCAGGTTCCGTTACATCAAATTCTTACTTTGGCTTTGTTTCGTTCCTCTTTTTTTTTTTTTGTTTGCTCTTTTTTCTCTCATCCTTTGACCGCTTTTAGTTTGGCTCGCCTTATTCTTTTCCAATGCTCCTCCTCCTTTTCGCTTTGTTTCCGCGTCAGTGCCTGATGGTGGCTAGCCGTTCGGGTTCGGCTTTGGTGTGGTGGGGGCCTGTTCCCGTGCTTTCGTGGTTCCATGGCTGATCCAGTTGCGCCATGGCTTTTCTGGCTCTCCATCTGCGTGTGGTGAAGTGTGTCAGTCATGGCGCTTCCTTGTTTGGGGAGGGAAGGAAAGCCCGGCGGGCTGCTCGGTTTGGCAGGGCAGCGAAAATGCGGCGGACAGGGCAGGGCGTGATGAAACGAAACGAAACGAAACGTTCTTGCAGAAGAAATGCTCAATTGGACATTACAACATACTCATGCATCTGCAGGCATGCGGACATGCTGTACGTAACAACACTTATAACAAAAGTGTATGGTCGTTGCATTAAACTACGCACAAATCTGTGTTTTATTTTTGCTTTCTCCAGTCCAGGCGGCGCATGTGGTGCCACGGATTCAGGCGCCAATCTCGTGCACGTCGTCCCCCTCCATTCCTGGTTGTGCTGGCGCCCAAACAAAGCTTAGTACCTGCCAAAGCTGATCAAGCATCCTCTCGTGTTGTGTCCACTATCATCATCAACGCTAGTGCTGGGGGGTTGCGCCGATAATATAGCGGGTTTACTGGTTTTGCCAGTACCTTTTGGTTTCTCATGCACGCTCATCATCAATCGTGGTAAGATACACATGCTGATTCTTTCCTAGGCATCTTCATTAGCATCATGATCTTCATATGCACAGTATGTTTGTTTCTTCCTTATTAGTACTCCTAATAACGAAAACCAAAGCTGCATGGTGCTGACTGAGATATTTTAAATATCTTAATCCCTCGTCCGTCCATCATAAGATATTGGACTCTGATTATTTTTAGCTCCATCTTCGATGATTACTAGTTTTTATTTAAAAAGTATGATGCATATCATAATATTTTATTAATAAAAATTGCGGTATAACTTAGTATACAATTTTATATATCTGAACTAAAATCCTTTTCTTTTTACTGAAGCGAAATAAAATTTAGAACACGAAGACTCAATAATAAAGACAATAAAAATATACATGGCATCAAAGTATTTTATAATGCCGAGTACATATGTAATGTTTGGTGCCCTCTCCCGCATCATCATTTGGTAACGGTACCTAGGCTTTATTGTTACCAGTAGTAGTACTATTTATGGTGTCGAGCAAGGGCATTAGCTGCAATTAGGTCCACGACAAACGTTGTACTATTAGTAGTAGTAGTGATTTTCTTTTGCTCTGTTAATCATAGTACTTCTACCTTCGGAAGACGTTATTTGGGTACAGTATAACTTAAAAACTCGTTTGCCATAAACAACCAATCAGAAGTAGTACGTACTCAGTAGTAGTACTGTATTTCGTTAGATTGCCTTCACCAACTAGTACGAGTAAGAACAGTATAAATGTTGTCACTTGTTTTCTTGAGTTGGAAATGTAGCTGCAGCCTGCAGCTCATAAATTCGCCCCGCCAAAACAGGGGGAAACCCCAGCTCGATGCTTTGTCCGCAGTCGTGTGCGCCGCGCGGAAGTGTACGGCCCTGGTAATAACCGCTTCCTTCCATCCATGCATGCCAAGATTTCTCGTGTTACTGTACTACTGTACTACAGGCAGGCGTGCGCCCCGGCTTAATGAATGCGGCTATTTAAGCCTGCGGACCAACCAGTGCACCAACCTGTCGAACATCAGGACGGGACGTGCAATCAAACATTTCATGTGCTACGGAGCAGCAGTAGTATACTAAGCAGGTGTCAGGATTAGTAGTCCGCTAAAGTTTCATGTCTAAAGTTTTAGTTTTTAAAATTATAGTTTTTTAAGGTGTTTGAATGGTGGATTAAATTTCAGTTCTGTAATATAAAATGAAAAAATTGTTATTTAAATATAATATATATGATCATCATACCTGTAGCAATAAAATATTTCAGTTTTGATAATAGATCAATTACACAAAATAATACTGTGCATGCATATTTCAGTCAGCGGGGGTGGCCCGACTGGTCGGCGGACCTCGGGCACGGGTCAGGGGAGGGTGGCTCGGCCGTGGGGCGGCGCGGCCGGGCGGGAGGGTTCCCGACCGACCGAATCTGCCGTTTTTTTTTTGGGAGGGGAGGGGGGGGGCGCCGCGGCTGGCGTCGCGAGGGGAGGGGTTCGGCGAGGGTGGGCCGAGTGGCTGCTGGAGGACGGGCGCGGGTCGCCCTGGGAGGGGGGGGCTCGGGAGTCGGGGGATCTCGGGCATGGGGCGGGGAGGGGGGGGGGGGCGGGGCGGCCGACCTCGGTCGCGGGGTGGGGGCGCTCGGGCGTGGGCGGCGTTGGCAGAGAGAGGGGCAGCCGTGTCCAGTCATGCGCTTTAGGCCGTCTTAGGGCCTCGTCCGGGTCTAAAATCGTTGCTACATTTTAGTCATTGTTGCTTTCGCGTTTGGAGACCTTCGGGACAAAATCGGGTTAAAGCAGGAGAGCCTAACGATTTAGCCCGTGTATCCAAACGGGCTCTAAGCCAAATGCTTTTTTTAGAATCATCTAGTCCTGTGAATGGAGAGTTGTGAGGACAAGAGTGTATGCATCGAGTCCCTGGACAACAATTTGTACATCGAGTACATGGAAATTGCGAAATTCGATCCGTTTCCAGAGCAAATAGAGGACCCATGCTGATCAAGACCTTTTTAAAGTTACGTAGGAGTACCGAAAGAACCACCAAAATTTTTAAGTTTGCAGGCTGCTGGGTGACGCACGGAGGGGGCGAGACGCTAGATGCTGTACAGAGTACAGTACCGTGGAAGAAACTACGCAAGCAGCCAGCGGCCAAGAAGTGAGATCGCGGCCCTGAGCTCAAGTACTCGCCCGCTCAGACGCTCAGGTCGTTGAGCCGCACTCATCATGTTCATCCTTTCCTTAAACAAACATTTTCCTCGCTCGTAGTACTGTAGTACCATTGGCTCTTTATTTTTTTCCCTCTCTGGCTCTCTGCTCTGCGGCGCCTGCCATTACCTCGGCGACGGAACTCCAGCGACGCTATTATCTCTCTCATCTCATATCGCGCGCACACCACACGCAGAGAGAGAGAGAGGAGAGAGAGAGAGAGAGAGGGAGCGGCAAAAACAAAAGGCAAACGAAAGTTGGAGCGGGAGACCCAAGGGAAGAAGGGTGGGAGAGCTTTGCTTTGCTTGCTGTTCGCTCTGCGGCGAGGCGACGGGCAAAGCCGACCGGCCCGCGCGGTAGAGAGAGAACAGAGAAAGAGAGCGGGAAGGAAGGAGGCGAGAAAAAGCGCCGCGCCGTCCTTCTTGCCTCGGCGTCTTTCTCTCCCTCTTGCCCATCTCCTTCCGTCGTCGCATTGCGGTTGTTGCGGCCGAGCGCGCGGCTTTACTTTGACGCCTCTCTCGGGTTCTTCCCGTCCCGGCCGCCCGTCTCGGGCTCCTGGCGTCTTGCCTCTGTCCCTTTCTGCGCGCGCTCCCCTTCTTGCCTTCACGGACTTTGGCGCTCTCTCGCCGCGCATTGCTCGGTCTAGTCTAGTCACCTCCTACCGTTCGGTTTGGTCCGGGTCCCGTTCCGTTCTCCGGGAGCTGCTCAATCTTCGGCGTGGTTCTCGTTCATGAGGCGGCGGGTGTTGCCGTGAGTGGAGTCGGAAGAGGAGGCGGCGCTCTGTCGGCGGCGGCATTGTGCATGGAGGCGGAGGAGGGCTCGTGCTCAGTGGCGGCTCCGGCGGCGGCGCCAGGCACCCAGCAGCAGCAGATACGGGTGGTGCGCTGCCCCAAGTGCGACAAGCTCCTGCCGGAGCTGCCCAATTACTCGGTCTACGTTTGCGGCGGGTGCGGCGCCACGCTCCAAGGTCTGACCTTTTTCCTCCTCCTGCCTCCTCCCCTGTCGTCTTACAATTAATTATTACTCCCCTCTGTTCTTGTTGAGCATCTTTGTTTGTTCTTGTTTACCGATTTTATCCGTATTATTGTCGTTAATCAGCGATTTTCCAGACCAAGCATCAATCAATCATTACCTAACTTTGTCAAATCAGTTAAACTCTAAAAAATATATATATTTGTGAAATCAAATGGGTTCGTGTGAACTGCTTCTGCTGGGTAGGGCGGGCGGTTTCCTGGGACGCGGACGTGACCAGCTCATTTCGTCGTCTTTTGAGTTCCCAAAGATTCCGTTGTTTAGATGTTTTTTTTAGCTTTTATATGGTCTTGCCATTTTGGACAAGTTGGATTCTTTGCTTTTCTACACACTGTAGCATATGGCTGCCCGCTCTGTAAAATATTACCTCTTTGTTTTTTTTTGGTTGACAATCTTGTGCTTTTGGTGGACACCAGCTCACTGTGCGAAGAATTGGATTTTGACAGCGTGCCATCAACCTGTACCTAAAGCTCCGAGAATTGTGGGGTACTTGCCCTCAGTAATTCTTGTGGCAAAAATCTTAACAAAAGGAATATTTCCTTCGCCTCGGTTACATATTTTGGCATTTTCTTTTGACTAGACTCAACGTGCATTGAGTTCGGGTAGAATAATAATTACACTTGTGGCCAATCATTTCAGTTATGTGGTTCCCATGTTGGAAAGGCTGGAACGAATTGAGTTTTCCAGTCTTCACGAATTGTATCAGTTTGCACATTTCATCCTTAATCATCACTATGAACAGAGAAAATAGTTGGCACCAGCAGCACAATTGCTGTTGTATGGTCTATTTCTTGCTTGACCTGGTTTTGAGCCATGATAATTGTTGGTCCCAATAATTTGAAGTAGTACCTCCTACTTGCCTGCTTGCCTCTAATTTAGGGTCGTCAAATAACGTTATGTTGTGTGCTTGTGCTTGTCAATGGTTCCCTTGCTTTTAATGGGAGTTCGGCATGTAGTGTTGTTGGACATAAGATTTTGAAGTTCTGATTGTCTGCAGATTTTCACTGATCCTCAGTTATTCGGTTCCTTTTTCTGATTTTATTTTTTTCCTGTAAATCTCTCTTATTTTCTTGCTTAGCTAAATTTTGTGCTATGTTTGCTTATATTAGTAATCACATTTTGCTCCTCGAACCATTTTTGCAGCAAAGAAGAGCTCATTATCTGATACTTCTTCAGAGAAGTCCGACAGTGAACATGTGAAGTACCTTGAAGTTCTTGAAGAAAGTTCACCGGACAAGAAAGGTGCAGCAGCGGAAGCCAGTGCAGTCCTAGAAGCTGACACCAATAATGTTGAGGCTAGGCCAGAAGACAGATTTGCAGGGAACAGAATGACAGCTTCACCTGGATTCAGTTTTCATAATAACCAAAGGATAACCGCATCAAGCTCTATGAAGTTTGAACCTGCTCTTAGGGATGATGATGGCAGAGAAATTCGGGAGGCAAAGTACCGACGCATTCGTCATGAAGACAAAGGTGAAGCAATGTTACCCCCTAGGGTAAGAGACAAATCTCCTAGGTCTGCGGTTTACAGCATCTCCTCAAATGCTTACCCTGGAGAAGGCCCATCTGAGTATCATGTAAAACCGGTATTCAGACATGCAAACGGCGAGCATGCTGACATGAGGAATTTGGATGGTCCTAGCAGAGTCAATGGCCCTGAGAAAGATCGCTCAGAGCTTTTGCGGATGCTTGATGAGTTGAGGGACAAGGTGCAGAGATCCTGTGAGATATCTGAGAAGCAAAGTGATAGTGCTTCAACCAATAGAGTTGTGGATGCTGCAAGTTCATATAATCCTCATGAGCGGCTGAGTCGATTGCGGTATAGTTCACCTCAGTTGCAGCGGAATGGTTCCCAGCGCTCACCATCTTTGAACGGGCAGTCACCTGTTATCCCTCATGCTCATCCTTCAGCTTCTGTACAGCAAGATCTTCATGGATATGGGGAACCCATCATACACATGGGGGCTCCTAGCTATCCTGTTGGACCATATCCTTGGAGAAATTTTGATAATTATCTCCACGGACAGTATGATCCTGATCCTCTGATCTCATATCACCACGATGGATTCTACCATCAGCCTGCTTGCTCTTGCCTACATTGTTACCACCGTGAGTTCTTACCTGTTCATGGGGCTCCACTGGGTTTCAGCAACCACAGGCCACCATATGTTACGAACACTCCTAGTTTGTACCCTGTAGAAGCTCCAATGATGTTTGGTGCGCAGAATTACAAATCAAGAGGTATCAATGTGTTGACGCGACGCAATCACATGAGGACTGCCCTGAATAGAAAACCCACTCAAACTTGTGAACCAATTGCCAATGCTGCCCCATTTACCATATGCTACAACTGCTATGAAGTGCTGCAGCTTCCCAAGAAGTCTTCCTTGCTGGAGAAGGATGAGTACAAGTTACGCTGTGGTTCTTGCTCACATGCAATTGTGGTCAAGCTCGATGGAAGCAGGCTTTATGTTTCAGCACCTACACCGGTTTCACACTTGTCTTCTGAAGATTGCTCCAACACTGGCCAGGGAATCAATGGGCACACTGCTGATGAGAGACTATTTCCATCTTACAGTTTTTCTGTAGGCAGTCATTGCTCGCATGAAAAAGATCTACCGTCAAATTCAAGTGAAGCGGACAAAATGCAAAGCTTATCATCAGCTTCCAGCATTTCTGAGGATCACAATAGCCCTGCAAAATCTAAGTCACAGAAGAACTCCTCTGATTCCCGGGAGCTTCCTCCTGATTCTCAAGGTGCTACTCGTATTCCAAGTTTGCATCTTCGTGATCATTTTCAATATTCTCCATCGGAGAGGGTTGTTGATGGGTCAGGAAAAGGAAGCAGAAGTACCCGATCTGAACATGAAAAGGGTGTCTTAACCGAAAGTTTCAAGCCAAACACAGTAAAGGATGTACCTGTAGCGAGTGTGTTGGACTTGTCAGATGATGATGAATATGATGATCCGGAATACAATCAAGATTCAAGTGATGCAGCGAAGTATGCCAACCACCCGAGGGCACCTAAATCGGGTGATTCTTTCTTCAGCAACCTGATAAAGAAGAGCTTCAAAATTAATGGTGGAATGGGCAATGGCAGAGCTAAGGTTTTCATCAATGGCTATCCTATCTCTGATCGTGCTCTCAGGAAGGCTGAGAAGATAGCTGGGCCAATATATCCTGGCGACTACTGGTATAATTGCACATTCTTAATGCATTTGACTTCTAGATTTCTTTACTAACAGTGTAGCATTTATCTTATATCCTATAGGTATGACTACCGTGCCGGATTCTGGGGTGTTATGGGACAGTCCTGCCTTGGCATGATACCTGTGAGGAAGCTTATACTTGGTTTGCTCTATTGTTATATTGTAGCCCAGTCATCAGTAGTGTCCTGACCAATACTTTTAACTGGGTATCTATGCTGCAGCCATATATTCCGGAATTTAATTACCCTATGCCCAAGAACTGTGCTGGTGGAAATACTGGTGTATTCATCAACGGAAGAGAACTTCACCAGAAGGATTTGGATCTACTTGTGGGTCGTGGACTTCCAGATTCCCCTGGCAGATCATATAGAGTTGAGATGTCTGGTAAAGTGTCTGATGATATATCTGGTGAAGAGCTTTATTGCCTTGGCAAACTTGCACCAACGTAAGCAACATTAAATTATTTTGGTTCCTTTATTATGCTCTTTTCTTCCTTAGTATTAGCTATACTCTTGTGTAGCTTCACATACAGTTACACATATAGCTAACTGACTATATTCGAGGAAAAAAACATACCCAACTGCTGTTTTTGATATGTTCTTTTCTTCCTTTGTTTTAGCAAATGTTAAGTAGCTTCATTACACATATAGCTAACTGATTATATTTGAGAAAAGAAAACATACCCAACTGCTGTTTGTTACAAAGTCATTTCTTATTATGGAGCATAAGATTGTTGGATGGTGCAAGATCTTCAGCAAGGTTGGATTTTATCCTTCAACTGTCCCATTAACAATCAGTGTTATATCTGTTGCATGTTGGTATGGAATCTGCTGCTAATAAAATCAAGTTTTCAGTAGAAATAGACACATTTTCAGATATGCATTATTTGTTTTAGCCAAAAAAAAGAAAAAAAATCTATGCAATGAGTGCATCCAAGGTCCTTGCATTCTGAATTTACTTTCCTTAATTTTAAAGTAGTAGCTAATCACAATTTTTTTTGTTGAAACCAAGGGTGGAGAAAATGAAACGTGGATTCGGCATGCGAACCCCAAGAATCATCTGAAGATAGCCTTTTGCATGTGTTGCTCGCTTGCCTGCCCGTTGGCTTTAGCTCTCTGGATGGCTCTAATTATTTTGTATTATGGAAGTGTGTGAGTGCCCCCCTGCTCCGTGTGATGTAATTTTGCTGGCCTGGGCTGCCTGCTACTGTAGTATGTGAACTTGTGGCGGCGTTGCAAGTTGCAATACAAGTTTCAGTGTCGATTAAATCTCTCCCGGAATTCTCGAGAATGCTTTGATGCTTAGAAGCTGAGGATAATGGTGACAGGCCGCCAGTCGCCAAGGTCGCCGCCACTACTCCAACTTGCACCGATGAATAGCATTGTATTGGTATTGGTCGAGCATTTGTATTCCTTTTTAAGTAGGACTATACTTTGACGTATGACATGTTTTTTATTTGTTTCTCACCTCATCTATATATGTAATCATATATCATCAATCTAATACATCGTGTATTATCTAATTATTCTCACGTTTTCATGGTATCACGAGACGGGTCGCTCTTATGTCTTTTCCTCGCTTCCGTAAACCCTAGCCACCGCTACTTAACTATCGTCGAGATCTTCTCATCGGTTCCTGCCTTCGTTGAGC
Source organism: Oropetium thomaeum (assembly GCA_001182835.1). Classification (NCBI taxonomy): domain Eukaryota; kingdom Viridiplantae; phylum Streptophyta; class Magnoliopsida; order Poales; family Poaceae; genus Oropetium; species Oropetium thomaeum. Next base: position 1,505,987 of record LFJQ01000047.1, on the reverse strand, counting down.
TCCTTGCCGACCTTTCTGTCGCTGCTGACACGCTTGTAGGCCCCTCTGTTCCACCGCGCCCCTGGTGCTGCAAACCTTAGCCGCCGCCTGACCGACGATGATGACCAGCGCCAGGATGAAGAGGAGCGCGCCCGCAAGGCTGAAGAAGATCATCTGTAGAAGGAGAGCGACGATTTCGACATCGAGGAGGCGGCTATCGCTGCCATCCATGCTCAAGCCAACGCCGTCCTCAACATCCATGCCCTCGTGCCGGTCACCCTCGATAAGGTCGCTAGCAACTGTGGACGCTGGAGTGGCCTTCTCCTTATCGTTCTCGGCAATTATGCTCTAAGCGATCACGTGCTCTCCGATGTCCACTGAACGCACCGCCCGGCGTGGGCGTAGATGGATAGCACGGTGCGCATATGGATCTACGGAACCATCTCCTCTGAGCTGCTCCAGTCCGTTATGCTACGTGAACGTCGCACTCGCGTCGGGTGTTTTCTCGAACCTAAATTCTTAGGACAGGGCGAGTCCCGTGCCCTCCTACTTGAAGCCGAGTTCCGCAACTTCAACCAAGGCACGTTCTCCATCACAGATTACTGCACACGTCTGGAGACCATAGCCAACGCCCTTGCAGAATTTAGAGATCCTGTCGGCGACAAGATCATGGTGCTCACCCTCCTTCATGGCCTCAACGAGAACTACCATCAAATGGTGTCCAACATCAAGATGCATCAGTCGTTCCCCACCTTCGACGAGGCCCGCACTCATCTTCTCCTCGAGGGATTGAGCTCCCGGGGACGTGCGCACCGCTGTCGCAGTCCACGGGCAACGGCCAGTCTGCGCTGGGTCCACTAAACTAGTCGTCATAGTTCCCTTCCGTCTACAACCTGTGGCAGGGCAATGTGCAGTTATGGCCCCACGGCCGCGGTGCAGTTTTCGGTGCTCGCCCGCCCGCGCCGCCGGCATTCGTGACGATGCCGTGCTCTCCCTATGGCACGTCTCCTGCCCTTGGTTACTACCCCTGGGGAGCTCCACGGAGCCTTGGCTCAGCCCCGAGCACCCCCAGCAGGCGTGGGTGCCTGCACAGCAAGCGTGTGTGACTGCACCCGATGGCGCATCCCGGGATCTGGCATCCTTCGTCAACCAACTCAACACGATGACGTTGAACGCACCGCCATCCAATTCCGATTAGTACGTTGACTCTAGAGCGGCTGCACACATGACTCCGGACCCTGGTATACTATCCTCATCTCACCCTCCTTTATCGTATTATCCTTCATCTATTATTATTGGGAACGGGGCTTTGCTTCCCGTCACCGCTGTAGGGTCTCTTTCGCTTCACACACAACATCGTCCTATTTCTCTTAATAATGTTTTAGTTTCTCTGCACATTATTAATAATCTAGTTTCTATTCGTCGTTTCACCACCGATAACTAGTATTCCGTCGAATTGCCCCTTTCGCCCTCTCTGTGAAGGATCTGCTGACCAGGAGTGTGATCGCCAGGTGCAATAGCTCCGACGACCTCTACCTCTTCCAAACACAAGCCAATGTCGTCAGCCCTGCCGCTCTCGTCGCATCCACCGCCTCCACCACTTTATGGCATCGTCGTCTCGGCCATTTAGGTCTTGAAGCCCTTAGCAAACTCATTAATTCCAAAGCTATCACTTGTAGTAGAGATAACTTCGATCATTTATATCACGCCTGTCAATTAGGGCGCCACGTGCGCCTTCCCTTTCATTTATCCAATTCAGGTGCTGCAAACAATTTTGATTTTGTACATTGTGATCTTTGGATATCACCTGTTGCCAGTGTGTTGGGTTACAAATATTACCTTGTTATTTTAGATGATGGCTCGCATCACGTTTGGACCTTTCCACTCCGCTTAAAATCCGAGACTTTCAATGTCCTCTCTAATTTTTCCTCCTATGTGTGCACCTAGTTTGCTGCCACCATCAAGATTGTGCAGTGCGATAACGGCCCTGAGTTTGACAACTTTAGCACGCGCACATTCTTCCTTACCCTTAGTGTGCAAATTCGTATGTCATGCCCATACACTTCTCAATAGAACCGTCGTGTCGAGTGTATTATTCGTACTGTTAATAATGGTCTTCGCTCTCTCCTGTTTCAAGCTATCCTACCTCCGGTTTATTGGGTTGAAGCCCTCCAGACCGCCACATACATTTTAAATCTCCAACCCACTAAAACCCTAGCTTTTCAAACACCGTTCTTTGTGCTCCATGCCACCGCACCCTCTTACGACCACTTACGGGTTTTTGGCTACGACTGCTACCCTAACCTTTCCTCCACCATTCCTCACAAACTCGCCCCCAGGTCCACCCTCTGTGTCTTCCTTGGATATTCCTCCGAACATAAAGGCGACCGGTGTCTTGATCTTCACTCCAATAGAGTTCATCCTCTCACGCCATGTCGTGTTTGATGAATCTTTTTTTCCCTTTGCTGAGATGTCCACCTCTCCTATGCTTGTTCCTTCGTTAGATTTTCTTTTTGAGGATGATACTACTATTTTACCTGTTGGCTCGAGATCTGTGGTTGTAGGTACTTCGTCATCACCTACTGTTGTCAATCTGGCAACAGCGTCGGCCACTATTGCCAATCCGGCAACGGCTCCTATCATGGCGCCTAGCATAGGCGGGTCTCCCTTTGGCGCGCCGATGAGCCCCGGGTCGCCTGGGTCGTCGTCCATCGAGGCATCCTTGTCGGCTGTCCACTCCGGTGCATCGCCTGTGACCCAGTCTGCCGCGCCGCACGTGGCTGTTGCACCCGACGCTGCGGCATTGCGGCGCACCACTGCTCCGCCCATGGTCGTTACTGTGTCCCCGCCGGCCAACGACCACGTCATGCACACCCGTGCTAAATCCGGACTTCGGCTTCCTGTGGAGCGGCTCAATCTTCAAGCTACAACCATCTCCCCGTTGTCGAAATCGTTCCACGCCACCCTCAAGATGCAAATTGGCACGCCGCTATGCAGGTTGAGTTTGATGCTCTTCTCTTGAATAGCCTTGGACTCTTCTTCCTCACCCCACAGGTGTTAACGTTGTCACTAGCAAATGGGTTTACCATCACAAGCTTTTACCTGATGGATCATTAGAAAGGTACAAAGCTCGATGGGTTCTACGATGCCTCACTCAGCATCCCGATATTGATTATGAGGAGACTTTCAGCTCTGTTGTGAAGCCGGCTACGTTCCGCGTTGTTCTTACATTGGCTTTTTCTTGTGCTTGGCCTATTCATCAGCTTGATGTAAAGAACGCTTTTCGTCATGTCACCCTCACTAAGACAGCCTACTGCGTGCAGCTCTCAGGGTTTGTTGACCCTAGTCATCCTAATAATACCTGTCACTTGAACAAGTCGCTTTATGGACTGAAGCAAGCTCCTCGAGCATGGTACAACCGGTTTGCCTCCTATTTGCCCTCTTTGGGTTTTGTTAAAGCCAAATCGAATGCCTCATTATTTATTTTCTGCCGAGGCTCAGATTCAGTGTATCTTCTACTCTATGTTGATGACATTGTTCTTACGGCATCTTTAGACTCTTTTCTTCGTCGTGTCATCTCTGATTTACAGTGGGAATTCTCTATGATTGATATGGGACAACTATATCACTTCCTCGGCATCGCAATAACTTCCACAGCTAAGGGTCTCTTCTTGTCACAGCGACAGTAGATGTTGGATATTCTGGATTTGCAGGTATGAGCGAGTGCAAGTCATGCACCACTTCTGTTGACACACACTCCAAATTGTCTTCTGCTGGTACGCCGGTTGCCGACCCTACTCACTACCGCAGTTTGGCTGGTGCCCTCCAGTATCTCACATTTACCAGACCCACTATCGCCTATGCTGTTCAGCAGATTTGTCTCTTCATGCACGATCCTCATGAGCCGCATCTTAATGCAGTGAAGCGCATTCTTCGGTATATTCGTGGCACTTGGACTTTGGCCTTACTCTCCACCAGACTACTCCGAACGAGCTTGTTGTCTACTCAGATGCAAATTGGCCTGGTTGTCCCGACACACGCAAATCTACCTCGGGTTTCGGCGTGTTCCTTGGTGACAACGCCATCTCTTGGTCTTCGAAGCGACAACAGACCGTCTATAGATCCAGTGCTGAGGCCGAATACCGCGCAGTAGCCAACGGTGTTGCTGAAGCATGCTGGCTGCGCCAATTGTTGGTGGAACTTCACAGTCCTTTACAGCATGTCATGTTGTCTTTTGCGATAATATTAGTGCAGTCTATGTATGTACAAATCATGTTCAGCATCAACGGACCAAGCATGTTGATATTGATCTTGACTTCGTTCGAGAGCGTGTCGTCCTTGGGGAGGTTCGCATTCTTCACGTTTCAACGACATCTTAGTATGCGGATATCTTTACAAAGGGTCTACCGATGTCCCTTTTTTTGGAGTTTCGGTGCACCTTGAACGTCCGTTCTAGTGGTTGATTCTGACGTTCAGACTGCGGGGGAGTGTTAGCGCATTATATTCGTATTGACCTAGGACTTATATTCGTTTTCAACTAGGACTAGGCTCGGTGTGGCCTGCCCCTTGTTTGACTCACACCTCGCCTATATATGTAAACATACATTCTTAATCTAATACATTGCTTATTCTCTAATTATTCTCTAATAAATCACCAAAGAGGAAATCGTGTTACTCAGTTACTCCGCTATCTAAACTCAACACGTGAATGCATATGGTACGACCAAATGTTTGATTTGAAGCATGCTCTCTGAATTCTGAAACCCTAGAACAGGCCAACTGCAGTAGTTAAGCCAGATTATATGTTTTTGCTAATGCGGGCTAGATCTGAAAATTATGAGTTGATGGAACACAGCTCGAACGTTAGAATCGAATGGAAGAATCAACCTTATGTTGTGCTTAGCCCGTAATGCGAGTCGCAAGCAAGCACCACCCCGTATCAGTCGAGGCTGCGGGTGGCCTTAAACGGACTGGAATACTGCCAGAGCCCGAAGCACGCGACATGCGAGTCGGCAAATGGGGGCAGCAACGACGGAGGACAAATCCCTAGCCGCACCGGAGGGCAAAGAAGAGGCACTTGCCAGATCAACGAAAACAGCAAGCTGAGGCTCTTCCAAGAGAAGCTCGGCCATGGTGTCCAGTTAGGTGTGGACTCTGTTGCGCTATATAACTTCCGGTTCCTCCTCTGTCACCACCGCCGCTGCTGCTTACATCTCCCTCATACCCCACCTTGTTCTCGTTTGGTCGCGGGGTGTCTCGGAACACCAGGCCGACGGGGTACGGAGCCGCCATGGCTGAAGGAAGATGAGCTCCCATGACCCCGGTCCACGGACCACCAATCTCCCAATCTCAACGACAGAAACATGATTTATCACAAAGCCCCCTAAAGGATCGTAAATATTAATCACGATCTAATTATTTACCTATAACCCCCTAAATTGTATCGTAATTATTAATCGCGATCTAGTAATTTATGTTTGGACCCCAAAAATGGATCGTGACTAACAATCGTAATCCAACTATTTACAATAAGGTCCCTCGTCCCGGAAATAGTCTTCCATCCTCAGCGCTCCCCATTCCCGTCCGGCGATCGACGGCCACCGCGTGGAGACGACACAGTTGGACTCCGAGACCTCCTCCGCATGTGTCCCCTCCTTCCTGGTGGTTTTATCTGTCGTCGTTACCGCCTACTCTGGCTCAAACCACCGCTATGTGCTTCTTCTCAAGATCTGCCCCCTTCTGATTTGGGTACTTGGTTGTCTGTCCTTCATTTTCATTCGTCCCTGCCATTGGCACGGAAAAAAGGATATCATCGCTGCTGCCCTTTGCGAAGATCAACTAGCTAGCATCGTCCTGGTCTGGCCACTGTGGCCGTCGAAGCGGTCGGCCAGAATCTCGGGTTCAGCTTGGACGCAATGCTCATCAGCACACAATTTCAGAATTCAGATCGATCGATGATTAGTTTTTGGGAGCGGAGATGCGAATGGACGGACCAAAAATTTCCATGTCGACAACTATTGTGTGATGAAAACGCATACAGCTGTTCTGTTCTTTGTAGTATGTACTACTGCATAAACAATTGGACACCAAATCCATGGATGACTGCAATCCATTTTATTCAACCGCATAATGCGAAAGGAAATTCATTAGCACTCAACTACAAGCGCAGGAACGTGAAACCATCTAGAAATCATACTAGAGCTTATGGTGCTCATACAATAAGCAACACAACCTGTTACATGGTGTGTGCCAATTATACGTGCACACAGAAACTGCTTTTGACAGTAATTCCAACGGTGCCAAATTATTAGTAGAGAAGAATAAAAGAGAATAAGCGACCCACATCCAAGTAATGAAATACAAGCTGTTATGTTTACTGTAAAGTAGGATTGTAAAGCCCATATGCTTCCGGCTCGGCCCAGAAAAAGAATCTGAACGGCCCGATCCATACATCCGCGAAACCCTAGGCCCTACTATATAACCGCACTCGCGCGCCTCCAGCTCGAGCCCTCCCCGCACCTGCGCCGCCGCTCCCGCCTCGCACCTCACTGCCGCCGCCGCGGACGCCTCCGGCCCGTCGACGAGATGGTACGCCGCTTCTTCTCTTCCTGCCGTTCATCTCTGTGCTCCAAGACATGTAGCCCTGCGGATTTGTCCTGGCGTGCGTGGATATGTGGCATGCTTGCATGAGTTTCAGTGTTCCTTGGTCACATGGAATGAATTATTTGCTTCTGATTTTTCCTGAGTAAGACGTGCCTTTCTATGTTAGACTAGATCGTAGTAGTCTACAACTCGATGCTGCGACGGGTTGCTGTATGGCTTACTGTTGGGATGGGGTGTGATTTGCGTTTTTTTTTTTCTTTTCGCCTGCATACTTCGCAGTTTTTTTTTGTTTCCCAATCCGAACTAGGCGCAGACATATAGTGGCTTTATTGTTACAATCATGGGTTGTACTGTTGAATAGCTTCTGTTTAAGTTGGAAATAGAACCCTGACGATAAGGTAGAGGACACTCTGGGACTGACCTGTTGGCAGTTAGATCGCATCCTGCGATTTGTGCAGAGGAAGGCAGGCGATGGAACTGTTACCTCTGGTCTCGTGTAGACTAGTTGTTGGGCCACAGTTTACCTGTCATTCTAGCGTGAGTAGTGAGGTAGATACAACTCACCGCTGGAGATTGATATGTTTTTGGAGGCAAGTTTTCAAGGCTGTTAGGAATGTCATGCAACTAAGCTGAGCCTGTGGTGGGAACTGGTGAAAAAGACACTTGGTAGCCCTTGACGGTGTAGTTACCATTGTTAACCTTTTTCAAGTACTTGTCGCTATTGATTTTGCGTGGTGTGAAATATGGCTATCTGATAGTATGACAAGGGCACAAGGCAAAGTCAATATCTGTCAAGCATTGGTGAATGGTTATGTTTGACTTTCGTTCTGACCACTTTTGTTGTGCGGCAGTAGTTTGCAATTCAGTACCTCAAATCTTTATGCTGTACCTTAGTTGAATTATCTCGTATTCTGTTTTTTTTCTTTTATTGGTTTCATTTGAGTTGGCCCTTTCCCTTAGTTGAATTGTATGATTGCTGGACACATGTTTTTTGGTCGAAAATTTCCAAGGACATAGCATTGTTTGATGTTTGTATTAAGCTTAAGACTTAAATAGGTGGTTTGATTTTATTCCTACATTATTACTGTCTGATATTGTACTGAAGTACTCGTCTGTATCTAAATATATGAAGCTTGTACTGTTGGTGTAGTTAGTTTGAACTAGATTAGCTGATCTACATCATATGTTTTAGAATCTATAACTTTTGTGGTATTATTATAGTGCCTTCTTTTGGCGTATTGACCTGGACTGGTAATCCTTTCATGTTGCTATTCTGTAACAATGTGTTAGTCATGACTCTATATTAGTGAAATACCTAGCATTTACAGTTTTATTATCAGTTTTAGTAAGAAGCTTCTAATTTGTTGTTTGCAATGCTGATGCAGACAAAGCGCACCAAGAAGGCTGGAATTGTTGGCAAATATGGTGCGGATCTTTAAAAAGATGACATTTACCCATTTATATCTCTGGAATTTTTTGAAGTGTAACTTTGCAAATTACAATGTTATAGGTACCAGGTATGGTGCTAGCTTGCGTAAGCAGATCAAGAAGATGGAGGTGTCTCAGCACTCCAAGTACTTCTGCGAGTTCTGTGGGAAGGTGTTTCTTCTGTTCGATAGCATGATTTTTCATTACAAACCTGCTTCTGGCTATTGTCTACAGCTACTTACTGCTTGCTATATTAATATGCTCTGAATTTGTTATCTCCACTATAATCTTTATAGTGATTTGAGCACATGAAATCAACCCTATATTCCTTGTTTATTTTTTGCATCAAACAAGGATGTTTGGTAAGATGTTTTGCCTTAATCCTTCCTTTTACCATGTTTTGTTACCAGTTTGCTGTGAAGAGGAAAGCGGTTGGAATTTGGGGATGCAAGGACTGTGGGAAGGTCAAGGCTGGTGGTGCCTACACCATGAAGTATTTCCTTGCAAACTCTCTTCTGTTCTGGGGAAAACACCAGTACATTGTTCCAAACCTCACTATTCTGTTGTGTGCATTCGCAGCACTGCTAGTGCGGTCACTGTCAGGAGCACAATCCGTCGCTTGAGGGAGCAGACCGAGGCATGATGGAAGCTCAATTTATCAGGGATCCCAATGTTTTACTGTCAACATTTGGGAATCAATATCTTGTGGACTATTTGGCCAGAGAATGGTTCAGTTTTTTTGTCGTGTCTTTTAGGATCTTAAAAAGTGTGGTACTAAATTTGTACTTGGTTGCCGTTGGAAAATTGACCATTGATCTTTTGATCCAAACGTCAGTACCATGTTGAACTTCGTACTTACGCTTATTGTTTGCTTTGTCTTTTTCTGATTCTTGTCGCCACTGCCCTGCCTTGAAAATACAACGGTGATGCAAATCTCTTTGATTTCTCGTGGTATGGCGATTCTGACGTTCTGTTGCTACCTCGTTACCAGACCGAGACGGGCTGACCCCCTCGACCATGTCTTGTTGGCTGAGACGCTCCGTCAACCTGTTTTGGTGTGTAATGTGTTGCAAGTTCTGTGGAATTTTAAGAGGGTGCGATAGAAATATCCATGCGGATGGGAGTTTAAGGTGGGCGTGCCAACTGCCAATGACACTTCTATTCTTCCAACATGAAGATATACCCTCAAAAAATTTAATCACATCAGTAGTAAGAAATGCCTTGATGATTGATGTTGTGACGAGATGCTTATGAATTTGTGATCATTCCACATAGGAAAAAAATACTGTATAGTTTATCTAAATGATATTTCTCCATTATGTCACGGCATATGTAATCATGACAGTTGATGACAAAACGAAGCTTTTTCTACCGCCGTGCGATCAAGCTAAACCACACTCAGATGCCTGCCTTCCAGTGCCCAATGCCTGCTTCTATTTGTCTTCGTCGCCGAGCTATCGACCACACACTCGAAAGCAAGCCCGAGAAAGTCACCTGCATCCACCTGTAAAGCTTGTTGCTTCAAATGCATGAGAGCTGCGTGCATGCCCGCCCTCCTCTCTCTCTCTCTAGCTTCTCTTCTTACTTATCGTAACCCACAGCATTCTCTCTCTCTAAGCCGTGTTGCTAAACAGACCTCATAGGGAGTATAAAAACAGTCTAAACAGACGACATCCAATCCAAGAGATAACGCGCCAAAAGATACACGAGCTCACGAAGCGCTACTACGCACCACCAAGTATTACAGTAAGCTTTAGGCAAAACCAACAAAGGAAGTCCGCCCGTCATGTCGTGGGCACCAGCCGTGCCGCCGGCGCTGTCCGCCGCTGCCGGTGGCCGGATCAAGATGAAGAAGCGCGCGGGGCTCCCGAAGCTGCTGCACAAGCTCTTCATCAAGGTGCTCCGCCTCCGGTCTTCACCGGAGGAGACGATGATGCGCGCAGCGTTCGACGCGTGCTACGGCGGCTACGGCCGGATGGGCATGGGCTCCTCCGCCGCCGCCGGCGACGACGAGGAGGAGTACTGCTACTGCTACGGCTACGGCGGCGGTGCGTCGTGGGCCGGCGTGCTGTCGTCCATCCCGGAGGAGGAGGTCGACATCGGCTCCGCAGAGGAGGACGTCGCCGTGCTCCGGAAGGCCAAGTCGGAGCAGTTCGTCGTCGGCCCGCCCGCCGTCGTGCACGTCGAGGTCCTCCTGTAGAAGTGCCGCCACTCAGTTCTTTGCAGACTGCCTTCCTCTGCAGTCTGCCCTTGTAAAGGCGGCGCCTGACGAGGGAATAGGGATGGCATTTTGGCCGTTCGATCTCCAGATCCGACGCTGAGTTACCATCTCAAGTTTATGGTGCTAACAGTATCTTGGCTCCTAATTAATATACAGTGGCAGAGAGGATCAAATATAAAGTTTTCATTCATATTGCGAGGCCGAGCTTGTTTGTCCGCGACTAGCTGAATTTGGGAGGGTGCATTTGCATAGATCGCATGATAAGATCAAAATATGATAAAACGTTTTGGCTCAATTCCATTGAAGTGAAAGCACGGGAGAGTTTACAGTGAAAACAAAATGGAAAGTTATGTATCATCATAGTCAGAGGTGTGTTATTTCTGAGCAGCAGAAAAAAGTTGTTGTCTTGTTGACATCACTAATACTGTAGGTTCTTTTTTTTTTTTCAGTTTGTGTTTATTCCACATCAATGGCCACTGTCAACTGGGCGGCCCTTGCTCACATGTTATACCTGTACTACCTTTTTGCCTTTGGTTGAGTGCAGGAGCCAATTGATCAAGCCCTGTATCATGTGTACAAACGGTTAAGGAAATCGACTTTTAACCTGCTTTCCTGTTTAATGAGTCCACTGTTTTAATTGGTCGACTGTTAAAAAGTCCCAAGTTATCACGGTGGCCTTGCCCAGCTGGTTGCTGTCAAGCAGTAAATCAGCTTGTGCTTTTCGCAATAATTTGTGGCCTCACATGATGTGTAACCTTTGTCATCCATCCAAATTATATGTGGATACAAATGGACTAAGCGTTGGAAGCTCACGAGTTACGACCTGTTCAGCTTTCTTCATGAAATGTTTTCGCTGAATTTTGTGCATCTCTTACAACATGCAAAATAATCATGAAAGTTTGGTTGCAGGACTCAATACATATCACATTAATTTCAGGATTAGATTACCCCTATTCACTTCTTTTGTGCACTATTCGACTTGCTCAGCTCCAAAGATCGTTTTCCTGAATTTTCATCAGTGGGTCACTATTTGTTTCCTGAACTTTGTGCAACAGCTTGGGTTATTTTGGCCTGGGCATCTGTAAAAATGTTTGCATAAAACACTGTTTCATCACTGAAAATCTGCATACCACGTGTTTGCTAGAAATTGTGAGACAAATAGTCTGATGTCTTCATCAGAACTTCAGAACCAACCAAAAAACAGTTATCATACTTGCTAACATTTCTCAACTACTTGATTGTGGCAAACTATCATGAATATCTAGACAAACTAAACGTTCAAGAATCAGCAAACTATTATGCAAACGTTCAAGAATCAAACCAGCTAATGTTACTTGTGCCCACAGGACTCAGAGATGAGAATCCTTATTACAAAAGTTCAACCCAACTGAACAGTTGAACTCCACACTTAGGCACGCAAAGAGAACAACTATTCAGTCAAGCGGACGAGCTGTGAGCCTTGGTGTACTCCTCCAGCTCCTTCTTGTACGCTGCCATGCCCTCGGCAGCCTTCTCATTCCACACCTGCTTCTCCTCCCCACTCAGCTCCTTCCACTTCACCGAGATCAACGCGTTGAGGGTAGAGTTGTTGATGCCCTGGCGCTCCTCGAGCAGCTGCTTCCTCGTTTCCTTGCTGAAAAATTAAAGGATCAATTTCAGTACAGGGATCAATTTCAGTACAAAAATATAGAAGGGACAAAGGGATTTGAAGTTAACCTGAAGAGAATGAAGCTAGATGCCGGCTTCTTGGGCCTGTTCGGATCAACATTCTCCTGCTTCTTCTTCTGGCGCTTTTCTTTTGTTTTCTGCCATAGGACCGTGGTTATTAGTCCAAAGTTAACACCAAACCATTGTTGTCTGGCATTTCGACTAGTAAAATGAGCCTGAAGGTACCTTGATTATGATATCTGTCTTCTCTTTCTTCTTGAGCAGCTGAAGAGCCTCTTGCTTGAGGATTTTCTTCTGCTCCTCCTCTTCCTTCTCAAGTGTAGCAGCTTCCTGATAATGTTCATAAACTTCACATTTAGATATCACTCCTCCATTTGGCACACTCGAATTCAACGACCAAAAGCTGGTAGTGTTCAACTGTCATACCTCAATCTTCTTCTGCTTGTACACCTCCATTTGCTTCAGGTACTCATCCTTCTGCTTCTTGGCAACCTTCTCGTAGGGAGCCTTCTGAGCCTCCGTCATGTTCTTCCACTCCTCTCCAGTGATCTTGCCAATCTACCACAGAACACAAGAAGATCATGTCAGATCAACAAAAACGAAAACACCGACACAGATGCAAAAACTGGGAACACAGTCCAGCACCTCAGGCACGTTCTTCTTCTCCGCGACCAGGGCGGCGCGCCGCTCCTGCGAGTACAGGAAGTAGGCCGTCATGGGCTGCTTGGGCTTGGCCGGGTCCTTGTCCTTCTTGCTGTTCTTCCTCTTCCCCTTCTTGCCGTCGCAGCCCACCTCGGCCTCCTTCCTGAACTTGAGGTACTGCTCCAGCAGCTCCTTGGCGGTCCAGCGCATCTGCTCCTCCTCGAGCAGCTTCATCGCCTCGGCCTCGCGTTTCTCCTGCCCGACCACCTGGAGGTAGGCCTCCTTGTCCTGCTGGTACCGCTCCTCGTACGGCCGCTTCTCCTCCGCACCCAGCGTCTTCCATTTGGCGCCCAGTGCGTTGGACACCTCCTTGAAGTCAGCCTCAGGGTTCTCCTTCTTGATCTGGATGCGCCATGGAAAAGTCAATTCGTCAAACATCTGGCGGGCGAGGGAGAAAAATGGGGAAACCGGTGGTTCGGGTTCAGGGAAGGACAATCTCACCTCGTTCCACTGATCCTTGCACCAGAGGACGTACGCTGGGCAGGGCTTCTTCCTCTCCTTGTTAGCTTTCTTCTTCTTCTTGCCCTTGTCGTCACCCTCCTGGTTTTTCTCCAGCAACGACTTGACCAAGGGGATGCTCTGAAGCATACATCAAACGGGATCAGGCAAATTCGAGAGAAAGGAGCCAGTATGATTTAATTGAACGAAATCGAAGATCTGAACAGATCGATAAGGGAGGCAGGCAAGAGATGCGCTTATGAAGTATGAACGTACCACGGTGGGTTTGAACTCCTTTGCGCGCTGCACCTTGCGGAGCTCGGCCTGGAGGCGCTCCCGCTCCTCCTCCGTCTTCCGGATCACCTCGTCCCGCTCCCGCACCATCTCCTCTGCCTTCTCCTTCTCAAGCCGCAGCCGCTCCAGCATCCCCTGCAGCTCGGCCATATCGTCGGCCGGCGCCGCCACAGGGGACGCCTCCGCCTCCGCAGCCGCCGCCTTCGCCTTGGCGGCATTGCTGCTCTTGGATGGCGCCCGCTTCGCCTTCTGCGCGGACGAGTGGATGGCGGCGGCCACGTCGGCCTTCCCCGCAGAGATGTTGGCCTCGTTGTCGAGCACGGCCACGAGCGCCTTGCGGCCTCGGCCGCCGCCCCTCTTGCTCCCCGTCGCCACGGTCGCCATTGGTCAGATCTCGAGAGGGAGGAGGATGAGGCGCGCGGGCGTCGAGCAGAGCCGGAGGCGGAGATGGCGTTGTCGGTGATCTGGTTGGATTCCTGTTGACTTTATAGCTGGGACGCGGGTGCAAAGGCGCAACGGTCAGAAATTTTGAAATTTGAACGACGGTTAATGCGGAAGGAAGGAGCGCGTCAACGGCTAGCCATGGGAGTTTCTGGCAGGTAGGGACACTTGAAGCTGACGGGGAGATGCCAGGATCGTGTTTAGCTGTACGGTTAGTGCTAATTCTTGTTTTGTGTTTTTTTGAGCACTATTTTGCGTTTTTTTTTTGTATGATTGCATTCCATCCTGCCGAACGTTGGGAGGTGGGGGTGGGGGCAGAATACGTTGGACCACGTCTACAAATGGGCCCTAATTCGCTTGCTGCCAGGATGAACGGACCATAGCTGTTGGGCTTGAACAGTTGGTGGGCTTGAACAACTTAGCGCTCTGGACCATGCGGAGCTGGGCCTGAGGTTACAAAATCAGTGCAATTGTCAGTTTTAAGCGAGTGGCACCCCTCCAGCTGTGGGGGATGTTGTCGACCTTTTCGCACGCGTGCCAAAACCTCAAGAAGGTTTAAAAGAAAAGAGAAAAAAAAAGAAGACCAAGAAGAAGCAGCCATGGCACCTGGATCACACATAATATTATCAGATGCACGATTTGGCAACGACGACGATCCTTCGTCTACAATTGACTTTTACGGACCTCGTGTCAGCAGCTCGTCGAATCTTTCCGAACAGGAGGTGTTTTCATACAACAGGATATTCTTGTTTACATCGTACATGGCGCACAATTTTGAACTGTCCTCTCATCGTCTCCCCGCACCAAGGCACCAATGGCGAGGCCCTTCGTGCGCGAATCGGCTGTTGACGCTATCCGATCCTCTCCTTGAGACCTTGACCGATCGAGATTGATTAGATTCGTTCCACGCCTGGAACTTTCGTCAAGGCCCGCACATGTTTCATCTGATGCGCAAGCAATTCGTAGTGTGTCTTTATATATAGAAACAGAGTATGGTCTTCTCCGTTTGCATTGAGCTCTATCCATGCGAGCCAAGCTCATCTCTTTCTGGGTTTCCATCGATCTCGGAATTATAGTTCCTTCCCTCTTCGGTAGCGCCGCGCCATGAAGTACAGAACGAGCCGTGACACCGCCCGCGGCGGCGGCGACGGCCGCGACGTGCCGCCGAGCGTTCGGTTGGACATAAGGGAGGATGACGAAGAGCACCGAGGAGGTCGCGGCGGGATCGACGACGGAGGCGGCGGGTCCTCGTCCTTCTTCGAGCCGCGGCGCGAGCGGACGCCTTCGGGGCGCCTCCGCGGCAGCTCGTCGGGGCGGCGGAGCGATCCACCGGAGAAGCGGCTGACGCTGCTCGCGCTGCGCCTGGCCGTGCTCGAGAAAGCTGCGACGGGGCTGGGGAAGCTCGACTTCGTGTGGGCCACCGTGGTGCTGCTGGGCGGCTTCTCGGACACGCTCCGCATCATCGACTTCTGGTGCGTGACCGTGATCCTGCTGGGCGAGGGCGCGCGCGTCTTCAGCCGCAGCCACGAGCTGGAGTGGCAGCACCACGCCACGCAGACTGACACCGGTGTCGGCGGGTCCAGTTCCAGGTTCCTCCGCCGCATCTCGCCCGCCGCTGTCGCCGACAACGACGAAGACGGCAGCGGCGGGGCGGCGCAGTTCCAGAGCCGGGTGGCCGCGTTCGTGAAACGGCGCACCTGGAACGCGCCGGAGGTGTCCCTGCTCCCCTACACCGGCTGGGTCTTCGTGTCCAGGAAGATCGGGCGGCTGCTCAACTGGCTGCAGGTGCTCTCCGCGCTGGCATGCGTCGCGCTCTCGTCCATGCGCCTCTGGAAGCACGACTTCAGGTTCGGCGACGGCGCAAGGAACAAGCGGCCGGCGCTGCTGCTCTTCTACTCGCTGGCGCTGCTGGAGGCGACGCTCTTCCTGCTGGAGAAGGTGTCCTGGACGTGGAAGATCACCTTCCGCGGGCTGCTGCGCCAGGTGAGCGCCGACTGCGGGCTGGGCGCCGCGTACGGGCCCGCCGCGCTCACGCGATTCTTCTACGACGCCTACTCGCGCTGCGTCGCCGGGAGTGTCTTCGACGGCATCAAGATGGACCTCATCGCCTTCGCCGAGGACCTCATCCTCTCCGACTTCCTCGACGAGCAGCTCATCGGCGCGCGCGTCCTGCAGCAGCTCGCCACCAAGCGCGACACGCTGCGGGAGGTCGGCGCCTGCCCGCGCTCCATCGAGCGCCTCGTCGAGATGCTCAGCTGGAAGCGCCCCGACGAGGAGGAGGTCCGCCGGTGCGCGGCGGAGGTCGTGGCCAAGCTAACCGGCGAGCGCCAGAACGCGATCCGCCTGTCTGCCATCCCCGGCGCCATCGAGTCCGTCATGTCCCTGCTCCAAACCGCCGACGAGGAGAACGAGGTCGCGCCGTCCGGCAACGGCGGCTACGATCACCTGCCGTTCAACCTGCTGGGCCTGCTCATCCTCAAGCGGCTCGCCAAGGACCACGACAACTGCGGCAAGATCGGCAGCACGCGCGGCCTGCTCGCCAGGATCGTCCACTCCACGCAGGCGCCGCAGGCGCTCGTCCGCAACCCGCACGCGGCGGACTCGCAGGTCCGCGCCGTGAAGCGAGCGCTGCGGCTGGTCAAGATGCTGGTCTACACGACCGGGAGCACGGGCAGGGCGCTCCGGCGGGAGGTCGCGGAGAACGTCTTCTCCGTGAGCCACCTGCGCGGGATCCTGGAGTATGAGGGGCGGCGGCGGCGGCAGCACCGGGAGCTGCAGAAGCTGGCCATCGACGCGCTCACGGGACTGGCCATGGAGGAGGACGGCAAGCAGGCGATCCTGAGCACCGGAGGCGTGGTCAAGCAGCTGCTGTCCATATTCATCGGCGCCGATTGTGACAGGGACCTCGGCTGCGAGGCCGGCGAGGCACTCGCCATGCTGGCGCTCGAGAGCAAGGCGGGATGCGCAGCGATACTTAAGACGTCGCTCGGCGACCACGTGGTCAGCCGGATCCTGTCCGCCTTGCAGGAGGACGGGGACGCGCGCCGCCTGAACGCGATGCGGGTGCTGCGGAACCTGTGCGCGTACTCGGGGCTGGAGCACCGGGACTCTCTGCGCGCGGCCACCGGGGCGTTGCCGGCGGTGCTGGCTGCTACCATGGCGCCGGAGAGCGACAAGGTCCTCGAAGCGTCGGTCGGGCTGACGGCCGAGATCTGCAGCAGGTTCGTCCACGACGACAGCGAGCGTTTCGGCGCCGAGTTGCGCGCCGCCGGCGCGGATGAGCGGGCGTACGTGGACCGGCTGGCGTGCGTCTTAAGGCAGTACGAGTACCCGGAGATCAGGGTCCCCCGGATGCGGCGGTTCGTGGTGCAGCAGGTCATCTGGCTCATGACGAGCTCCCGCTGCGACCGCTACGTGGAGCTCCTGAGGGAGGCCGGGACGAAGCCCCTGCTGGAGTCCATTGCCGACACCACGTCCGGACTGGAGAGCTACCACGTTTTCTCGGGGAGCGTAGGAATCGGAAAGCACCGCGACAACTTTTCCAGCATGCTGGACACCGCGATCCAGCTCCTTGCTGGCCACGATGGATCTCAAGCTCAAGAATGAAACGATGCATTCTCCACATTATATTAGATGAAATTGTTACACAAAGTGCTTTTGTTTGTTGTTTACTGAAACGCTTGCCGGCTAACCAATGAATTGTTGTAAATAAGAAAGTCGTTTTTTTTTAGTAAGAAAGACGTTGGTTATTTGTAACGTTGTGTATTGTGTTCACCGAATTTACATTATTTATTGATGTACGTAAATTTTGTTAAAATTGACAAATCTGTTCATTTTTAAACTAGAATAGTTGTCCCAACAGTGATTACATTTAAAAAACCATAGCTGCCTTTTCATCTAGCATTGGCATGTTTTAATGTGAAATTCAGGTGTGGGGATCCTCCCTTAAAAATATATTTAAAAAACGTAGATAGTATAAAATAACTATAGAAAAAGATTTAGAAGACACACCACAATTTCCTGGGACATTTTGTGTTTTTCATTCTGTTTTTCCTCTACAAATTACAGATAATGTGTCAATGACTGCTTTTTTCAGTTAGGTGTTCCACTTTACTAATTCGCCCATGGTTGTCAGCCCATATACTTTGGGCCGTTTTCTATTCCAATAAACAAACTAATATGAGACCCACGGATAAGTTTGAGTGCGCTAGCAAAGCAAGGCTGATGTAAGGCTCAGTTGTGTCGGTAGAAGTGTTTGGGCCTACGGCCTACAGAAACTCTTTCTTCCAATATTAGTAGCAGTATCTTTTTTTCCTAAAAAAACATATTAGAGGTATTCGCTGAGCTTAAATATTTTTTTCCACGTTTTGCAAAATTAGAGAGAACACAACGATACTACCGTGATTCGTCTCAAGAGCAGATTGGACGACTAAGGTATGTGAAATATCAGAATAAATTCATAATTCTAATAAATACTTGCATAGTGAGATTTTGATTGGGTTCGTAACGACCTATTTGAACCATTAAGGTTAGGCATTCCCTGCCATGCTTGAGAATGAAGTTTCTTTCCTTTAGAAAAATACTACTGCCATAGTAAGGCTGTACTCTAGTATGGGGATCTGAGCGACAATATAACGGTGGATAGATCGACGGCAGAAGTTAGTACGTGAAATATTTTTCTTTTTGCTGAAGCAGAGTGCCAAATCTGATTTCCTCTGATAGAACAACCAACCGTCCATGCAGAGCATCAGAGCCTTTACTTCACGGCCTGGCCATTTGAATTGTGTGTCACTGCCGGTGCTGGCTGAGAAATCCAGTCTGCGAAGGATAGGAAACCGGGACACGCACAATCACAAGCAAATTGTGCTGTACGAACACACCTGCTTGATCGAGAATGCACAAGTTCCCAACAACAGCCACCTCCAGCTAGTTCAAGCTAGGCTTGAAGCACCAACCGATCGTTCGAGGTGTGTACCTGTTCATCATTTCGCCTCATTTAACCTGCTGCTACTGCTGGCTGCTGCTCTCTGCAAGATCTGAAAGCCTCTCTCTCTCTCTCTCTCTCTCTCTCTCTCTCTCTCTCTCTCTCTCTCTCTTAATTTGTGAATTTACAGTATATATATGTTCGTGGGAGTATAGTATAGTAAATAATAAGGAGAGTAGTAGAGCAAGTAGTAAGTGTGTGTTGTGAATTAATTTTGGTGGTGCAGCTGCAGCATGCAGCTGGGGGGCCTGCTGCAGTCCGATGGAGATCTCCTGAAGCCGGACCCTCCAAAGTAAATACGTAGATGATGCATGTATGGCCGTCATACCTCTTTCGTGGTGCCATTCAATGTAGTAGTATGTCCTGTCCTGGCTGGATCGTTAGTTGTAACTTGCTGCTGCTGCTGCTTGCAACACTTGGCTTCAATTAAGCTTCCATGCATCATCATCGATGGGCACGTCGCGCTGCAGTAGCATGCAAGCACAGCATGGGACTGTACGTACGTACGTGTTTTGCCCGCGCGCAATAATCGATTTTCTTTTTATCACGCAACCAACAGGAGAGGCATAATTACCACTAGTACGTGTTCTTTGTACCGAAAAATAAAGTGTGTAAAGCTTATGCACAAAAACGTAACAACAAATTAACAAAAGGAAAATAATGAAATAATGGACCAATTATGTTACTAAAAACACTTGTGATAATAATCATAAATTTTGGTATAATTTGCTTTATAACCAAAGATATTTGGACCATATCTTATACGAACTAATTTTTCTAAATAAGATAAATGATCAAATTAAGTCTTGATGCTTAAAAGTCAATTACGACAACAACTTAAGAACAGAAGGAGTATTACGATGCTTACGTATTGCCATCTATTGTACATATGTATGCATACATTATATTGTGCATATATGGCCTCGTACGTACATGTATGGAATTTAATGGATGGCTGGAATGTTCCAAAACGGCATTAACTTATACTGCCATGCATGTACTCACCCTCTTAACTGTATACTACAGCTCGATAAATTGAATTGAGTTGGATCCTCAGCTGCATTTAACTATGCACATTAAAGAAGAAGAAAAAATGGTGATAGCGTTGCTACTTATTTGCCTCACAAAACGCGTGTGTTTCCTCTGCCTGGATCTTCAGTTTTGAAATTAGTTGTCGTGATTCTAGATACTTTTACAAAAGTTTAAGTAAATCGACATCATTGCTACTAGTAAATACTTAAAGCTAATCAGCGCCAACAATAAAATAAGGACAGTGCTGTGTCTCACTCGAGCTAGCTATAGACTCGGTCGTTATTGTGTCATCCTATTCTTGGGCTCACTCATGAATTGGCCAGAAGAAATATTGTCTACTCATCACTCCTTGAGTAGCTATACTCCATTAGCCATTAGCCGGCATCTTTTTGCGAGCAGCCTTTCTCGATCGCCAATGGTCCGGATTGAGAAGGTACCAAACCCTACATCGTCTCCATGCGCTGCAGCTTGACCGGAAGCCAGTAGAGGAAGAAAGGGCCAACACAGGAGAGAGAGAGAGAGAGAGAGAGAGAGAGAAAGAGAGAGAGAGAGAGAGAGAGAGAGAGAGAGAGAGAGAGAGAGAGAGAGAGAGAGAGAGAGAGAGAGAGCATAGCAATGTGTAGCCGGGTCATCCATGTACCAGTACGTACTCGCAGTCGCACGCAGACTCATGCATCCATATAATTGTTGGTCAGCAAGAGGCAGGCAAGCAGCCACTGCAATTCTGTTCCGTGCTCGCCGGCGAAAATACAGGACGCTCCTTGTCGTTTAACCCTTGTTTGCTTCTTCCCCTGACGGATCCTTCTCCGCCGTCCCCAGCTCTCTCTGTCTCTGCTGCGCATGCCCCCGCACTAGTAGCAGCTAATGGCGCCGGTACACTCTTATCGTCCGCAACATTGACGACCAGGCATGCATGCAGATGCAGTGCAACACAACCGACGACTCTGATCATGATCCATCCATCGCTCGGCAACTGCTTGGGTAGGCATGGGAGGAGGGGCGATCTGCCAAACACTGTTGCTGCGCCACAAGAATACGGGCCTCTCTATGGATCGATTCAGCTACTGTTACTCTACACTAGTACTGGTACCTCTCTATGGATCGAACCATGGAGAGAGAATCGAATTCAAGGGGGAAGTGGAAGAGGTAGGTGCCAGTTGAATGTGCTTGAATGTGCAAATAAATGTGCCGTCTAGGATAGTGGATCAGCTGCAGGCATGAGGAAGAGATGAGAGAGCTGCTCCGCTATGCTTCTTGATTGAATTTGCATAGTACTATGAATACTACTATGGCTCATGACCACTTAATACGGGCCTGCATCACGTCCAGCCTCATGTATTTATGTGTTACTTAACTGTGCCGTGACTTCTCCGTGTCTTCTTGTATCATTCAATTCAAATCGCCGTCTCTCAGCAGGCTGCTCTCGCTCATGTACCCCGATCGAAGGGTGGATAAGAATTGTTAATAGTAGTACTTCACTCAAAGTACTCCTTTACTTTTGAGAGTGTGTACAGAGAAATCATCCAGTCTGAAAATATAGTTTTGAAAGGAAATTGTTATGGTTATAAACTAGAGGTAAATTAGCTTGTTATCATGTAATACTAGCTAGCCCAGCAGCCGTTAGCTAATCATTTGGTTTGAGCATGCTATTATGTTCACTATAGTAAGTACTCTGACTCAAACACAGCATACAGTAATCATAGTAGGGAGTCATCATATATACACAGTGGTAGTACGAAAGGCTACAGGGTCCAATGTGTGCTTAATCATGCATGGAGGTGCGTGGATTTTAGCAACTTAACTCAGCACAGGAGGGTGCAATCCAAGATGCATGACTTTCCGGCCCCTCTCTTCCTGCAACTGCTGCGTGTGCATTCGCACATGCATTTCAGCGTCTGCATGTCATCGGCCTTTGTCCGCTTGCTGTTGGTCGTTTCCGCCCTGACATTTATACTCCGTCCATTCTTCCCATGCAATAATGCTTCTAAAGTATACTAGCCCCCCTTTTTTTCTCTTTTTTGTCCGTGTCAAAATACACTGTTTGCATTTTGTACTTAATTACAGTAGTAGTATGTTTCTACTTAAAGTTCTACTGAACCGATTTGTATTGTAGCCGCTGTATGAAATTTCAGGACACCATGCATGCATGCACTGATAGCTAGTAGTGTTCTTTGGTAATGGCGTACATAAGCATAATGCAATCTGCTGCACTGCTTGCTCGCATCTTGTAATTAATTTCTTCATTAGTAGTAGCACTGTACAAGATCAATTGCATTGATTGGAGATCATCTTGTAGTTGAGAAGGGGACAATTCGTGCTATGACTATGAGACACACACAAGAGATCCGGCGCTTGCTTTACCGATTTATTATGCCATTATCGATCCTAGTTAAGATGAGGGGTTTGTCTCTTCCTTTTGTCAAGTATACGCAGTTAACTGCACAGATGGGAGCGTAGCAAATCAATTGATCAGTGCATGCAGCAACCTAAAGGCAACTTGTTGAGCTGTTCAGTGTGCATATAAAACATCACGTTATTACTTTGGGCTCTAGATTCCTTAACACGTCGATCACTGCTGCGTTGAGTTCATTGCACTGATCGATCTCGGCTGCTTACTATTCAAGCCACTAGTGGACCAAACCCAACTTGATTCACATGAGACATCCACAACGAGACACACAGGGATCAAGATAAGAGAATACAATTTATGACTCTCTTGCAAAAGACATACACAAGCAGACATTTACACGAAGCTGGATGACCACTTTATAGTCTCTGAATTACATGAGACACACACTAGGAGACACGCGAAGCAACATGGAGAGGTACTTTCCAAACGTAATTCTTGGCGCTATACTGTTAGCCAATTGTGGTTTAATGTATTACCAGCTTTCGACGTGAGCAAAACGCATATTTCCATACAAGGATGCATACGACTTCAATGGGGTTTCAGTAAAGTTTCCCAGCTTATTAAGGGGTCTTAACTCTTACCAGGCTCTTTCGGCACAGGGCAAAAGGAATGTTTGATCATATGACAGGTATAATGATCCCTTTTAATCAACTGATTTTTCTTTATTAAAAGAGAACCTTCAATTAATTTCAATTTTTGAACATCTTAGTTTTTAAATGAACAATCTTAGTTTTTAAATGAACAAGCTTGCAAACTTTAATGTAATGCGCAGTGTGGACACGGGACCTCAGTAGTATTACTATTGTGATGAAGATGTCTGGGTGATCTTAATATACACACACAGTACTACCACTAGCTGATGCAGTGATAAATTACTAGTTTTTATGCCCATTTATTATGTTTCAGCTATTGGAGGTAGTTACCGTGTGGATCGTTTTACTAATATGCTCCTCTGCCCCCTTCGCATTCACTATATTTCATGCGTGCCTTCGACAGACAGTATTGTGTATCACTCATTTTCTAAAATCTTTTGCATAACTTATGTAATTTTAAGTAACACAAGACAGAAGTTATAATATTTATCAATGAATATTGTACAATAATGAATTAGTTCTTTTGGTGTAGTTAAATATTTATCATATTTTTAGAAAAATAGGATTGATCAAATTTGATACTAAAAGTCAAAAGAGTCAATATTAAAAAAATGAATAGGAGTCTTTGCTAGATAGGACACCATGAGAGCGAAAATGTTGTCTGCCATGAGTTCCATCTCCTCGCAGAATCAAATCATTCAGTCATGCACTAATTAATTAACGTTATACATCATAATAATGCACTGTCTGTCATGATGATAGCTTTTTTTTCGTTAACCTGTCTAGCTAGCTAACGCACGAGCGTGTACGTATATGACTAGTATATGAGTACCTCTAATGATTGGCCGCTCTCCCTCCAGCACGTACGTACACTGGTAGCGATCATGGAACATGGAAGTCCTTTCTTCTCGGACAACGACTGGCCATGGACGGCGGATCCCACGCTAGCTTTAGCTTTTCCATAGACAAGAGAGAATCTTCACTACCAACGAGAGAGAGTCTGAAGAATCTTCGCACAGGTAACGCGAGAGAGTAGACACGAGAATGCAGAGTTCACAAGGTTGATTCGATGCGTCTCGTCCATCCACCTACGACGCCGGCGGTCGGGCAGAGTGTCCCCTCCGCCTCTTAAAATAAGTATTTCTAGGTCTGATCAAAATAAAATAATTTTAACTTTACTATCAATATTTATACAAATAAATTGATTTAAATATCAATAGTTATATATTATAATAGTTTATCTTATGATGTAAATATTATAATTTTTAAATTATTAATAGTTAAAGTTAAAGAGAATCAATTTTGACCAATCTTATAAATACTTGTTTTTAGAAACAGAGAGTACACAACCAGTGACAGCTAGCTGACGCCTAACGGGCTAGCCGTCGATCATTGCGAGCGCTAGCTGCTCGACGTCGCCGCCGCCGGCCGGTGCATTGAATCCCGCTGCCGGCCGTTGCTCCAGCCGGCAGCCGCGCCGCCGGGCGCGTACTGCGATGTTCCATTCATACGGCCGGGCAGATGATATAGGCGCGCGGGCCCCCTGCCCTGCCCTGCGCCCACAGCACAATCAATCTACAGGTACTACGCTAAGTGTCTGTCTTCTCTCTCTGCCATGCCCCGCCCCATGCATGCATATGCATGGTAACGGACACCAGTTTCGAGCTGAAGGTTAAATACCAATAGGAGGACAATACCGTACGATCCAAAATCCATGGCTCGCTTTCGTCGACCGAAGAAACGGCAGATTTCAGAGTCGGCTGAACTATAGCAAACCCAATTATAATAAAACCTTTTATACATCTCTCTCTCTAGGCCCAAAGAAGCATGTCCCCATGCCGCAGCTAGGGTTGTGGCGGCCATTTGAAAAACAAGCTCCCCATGTCTCTTTCTCCTTCTCGATTGGCTTCTCTCCCTATATTTATGGCCCCTTTCTCAGTCGTCCCCCTACTAAGATCAGCAAGAACGGTCGGTCTACTACTATCTTGTCTCTCTCACCACTCGCTTTTCCGAGCCTGAAGCGCTTAAAAGTAGCAAGAGATTCGCCTCGCTTTTCGCAAAACATTCTCTCCTATACCACTTCCACGCGCCGGGATCTCATTCAGAGAAGCCATATTTAGGCACACCACACCGTGAGGTCTTCAAGACGTACAAGCGTACGTGCAGTAGGTCGCCCCTGTTCTGTTCGCTTCGCCGTGCAATTTGCACTTTCGGTGTGGGTTCTTGGTCATCAATGGGGGACGGCCTGTGCGAACTCCTGGTCGACGACCGCTGCGAGCTCCTCCAGCACGTGTCCTCCGACGCCCAGGACCTGTTCAGCATCCTCGAGACCTGGGAGGAGTGCATGAACGGCGGCGTTCCTCCCGGCGGTGGTGCGGTTGCAGCGGCGGCGACGCCAACAGCATCGTCGACGTCAGCGTTTAGCCCGAGCTCCATGACCCCCGCCGACGGTTCGGCAGCTGCTGGCGGTGATGCTGGACCGGCGACGACGACGACGCCGACGGGGAACGGCCGGCGGCGCTCGTCGTTTATCGACGAGGCTAGTAATAAATCCGGCGGCGGCGCGCCGGTGCAGAAGAAGCAGAAGGGTACGGCCTCAGATGGCGCGGCGGGAGCTGACGACGACGGGGCGGTGAAGATGTCGCACATCGCGGTGGAGCGCAACCGGAGGAAGCAGATGAACGAGCACCTCGCCGTGCTGCGCTCGCTCATGCCCTGCTTCTATGTTAAGAGAGTAAGACTACGCTACTTGGGGTTGTTGCTTGGCTGGCGTCTCATTGACTTTCATATTCTTAATTATTAGCATCCAGATAAAACAGCAAAATATATATGTGTACAATAATCTCTGAATGATGAGAATGAACAATATTTTGTACTGCTCTAGATCATCATAATTTCTTCTTGTAGATGAGAATGAAAAATTTTGGACGAATGGGCACGTACGTAGTAGTAAGTGTAGATGGAGTTTCCTCCTTTTAGCCTCTATATCATCAGAGACGACACTGTGCTCCATTTTTGTGTGGAGATATATACGGCTACAATACTAATTTGAAAGAAGTACGTGTACGTGCACCAGTGTATGTGCACACGTATTACTTGTGTGTAGAATCTTTGATCTCCCCCAAAAGAACATGCACATACACTGATCATGAACTTATTAGCTAGTACACTATCAACTGTACATAATGCTATGTGTAGTGTGTATCTGACTATATATAGCTGATCTCCTTGGACGATGATTTAGTAGTTGTGATTCACCTGTAGCATCTCGTTTTATCTCTCATTGCTGTGATCGACGTCACAGTCCCATGTATTCTTCAGTGGTACTACATGAACAGGGTTTAGCTTGCTCTGTGTACTATAGAGCTTAGGACTTAGGATTCGGACGTCGACTATACTAGCTAGAAACATTGATTGCACCACGTTGATAAAGTGACATGCATGATGCTGTGCATGCATTCAGTTCAGGATCAGCAAACAGGCAGCATAAAGCTAGCTTAAGCAAAACATGCTACTACTAATAGATGTACTCGATCACGATCGTCAGCATCATCATTTCCTGGATACCAATATATGGTCGTAGTATGTAGCTTAATTAATTAGTATAACATGTCAACATATATGGATCCTAACGGTTCCAAACAGGATGTTAATAACACAGTGAGCACACAACCTTCACACTGAAGTCATCTCTATGCAGGGAGACCAAGCGTCCATCATCGGCGGCGTGGTGGACTACATCAAAGAGCTACAGCAGGTCCTGCGTTCGCTGGAGGCCAAGAAGAACCGCAAAGCGTACGCCGATCATCCTCCGGTGCTCAGTCCGAGGCCCGGCGTTGCTGCGGCGGCGGCGAGCCCGCGGCCGCTCATCAGGTCCACGCCGCCGCTCAGCCCGCGCGTCGCCGTGCCGATAAGCCCCCAGACGCCGACCCGGCCGGGCAGCCCTTATTACGTGCCCTGCAGACCCCCGGCGCACCCGGCCGCCGCCGCGGCCTACGTGATGGCGTCATCGTCGCCGGCCATGACGCCGACCACGTCGTCGTCGTCTTCCTACCACTCGTCATCGCACGATCAGCAGCACCACCACTCGCCGACCCTGGACAGCATCGTGACGGAGCTGGCCGCGCACGCCGCCGCCGCCAGGCCCGCCGTCGCCCTCCCCGACGTGAAGGTGGAGTTCGCAGGCCCGAACCTGGTGCTCAAGACCGTGTCGCGCCGCGCGCCGGGGCAGGTGCTCAAGATCATCGCCGCGCTCGAGAGCCTCTCGCTCGAGATCCTCCACGTCAGCGTCAGCACTGTCGAGGATACTATGGTGCACTCCTTCACCATCAAGGTATATACTACTACTAATTTTGTTTTTTTTTCACCATTAGTTTTACATTTTTATTACACCATCTAGTAACATTACACCAATACATCATCTAGTAGCTAGTAGTTCTAGTAACTAATCCCCACCCCAAAAAAAAAAACAGAGAGATATGATTATTACACCCTGCGCTGCTCTCAAGAAGAGCAGATGGGTGACCATGAAACTCCAGGCACACTGAATTAAAACATAGAGATCAAGCTGGCAATCAATAGTGAACAGTGTAGATTTATTCAGAACTCAGGTGTTGGTTCATTTCATGTGAGAGCTGTACGTTAGCCTTACTGTACCAACTCCTCCCCGGGAAACCAGCAGCGCTTGCATCATTTGATGGAAACAATAACAGTTTGATCTGACAGACCCCTTGGTGCATATGAGACACGCCGTCTTTTTTGGCTCAGGTATGCATGTAGTAATCCCTGCTCATCACAAATAGTAGTAATTTTGAAACACGGATCGGGTTTCAGTCATAAATGCCCTATAGCTATAGTGTTTACGCTGCTAACATATGTTCTAACCTGGACATCTCTACTGTGGATCGAGTTCGTATGCACACAGTGCTGTGAATGGTGTACAGTACTGCAGGATACTCATCACGAGCAGGTTACAGAGAGGCCCGCGCGAGCGAATTCATTCATTGATGGGTTCAGGAATTGTGCTGTGTTCCTGAGATAGTGTGAGATAATAAACTATTGGACCCTCGTGATACAGTAATCAACTAGCTCATATATATATGCATAGAGATAAGGCTATACATATAAATGAGCAGTTTTTAAAACAGAAATAAGGGCATCTATTTAGAACGCATGATTTTCGTAGGAATCACACATAGAAATTAATTTCATGAAAAAAAGCATAGGATTCATGAAAAATTCTCGCAGGCCTAAAGGGTATATGTATATATATGTATCAGTTTCAATGATCATGACTGCTTTTGTCTTGTTCCCAGTGCAGATTGGGATTGAATGCGAGCTTAGCGCGGAGGAGCTCGTGCAGGAAATCCAGCGAACGTTCTTGTAATGTCGTGCGGTAGGAAGTTGCACAGAGATAATTTAAAGCTGCTTGGATCTGTGCATGCAACGGGAGCCGGACACAGGAGCGCAGTTTAATTAGGTGCAATGGTAGTGGCTTTGCAATTGTGTTAAAAGTGGCTATTCTTTCCTAAATTTATGATGCTGAATTATTTATCCCGTTTTTTATCTCTATCAACCTAAAATGGTTAGTCCCTCTGTCTGCTAATATTTGACGCCAATGGAACTGTTTGCATGTCGATCATCAAAGCTACTAGGTATGCATATTAGCAAGCGGAGGGAGTACATCTGACCGCTTTCGAATTTTCATTGCATATATATCATGGCATAGCAAGTTTGGATATAACTAGTAGAGAGAGAGAGGGGGGGGAGTGAAAACATCTAATTTTCGTGCACATTTTGTGCGGGATAATTTTTTAAAAAGTCTATGATTTCTTTTTTCAAAAAATCAAATTTATATGTTTAATAGAAAAATAGAACCATAAAAAACTGTGAAATCCAATTTATTTGGCCAATGTAGTTTGGTCAATAACTAACCTCAAAACTTCATTAAAGTTACATGCCTTACTTAGTGTGCGAGTCAATTTTATCTCATATAATCAGTGTACATCTAATTTCAAGATATATCTTATAGCCAGCTATCCTTAGAGCATATACTAGCATTTTTGTCAGTAGAATTCCATGAGATACAGTTAGTAATTAATAAGTACCACAACATACAGAGAACCGAACACTTTTGTTATGATACTTGAAAGGTACCTCTCGGTACCTCTTCTTTTAAATTAATCCTAACCGTTGATATTAAAAAAAATAATACCGGACCCATCCATTTTGGTACCAATCCACCACTTTAAGTATCTTTTAGTAGGTCCCTTCATATTATTAACCGTTAAATCTGATTAAATGAATGATTGCTGTTAATTTCAAACACCGTAACAAACCTCTTTCTATTAAGGGGCTGCAAATTTTGTTACTTCGACCTCCATTCACTTAAGCATATTCTTAACCATAGTTTTAATAACAAAATTAACCAGTTAGTTTCTGAATTAAAAGTGCTGCAACATCATCTTTCCCCTTTATACTTCCTAGAATGAAAGTTTAAGCTATGTATTAAATCACAGCCATTGTTTATCAAACCCTGACTTCGACCCAAAATAAAAAAATTATTCTTCCACAATAGGGAACTATATGAGAATAAATTATCATAAAAATTCATTCATCCTTGAATCACCGTAAGCACGTGAGACCTTGACGTGTACAATTATAGTGAAATGGCTACAGTTCGTGGGGAAAATACCTCTACCTCAGCGAGCTATCCTTGTATATATAGGTTATTTATAATAACATCTTATCTTTTTTACTACTATTTTTGTAAGGGCTTACTTTCTTTTCCCAAAAAGGGTCTAAATATTATAAAAGTATTTTAAAAACTAAATAGTTTTCAATATAAATTTTAAAAATATATATATAATGCGTAAAGAATGTTGTCATATCATCATTAATTATACAGTAACCTAAAATGGTTTGTTCTGAGCGATTATTGGACCAATATATTGGTCCCATTCAGCTCTACAATCTAAAGCAGGCCAAACTGGGTCATTTCCCCTTTATGTGGGCTAGTACCAGCCCTAGCCCATCCTATATCATCCTAGTACCAGCACTAGCACAATGCAGAATGCAACACAACAACAACCACATCCTATGTCATTATCTTTAAAAATTGTTAGGTGAAATTTATGTACCGTGAGCGCTTCTTTCGATTGAAGAAAAATATTCTAAATCTTGTGTTTTCCTGTGAAATTCATGTACAATTCCTCTGAAATCCCTGCATTTCAAAGGAGCCCAAAGACACTTTTGGATGGACTAAACTAATTGGTAATCTGGATTAACAATCAGCAAATTAACAATTGCAATTAAAAAGAAAAGAAATATCACTGCATGGTGGAGAAAAAGGAAGAAAAAAAATATTCTCTACAAGCTTAAAAGGAAAAGAAAAGATATGTTAATCCATTAAAGTTGGCTAAATGGAAAATATCAGATACACACGATGCATTCGGTGCGCCAGAAAAGAGTAGCGAATGATTTGTGCACACGTGCACCAAATACATTATGTGCACTAGTAAGTCTTCAACAATTAGTGACATTGTTAGCCCTCCTATTTGAACCGACTGCTTAAAAATTATAGCCAACTACTAACAGTTAGCTTGGTGGATCAAAAAGACTAGAGAATGTACAAAGTTCACATGAATAAACGTTATGAACTTTGACTTCTTCAAGTATTTATGAACTTTAGATTCGACTTACTTATAGGGATTTTACTTACATAAATAAAACAAAATTAGATGCCACAAATAACATACTCTTAGGACTTGTAGCAAATACTAGTAACTTGTCCAATTGCAGGTTTCTCTTCCATATGTGAAGTGGATGATTTTCCAAATTCCAAGAATAGCAAGCTTTGAGCTATCCTTCTCAAGCTTCTCTAGCTTCTTATGCCATGAACATAACACAGAGACAGTCACACCAATTTACAGACCAAACATCAAACTATCGCACTTGAACTCTCAAAGCTAGTAATATCCTCATTTACAAATCCAAGAAGAAGCTAGCCAAGGGAGAATCAGAAACAAGGATCACTGGATACTATATTTGATACTTACTGCTAGGAAAAACTTTCTTCAGTGACCAAGAACCGCTGTCAGCATAGATCACAAGGAACAGATTTCCTCGTGCTTCCAAATAAACAACTCAATTCCTTAATTTTATCTAGGCCTTTTTTCTTGTAGTTATGCCAAATTATGGTGCTGACGGTGTAGGAGAGGACGGTGGCTTGAGATCCGGGTACTGCACTTAGATGAAGAATGATGAGAATGGCCGGATGCGACAAGTGCACATTTGAACGGAGTTTCAGATGTGTACTTACATTTGGGTAGGGTGATAGAGGCCTGGAGCTTGTTGGAGGCGTTTCTGTGCTGGCCTCTGCTACAGGAGCAGAGTTCCCCGCTGCTGGGGATTCAGTTGCAGCCTCTGCAGACGGTTGTGAAGGTGGGGTGGGTGGCTTGAGATCCGTGTACTGCAAGAGATTGTCAGGTGTAAAGTGATGAGCATGCCATGAGTTTTCAGACTCATTTCAGTGAACGAAATTAAGCATCGGATCTACACTGACATTTGTATATGGTGATTGAGGTGTAGGTTTGGCAGGTGATTCCTCTGTGGCTGTGGTTGTGACTGTGGCCGCAGTTGCATCTGGAAGTGCCGGTTGGCTCTTGGCATCACCGGATGATGGCAGCAAAGCCTGCCCAATTTCCTGTGGATGACAAAGACATTTTGCTTAGCAACAAAACTTGCCTATGACATTTTACAAAAGCATTTACTATAAAAAAACAGTGTAACTTGGAACAAGATATGAAGAAAGGAATGTCAAACATGTACACTTCATTCCTGATGGTACGCCTAGTAACAATAAATTGGCTCACTTGTTCATGCAGGACCATTTTTGTGTGAAGAAATTAAATGAATGTGCATATATGTAAGCAATGTATCACTTTAAATTAAATATTGAAGAATATGGCTAGTTACCTTTATTTCATCAACAAGCTCCCGTGGAGCAACCTTATTGTTCAAGAACTCTTCAATCTGTTTAATGGTTTTCTTTCGGTCCTGTCGGCAGTACAAAAGAGGCATAAGACTTTATAATAGAAAAATGTGTCCTATTCTAAGGAATCAAGTTTTGGTCGATAGTATGAAAATTATTAAAAGAAGTCAGATATGAAGCATGCACCTCGGCAAATAAGAACTTGGTTGCCACTAGCTGAACAATGGCAGCCGAACCCAAAAACTGTAGCAGAGTCTCAATCTGCATGGCAGATCATACAAGATGCTTAAGAAAACAAAGGCAAGGCCGGAAGAAGGAAAAAATATCCTCTAAGTGTTGCTACCTCCGTATAGGCAAGCACTCCTAAACCAGTAGCTGCAGCAAGACCAATCACGGGTACACCATCTGCAGCATCCTGCACGTACTCAGCAGATTAAGCTTTTGACTGTCACAAGAATACAATCAAGAACAGAAATGCGTTGAAACCTTATGTGTAATAAACATAGATATAAAATAGAATCAAGTGGGTCACAGAATCAGGATAATAACTCACCCCAAATAGTTCGCCAAAGTCAAAACTAAATCCCTTTGATGGAGTTTTCCAGGGAAGATTACTGCTCTGTATTGCAGCATTAGGTAATGACCAAAGTTTGTTGAGTGAACACAAAAGTTATGTAGTAGGAGAAAACATAAGCCACGTGAAGTGTAAATACCATCCATCCTCGCCTTCCTTCTGCACCATCCTTCACCGCAAAAGCAGCTTTGTAACCATTGGCTGTGACGAGCTCAGCAACCAGCTCGGAGTTCCCATCAAACCTGGTTTCCACATTATATTAACGTAAATGATTGGAAGGGTGGATAAATTAGATCGTGTACCAGAAATTGAAGGACAAGCCAAATTGTTTTTTTCTTAAATTGTGAAAGCTTATTATTCTTCATTAAAACTGAAATGGACTAATTATGAGCATAATACTTTACTAGTCTTTGCAACAAAAGAACTTGGGGCTAACTCTTCGCATAATGTCCACATCCATTATTTATGAACATAATACTGGAATCGCATGCCTATTTTTCAGTCACATTCAAATTCTATCAATTTTTCAGTCACATTCAAATTCTATCTACAATTGTATAAGTATATTCAGTAGGCCAATTATTTTCAGTATTCCAGTGTGATTCTTCTTTTATCCATTTACTGTATAACTTTTACCTGCGTTCTGTGTCATATTTTATAACCTTAACCATTCATGACAATAATCGCCTCCTTGTACACAATTTTTGGGGAATCAAACCAAGTGTGCCAATGTAATTATCCAAATCCAAATATCACATCTAGAACATGTTTGAAACCAGAAAATAACAGACGAAGTATTAAACATCAAAAAGTGAACCGGCGAGATTGTGATAACAAACTATTAGCTATTCTCTGGGCTAAGCCTTGGATGCCCCAAAAGACTGACACGTAGTATGCTACGATTTAACAGTTTATTTAATTTTTAGGATACAATGCTATAGCATTATACTACCTCTGTCTTTTTTTTTTTGAAGTGGGATTATCCCGCCCCGGTTCCAACCGAGACGGAGTCCAACAAAACAGTACAAAAGTTTTTGTTCAAGTGCAGCAAGAAGGAACCTCCTGCTAGCACCACCCCCAAATTATAATTCTGAGTCAGATTCCTAATTGAGAGGGAGGAAAAGAGACAACCGACTAGATGCCTATTACAAAAGAAAAGAGAGTTTACTACTACAACGTAACATAAACCAGAATATAGAGGAGCATATGGAAACTAATAAGTTTGGATCCACTTCAAGTCTGTCCAGCATCATCAGTTGTGACGTTACTTCCACCATTTCCATCGGTAAGTTCCAGCTGCGGGGCAGCGCCTTGTTGCCGCTTCATCATAGGCAGCGTGATACTATGTCTGTTTTTTATTGTTGATACTTCTAAATACAGATTTATACTAGACAGTGTCAATAATAAAAAAAACGGAGGTACTATCCACTAAACCCATCTTTTCGATTAAAAAAAATACAGCAAGATTGGTTCTTTAATTGTGATATGGACCCGTGTCAACTAGTATCATGACCCAATTAGAAGTATCGCCACACAGGCACCAAGCACATTGCAGTTATAATCAAAGATTTGAGGTCCATACTTGTCAAGGATAACGAGTTTGGTGTTCTCCGGGTCCTTGAACCTCTGCGCCAGCTTCTTGAGGAAGCCGTTCTTGTCCTCACCATTGTACGGCACGGCCACCGCCTTCTTCTTGGCCTCCCGGAGGTCAGGCGCGCCGGCCTGCCGAGCATCCTTGAGAGGCCTGATGTCGACCAGCTGCGCGTCCGGCTCCTCGAGCAGCCGCTGGTACGCCGCGTTCGCGGGCACGACAGCGTAGGGCTTGGAGCCGCCGCCGCCGCTCCCGAGCACCCGCGAGAGCACCACCGGCAGCGCGACCGCGGTGACGCTGGCGGCGACCACGACCGGGTTCTGGGTGACGAAGTCGCCGAGCCCGTCAAGGCCGAGGTCCGGTAGGTTCTGGAGGGCTGGTAGGTCCCGTATCGACAGTGCGTCCCCGCCGCCAGAGGCCGAATCCGAAGACATGCGCAGCACCTCCTCGTAGGAGGGCAGGGCGAGAGCCGCGCCCGCGGCGGCGCCGTGCAAGAGACCGACCGCGGCGGACAGGCGCGCGAACCCGGCGCGGAGGAGGCCGCCGCTCTTTGGCGGCGGCGGCGCCTTCCTCCGCCACTGGGCGCGCGCGGGTGGAGTCAATGTTGACGGCGCGACGGAGGAGAGGATGACGGCCATGGCATAACGGTAGCGGCGCGGCCTCCGGAAGGCGCGGGGTCGTCACTCGGTCGAGTTCGAGTCTAGGCGGGCTTGCCAGTGGCGCGGGAGCGCCGCACCATGGGGAGATGAGGAGGTGGTGAGCTGGGAGGTGCGACCAGTGGGGTGACGCCATGTGGACAAACGGATCAGAGCCTGTGGCTGAGATGCGCTCCGACGTCTCATCATCGTCGCTTTTTGGTTGGAGCGGAGCAGTGGAGCACAGCCACAGTGCAGTACGCAATGGCGCGCTGGGCAACAGGGCAGTACAGTTGTGTGCCCGGGAGTAGTACGTTCTTTGCGAATCTCCGGCGGTGGAGCTCACCGGCGGGCGGCGGCTGTCGCGGAGTACGAGACCATTCTGCGGGTAGCCTTCGTTGTACGGGTCTACTACTTTGGATTGCGAAATTTCATGTGTCGTAGTCCCCTGTTTTTTTTTATGGTACTGTGCTAATAATTTTAATCATTTATCTTATTTAAAAAATATTAAAAATATTAAATATCTATTTAAGATTTAATTTATTTTAAAAATATTTTAAATTTTAATTCTTATTTTTAAATATTTAAACTAATTTTTTAAATAAGATAAACGGTTAAAGTTTTCACTCGAAGGGAGTATGACTTTTCTATAATTTATTATGCAATTTCTATAAAATTCATGCGTTTAAATGCTCAAATCTTAAAGGAGGCATAATATAACATGTTTGTGTTGCTACAACTAGTAGCGAGGGCAATGAGGATCATGCCTCTATCCAACTCTGTAAAATTTGTTGCTTCTTAATGAAATACTACCTTTATTTTTTAAATTTTTAACAATTTATAAATTTTTAATAATGTCTCTGACGATTTGTCTTATTTAAAAACATTATGATAAATTACTTTGTTTCAATCTTTTCACTACTTCTACATACTTTCCACCGGAGTCAGCAGACATGGCCGGCGCAACCTGCAACGTCGAGCGTCGTTCTCTCCTTCACATCAGAGAGGATCAGTTTGGTTTCGCTCCCACGTGCTCTGCACCAGACAAGTGTAGTAAGGAGGGATTCCTAACAGCGTGTCTCGTTTCAACATGAAGCGCATCGTGGCAGCTGAGATTTCGCTTCACTGCTTCGACAACGGCTGTCATTTTTGACAACAATGAGTCGAAACAAACTTGGCTCTAAGTGTGAGCATTAATGTGCTTGCTTTTATCTTCTTCGTTGTCTTCTTCTTAACTATAAAGGGAATAAGTCTAGATAAATCCTACCTATCCAAGTTGTATACTTGATCCTTAAAATCAGATTTTCTACCCTGACTTATACAATATCTTCCACTTAGTCCAAATATATATTAAGTGGTATACCTAAAATATTTTTTTAGAGTTGAAACAAATTTCATTGAAGATGCAAATTGTAATTATTTAATAAAATATTTTAAATAAAGAATAACTAGAATC
The DNA here is from genome assembly GCA_001182835.1 of Oropetium thomaeum. NCBI lineage: Eukaryota > Viridiplantae > Streptophyta > Magnoliopsida > Poales > Poaceae > Oropetium > Oropetium thomaeum. The sequence continues at coordinate 1,469,946 of LFJQ01000047.1, read as the reverse complement.
CTAAATGCTTGAACACACTAACATCAAAATGGCTAAAAAAATGATATGGATTGGAAAAAACTTATGGGGGAAATGTGGAAATAAACATCTAGACTTTATTGCGCCACCACGTAATCTATATTCTAGCCTTTACGAAAATGAGATGGCAGCACTAGTCGCCAATAAGTTTAGCTTTCCATTGATCCAGCGATGCATCCCGTGCACAGCGCCCGATAACCACGTGTTATAGCCACCTGTCTGCGACGTCTAGAAGCGCCCGTATTTACTCGAAACGGCCCTGACGAATCGAAAATGCACGCGACCTCTTCACGTGGCGCTGCATGCACGTCGCCACGTAGCCACATGCCCAGCCATCCCTACCGCCTACTGCGGCCTACCGCCTACTGTCTACTGTACCTACCAGTACCATCTTCATCCTCAGTCCTCCTCACCCGCCTCCGCCTTTTTGTACCATAGTATCTCACCTCGACCGACGACACACTCCACGCGAGGCAGCCCCTAGTACTCCGCTCGACAACTAACGTCGATCGGCCACACTCACTCACCCAAAGCGAGCGAGCTAGCTTATCAGAGCAGCAGCCATGGTGAAGCTTGCGACGGCGCGCGAGTGCCGCGCGTACAGCCTCAGCGGCGGCGCGGCGGGGCGCAACCGGTGGGAGTACATCAACGCCGGCCTGTACGTCTTCGCGGCCGTGCTCCTCGTCATCGGGTTCGCCAGCCTGCTCATGCCGTGGATGAGCGGGTCCGGCAGCCTCGGGCTCATTCTGATCGCGATCGCGCTCCTCTGCGTGCTCATCGTCAACCTGCACGACCTGCTGGCGCACGTCGCCGGCGTCGACTACCGGCTCGGGATGGCCGCCGGGCACGACTACCAGCTCATGCTCGTCGAGCTCGCCGTCCCCACCGTGCAGATCGTCGGCACCTTGCTCACGTTCATCGCCATCGTCTTCTTCGAGATTCAGGTTCGTGCTCTTCCCTCTTCTATATATGAGATTCAGGTTCGTGTTCAGTCGCAATTCGTTTGAATCAGTCTAAATTATTATGCGCGCAGCTGACCTAAACATATCATAAGTTCAGATTTTTCTTTTTTGTTCCGTTGATCATTACTTCTAGTTCAGGAGGTCTTACTTTAATGGTACCAAAAACAGAGCACCTCCAACCAACATATACTAACTTGTTCCAGTTCAAGTCCGAACTGTCGGTGTCATGTACTACTAAAATTGGAGTCGTAATCAGTGTCCATATTCCCTTCATTTTGTTTAGCAGACACACTAATTTGTCGGTGCAAATTAAAAGTTCTGAACTGAACTTGTCATGCACCGTTGCACAAAATGTGTTGATTCCTGGAGCCATATACGTGTGTCAGTTCACTCTCAACTTGCTTGTTCTACACAGAGGGAGAGAGGGTACCGGCACGGCCTATCGAAGCACGGTCTGAACCTGCTGATTGCCGGGGCGGTGTTCTGGTGCCTGGGCTCCATCCACAACATCTGCCAGGTGTACGAGCGCGCCAGCGGGCACGTCCAGCTCCTGCAGAAGGGCGTCCTTGTCCCGTTCCTTCTCGGGAGCACGCTCTTCCTCATCGGCGCAATCCTGAACCGCCACCACCGATACACCCACGCCACCTTCACACAGCTGGTAATGATAGTTCAGTGAGCTTCTTCCTTCCATTCCACCGCGTTCAGTCACTAACAGTATACTAGTATAGAGTAGAGCTGATCGATGAACTCTGTTTTGGGTCTGTTGGAACGGATGCAGGGGAGGACCTGGAAGTGGTTCGGACTGATCGGCAGCCTCCTCTTCCTCATCGGCGGCGTGATTAACCTGCTCAAGGTGTTCAAGATGCAGCAGATGGGCGGCCGCGGCCTGGAGAAGCTGCGCGGCGGCGCGCAGGACCGGCTGTCCATGGACAGGGAGGGCAAGGTGCCGCTCATCCTGGAGCACGGGCACGGCGGCCGGACGGGCAACCGGGACCCGGCCATGCCGCCGCCGCCGCCGGGGTCCTACAAGGACGCGGTCGTCAGCAGCGCCAGCTAGTCATACTAGCAGATAAACCGATGCGCGCATGGAAATGGAGTTTTGAGAACGTATGGATGGATGGTTGCTCCGTTATCGATCTCTAGCTGCTTTTTCTGATGTAACTAGTACTACGTAAAACTAGTAATATGTATGGTCAAATAAAATTGCTGCCTTGCAAAATACATACAGTAGTATGTAGTAGTGTGCGAAATAAAACAAAAAACCGGCACGTAAATGCGACATGTATCACGGTACTGTACCTAATTGTATTGTATGTCGGGTCTGTCTAGTTCTTCTGCTTCTAGTCTGGTATTTTACACTGTTTTTTTTTTGACTCAATTACTTGTCTTTCAAACATGTATATGCCTCATGCCCTGAGAGAACGTTTAATGTTTCGCCAATTTCTAAGGTTAACGAAGTACCAATTTTTCCCCCTGGTTTTCTTTGCGCTCTGGCTCTGGTTTTGTTTCTTCTGCCATAATTAACTTTTTATCAATTAATCTAGCATTTGTTTTAATTCTATAAATCAATGACCTATCCCAAGCCAACTTTCTCAGCGTTGTCTAACTGCTCTCTTTTAATTCCTGCCGTAGGTTACATGGGCTGAATTCGGGCCCAATCTATGTAGAAGGTCCAGAGTAATGACGTAGATTGGGTTTGGATCAATCAAACAGACCCAAATAAAGCCGGATTTCCTATACATGTACCATCCTATAGAAGCCAACGTATAGATCAGCTCATTAACCTACCTAAAGATTGACATGCACAACGTGGTAGAGGTGGACGAGGCCGGGTACAGCGCGTGTGAGCCTGGCCCCACAGCAACGTTCCACAGCTCCGGCAACGATCACATCAGGCTGCACACCGGCCCTGACTACTTCATCTGCAGCTATCCCGGCCACTGCAAGGATCGCAACATGAGGATCGTGGTCAACGCAAACTGATGCATGGCCTTTCTCTCTTATATGTAATTCTCATTTTGGCTCCGGTTTAATTAGAAGAATCGCTGGGCCAAATTAAGAAAAACATGCAGTGTAATTTGTATGGTCTTCCAAAGAAAAATAATGTGCAGAGAATAAACCGTACTACGTCTGAAATCAGTGAGAAATGAATGCGTGGGGCTACAATATATGCGCGATGCCACAACACGTAGCACTTCCCTTTTAAACAAATGCTGTTTCCCTTGGCCGCTTGCTTGACTTGAAAACAATTAATGCTAATGCTAACCTGTTCAATTAAGGATCGGGGCTTGTTTGGGTCTTAATTTGTTGTCTTTCTTATGATCTACCCAGCGGTGTCTCTCACCTCTCTGCTCGTTTTACACAAAATTCAGATGAGGAATGCGCGCGCGCGGGCCGGGGTTACATGACAAGTTCCCTAGGCGGTTAGAAAATTATAAACATCCTTTGCATGTATATCTCCAGTTCTTCGCGGGTCACTCGGTTCTCTGTCTGGTCCCTTGCATCGATCCCTGTGTTTGGGTGGTCGCTCGGTCCAGCCCCATGAGACGAGGTGTGTATCCAGGATACAGTACATGTTTTCACAAGATTATTTCATTATTATTTAAGCCGTACGAAACTTAGAAAGAGATATGAAAATCGTCCGTTGCACCTTGGGACGAGACAATGAATCAATTTCCATATATATGCTCTCTGAACAACCAGATACAATGAGCCATATAATTAATGATGAAGCCCTATATTAATTTTATCACAACATGTGAAAGTAAAATGAAGGAAAACAAACTCTTGAAAGACAGTACATATAAGGAAGAAGCAAAACATAACACTACGGCCTTTAATTTGGGCTCCATCTATCTGCTGTAGCTGTAGCGTGCCGAACGAACATTTATGGAGTTGTACCATACGGGTAAGTAGGAGTGTAGCCAGAACCAATACCACCATCACTACCATACCCATACCCATTCCCATTCCCATTATAGTACCTAGCAACTCTCGCAGCATTGGCTAATCCCACGCTCAGAACCAGATGGTCGACGCACTTCGGGTTTGTTTTTATTATTATTATTATTATTATCCGCCGTAACTCATGCTCGTAGCCAAATCTTTCTGCCAGTACAATACAAGCGTCGAATCGAATCTGTGATTTCTGTATAGGAGTACTATTGTTGAATGAATTTCCCGTTGACTACTAGCACTCGCTATTGACGCCACTGCATACGCACAATTCGAGTACCACCGGCCAGTCAGCGGGGCGGCCGTATTGTAAATTTTAGAGGTAAATTAAATCTACTAGTTTATATAATAATAATAATAAGGTAGCAGTACTTACTAGAACGGCTCGCGATGTGTACCTTGGCCTTGAAGCAAAGAAAACATACTATGTGCAGGTAGCAGTACTTACTAGAAACAATAAGCCTCGTGTGTCATCGATTTTGAACAACAAGCAACAGGTTTGATGACTTCAGCTCCCAGGTAAGTACAATGCGTCCGGGCAGCCTGGTCCCACTTACGGCTTGCATGGGCCCCGCCTATGCGACATTTCAGTTTCTTTCAAAAGGCACCGCGTCCTTCTCCGGAGCACGCAACCATGGCTCGCCCGTCAGCCACCGCCCTGGGCCTGCTCCTCCTCTCTCTGTCTCTGCTCGCCGTCGTCGCTCACTGCCGCACTCTCGAATCCACTGACGCCTCATCAACCGCTGAGTCCACCTCCGTCGTCGCAGCCAGAGCCAGCGACTACGAGACGGGCCCACCCAACCCCGCCGCCGTCGTCGTCCAGACCGAGGCGGCCGGCGCTGTCGTCGAGACTGTCCCGGCAGAGAAGGACGTGTTCCACTACCTGCGCCTGCCATCCCACCGGCGCCACGGCGGACGCTTCCACCGCCACCGGGGCGGTCTCTTCGGCGATGGCCACGACGGGGCGCCCAACAGAGCCGAAGAGGAGGAGGTGAAACCCGTGGCGGAGCCGGACCCGGACCGCTCGCTCCCGGACAGAGACGAGGGCGAGGGGAAGCTCGTCACGAAGCCTTTCCGCCGCGACGGTCACGACGAGGCGCCACAGCTCAAGCGGTGGAGGATGTTCCGCCACGGCCTGCGCCACCACGACCACGACGAGGAAGACGAGGAGAAGGAGATGAAGATGAGGAATCTGGTCCACTTCCCCCACCGCCGCCACCACCACCATGACGAGGACGAGGAAGAGAAGATGAGGCGGCCGTTCCGCTTCCGCCACGCCGGCGACGAGGACGACGAGGAGCTGGAAGAGATTGTGAGGCGGTTCATCAGGAAGGTGACCTTGAGGAGGCGGTTCCACCACGGCCGCTTCTTCCTCTTCCGTCACCACCACCGTGGCCACCGCCACCACGCCAAAGAGGTCAACGAGCACTCCAATGGCGAGCAGCAGCAGCAGGAGGAAGGCGGGTTGATGACATGGATCAGGGGGCTGATGAACCAGTTCTAGAGCTCGACTGGTTCCTCTGCTCTCTGTTTTGACTGGTTTTGTTGTTTTACTGCACTTCTTGTCCAGCAGCGTCTTCCTACCGTGCCGTGTTCTGTTTTGTGTCCACGTCTTCATCACTGCAGCAATTGCCCTGGGTGAATTATTGTTGATTGTCTTATGCATGACACCGATCGGTCTCTGTATAGTATATTAGTACCATGCTCTGTTTCAGTGCTTTTGGTTTGATCATCGTCCCCAGCGAGGTTAATGTCACTACTTGGTGAAATACATTTAGTAGAAAGCTTGAATACAGACAACATTAAACACAGCAAGCGCGCACTCTTTGAAGACGCAACGCTAGCTTCGGTGCATGCCCCCCGACGCGAGGCTGGTGGCGAGCTCTGCGCACGGCGACGGGCGCACCTGAACCCCGCGTCGGAGACGATGTGACGTCGGTGCAGGCGTTGCTGAGGCGCAGGCCGTCGACGGTGCCGTTGCGGACGTACCCGCTGCGGCCGGCGCCGCCGGTCTTGACGTGGACGCTGTCGGAGAACAAGCAGTCCCGCACCAGCACGCCGTCGGACACACCTCGCTGCCGATGTCCACGACGACGCCGAACAGCGCCGTCCTGTGCACGCGCCGGACGGTGTTGCCCGAGCTCGGGCGACCGTACGCGATACCGAACTCGTCCCACCCGCTCTTGATCGTCACCAGGTCAGGTCATCGGCCTGCTGCTCCTCTCTCGATCTGCTCCTGCTCGCCGTCGTCGCTCACTGCCGCACCCTCGCATCCGATCCCGCCGCTGACGCGTCCACCACCGCAGCAGTCAGCGACGAGACAGGCCCACCCAACCCCGGCGTTGTCCGGACCTAGGCTGCGGGCGCCGTCGAGCTTGTCCTGGCGGAGCAGGACGGGCCACCCGTGCCACCACCGGCGGTGGTCTCTTCGGCGACGGCCGAGCCGGCCACGACGAACAGAGCCGAGGAGGAGATGAAAGTGAAACCCGTGGCAGAACGGACCTGACCCAGACCGCTCGCGCAGGGCCTCTTGAACCAGTTCTAGAGCTTGACCGGTTCCTCTGCTCTGTTTCTTTCACTGCGGTGCTTGTCCAGCAGTTCTCCACGCACCGTGCTCTGTTTCATCCAAGTTTTCATTCAAATCACTGCAGTAGTTGCCCACTCACTGATCGGTCTCTGTACTTTACCATGCTATGTACTAGCGCACCTTTCCCATGCATACTACTTGTACTAATTAATGCTAGTAATTTTGATCCGACGATTCAGATTAATCAGGGTCCCACCAAAATTATTAGCAGTATTTATGGATTGTAATTTTAATACATGGGTATTTTAAGAAATAAATATAAAAAAATTCTTTCTTTATATTTCTTCTCTTTCTTCCTCCTCGTGACAGAGGTTTGGTACGTCCGAATCTCACCATTCCCCGCGCCAGCCACGACCCACGAGCTCTCTAGTCCCTTCCTCCACACGAGCAAGAGCAAGCTAGCCGGACCTCCTCTTTTGTCACGGGCTGGAGCTCATTGTTACACCCCATCTTCCATGCTGTTCGAGCTCGCCGAATCTCATCCGTCCCCACGTGCATGAGCCGGGACCTCCATGGTCGCTCCCTTCCCCACACGCGCAAGCTCGTCGGGCCTCCCATTCTATTCTCTAACGCGCTCGAGCTCGCCGGGACTCCCCGTCTTCCAGCCGTTGGAGCTCGTAGTGGCTGCCCATCTTCCGTGCGTGCTATCTCACCACCATGCGTAGGAGCTCGCTGAGCCTCGCCGTATCCCTGCAAGCTCTGCAAGCTGTACACGCGTCGTCAAATGCCTCCCCATCCCCATGTGAGCTAAGCTGGCAGGGACATCCCTCGTCGTTCCCAAATTGACGACGGTCTAATACAGAGGTTGTCTTTTTTATATAAAAAATTAAATTCCAGAAGTACCCTAATAAATACCACAAGTATTTTACTGGTGTAGTATGCACCATAAAACTTTTCATGTACTAAAGTCCCGAGCGAGGTTGATCTCATCCCATGGTGAAAACTACTAATAACTATACATAGTAGTAGTACTAGTAAATTTTAGTAGAAAGCTTAAGTACAGACACTACAGTCTACAGCAAAGACACACACACACACACACACACACACACACACACACACACACACACACACACTTTCAAAACGTAACCGGTAACTCGCTAGCTTACGTGCATGCCCCCGACGCGAGGCTGGTGGCGAGCTCCGCGCACGGCGACGGGCGCACCCCGAGCGCGGCACCGCTCACGTCCCTGCACTTCCACGCCGTCGCCTCTGCCGCGCCGTAGAGCTTGACGTTGGAGAGGCAGATCCTGGTGAACGGCGCGCCGCGGACGCCCTCGAGCGCGCCGGGGTGCCGCACGCCGACGCCCCAGACGTTCCGGACGGTGACGCCGTCGACCCTCGGCAGCGCCATCCGGCTGAACCTCCCATCGGGGTGGTCGCCGCCGTCGCCGGCGACGCGGATGCCGGTGCGGACGTTGCGGAGGCGCACGCCGTCGACTGTGACGTTGCGGACGTACCCGCCGCGGCCGGCGCCGCCGGTCTTCACATGGACGCCAAGGCCGGTGTCGGAGAAGAAGCAGTCCCGCACCAGCACGCCGCTCACGCCGCCCGACGCCTCGCTGCCGATGGCCACGCCGCTGAACGGGGTCGACCCGCGCACGCGCCGCACGGTGATGCCCGAGCTCGGGCGCCCGTACGCGATGCCGTACTCGTCCCACCCGCTCTTGATCGCCACCAGGTCGTCGCCCGTCGAGATGAACGAGTCCTCGATGCACACGTTGCTGCTCGAGTCTGGATCGACGCCGTCAGTGTTTGGGGAGTCGTGCGGTGCCAAGATCATCATGTTGGTCACGACCACGTTGCTGAAACAAGAAGAAGACCATGGTTGGCGTCATCACTTACTCGTTCGTTGTGAGTGTCATGCTCGTCCGTGAATTACTCTACACTGCAGGACTGCCTGCAACCGGTGAAAAACAGAGAGTATGCTTACTCGCAGTAAACGGGGTGGATGTTCCAGAAAGGCGAGTTCTTGAGGACGATGTTGGAGATGTGAACGCCGCTGGAATGCATGAACTCCACGAGGTGCGGCCGGGTGTGCTGGAGAGTCCGCCGCCTCCACATGTTCCACCACACCTCGCCTTGCCCGTCGATGACCCCCTTATCACCTGACCACGAGGGTGTGAGCGAGAGAAAACAAAAATCATGATTGTCAGTAAAAGTGCAACAGTTTCATGGATTTTACTACTGCAACTATCAGATCCAACAACTATCAGTTGCGACAATGCCGCCGTGCTAGCTGTTGCTACTACTTGTTCCGAACAAGGTTGGGACAAACAGTAAGTCCAGACGCCTGGTCACATGACTGAAGGATAGGCTGTTGCTTCAATAATCAGCAAAATTTGGATTCGTACTTTCATTTCCCAGCATTTCGTCAGTGTGAATCTGGAGTAATGGGCGTCGAACAATATGCGGCAGCCTTATAGATTTGAGATGGCAGTAAAGTTGAGAAAACAAAAAGGCTTGAATTTTATTTTATTTTTTGTTCAAAAAAAGGCTAGGTACATTATCCATGCTCTGCAGCTACTAGTATGGGCCTTAGCTTGACTAATCACTTGTAAAAGCACTATGATCCCGTACATATTTTATTCAAACGGAATAGGCCACTTCCTTTCTGTCTGAACTTGTGTTACCTAGGCTTTCCAAGCTCATAGTAGTGTTTTGTGTTCATTTTACCCTCCTGTTTAGGATTGGTTTGCTGTAGTATTGCAGTAACAACTCGACAAAAGCTTGGATTTCTTCATTCACTCCCATGCTATCTCGTGAGATATTCTCGGTAAGTACGGCGGACACTTTCTCGGCATGAGTCACGGTGGCATTTGTTTTGTACGGACTCGTCACGAGTAAACAGTGCAGTACTACTACTACTACCACAGAGAGAGAGAAGAGAGAGAGCACGGCGGTTCACCTGTAATGACGACGTCACGGAGGCCATTGCCGTGGATGAAGCTGGCGTACCGCGCCCCGGGGAGCTCCCTGCCACGGCCGTACGACGGCAGCGGCGCCATCAGCGGCCAGCTCCTCGCGTCCTGCACAACGCAAAAGCTTTTTCGTCAAAACTGCCGCGACACACGCATTGGCCGGCCGGCATTGGTTCGGTTGGTACTGTAAGTATGTATACAGTATACCTGCGTGGCCTTGAGCACGGCGCCTTTGTCGAGGAAGAGCGTCATGTGGCTGGTGAGGTTGAAGCTGCCGGTGAGCCATGTCCCGGCGGGCACTCGCAGCATCGTGCCGCCGCGCCGGCGCTGGTGCTGGATGCGGTACACAGCCTTGCGGAACGCCCACGTGTTCAGCGTCCGGCCGTCGCCCACGCCGCCGAAGTCAGTGATGGACACCACCTCCGGCCGGTGCCTCGCCGGCGCCGTACCGGCGCACGTCTCCACCGCCACGGCGGTGTCGCACCGGTGCACGAAGAGCACGACCAGTGCCCAGGCCGCCACCACCGCGAGGCCACGCAACGACAACGCAGCGGCCATGCTGCTGGCTTTGTTCCCAGCAGCAGGAAGCTCCTGAGAGAGAGGGAGGCGCCAAGCAGAGGGCTCCAACAAGACCTTTTTTTTCCTCCCCCGACGAGTGGTGTGGCGATCCCTAAGAAGAGAAGAAAAGGAGCAATGCAAATCTGTTGGTCGTCTGGACTAGGCTGGGTGTTCGGAGGTAGTAGAAGAAGGGAAGCTAACAAGTGCAAGAATCCAAGGGTGGCTGAGGAGAGCCAAGCAGATGAGTCCAGAGGATGAGGAGGGGAGTGGTTCCTTTCCCTATTTCAGTCAGTGAGTAAGTGAAGACTGACGAGAAGGAGCACGTCTTGTGAAGAGAGCCAGCCGGGTTTTGGTATTCAGTGCAGCTTTATTCAGAGATAGTGTGTTTTTTTTTTGTGTGCACCGTGCTCTGTATCTGAAGTGTGCGATCTGTGTAGTGTGCACCATACCCCAAAAGTTATGTTACAGTATTCATTAGCCCCGTTTCAGTCTCTGCACTTTTGTAGTAACTGATCTTTTGTGCTAGTACTAGTTTTGACATGCATAGTGCAGCAAACTTTTACTGGCAAATCTGTCAAATTTTGACGGCATAGTCCTTGTAGCTTCATTGGCACCCAAAATAATTGATACTATCCTCGTAAGCGCACGTCCAGGTGTGTAGTGTTTGCCCCAGGGTTCACGGGTTTTTCCGTGAAGGAAGGAAGGAGATAAGGGGCAATCTTTTCATGTTTTATCGTTTGAATGTCTGATGCACAAGGCGTCAAAGCAGAGCCAGAGGGAGAAGGGGACATTCCTGCTGTCAATCCTTACTGGATGGTTGTGCTCATGCGTTTCACACAGTAACCATCTTTTCTGAACTAACAGCCCTGTGCGTACAGTATGACATAGCATGGAAGAGCCAATTTCCAATCAGGCTATTGTTGTTTTTTGAATGTCATCAGGCTCTTCTTTAACATGAGTGCAATTAAAGATGGTTACTCATCTTCAGTAAGATTGGCTGTATTTTAAAGAGTGGAAACATGGGCCACCAGCCCACCACCATGAGTTTCAAGGATGCCATGATGTAACTGGAAGTGCAGTCTGCAGATGAGCTGCCAACTGCAGCAGATCACTGTCATGGCTTCCTTCGATTATCCTCTACTCACAATGGCTTGTCATAACAAATTTGTAGTAACATACAGTTTATTAAAAAAACATATATAGTATATAATACATCCTTTCAAAAATAATCAACGCCTTTGATGTTATCTTTGATCATTTAAAGAACGCTCAGCTAACATAGTACTCCCTTTGAATTTGAATTGTTAATATTAGTTAGGCCCCTTTTGTTAGAGCTCCACAGAGCTGATTCTCAGAGAGAATTTGGGGAGCTCTGTCAAACGCTGTATTGCAGGAGAATTGATTCTTGGCTGATTCTGTGAAGTGATTCTCTAAAATTCACTAAGGGGCTGGGAGCTAAAAAAAATAGCTTCTCCTTATTCTGTGAAGTGATTCCCTGTCCTGATTATGGGAGTATATCATAGAGAATCAAAGAGAATCAATTTCAGCCACAAAATCACTTCTGACTCAGAGAATCATTTCTCACTGAGAATCACTCCCCGATAATCTCTATCAAAGGGGTCCTTAGTCTAATTTTATACTAACCAACACCAACAAATAAAATCTCAAGGGGTTACTTTATTAGTATTATCTTGGGCAGAAGTACTCTACTTAGAATCACAGCCAAAAAGTTTATGTTCAATTACCCTAGGGTTTATCGTCGAGACCTCATAAAGCGCAACGCCATATACAAGAAGAAAAGGGCGACAGTGACACAGCCTGGGTTTGGCATTTCGCGGCCGTGGGCTTTAGTGGTCTTGCACGTGACTCCTAGTCAGGCCCATACTGTTGTTGCTCTTGAGTGGGCCAACAAAAGTTGGAGACAAACGGAACCTACTGGTGGTCCTCCTCCATGAAGATGAAATTTGGTGGAGGCGTACAATGTTTCTGATACAAATCATGGGCGTTTGCTCCAAGAACACTTTTATTCCATCTTCTGGTTGGCAAGATATAGAGATTCTTTGCTTTCTTTCTTTCATTATATTTGAAGAAAAAACATGAAATTTAAGAAGCTAGCTTGTCTAATTGGTCCTTCAGATAGTCTCAACTCTCAAAGGAGCAGGGTAGTATTCATTACCACATAAATACAAACTTTTGGGACTTGCAATTATTCAGGTGAGCCCGTGACCGGGCGTGGGGCCTAGTAGATGCCCGGCAGCAAAGCCAAGCGGCCGGGCCGACCTTGAATGAAGGACAGAGATAGGAGAGGAAGGGCACCGTCCACGACAGTGACTGCACGTGGGTCCGGCCAGCCCCACCGCCCCTTCCGACAGGAAATCTAAATGATGACGTTTTTTATTTTTTTTCCTTATTAGGTTTTTATAAATAGCTCCCGGCAAGTTTGAGATGATCGAAATAAGTACTCCCTTCGTTCGGTTTTATTTGACGTCGATTAGTTCAAAATTGAACTACCAACATCAATTGGTCCAAACAGAGGAGTACTCCTGGGGGGTTAAAACAAACTGAATTTGCAACTTTGCTTCAAGGAGCTAAAACGAACAAAAATCAATAGTATATGGATTGCCAACACGCAAAACAGCCTTTACTAGTGCTCTGGAAGAACACATCATGAAAGTCCCCCATTGGTCTCTTTATGTCAAACTTTGCTGCCTCCACTGAAATGATCAACCTTTTTCTTGGACCACTGAAATGACTATCACAGAGACAATAAACCAACAAAAGTGGTTACCACTAAAAGCCACTAAGAAACAAATTTGCAGATATAGCAAGTCATTATAGCTCCGTCCACCAGACCATTTTCAATTCCTCGAGGATTTGATTCTCGATCGACAACGCGGAGTTTTGTGCCCTCCTCCCCGATTTCAAAATGTTTTCAACCTTTTTCCACTTCCCTTTTACATTATACGCTATGAGTTGCAATACATGATCTACAAAAGTTCGTGTGTAAGGCGCTTGAAGTTCCCTTTTAGTTTTTTTTCTGACAGTTGGTAAAGGCTAAGCTTCTAGAAGGAATTTTCAGCAGTCAATACACAGTACAATTGGATTCAGCCAAATGCATGGGAGGTTCATGGGAATCATGGTTATCAACATCTAGCCAGAAGGACTGAAGTTTTTTAAAAGTCAGATATTTACACACAGCAAACAGAGAAAAAAGTAGTATGCAACAAACTAGAGCGAATCTAATTACAGAGAAACTCTCTGGATAAAAATACCGCATAGTTCAGAGCCTTGTGGTTCGATTTTTTTTTTCTTCTTTTACTTCATCACTACTACAACACAGCATGCTGTCCATCTCCTTACACTTTTTTTTTTTTGCAGGGACATACATCTCCTTACACATTAGTAAAACACTGGAGAAGGACAGACAGCAATAAACAGTCTCAAGGGAGGAGGAAACACACGACTTGAACAACAAGGGCACAGCACAGTAGCTAGCACTCCTCAAAAATCTTCTTTTTTTTTTTCCATCCATGTTCCAAGAACCTAGGGGCTCCATTGGAGAATAGCTCTTGCACATTCTACGGAATGCAATGATCCGAATCACCAATCGTCGCATCGCGATCCGGTCCGTCCGTGCGTCACCTGTCAAGGAGCTCCGTTTGATCCTTGATGACCAGGCGCTCGGACACCTCCGCGAGCGACTTGAGGTTGCACTTGAGCAGGGCCTCCACGAAGTAGCAGGTCTCGTCCTTAGTGTTGCCCTCAGGGACGTCCACCACGAAGGACTCGATCACAAGCGTTCCGGGCCGGCCGTCGATGACCTCAGGATGGACGGTGAGGATGGAGGAGTAGTTCTGGAAAAAAGATGACAAGCAGATCAGTTTATTAGTCAGCCGGTGTCTTCCAACTAACACAACCGGCATGCCTGCAGATAACTCCTACAAGAGAGCCTGCTCCCATTATAGTTATACACCCAAATGCAGTGCATGTGGCCATGGCCACTTTGGGTGGCATCACTGAAGAAAGCAAACGCATGGACCACCCACGACAGAGATAGGTCCTCATGCAACGCATTCGCCATGTAAGATCAAAAGGATGGCGAGTCAGGGCCATACTTGTTAGGCCAAGCTAGCAGTTGAGAACATGCATGACACCATACCATTCAGAAATAACAACAACAACAACCGGTGCTTCTTGTTTTGTGGTTACACGACAAGAGTTTGTTGGGGCGGCTATCTATCGAGACTCTGGCACAGCACATCAAGATGCATGAGGACCTCTCGATATATATGAAGTGCAAAATCTCTCTCTCTATCTCTATCTCCTTGCATGTTCAACCACCGTGAGTCACGAGGGTGTTTTGGCGTTGGATAAGCACTTTGACAATAAACAAGTGAGGGTATTAAGCCTACCATTATCTGTGCACTGAGCATATTCTTTCTTTATCGCTGGTGACTTGGTGCATCAAGCTCGAGAGATGCTAAGTACAGGTACACTGTATGTACACAATGAAAAGCTACTTAAACAAGTAGTGCGAACCGACGGATCATGTGCGCATAGTTTGACCATTCAATGAAGTGATGATATTAATAAGAGATTAACCTACTGTCAGGTACTGTAGTAGTATTTGTTTTCGTACATGCTACAATGTGCAGCCTGATTAATACTAGCTATTTTAGGCAAAATTTACGGAAGGATCACTACTGTGTCAGTTTCAGTTTTCTTTAACATATCAAATGCTAGTAAGCAAGTTGAATGCAAGAGACCATTATCGGTACTGTTTCAAGGCTTTCGGCAAATCATCAAGTTCGATCCGCGCAAACAAAGAATGAACAAAGTAAACTGTAATGATGGGACAGAGTTTGAACAAGAAAAACACAGAGCATACCTTCAGTCTATGGTCACCTCCAACAAACCTGACACTGAGAATGTGCTCATTGTCATCCAACAGCTCCAACCTCTCGGTGCTCCGTGTGGCAGGCAGCCCAGACTTCACATTGACCTCCCTCACGCTACCAATCTCAATGTTCCCTTTCATTTCGCACCGGCTCACAAAGGGCTTGAACAGCTGTGGTTGATCGAACCGCCTCACCAGAGACCAGACCTGTCAGACAATTTACTTGATGAGGCAATGATTAAGGTGCTGAACTGTATCGATCCACGCACAGCAAGCTACAGTCGAGTAATCAAGTTTTTTACAACACACATCAATTCGATAGTAATTGTACCACACAGCGAATTAATGATCTGCTTGTCCAATCAATGAAACGGCTGATGGAAGCAAAAATTATCACAAGGCCATGGCAGGAATGTTATACAAGTCAACAAAAGATGAGTGAAAGATCTACAAGATTTTCAAATCAGGACTAGTGACTTGATAGTGCTCCAAACTGTAGACACACATGTTCACACTTGGGCCTGAGGCATCCATTCAGCATATGCTGAGCTGATATTCTTGGGTGGAATGGAAAGTAGCTCAAATGTTGTCTTTTCTTTTTCTTTCAAAATAATCGATTCAGTGCACCACAGCATCTCGTAGCTCTGCAAAAGTCGTCACTAAAAGAAAGTTTTTCTTGGTTCGTTGCATCTAATTTTCTCACAAGTTCTTAACTCATATATAAAAAAGGAGTGGAGTCCAAGCGAAGCATATCTCCACCGGTTGCTCTCTGTTAGTGTTAGATCACTTCCAGAATAAAGTTGCAAACCTTCAATTCAAAGCCTAACAAAGCAAAGAAAGCCCGGCCAATGCAAGAGCACGAAAAAATCCCAAGATAATCGAGCAAAAGTAGATTCAGCAGGGATCTCGAGATGGGGCGGGGGAAGCATCTTCCCACGTGAGATGAGGTGCAGAAAAGGGGAACTAATAAAAATCCTCATGGCTTTGTGGCTAGTATCGTTGCAGCCAGCCTTGTACTATCGCACACGAGAGTAAAAAGTAGTCCCCTGTGATTTCAAGAACAGGTCCCGGAAATCACAGTCTTCTTGCGTGAAAACAGAAATTTTCTTAAGAAAACGACGTGCTACCATCCGATCCCAAATAATTTGCGCGACCTATTATAGTTACGGATGCCAATTGTCAGGGCCAGTGAACAGGCCCAGAACCCCTCCCAATCAAGCATCCATATAACCCGATTCATGAAACGGACCAAACGAGTTTGTGGCTTCCAACCAAGTCGGCATCTTTCCTAATCAAGGTGAGAAGGAGCAGCACTCCAAAACCGGACCAAGTCAAAAGGGCAGAAATCTCGAAACCGATAGGAACGACGATTGATTCGCCACGGCGGATCGGCGCCCCCCCAGCGAGAGAGGACCTGTCCGCTAGAAAACAGAGCATGCAACGCCGGGGAACAGAACAGGAAGCCGGGATTGAAATCGGCGGCAAAGAAGTAGGATTCGAAGTGCTTACGAGGTGGACGGGGGCCTTGATGTGCTTGGCGACAGCGGAGGAGCACTGGTGGTCGCGGGGTTCGTGCTTGTGGAACCGCCGCACGTAGTCCGTCTCCAAGGCTTGTGGGTCGCACCGCTCGTCCGCCAGCCGCCACCGCCGCGCGGCCGCCTCCCCTGCTACTCCTCCTACTCCTACGCCGCCGTCCATCTCCACCATCACCACCACCACAAGCAGGAAGACGCGCAGGCCGGTAATGGAGGCCTTGGCCGCACCGAGGAAAAGCAGAGGAAGGGGGAAGGAGGCAGTGGGGTTTTGCCTTTGCTTTGCTTGGTTTGTTTATGCCTCGACGAGAGGTAGAGAGAGGGAGAGGACGACGACGACCTCTGGATGCCACTGCGGCCGCAGGCTCAGGTGTGGTTGTTATCTTATGCTATTGGGTGGTTGCAGAAAAGGACCTGAAATGATCAGGAATGAAAAATGTACCCTCAGGTTTTCTGTCCTTTTCTTTTGTTGTCAAGATTTGCTTGTAAATTGATGTGTGGCCCCATGACATGAGGGGACGACATTATCTCTTTGCCTTTTATTTGTGTTTTTTTTCTGGCAGGAGATAAAGATATGTTTGTTTTTTCTTCAAAATTGGTCCCAACTCTCTTATAGTGCTCCTTAAAGTTATTTACAGTAACAGTTAAATGATATTCCCTTCGTCCTCATCTAAAAGACGTTTTAATTCCAGGCATGAAGATTATGGAGACACTAATATGATATGTGCAAAGAAAAATGAGAATGAGAGAGATACAGATGTGTAATAGGAAGACAGAAATGTATATTTAAGAAACGAGAATACCATACAATTTGAGATAACTTATGGACGATAGAATGTCATTTAAAAGGTGGCGGAGGGGGTGGTGGATTTCTCAAACGGTGGAAATCCATAGTGGATTTGGACTAAGTGGTCTACGAGTTGAGTTCGCTTTGTTCACATGAAACATGCTATATAGTAAATTATAAACTTTCTTGATTTTAATTGTTATCATTAAGATAAAATTTGTAATTAAAAATGAACGAGAATTAGTCATTGTCCCATCGATGACAATTTGAGAACACAAAGAGTATTTTATAGGAAATAGCAAAAAGAGATGTTTGACCAACATGATGTTTGATCGACCTATTCTCAACTGTTTAGTTGGAGTATAAACCAGTGCATCCTTGTAGAAGACTATAGGAAACTGACTAGCAATATCTAGTTTACTAAGCACTGGTTCTTGGACATTCTCGGAGTCACGTGCATTGCACACTTTTTGACAAAATCAAAAGAAAATTTTTGCATGTTGGACCTAACAAATTTATTACCCGTCCATTTACATTATTGGTACTTGTTCCATATGTTTGTGAATTTGATTGAATTTGCTGGGAAAAAAATCACCAAAAACTCATATATAATAATTATTTTTCAAGCTATACATATATATTTTTTTAAGAGAAAACTCCACTGAGCTCTAAAGTGTTCCTTTTCATAAAATACTCCCATATTTGGAATGCAAATGTCACTGGGCAATAAACATTCTTGTGGAAAAGGAGATATTTCTTCCAGTTCTCATCACTGCGTTCTTTACTCTTGTTGTTGCTTGTGAATTGATAGGTACATGTGTCATTGTCTCAAGGGTTTTTAAATCATTTGCTTGTTTCATGAGGGTGTGGGGTGACAATTTTACATCATAGTTTTCTAGACAGATCATAATTTTCATGTAAATAGAGACAACTGAAGAATAATGCCTCTACCCATTAAGGTTTTTTTTTGTGATTTTCGTATATTCATTGTGGCAACAAAAGCAGTAGGCGATAAATTACCAATGCAAAATTTCTTCTTGATGTTCAACTATAATCCTGTGCAAACTGTAAATATCGCTAAAGGTGACACATGTACTGAAAATTTCACAAGGAAAATTATTGCCAAAAAAAACAATTTATGGATGTTCTTCTACATTATGCAAAAAAACAATTTACGGATTATTCCTGTCACATATGGTGCATGCATAATGATGCCATAGTGTCATATAAAAAATGTGGTCACAATTCCATGCATGTGTGAATATAACAAATATAGCTTTCATCTACTGCACATGCCACATATATATGCTTTGTTAGATATAGCCACAACTCGGCTGTATAGACTAAGGAAATTGAAAGTACATGATAAATCCATGTTATAGAGATATCCAAAATATAGTTTCTCCTTCTGAAGTTGAGGTGTTGATCGACCATTAATATGAATGGACCATACTTCACTCTCGCTAAATATCATAACCTTAGGGGTGCAACAGGCAAATGGGTAGATGAAAACAAATCATGGGAGCCAAGGCCCACCACAAAGGCTACGATAACAGGGTAACCCCACTATCTTGATGATGGTTGCATTGTTCTTATCGTTATCCCCTTGACATTTTATCAAAATTACATAATAAACATCAATTTTGTCATGTAGCTCGTGACATATACCATGGCCATGTTGCCAGGACGTGGTTGTTTCCTATTGGTTCAATGTATTGATTGCGAAATTTGCAGAAGGCATGCCACTGGGCTTGTCACCTGTGGGAGTTTTCTATGCAGGACAAACATGGCAGACCCGATCTGAAAGTAACAACAAAATTGAACACATGTAAGTCGATTATATTTTCTATTTTCCATGAAGGGTATGCCAGAAAATATGTGATGTTGAGTCTACCAAAGCCTTGGTCAAATCATAATGTAAAAAATGATTTGCGAGTTGTAACATGAAAGGAACCACAAAATCCAATACCACTATATATAAATCATTGTGGATCATGTCCAGATAATTGTTGACTCAGAAAAAAAAAGAAAAAAAAAACCATAGTCTTTCTACAACCTTCTTCACTTCAAACAATTCAGAAAAATGAAACATGTGATTTATTGTCAGTAACCAATATGAAGAGAAAAATGTTATCTCTTAAGTGTAAATCTCAAACACAAAAGACATCTAAACTGATTTTGAGATTTTACACAACATGACATTGACATTGTTTTATGTTAGTTTAGCTTAGGTCACTCCTACTTTTTTAGGCCAGTTGACTACATATCCTCAACCGTGTACTACTACTCTGGTTTTTAATGGTTGACATTGTTGACTTTTAGCATCATCTTGGACCATTTATTTTATTCAAAATATTATATTTTGCTATGATTTGGTAATTAAAGTTATTTAATCATATTTATAATTTTATGCATTTAAATATTTGTTGTATAAAACAAATTGTTAAAGTTTTAATATTAAAAATCAACAGCGTCAACAAAAAAAATTTGGAGAGTATAATGATATCTGAATATTTTAATAGACAGTATAATGATATCTGAGTATTTTAGTATAGAGTAGATACCCTTAGGGTCGTGCCTCTATGTACCTAGAGCGGAGGCCGGCCAGCTTTATTTCCTCGAATTAATGGGAGGCGAGATGGGATCCTCACACTGTATAAGGTCTTATGACGACATGAATGATTTTAGTGATGGTCAAAAATTAAAAAAATGACGAGGACATGAAGAATATTGTGTATCAACTTTCAGTCGTAAAAACAAAAGAGAACGTGTATCAGCTAAATCAACAGAAAAATGTCCTGCAGATTAGTAAGAGCTAATAATTTGCTACATATACAGGTTTGTGTTTTGAGACGGATGAATACGAGTACTATATTTGTTGAAACTTGAAAGTGGGAAGCTCATGCGTGTATGGTAGGGCGCAAACCTCCGATATATGGTGTCAAATGGAATTCAAGAACCTGGACCTTTGCAATGATGGGCTCAAGGCTAGCTAATTCATCTTTTTCAACCATTTATGAAACATAGTCTTCTCTAATGATGCATGTTGCAAAACTTCAACGTGAGGCTTAATAGTCCATAAAATACTGGACAGTGACCATATGAAATTTTGAATTACTATAGTAAGTGGCAAATTCCATTTTAGTCATCCCATTTAACTTTAGTAATAATTGTTAGACAACTCCTAGTAAAGTTACTAGTCAATCCATGCAAGGCCCTGAATCACGTCACTACTCCATATCCACATCATGAAGAAAATAGTTATCCTAATAATACATCAAGATACGAAAAATAAAGTCATTCTCACCGGCCTCTCTTAATCATGACGCTGTTAGTCATGGCGATTTAGTTAATAGAAGCAGGTATCAACTAGTGATTACGTCACGACACCACCACTCCCCCAAATAATTAACTGTCAAATAAGCGTAAGTCAACTTGTTGGGTCCATCGTGGTGAAACCTACTCATTTGGGTTTTTGAGTCCAGACTCATATAAATGTAGTATTGAATAAAAAATAACTATTATGAGAAAAGAACAAATAACAAAAACCATTCGTAGTATTTCTCTTCATTTCTTTATACTTATCGTTATTTATTTTAATTGTCGCTTTAATCATTTATGTTATTTAAAAATTTATTTAAATATATAAATTAAAAATTATATTTTAAAATATTTAGTGATAAATTAAATTTTAACGAATATATAATATTTCTTATATTTTTTTAAATATAATGAATGATCTATAATAAAAAAATAACTATTTATTTAAGTTATTAATCATAGTCAATAACCATAAATAACATAGAGGGAGTATATCTCGATGCTAATCCCGTGGATCCCGTTCCCGAATTGACCGACAACATAAAAAAGAGAAAGAAAACGGTTGTCACATTCTTCGCTCGATTGCGTGAGCTCGTGTAGCAGCCGAGCTGCTGGCTGGCTGCGCCTCCGCCGCGCCGGCCACGAGGGCCGCCATGGATGCATGTGGAAGCATGCTGCGGACGCACGTGACGGAATGCGCGTCAGCTCAGCCGTAGTAGTACATGGAGTATGCATGATGATGCCAGCTGGGCTCCGCGGATTTCTCGCCGCCACCCTGCTCCCAGCTCCCCAGGCAGGCAGCCGGCCGGCCGGCGTTGAGGCCGAGAGAAATCATCATGCTACTACTCCTACGCGCAAGGACAAGGTAGTACATGGATCCAAAAAAGTCACCGTCCGGCGGGCCGCTCCGGTTGACCAATCGCCTGGTTAAGTATATACTAGTACAGGGATCGATCTGACCAAACTCAAGAGACCCTCATTTTTTTTCTTTTCTTTTTTGCATGCGTTGAGAGGAACTCGTGGCGGTGCCTGACGCGGACGCAAAAAGACAAGTGCTAGTTTAATGTTTGAGTTGTGGTTCAAATAATCAGTCACCACCGGCTGGTAAGGAAGACGATTAATAATCAGTTGATTATTCTGGTCAACTGTCAGAGACTCAACAAGCAGCTAGTCGATCAGCCGGTCCTTTCTTCGATCGTAGACCACGCAATTAAACTGGGCTTGAGAAACTCAGCATGTAATTAATTAGTTAGTCTGCGCGATCCTGCAGCCTTCATGCATGTGGACGGTGAACCTCTCTGCTATATATAGAGCCATCGAGACGACCTAGGGATAAAATTCTAGTATTTCCAGAGTCGTGTGACCTAATAGCAGCCAAACGTTTAGTCAAGCTTCCTATTTTAAGGAACAACCCACTCCGGCCATGCATATGCATATGAATATATGATGGCTTGGTTGGTAAACAAACTGTTTGTCCCCAGACAATTCAACGCCCAAAGTGCTGTAGTACGTACTTTAAGGTTTAAATTTTAATTAAGCTGTACCTGTACTAATTAATACTCGTGCAGAGAAAGCTTGTCCACACAACAAGCTCGCGCAGAGCAGAGAGATCTAATACGAAGAGGACTCTTGGAACAATTCGCAGTCAACACTATCTTCGGCAAGCTATAGCTGGGGGCAGGTCCGCCGGATGGCCGGAGCCGCCGCGCGCGCGACCCCACGGCGCCGTATATATGACTCGATCGGACCCACCGCCACCGCAGAGATCTAGCTGGTACTAGTAGTGACGAGGCACAACCGCGCTGTCAGCTCATCCTTATAGCCGTTCATAGCCGTCCAGTCCAGATTTAAATACTACTAGCAGTACTACTGTAGTACTAACATATTGCAAGAAAGCCCCGTGAGCATATGTGGCTTTATCAATCACCAAAGAAATTTTCGACATCTAGTATGTAGTATTTGCCCACTCCAATTCTATATGTAGTGCTGTACTACTGTAGGGAGTTAGGTAGCGATCGATAGATACTGACTATTAGATCGTCATCTTTGGAACCGGAAGCTTTAAGGTAGTAACATTGATAACAAGCAGGGCGCACGCAAATCATCATCCTGCTGATCTATCATATCCAGAAAGTGCAGGCATAACTTACAATTACAAAGGGAGGATTTAATTTGGACGTCGTCCGCCAAACAAACAAGGGAAGAATCCTAGGTTTTTTTTAAGCGTTAACTAACTTTGTATTTACCACGAATCTGAAATACTAGCATATGTATATGCATGCAATTTGTGTCTTTTTTATATCGCAATTATTTTTGTGTTTTTTTAGAAAAAAAAATACAGAGGGAGGAGGGTACAACAATACTGTAATGTTGCGTCCAGCGACAAGCGACACACGCAGCCCCTCCCCCTCTTCTGGGGCGGTCTGCCGGAGCATTATTATAATATGAAGACCGACCGACGCATGCATCGTCATCACCGGCACGCATCACCTGGCAAGTGCATGCACCTGGGAAGAATTCTTACCATGCCTTTTTATTACCTGTCGTCGTCGTCGTCGTACGCAGAGGCTTGGATCCAGATCGTACGTCACGGCCGGGCGCGGCTCCGTGCATGCACCTGTCGTTGTTCCGTGATGACAACTGGCCTAGCAAGCACTGTCTAGCGTACTACTTTGGTTTACATTAGAAATTGTCAGTGTTTATCTACTCTCTCTGTTCTTTTTTACTTATTGTCGTTGACTTTAATCGAAAATATTAATCATTCGTTTTATATAAAAAATAAATTCAAATATATAAAATTAAAAATTGGGATTCAGAAACCTTCAATAGTAAATTAAATCTTAACAAAACATTTCATATTTTTCATATTTTTTTAAATAAGACGAATGATCAAAATTAATGACGATAAAAAAAAATAAAGGGAGTATCACTGTGGCTCGAGTGTATCTATATCGTTGAAAACTACCCGTCCACACAGAAAACAAAAGAGGGAGAAAAAAGTTGAAGAAAACGATACGAAGGTTGTGTTGGGTGCGTGTCCGCCAGCGGCTACATGTGCCTTGCTCTTTTGCTTTATTTTTTTGAGCAAATCCGGGCACCAGAATTAATACTCCATATACTTCATTTGTTAGCTATTAGCTTAATAATATTCGACGATTCATCTTTATTATTAAAAGAACCAATTCAAAAAGTGTAAAGTTATAGGTCGTGTCCAAATATCTTTAGAGATTAAGCAAGTCGTAATAAAATGTATAATATTAATCATACTTTTTTAGTAAGACGAAGTAATCAAAGTTATAATGCTAAATAAACATTAATGGCCTCAATATTTATTTCTTAAAAAAATTGAAGGTATAAGAAAGAGCAAAGTGCCCATTAATCCATTACGCCAAAGCATAGCACACATGATTGCTCAACCTCAGCTTGGAATAATCTCTTCTTCTCACATGTGCTACCCACCTCTTTGACTGAGTCCGTTTTCGCTTTGGTGCGACCGATCCATCATATATGTTGTCGCCTAGCTTAATTCGTACTTACTCCACGCCAACATATATCCGTGACATGTCGAGCAGGGGCAATAATGCCCCAAAATTTATAAACAAAAAAAAAAGCGCTAATGCAAAGTCGTGTGTCCGGGCGCTGCACCGCAGAGCAATCAATCAATCAGAGATCGACGGAGGATGCATGCCCGGACGCCCCGCTAGCTACAATATCCTCTTACTTGCTTTCTTTGCTGACGCTGTCGCCGCGATGTTTGGCACTTGAAGGCGAATCCTCGCTCAAGATTCAGTAGGCTCTGATGACAAGGCTTTACTTGCCTGCTTGTCAGAATCTTGTGAATCTACTAGTAGTAGTGTTGCAAAACTTTTGTCATGGACCAAAAAGCCCTGCATGGTCACTTGGATTACGTGGACGCGTGGAGAGAATCGCCGGCCCAACTGTCAGCAAAAGCAGATACACCAGGGTACAGTAAAAAGGCTCCAAAGTACTTGCACGAACGAACAGGCAGATGCACGCACACTGGAAAGTGGAGAGCAGAGCAGAGCAGCAACTGCGTCAGCAAGCAGAAGCACCGATTGCTACAGTACTACTAATACTACCGAGCAGACAAAAGGTTGAGCGGACGTTGCTCACCTGCTACTTTACTTGTTCTCATTCACTGGAAAGACTCGCCAGTCTAAGGTCACTCACTATGTACTGTATCTAGTACTACTGTACTCACTAATCACTGGGACCAGGACTGCACCCTTTGGAGATTCACCAATCGACATGTGCTTTTGGTAAGTACTACTCCTACATCCATTCAATTCAGGAACTACTAGTACTGTACGTGGCAGTAGACATGGCCCGACATCACTTGCACATACGACAGCGAGCTGGATAGTGAACTTGGCACTGGATGGGGATGATAAAAAGTTCAAATTTCGTTACTGAATTTTTTCTCCCTCATTCTTCAGATAAGTTTTTCTTTTTCAAAAAAAATAAAAATAAAAATGATGTACTCCACCGGAACAAAGGCACTACTACATCGTACTACTACAACAACTAAATCTGCATCGGTGGTGAGAGTGACTCATCCCTCCTGCTGCTTCTTGTCCTGTGCCATCTTCTTGCGGATCTCTTGCGCCGCGTTGAACATGCCCAGTGTTGGCTTGTTGCAGACAAAGCACTTCTTGTTCTTCGAGTGATGCTGGAAATGGAAAACATTACAATTTGTTAGAACCAAATTCACTCATCCCATGCCTTCAAATTACAATATCCACAATGGTATTAAACAAATCAAAAATCAAGTTCTCAATCTACAGTTTATAATCTTCAACTGATCAGCTAAGTATACAGAATGGAATCAAACAGACAACAAAACACCTCATCTATGGCTCAGTTTATAGAACCTCCTGGTAAGATGCTTTACTGACACAACTGATTAATACACTAGGTACTTCACAAACCACAAGTTGGATTTCTAACATAAGGCAGCAAACGTTTCCATAATGTACAGTCATCGAAAAATGTACAGTCATTGATGTATGTATATACCAATCATGCTTATATCTCCAAAGAACGCTTAGAGTTGTTTGCACTGATCTATCATAATTGACAATACAATAAAAGTAGAGGGTGACTGCTTCTCCAAAGGTGACCACCAGATTGTGATTCAACAGTTTATAATGCTATAGCATCAACCTACACTTATAGTACTGTTGAGCAAGTGTACTATTCAAACTTTGTCTCACTTAGGCTGGGTTGCTCTGAGAAAACCAGCATATTGTGAAGGACATGACATTTGCATTTCAAAAGATGAACCAGTTTTGCTGTAAACTTGTCATTTACATCATTCCATGAACGCACAAGGTTCAACTTCACATTTCAACTTGCGGGCTAATTAGTGATCAAGACTCTTGCCCAACCAAGCAAAAATATTAACTACAGTGTAAATCACATTATACAAGCCAAAGTAGTTCACAACAATACCAGCTAACCAAACTTCAATACCGTGACGCTTTTCAAACTATGAAGCTACTGTAGTATCTAATTCTATTTCCATCATGCAAACCACTAAATTGTGTTACATCATCAAAAAGAACACCAACCACCCATTAATTATATTTGTATTTACAACTTTTAAAAAATGAATGTTATCTTCCAATCATGTCACAATATATTCCTATCCATGGGACTAACACGTATGAGCGCAAACTACAGGGCTGCTCAACTCAGCTGGTTGCGGCTGTGGCTGTCTATGCTGCGGCTCTGGATAAACAAAATGTTGCGACTCCAGCAGCTGTTTACTCACCTGTACGTATAGATAAGTATTTTACAAATGGCTGTGGCTTTGACAATAGGCTGCGGTGTGCAGCCCAGCCAGCCAGCCAGCCACAGCCGCAACCAGCTGATTCGAGCAGGCCGTACAATAAAATCCTAGAGTAAAGACTGACATATTGTTGTTTCTAGCTTTCTATATGTACACCGCAGTTGCCCTCTCAATCTATCAGGACTAGTCCAGTTCAACCATCAGTTTTTAGTTTGGAGGTCAACCTATGCAAGTTCTAAAGAGCATTGATCACCTACATACCTGGCCTCAATACAGCCATATTCAGTATGCAGTATCAAATTTATTCTTAGGTGTTTCTTTTCATCAGTGAGCGACTCAATTATTGGCATAAAAACTGTGCAGTACGACGTTAAATGCTTTCATGCTTTATACCGCACTGCCTACAATATATCTCACAGAAGGCGAAGAACGTGATTCCTACGTGCACATGGGTTTTCCTTAAGACCTACATGGCTGTTTACTTGATGTGGCACGCTTCTCTTTTGAAGCTACTGCCTATGTATACCTTGCTCGACGACCATGTGTATAATTACATTTATTTAGTTTAGAATCACTCAGGCAGTGAGGCCAAGATTTAATGTTAATAGAAAATTTAATTACTCCATATAACATTTTCAAAACTATATAAGTCCAACAGCCAACACTACATATGTTTTGCATCTATGTATTGAGGCCACCTTTCTAAAAATTTAATCAATTTATGCTTATTCAAAGATCTATTTAGATCTGGCAATTTCAATTAACATTCTGTGAATCAAGGCTTGCTATGAAGTTCATCTAAATTCAAACAGTGTTGTTTTGAATTAAGGTTTATTGTACTAGATTCATAAAAAATGAGAGAGGAAGTAATTGGAGATTGCTTGGAGGTTGAGGGTCTTAGATGGTAGATTTATGAAGCCAACGCTTCTTCAAAACCAAAGGTGTATCTAACTTAAAAAGGGTCAAGCTGATATCCGTAGAACAATGGCTTCCTACATGGGCAATTGGAATTTCATCTATGATGATGCGGCCTTGCTCCAAAAGATATCAAGATAAACATCATAGGATTGACATAAACCAACCTAAGACAAATATAAATCATTATATGGCATAGACTACAGAGATATGCAGCTCAATATGAAGAAGAGGAGCATTTGTTATTCCTAAGGGAGTTACCTACTTGTCTTTTTCAACTCGTTCAGAATGATTTTTTAAAGAAAAAGAAAAAAAATAATTGAACGTTGTATCCTCATATAGTTTCTCTCCACGATACATAAATTTGTGTATGCTACTTGGCGAAAACAGTTTGCATTGTTCAGAGTGAATTTAGTTACAGATAAAATTAACAAGCAAATCAGATCAACAGAAAACATACATAAGGTACAGCATATTATCATCAACAAAATGAAACATATTATCAGTCCCAAAGCCAGCCATAAGGATCCCTATTCACATACTAGCCTTACTAAGCAATTATACTCCAACAACATATATCAGAAAGCAAGCGTTCAACCCATGAAAACTCATAAATTGAGCAGTGACATATGAAACACGAAATGAAAGAACAAACTGAGCCCATACCTTCAATGCACAATGTTCACAAAAGTAGTGCTTGCATTTTGTGACCACCGGATCCACAAACGGCTGCCTGCAAATGTAGCAGGCAAACGGCAGGGCCTCCTCATCGTCGTCGTCGTCATCTGCCGCCTCATCGTCGCTCCCATCGCCACCCCCCATCGCAATGCGCCGCTTCCGGGCCTTCTCTGCCTCTTCCCACTCCTTCTCCATCTGCCACCCGGACTTGTAATCCCCTCGGTCGTGCATGAACTTGCAGGAATCGCCGTACCCACAGTACCCCGTCTCCTTGTAGTCCTTGCAGATGTCGGGCTGGTAGTCGAACCGCGCGGAGAGGCGAATGTGCGCGGACGCCCGGAGCGGGCCGTGCGAGCCGCCGGCCTTCTCGCTGGACACCGTGTGCTCCCGGCGGAACCCGGCCTTGTAGTCCGTGTAGGCGTTGATCCCCTTGTACACCTCCCCCGAGGCGGAGGCGGAAGCGGAGGCGGAGGGGTTCTTCTTTAGGGACTCCTCGGCCTGCTTGAGCTGGCGCTCGCGGATGGCGCGCGCGTCGCGGTCGAACTCCGTCTCCGTCTCGAGCGTGGCGGTGGCGCGGCTGTCCGTGGAGGCCTGGATCGTCCGGGAAGACTCGTACTGGAACCTCCGCGGCTCCGCGGAGCCTTCGGTTGAGGAGAAGACGAGCTTCCCGGGGACCGACGGCCCCTTCTTCGAGCGCAGGGCAGCGAGGGCGCCGGCCCCGCCGTCGTCCTCGTCGTCGGAGCCGGCGGGCGCAGCAGGGCGCTTTCGGATGTTTTTGGGTGGTTTCCTCACGAAATTGCACAACGGCGCCGGGCCACCGCCGGTCCCCGGCTCACCGCCGCCGCCGTCGGCCATCGATGGAGTAGGGTTCGGGTTCGGGCTTGCTTCTTGCTTGGTTCGGCTTGGACCGGAGCGGGAACAGACAGGCTTGTGTCTTTGGCGGCCCACAGTTCTCCACGCGTGGGAAATACTAGCAAGTCGGTTTGGTGAATAGACCGGGCCTTAAAGGCCCAGCACATTAGTTCTGTCGAGAGCAAGCCCGGGGCGACCGGAAGGGCAAAGTTCGCCTTGCCGACTGCCGTGTATGCGTGTTGATGGCGGATACGCGTCTGACGTCATCAACTCGAGCTTGTCTCCATCGTTGGATCAGCTGAGGGGTGGACGGATGGATCAACGTCATTAGCGTGAGGAGCAAGCCTAGAATTTGCCATCTATAGGTGACCTCACTCTTAGGATTTTACCACGTATCAACCGGTCAGAGATTATCAAACGAAGCATGAGCACAGGTAAAAACACAGTGGATTTATTCAAACTGATCGTCAAGATTAAACATGTCTCTTACGCCTGCTGGAACAAAAAAACGTTTCCTACACAGGAATGAATCAATTCAACAGTTCGTGGCAGTTGCTACACATGAACAATGAATCCGGGAGCACTCCCGCGCGCCAGCTTGCAGGATGATAATAGCCTGAAGCCGGGCAAACCTTTAACCAGCCCAAACGTCCGTCTCATTCAGTTTTGTCATGGTGAAATTGCACCACGATGCAAGTAATGTTGTCGGCGCTGCCCCTTGAGTAGGCGATCTCCGTCAGCTTCCGAGCTGCAGACTCGGGCATGTCTTCCGATTTCCCAAGCGAAACAGCTTCCTTTTGAACAAAAAGCATCAACCATATGGTAGTGAGATAGCTAGAGAGTTAAACAAATATGAATACAGATCCCATTGCCAATAATGATGATAACTAGGCCATGCTTTGACCCAGTATCACAT
This sequence comes from Oropetium thomaeum, assembly GCA_001182835.1. Taxonomy (NCBI): domain Eukaryota; kingdom Viridiplantae; phylum Streptophyta; class Magnoliopsida; order Poales; family Poaceae; genus Oropetium; species Oropetium thomaeum. The sequence continues at coordinate 1,440,235 of LFJQ01000047.1, read as the reverse complement.
AAACAATAATTGCTTACTTCAAAGAATATGAACGTTGTGAGGGTATGACCACAACATGGGAATAGACTCTTTACCTCATTTTCCACAACATCCCAAAGTCCATCGCTAGCCAGGACCAGGCATTCCAAGTCTCCATTGACTTGTTCTTCCTGCAGGGTTTTAGATAAAACTAAAGGCCAGAATTTATAGATAAACCAGTAAAATTGCATTCAAGTTAGAAAATAAGATAGGCATAAACTGGAAATAAAATTTCAACTTCAGGAAGTTTGGACTTTCCCCCAACTTAAATACGAAACAAGATTAGGACTTGTAATCTTTGGGATAAATAATTACTACTATTATATACCTGAATTTCAGGTTCTGCCACAACAAATGGCTTTAGTAAGCGATTGCCAAATGCACGGGACATTGCCAATACACCACCTACCCTCCAAGTACCTGGGGAAATACCACATTGAGAAGGTATGAAAACCAAATGGAGATGGGATCACTGATTAAAGCAGCTATAGCTGTTCCATGATGGTACCAATCAACACTGGTATGAGAATAGCAGTCTATCATATTCCACTTGAACTGATGTAAGAAAATGATTACCAATAGCCTTTTGCTGCCTGCCTTATCAGCTTGAACTGATGTAAGAAAACTATGCCACTGTGCTAAGATTCTAAGAATAAGGAGCATATGCTTACCAGCCCAAATAACAATGCCTCCGGCATTCTCAATTCTCTTTCGCTCATCACTCCTGTTAGGTTTGTGATCATCTGAGAGTGCGACAGCTAGAAAAAACAAAAGATGAATGTTTAGGTCGGATAAAGGATAGAAATTTAATGGCAAACAAAAACTATCAACAAAACTCTCTATACATTCATGCCAGGTAGTCAGACACTTTAATATAGAAAACTTGTGTATGACGAGAAGGTTACATCAGTACAGTACCTAACCAAAATAATGTCAATATTATATGTATATCATATTGATACGGTATCGAGAATGCTAGAAAACTTTTGTTGATGACCTTAGATTCCATACCAATTATCGAGGAAAGAATGTGGCATGAAGCGATTATGGACTATCAAATTAAGAAACTTCATTAACGATTAGTGATAAGAAACAAAAACAATGCTTCAATCACTCAGATGGTGCAATTAGAAACATTCTCAGGGTACACTACAGAGCTTACAAAGAGATGGCCCAATTGCAGTGTGGGATGTTATTATTAAAGATGGGGAAAATGACCATTGTTAGTGGTTAAAAGAAGATGACATTTTAAATCAAACAGGTTACTTAGAAAAACCACGTACAGTAAACAATACCTTTGCCAGCTTTTGAAATAACAGCTCTAGAATCACCAACATTTGCAACATATAGATGGTCACCCACCAAAACTGCAGTTGAAGCTGTTGAACCATCATCCCTAAAGGCACTGCATTCTGATTCTAAGAAATCTGTATCTGTCTTCTGGTACGTTTCACCTAGGGTTGTTAGGGAGGGAAGGGTTCAGAACGTAAGTAAACATTTTGCAACAATGAGAGTGCTGGCATAAAAAATGTACAGAAGAGTGAAAGATAAAGTACTTATGGCAAGCTTCGTATCCGTCAAGAACTCAGGGTGCTTTATAAGGTTTTCAAACAAATGTTCCTTCAAATACTCAGCAGCACGTGATCCTCCATGACCTAATGCACCAGATCTTCAAAAGAAAAACATGGTGGGAAGGGAATCGCAGAAGAGAATATGGCAAGACTGGAGACCATACCATCAAAAACACCAAAGAGACTAACAGCCTGCCCATCAATTTCAGTTAGTTTTACATCATAGAAATCTTCCATAGTAGCTCTCTTCCCTCTAAAGCTTGAATAGCCACAGCTCAGTTTACCATCTTCTCTGTCACAATTTATCGTACATTTTGTTAGGCATTGTCTAACAACTGGAGTGACACAAAAAGTGGGCATTAAACAGCTGAAACTATAATCAACGTATGCTTGTGATATATAATTCCTACGTTTTATAAATCATTTGCATCTCAGTTCCCATCATAACCAATAAAAAAAGAAACACTTTTTGATGATGTATTTGATGCCATAGTGGCTCAATTTTTAATAGAAATGAGATGTATTATCAGTTAATGACACTAAAATCAAAGTAAATCCATCTGCATAAAAAGGATGAACCCTGCCCCTGCCAATTGCTAGAAAAAAAAAGGATGCTACCTTTTGATTACTTATAAGCTGGATAGGATACTGCTACGTTTATATACCAAGGATTAAAACACAAATGCTAGTTAATGGTTTTCTTCTAATTTGAACTTACCCTCTGCTGGATTTTAGTTTTATATAATCACTAATAGAGAAAAATGTAGATCATTTGAGGGCATGCACAAGGATCAACTTCCAGGAAAATATGAACAAGACAAAGCTTAAGCATTCGAATTGCTAGAACATACAGAATTTATTGCCAAAACTATAAGAAATGGTATTTGTTTCTTATTAAGGTCTTCAAGTAACGTAATGCATTTTGGTGACAGACCGTGTTGAAAGTAAAGGACAAAGTACAGCCTGCAGTTTGGAACTCCCTTAAATGTATGTAACCAAGGGGTGGCAATGGCTGTCATGAATTTGTACATTTAAAAAAGCGCGCAAGCTACATTTGCACCATCGCTTCGGCATGCTTATTGACTGCAGCCACAGGTTTATCCAAATGCACAGTGCAAGGCGCGTGCCAACGGCTCAGACTAACTAGTTTCCATTTCGCACCATAACATTTCAACAGCGCGATGCCGCACGGGAGGAGAAAAAATGGTGCACGCATTAACCTGTCCCAGGCGCCGCTGGCGTACGCTGCGTCGTTCGCCTGCGCCACGGCCCCTGCCGCGCGGCGCTGCGGCTGCGGCTGAACCGACCCGGCCCCGACCTCCGCCGCCGCCGCAGCGGCCGAGTCGGAGGAGTCGAGCATCATACTGCCCCTGCCGCCCGCGACAGCCCGGAACCCGCGCCACAAGTGCCTGTGCGTCACGCGCACATCCGCCGCCCTGCCGCACAGGACCCTGGGCGCCCGGCGCCTGCCGCCGGCACCAACCGCCGTCGCACGCAGCACCAGCGCCCTCAGGAGGCTACCGATGCATACCATCTCATGGCTATGGTTCGGCTGGCTTTCCCCCTCTCCACGTCGCTCTGCCCAAGGCTAGATCCGCTGGTTTAATGGCTTCGGATCTGGAGAAAGGGAAGGCAGGGAGGAGGAAGCGGCGGGAGGGGGGGGACGTTGTGGCCGGTGCCAGATTCTCCTGCGACCTGCCTCCTCCCCCGCTAGAAAAGGCACCGGTTTTCAAGGATTTTTTATCGTTTGTTCCGTGTTAGAATAATGCAAATTCGTTTCTTACAGAAACCAACGCCTAGAATAGGCAAAAAGAGGAAAACTATTGAACTATAAAATGATTGTGTCTCTGTGGTATCTAGCTGGAGATCCACTTTCCCAATAATTTTAAACATAAAGCCAAGCTAGACCAAGACAAGACAATCTTTCGTAGAACATTTTTCTAAACTCAAATTCTAATATCATTATTTAAAAATTAAAGAAAGTAAATTAAGTATCATGTCAACAGGTTGTTAAAGACCACACAAAATGAGTAAAAGAACATCATTTAGTATGACACTCGTTAATTTTGAGATACATAAAAATTAAAATCCTTTCATTCAATGTTAAGATGTGCAAAGTGACGAAAAACCGAACAATATATACGCAGCAGGCGAAGCTAGTATATATTAACAATAAAGTGCAAATGAACTCATCATTTTCTAACCGAACAATATATGCGCAGCAGACGAAGCTAGTATATATTGACAATAAAGTGCGAATGAACTCACCATTTTCTAAATCTCACTTAGTTTTTGCAACTAAGGTTTGTATGTAGCCTCTAATTTTAATGCATGCACATTGATCATAGTTTAAAAAAATATTTACATCATATGAGCCAACATCAATATCCCTACATATAAACTAGTCATTCTAACAATAGATTGAACTAAAATTATTATCATAATGACTAATTAAAAATAGTGAAAGTAAGTATTTTATGAAAAAGGTGTCCCACTTCACGGTTTGTTTAGATGTGTTTTAAGAGTATTTAAGAGCATCTCCAAGAGACTAGTTTATATTATTAGTTAAATTTATCTAATATACCTCTTTTATAAACTATATAGAGTATTAAAATACGGAGTAACCCAACACTCTCTGTAAATACTTACTCTTCATATTTAAAACACTCCACGTCACCAAGATCGCTCTTCTTTTTTCCCAAACCTAGACTCCTTTTCTTCCTCGCCACCAACGTCGTGTGTTGCGTGAGATAGCTGCTGAAGGGAATTGATCTTTTCTCTTGCCGGCAGCTCCAAGACATCATTAGTGCTAGAAGAAAAGCATTGCCCCAATCAATCGATAGTGCTGCAGAACGTTGGCCGGTAGGTAAGGTAGTCGGTTTCCAGGTGACCGATAGGTCCCCCTATTTGGCCCGGCACTGCATTTGCATCGCGCGTTACATGAGAGAGAGAGAGAGGGCGGCGGCGGCGAGGCGAGGCAGAGGAAGAAGCGGCGCGCGGGGAGAGCGGGGAGAGCGGGAGAGAGGCCCGCGCGGGCAGAGGAGGAGGCGCGGCGTGGGGAGAGCCGGCCAGCCTGCGCTCGCTGGAGAAGAAGAAGAAGAAGAAGAAGAAGAAGAAGGAGGAGGAGGAGGAGGAGGAGGAAGAAAAAAAAAGAAGGAGGAGCAGGAGGAGAAGGAAGAAGAGTAACGTCCACGTAAGATTAGAAGTAAGTATAATATTTTTTTAGATTAAGTAGAATAATATTTTATGTAGAATACAAGTTTAGTTTTGTAATGATTATTTAGATTTTCGATGTTGCTATAATTATTATGAAATTAGATAGTAAATAAAGGATAGCTAAAAATATTTTTATTGTCAGGATGTCCAGTGTCGTCAGATTCAGAATATTTTATGGGGAAGGCGAAATTAGACATTGTGAATATGGTATAGATTTGAATGAATTTTCATATGTGGATGGTTGGTTTAATGGACCATGTGAGGTGCCTAGAGTGAAAGTGTGGAAATGGTTGTAAGAATTGTTAAATATCCCGTTACATGATGGGTTAGTGGTGAAAGTTTTAATTCCTAAGATATACGAAGGGGTATACAAATGGAAGCTTTTTGAGATTAAAAACACAACAAGTTGGCGGAAGTTCGTATATATAGGTATCCAGAAAAAGTTTGATCACGTGCTGCTTATTCAACATGAATCAAGGAGCACATCGGAAGGGCACGAGGAAGTAGGTGAAAGTTATGTGCATGTTTCAAATAATTTAACAATCGGTGAGACTACGGAGGAAAATATTGAAGTTGAGAATAATAGTACCAGAGAACAGATTAATCAGACGCATGATGAGGTGGGAGGAGGCCGGATGGAAATGATGGTTGTAGATTGTGGAGAACAGAATGAGGTTATTGTAGATGAGATGCAGAGGGATGATGATGAGTATGAAACTTTTGTGGAGACACGGGTCGGGTGGAAGGAGGGTGATGAAGAGCCAGAGGACTGGATTGAGATGGATAATATGACATGTGATGATGGTCACAAGTCAGTCTGGGAATACGATGCTGTAGAAGTGAGGCAGGGTCAGATGTTTCGTGATAAGGGGGACTTGCAAATGGCGGTGAGCGGTGGGCGTATTCTGAGAAGAAGTAGTTCAGGATGATAACTTCAAACACAACAACATATGATGTAAAGTGCATTGCTCCAGACTGCACGTGGCGTGTTCATGGGTACCTACCAAAGAATGAGACATCATTTGTTGTCTCTATTGTGGTACCTCACTCATGTATATTGCGAAATACTCTTCTGAAATATAAGAATATGACAACAAAATTTGTTGCTGATGCACTGTATTCAGAGATAATGCAAAAGACTGCAATGTCTCCCTTTGCTATCATGCATAGTATACAGAACAGATATGGGTATGACATATCGTATGATATGACATGTAGGACGAAACAGAAAGCATTGGAAAGAAGATTTGGCACTTACGAGGATTCATATCATAATCTTCCTGCATTACTTGAAGTTATTGAAGCTCGAAACGCGGGGACTGTAATTGCATGACACGACTTTGTCAATGCAGATGGTAACAAGGTATTTCAACGTGCTTTCTGGTCATTTGGATGCATGATTGCAGCGTTTAGACACTGCTGACCCTTGCTATGTGTGGATGGTACATTCTTGACCGACAAGTATAAAGGACAAATCCTTACTGCTATTGGGGTTGATGGAGAGAACCAGATTGTGCCAATTGCATTTGCATTTGTGGAGCACGAGAGAACTGAAACTTGGTTGTGGTTCTTTCGGTGGCTTAAGAGAGCTGTTGTTAAAAATAGGCCAGATGTTTGCATCATACATGATCGAAATGATGGTCTATTATCAGCAATTGATATCTTGCAAACGAATAGTACTGACGAAGCATTTTGGCCAGATTTACATAGTCGTTGGTGCATGAGATATTTGGATGCAAACTTTCACCGACAATTTAAGAGCCAACGTCTAATGAACATGTTCAAGCAGCTATGGAAGTAGAACCAACGTCTAAAATTTGATAAACTATTAGTGGAGCTTGATAGATTAACTAGCAATCAAATGAAGGAATTAAGAGATATAGCTCTGTCAGGTTATGATGCAGAGGCAGTTCCTTTGGATCCTCTTCCTAATGAAGCACACAACATGACACGAAGGCGGAAGGGGGGAAGAAGAGTGAGGTGTTTCTCGGACTGGATTAAGGAGGAGCCAATAGAGAAATGGTCATTAATAGAAGATAGAGATGGATCCCGTTATGGTATAATGACAACTAATCTCACAGAGGTTTATAATTGGGTTATGAAAGGTACACGAAGCCTTCCACTTGTAGCTATCGTTGAGGGTATCACACGTGATACACAAACATACTTATAAGAGCGGTATGCTCAAGCAATGTTGAACATGTGCAACCATCAAGTACTGTACTCCTCTAAAATCACGGAGTATATGAAAGAAAAAAGTGAGAAAGGTGAAAGACATTTGGTTCGGAGGACAGGTAACAGAGAACTAGTTTTTGAAGTGCTGTTGCGCGGGAAGAGCGGGCTTGGCATTGCTCGTGCTGAAGTAACAATGGAATGCATATTGTAGCTTCATTTGAACAAATGTGAGTGCACATGTAACAAGCCAAAGTTGCTGCATTTACCTTGCTCTTATGTCTTCACCGCTTGTGCTCAGGGAAACATTGATACCCATAATTTTATGTCACCATACTACTTCAAAAAGCAGTGGATGCTACATGGCGTGGTGAGTTACTTGGTTGGAGAGTTGTCTCTGACTTCACACGGCCACCACAGGGAGAACCAGCTTGGATCCCGGATCCAAGCAAACGAGTTATAATGAAGGGTCGTTGCAAAATGCGCCGAATCAGGAATGACATGGATGTCAGTCAGGCACCTGGGGGTCGTAAAGAATGCATAGTTTGTGGAGGTAACCACCTGCAAAAGGATTGCAACTTGTACGTAGTGGAAAGGAGACCTGACGGCGCAGATATGCGACGTGTTCCAATGCGGAGGGGCGACCGCATGGAAAGAGGAGGACCATCTACTTAATTCTGTCATGGGTACTGTGTATTATGTCGTATTGTAAGATGTACTAATTTTATTTGTAACATGTTTAGTAAGTGTTATGTCATATTATAAGATGTACTAATTTTATTTGTAACATGTGTAGTAAGTGTTATGTCATATTATAAGATGTACTATTTTTATCATATTGTAAGATGTCACATTTAATGTTGTTATTAAATATTGTCAATTTTTCTTAAAGACATGGAGTTGATCGATCCGGTAATTGATTCCAAGCATCGCTCTAACTCCGAGACCGGTGATCTTTACGATCCCCTTCGACTACGGAGCTTCGACGACTTTTGAACAGTGGACGACTGATGGGTTCCGAGGTAACCTATTAATTCAGAAAATATTATTTGTTACACATTACACTTCATTTTGAAACAATTTTGTATTGTTCGTAGGTTGCAGGCATGTGGATTACTACCACTCGCGCGAATGTTGGACCCAAGGGGTAGGAGGTCTCCTCGGTTTCCCGCTTACCGTGCACTACTCACTGCTTTGGTGGACCGTTGGCGACCAGAGACCCACACGTTTCACCTACCGGTAGGTGAGATGGCTCCGACTCTACAAGATGTGTGGATGCTATTAGGTCTCCCTCTGGCAGGGGATGTGGTTTTTCCTCCTCCGGTGCAAGAAACATGGAAGCATGATATGTTACACCGATTTCACGACGTCCTTTCCTGAACAAGATCAACTCCAGTTTAACGATAACCATGGACCTATGAAGGTATGGCTGCAACAGTTTCGAGCAGAGGCGTTGACTGCAGATGCGGAGGATTGGAGAGTGCAACGACATCTAGAGGCCTAACTTCTGTGGTTGTTTGGTTGGGTCCTGTTCACGAGCACGCACCAGGACACTATTGCCAAGCGTTTGATAGGCGTTGCCCAGATCATCGCTGACATAGACGTGGCACATATGCCCCAATTTAGTTGGGGCTCTGCCGTGCTGGCTGCGACCTACAGAGCGTTGTGTGATGGTTGTAGACGTAGGAGTAGTGCCGGATCACTTACTAGATGCCCTTTGTTGCTGATGTTGTGGTGTTACGAGCGCTTCGACATCGGACGACCTACTCTTTCCGCGTACGATCCATACGACGACGACCTGTACACGGATGAGGACGATGAGATGGACAGGCCTATAATGGGATCCTTATGGTGTACGCGAAAGGTAATAAAATTATATTTTAATTACAGTAAATTTGTCGTATATTAGAGTTTATAACTAATATATTTATAAGAATGCAGATGACTTGGGCGACAGGCACCGTCCGCAGGGGGTATCCAAACTACGTCCTTGTATTTGATCAGCTTAGAGCTGATCATGTCCGATGGACGCCATTCAGTCCACTGGAGGTCCAGAGGCGTGCGCCTCGCGGGTTGTCGTCCCTATGCACTCGTGATCAGCACATATGGTTGACGAGGCGACACCTTGTGTACGACATCGTTGTCGAGCCATACGCCGTCAACCGAGTGATGCGTCAGTTTGGACTATTGCAGACGTTTCCCATTCCCCGACCACCCGTCCTTCGTGACCATATGTAAGTATGATTTATTTTGCATGTTATATCATTATCAACAAGGAGTTTCTTTTCAACCTGTAGGGAGTACACAGTAAGACATTGTAAACATCATTGCAGGATGACTAGAAAAGGCCAGGGCCTCGCTTACGAAGATTCATGGGCCGCGAAGATGTTGCCTTGGATTCAGCAGTAGGCTGGTGCTGCTGAGGACGTTTGGGTCCCCGCTGGCCCTTTCGTGGAGGAAGCGTATGTTCCGTACTTACAATGGTACATGCCCAGAATACGCATTCGTTGTCACCCGGTGCCCGCGGAGATTGTGGACCATGATGCTGACATCACAGACACGTTCGCTACGCAGCCGGGTTCGACGTACCACATGCTGGTATGTACTTTCCATTGAGCTATATTTTCTGTGTGTCATGTGTCATACTCATATTCGTATGTAACATGCATATAGTCCGAAACATGTGCGGAGGTCGCATCAGAACTTGAGGGGCACGCACGGCGGTGCGAAGCGAACCCTCCTAAGTTCTATGCGCGGGAGATGGCAGCAGCACTAGCTCGCCTTGCACGGCGTTGCAGGGATGCCCTTTGGTGCTCATCATGTTCTCAGTCGTACGACGTGCGTCCGCGGTCCCTGCCAGGTTGGATCCAAGCTCGCACTCACCTATATTTCTGCAATTTGTTACAAGTGAAATATAGTTTTCAAATTATAAATTGAAATTATATTATCTTATAAAAATTACAAGTTCCGTCGAACCTGCCCCTGCAGCACCGTCATTCCGTTCTCAGGAACCCTCTTCTTCTCGGCATAACTTCGACGACGGCCCGTCTCATTTTCACGAGGGCGGTCCATCTTAGTTTCAGGAGCCCCGCCCATCTCAGTTTCAGGAGCCCGGCCCATCTCATTTTCGCGAGCCCGGGCCATCTCATTTTCACGAGCCCGGTCCGTCCCATTTCCACGCCGGTGCATCAGCCATCCCTTTTGGGTCCGGTTTTATTCCGACACCAGGTTACCAGGCACCAGCAGGTTCATCTTTTCTTTCCCGCATTCCATTCATATTATATTTTGAAATACCCCTTCATTAAGTGAAACTAATAATACTCTTATTGTAGGTGCCTACACGAGGAACGTCACGTCCTCCATTTCCGACGAGCTGACGTCGGGGACCAACGTGGACGTGCAGGGTTATTCGCAGATGCCCTGAGCTCCTGTACCAAGTCAGCCTATGCAGCAGGAGGAGTCGACCCCTTTGGAGGGTCCTAGGACTCGCCACGCACCGGAGCACCTCACTTACCCGACACAGCAGATTAGGCACCAAAAGACGCGGCGTCGTGATGGTTGAATGTTCATATATCTGTTGTACTATATTTATGTGTCACTATAATTATGTTTTACTATGATTATGTTGCATTATGATTATGTGTATTATCAGATATCTATTACGTATTTCAGTCCTTCCATCTCCGTCATGTGCTGTCATATAACACCAAGGAATCCAATAAAGTTCGTCTGTCAATCATTACTTCATCGCACATCATTATGTCAGCCTTCGACACTACGATACCCTATTCGGTACTCCGATCTCTGACATGCGCTCCCACATAGCGTCAGGAAATCCAATAAAGTCTTTGAAATGCTATTTAATGCCACTGAAACGTGTCGGCCATGAACACTCCGATAACCTATTCGGTCCTCTGAGCTCTGACATGTGCTCCCATATAGCGCTAGGGAATACAATAAAGTCTGTCTCTAAAATACTATTTAATGCCACTGAAACGTGTCGGCCATGACCACTCCGATACCCTATTCGGTCCTCCGATATCCGACATGTGCTCCCACGTAGCGCAAGGGAATCCAAAGTGTTGCGCCCCGCCTCTATATATCATGCCGTGCCCTCTTCTTCATGCATATACAAAGTTCAAACTACTCAACTTCATCAATGGCTAGTAGAGGTCGTGGTCGTAGAGGTCGGGGGGGGGGGCGTTCCAACCCCTCCTCCGATCGACGAACCAACATGGTTTAGTGAACCAAAACCAGAGTTCCCTCTAGAATTCACGTCTGAATTCAGTCCAGGCAGTCCTCTGCGGCCATATGATGCTACGAAGGAGAAATGGCCCAAGTGTAAACATGGTGCTGATGCTGTCGTGCAAACGATGGACTACGACGAGGATAGTGGTCGCCGTTTTTTTCGCTGTCCTTACGGAGCGGTAACTATGAATTTTTATTTTCCTTTCACATCTAACTCTCTTTATTATGCAATACCACTCCTTTTCATGAACATATTACTTTTTCCACAGTCGTATAATGAGGACGACAATTACGGATGGACTGCATGGGTTGATCCAGAGGCAATCTATCCGTATCGGCACTTCATCACCTATCTGGAAGACAAAATCTTCGACCTCACCCAGCTGCTAAATACTCCGACTCCTGAACCATCCAATGAAGATCTTGTCATTTTCATCGCTGACGATGATGACATGATATGGTGTGAGGTCCCGTATTGTAAATGCCCACATCACAAGCCTGGACCTACTAAACCTCCACCGCAACAGCGCCCTTCCTTGTCTTCTCATTTCCACTAGCTTTAAGTCTGGTACTAATAATCGACAATACCCTACACTTACCGTAGTGTTCAAGGGAATGTATTGTACTTGTATCTCACTCTTTATCAAACAAGTAATGTATCTTTACAATTTTAATACTCCGCATGAATACTCTCTTAATTTAATAATATTTTTATTCTCACTATAATATGCAATAAAATAATCGTATTGCCCAATACATATACACAACGTACACATAAAATGTATAAACGAAAATATTTCTTTCAATAAACATTGCATGATTATTTTTTTTGATGAACATTGCATAATTCGATATGGAATAACTGGAATAGGATCCTGTCGGTTTTCCAATAGCCGATAGGCCTATCGGTAATCAGATGACCGATATGCCCCTGTCGATCTTAAACATGCCCGACAGGCCGCAACAGGCCACAAACCCTAGGAGGCGGGGACCTGTCAGTCTTCAGTATACCGATTGGTCCCTGTCGGATATCTCTGCTATCGATTTCTCAGCTCCCGCGCGCCACGTCGGCGCCTCGTCATCGCCACATAGCCTATCGGTTTTCCGGGAACCGATAGGCCCCTTATCGGTCCTTCGATAGCTGATTGGCTTCTATTTCTGCAATATTTCTAAATCGACCCCCATATTTGAAATTAATAATTAAATTAATATTATTTGAATAAAAAACACCTAATACCGAGCCTATTGCACTAGGCAAATTGTGACTAGCGCAAACTCCGGGATACCGAGTCGAGAAAAATAGCGAGACAGAAGAAGAGTCTGTTGCAAACCGATTTTTGTTAAATTATTTATATTTAGCTTTGAAAGAGGCTTTAGCTACTCTCTTGAAGTTGCTCTAAGAGAAACAAAGTCGACTAAATCCCATTAGTTTACAAGCCAGTTTTCTCCACCTCCTCTAATCACTTTATAAGAAGAATAACCAAAAAATTAGGTATGAAATCATGACAATAATTATTCACCCGAAACTCTTTTTTAGTCAAAAATAAATTTAGTTTAGAAAACACTAAGTATTTGTTCGGCAGTAATAAATTCCTCAATTTATCAATCCATGTGAATTGGAGTGCTTATTACGAACAATATACCCCCGTGGAATGAAATTACAAGTTACAGGAACCTGAACTGAACATTGTTCCCATAAAAAAAAAAAAAAGAACTGAACATTGTTGTGTACATCCGGCGGCGCTTCGCCCCCGGCAAACCCCAGGAACGGCCTGGTCGAGCTGGACTGGAGACTCCACACACGCGACGACCGCGTCCGCGGCATGCACGATCGGTCGAGCCGTTCCTCTCCCATTTCTTCGCCTTCCCATACCATCCGCCCGCGCGCCTTGCCGGGCCGCGCGAGCTCCATCTCCGCCCACCTGCTCCTCCAAGCGTCCCCGCATCTCAGGTGAGCTCATACACACCCCTACCCGTCCGCCGCTGCTGCCGATCCACCTCCTGCTCTCAGCTCAGCGCGACGAAGTTGGGATCCGTCCCCCGGCTGCTCCTATCCTGTGATCCCGAGGCACCGGCTTGCGCCGTTGCGCTTCTGGAGCTCTGCTGCTTCGTTGCTAATTAAGGTCTCCACCGTAGGGTGGGTGGCTACCAGGGTTCGCTGCCTGCCTGCCCGCCCTCTTCGAAAGCTCGATTTGGTATTTTGGTGTGCTGTGCTGCTGCGTCGGCTGGGCTAGGCCTGTCAACGGATCGGGAGCTCCAACACGCTCTTAACACAATTTAGCAGTACTGGAGCTAGTTGTGGTTGCGAGTTGCTGGTTTATGGCGCTGCCCTTGCGCTCCGGTAGAAATTTGTGTTTCATTTCTTCGTACATACGAATCCCCAAATCCTAGTTCTGTAGGCTCGCGCCCGTTAGTGCATCGAATGGGAATTGCAATGTAACCGAGCTGTTCATGTTCATATAAGCCATTGAATACCGCACTAGGTCATCAAATTGGCCTGATTACTCCCCTTGCTCCTGTTGATCTGCTGATTATTGTCTCTGGAGTGCCTTGGTTTGAGGATGTTTTCTTTTTATAAGTTATCAATTTCAGTCACTTACTAGACAGTAATAACCAGGAGTCCCACTTACCGAGTGTGATGATGGGTTTGTTCACTGTGCCTTACCAGCGATCTTACAGTTTCATGGCCGGTGCCTTTCCTGGGATCCTACAATTTTGATTTTGCAGCTGAGGCTTTGACCAGCTATTGCTGCCTTGCTGTCTGTGGTTTCCCTCTTGCATTACAAGGAAGCAATGGCGGCCCGAGAGGACAGATATGTGAGGTCAGCATCTTGTTCTGTCCTCTTCTCGTGTATTACATAAGGAATTCTTTTTTTGCAGGTAGTATAGTATTACATAAACAATTAATATGGGATATAAACGTTTGAAAGTTGCATTGCAGTTGTTTGAAAGAATATGTTGAGAGTTTGTTGTATTTCGGGAATAACATTTACTTGCTTTTATTAAAAAAAAACACTGCCACATCAGCATAAGTCGTATGGTTGGGAGTGAAAAGATGTAAAATAATTGCACCGTTTTGAATGTCAGGGGGGTTAAAGTAAACGATTTAATAGTCCTGTCCTTGGGGTTATGTGGACTGATCCATACTTGAAAGGAGTAAGCCGGACTTACCTACTTTGTTTCAAGTGTATGGTGCCGACTTCACCCTATAGTTTACAGATAGTTCACGTGTTCTGAGTTCTATTCGTTTTTCCTTTTGTTTTTGTTTAATATGCCCAGGTTTCAGGACTGTAGTTCAGAGCAATCTGCTGGTTCAGACAGGGTAGTTTCAGAGGGAGGGCATAATGTCTTTGGATTGCTGAAAGATACGACCGCAGGTGCCTTTTCATTATTCCATGCAAACACCTCACGTTCTAAAACTCTAAACAAATCAGCATCCGAGGAAAGGAAGCCCAAAACAACAGTACTTGATCCTCAAGGGCCATTCTTGCAAAGATGGAACAAGATATTCGTAATATCATGTTTGTTTGCTCTTTTTGTGGACCCATTGTTCCTATATATCCCAATTATTGATGGTGGAAACAACTGCCTCTATTTGGATCAGAAATTGGAAAAGGCAGCAAGTATCCTGCGTTTTTTCACAGATATCTTCTATTTGCTTCATATGATATTTCAGTTCAGAACAGGCTTCGTTGCCCCTTCTTCTAGAGTGTTTGGTCGAGGTGTGTTGGTTGAGGATGCATTTGAGATAGGAAAGCGGTATCTGTCAACATATTTTCTGGTTGATTTCTTAGCTGTCTTGCCCCTCCCTCAGGTATCCAATCTACCATCTACTTAATTAACCTGTCATGGTTGAGTTGTCTTCTGCTCCATCTGATTTCAGATATAATTCTGTCTAGGCCGCCAGTCAGTAAAAATCTACAAATACAACTCTATGTTAATTATAACAAGTCCAATGATTTCTGCTTCATTTGTCCTGTTTTCCCCTACTTAAATACACTATATTTATATGATAAACATTTGCACCTACCTTTATTTGTAGAAAGAAGTGATGGAAAATAGTGTTATCGTATCACCTAGCTTAATTCATGTGCAAAGAGTCCAAATGAACTTAGCTACTTTTTAATTTCTTATTCCAGTTTAGATTTGTTCAAGGTACCCTCCAAGTATTGGAGGTCTCATTTCTACTCAAAACAAGGTTTAAACCACTTCATTATCCCCCCTGCCAGGATCCTAAAGCAACATCTATCCTGAACCTGCACTTCTTTTAAATTGGCTATTTTAAAACAATGAAATGTTGCAGAATATATTTATTTTCATTTTTGAGCATATGCTTCATTTCATCATGAGATTATAATTACCTATATTTTCATTATCAGGTGTTTGTGTTGGTTGTGCTGCCCCAACTACGAGATTCTGAACTTGTGAAGGCAAAAAATATATTATTGATTATAATTATCTGTCAATATGTGCCTCGGCTGCTCCGAATAATACCACTTTACCTCCAAATAACGAGATCGGCTGGTATAATTACGGAGACAGCATGGGCTGGTGCTGCTTTCAACCTCTTAATTTATATGCTCGCTAGTCATGTAAGTCCTCCCAAATTATTTGTTAAGATGAAAGGAATTTTTAGAGCCATTTCGGTCACTAAAATTAGTTAATCAACTACTTACAAAACCTTCCTGCAATCCCTTGGTCTATTTTTCATATTTTCTTTCTTGGTCATAAGCTATATTTGACAAAATGCTCTCTTCATTGGAGAGAGATTCTTGGTTGTATGGTAGTGTGCTCTTATATCCCTTAAAAACATACTGGTAGCAAAAGATGAGGTATTTTTTAGTATTCTATTCCACTAGATTAGTGACTGTCAGAATCTAGTAACTTGACTCTTCATATCAGTTTGCTCCAATAATGTCTCATGATGGAAACATCAAGGTGCATCTTATTGTTCATTTTTTATTTGGCGTTGTACTATTAATATTTCATTGGCTGTCAAAACATATATTGTCAGACGGTGATAAATATGAGAAGCGAACATCTAGGATATACTATGTGATTTGTACTAAATGGAAATTAGATATCGAAACTTGAGCCAAAAAAGAGTAGAAGACTCGTTACTTGGGTGGTGATTATAATTGGCTTTTGTTATACTGGTTGCATTTTGAACCTGTCAACCAAGAAATGAATCAGAGAAGTATTTGAAACTTAGGGAACATATCTGATAGAGTAAAATATTACAAAAAACAATTGCATCTCCATTAAAAAAAATAGTGCCGTACATCAGTTATTCTTCAGAGTACTGATTATATGGATGTTCAACATTATTTACCTGCAAAAAAATAGTGGTTCACCAAGTGATACAATACTGTATTACTTCATAAAATAGGGCAATTTGTTTTCCATCACATATTCTGAATTCTTTATGCAATGGCTAACATCCAGATAAGGAACAAGTGATTTCCACTATTTCGGTTAAGATACTATGTACTGATACTTGTAACTTAATTATTATAGGGATTTGGAGCTCTTTGGTATGTTCTCTCGATACAACGAGCAGACTCCTGTTGGAGAAATGCTTGTCAAAGTCAGGGTAGATGTGATCTTAAATCTTTATACTGTAGTAGTAATGCATTTGGAAATAATACTAGCCTGCTGCAAAGTAAGTGCCCAACGAATGGCACTGACAACATAGACCCGATTTTTGGAATTTATCTACCAGTTATGAAGAATGTTTCACAATCAACGAATTTCTTTGAGAAGCTATTCTATTGCTTTTGGTGGGGCCTGCAATCTCTAAGGTTTGTTAAAATAAAGACTTCTTTTTCACTCTAATTCATTTCGAAGAATACTGGCTTAGAGCTCAAAAGTATATCTTTGGTTTATCTATTTCAGTTCCCTTGGCCAGAACTTGAAAACAAGCACTGATACATCAGAGAATCTGTTTGCTGTCTTTGTCTCGGCATCAGGTTTAGTTTTGTTCGCACTCCTTATTGGCAATGTGCAGGTATTATACTTTTGATAGCTTTTTCCTATTTGTACATAACTTGAGGGGTGGCTATCATTGAACATCTGCAGATGACGTTTTAGAATTGCAGAATTGTGCATATGATTATGTATTGTTCTGTCAAGCTAAAATCTTACTGCATAATATTGACACCCTGGATTTTGGTCTATTTGGTTGGATAAATGTGAAACTACACTATCAATGGAGGGTATCTCCTGTATTTGAAAATCTGCACAATGGTAAAGAGCACCAAATATCAACAATTAATAAGCTATTATCAATCCATTCTGTTATTAATGCTGAAAATGGATCCATTATGTGTGTCCAATGTAGCTTTTTTCATATTTAAAGACAATATATTAATAATTGAAGCTTTAAGCAGGTATTGTTAGTTCAATAATAATTTGTCTAGAATCATGTCATTTTAGACATACAGTACCTTCTATCAAATTTCAGAATTTGTTTAGTACCAGTATCAAATATTAGATCTGCCTCAAAATGTACTTAATATATTTTTAATTGTATCTTTGAAGCATACTCAAGTTAAATTTAGTGGTAGAAGTCAGACTTTTGATGTCATTTGATGTTCAAAATGGCATGAAGTTGTGATTGAAGGGAGTATGTTACTCTAGCTAGAAGCTAACTTGTGCTAGTGAACCATACTTCTCCTGATTTCCATTTTCCATTGGAATTGGAGTGCAGACCTATTTACAGTCAGCCTCTACACGTATAGAAGAAATGAGAATGAAAAGGCGTGATGCAGAGCAATGGATGGCACATAGGTTACTTCCTGAGAATCTCAAGGAAAGAATAATGCGTCATGCGCAGTATAAGTGGCAAGAAACCAGAGGAGTTGATGAAGAGGGCATTCTTGCAAATCTTCCAAAGGATCTCAGGAGAGAGATAAAGCGGCATCTATGTCTATCGCTTCTCATGAAGGTAACCTTGATACTGTCTTTCCCTCCTTATCGTATATAGAGGTTGTATGGAATGCACCGGACATGGAATTTTATCAACCAGCGACATGTTGCATATGCAGTACAATTAGTCAGTTTTATTATGTCAGAGATACAAACCCAAGTTTCTTACCTATTTTGCATGTTGAATCTTCATATTGTTAGCAGATATTAGTGTTGGTTTTGTTCTGCAGAAGTTCACATTTTGCCTCCAGTTTCAACCTTTGTGTTAGTATCCAAAATGGTAGATATGCAATCGTGTGGTCCAATGTCTTTTTTGGGCAGGCCCTTGACCTGGGATTAAAATGTGAACATGTTAGGTGGTTTAACACACTGCTCATGCAAAGCAGAATCTATCTATCATTTGCTCATCTTCTGCTCTAGCAGCACTGTCAAATTAAGATGAAGCATTTTCAACTTATTTGCTGATATATTTTTACCAAACTGGCATGATGTGCTTTACCTTTTTTTTATGTAACCTGCAAACTTGTGCTGATTTTTAATGGAAAAGAAGTGAAAATTCTGGCTAGCTACTATCACTTTATTGTGTAGTGGTTATTTGGCTGGCAGAGCAATTCCAGGAGATGAGCTTCCTTTGCTTGCCTACTTCACCTAGGATGTTTTCCTTTTATCAAGTCGCTACAAAGCTAGCTGCAATTTGTTCTGTCTTCTGTCTAACAATTTTAGAGGAACAAGCAAGAGAAAAATTAAGTAATTCAGAAAGTTGCATAGCGTAATCCAATAGTTCCCTTCAATATGATCATGTAATGTTTTTAGAATTTCCAACATGTCTTACTTACCTAAAGGTCGAATTGATGTTAATAACTTTTGGAAGGCCTCATTTTTGTAGCAGATAAATATCCAATAATTGACTTATAAGGAGGGATGGACTTTCTATACTTAATCCACATTTTCCTTAGTTCTTATTCTTTGATCAATACAAGCCCACGTCTTTAATCTTTTCCCACGATTTGCAGGTTCCAATGTTTGAAAACATGGATGACCAGCTCTTGGATGCCATGTGTGATCGTCTAAAGCCCATGCTGTACACAGAAGGAAGCTGCATCATTCGTGAAGGTGACCCAGTGAATGAAATGCTCTTCATCATGAGAGGAACACTTGAGAGTATGACAACAAACGGCGGACAGACCGGGTTCTTTAACTCCAATGTTCTGAAAGGTGGAGACTTCTGTGGTGAAGAGCTCCTCACATGGGCTCTTGACCCTACTTCATATTCAAACCTTCCTGGCTCAACCAGGACAGTGAAGACGTTATCTGAAGTTGAAACTTTTGCTTTGAGGGCTAATGACTTGCAGTTTGTTGCCACCCAATTCAGAAGGCTTCATAGCAAACAGCTACAGCATACCTTCAGATTTTATTCGCAGCAGTGGAGAACCTGGGCTGCTTGCTTTATACAGGCAGCCTGGCATAGATACTGCAGAAAGAAGCTGGAAGAGACTCTGTATGAAAAGGAGAAAAGATTACAAGCTGCAATCGTTAGTGACAGCTCTAGTTCCCTCAGTCTTGGTGCAGCGCTCTATGCTTCACGTTTTGCTCGCAATATGATGAAGATTTTGCGGAGAAATGCCACCCGAAAGGCCCGTTTGCAGGAAAGAGTTCCGGCAAGGTTATTGCAGAAGCCAGCAGAACCTAACTTCTTTGTTGAAGAACAGTGATTCACATCATCCATGATCCAATGGATAACTCTTATTCACATGCCTTGCTGATCCACTTGTAATTTGTTTTGCCACAATTCATGATTGGATGTTGTACATAGATAGACCAGGAGGTCCAAAGATGCTGTCCATTTTCTGTTCGTGACTCGTGTAATTCAATCTCATATAGCTCTGCATACAGGAAGCACATATTGTACGCATTAGTCATTACAAATTGTATTCTACCACCTGTAATTGTAAATGTCGAAGAGATCAACTGTTTGGCATTATCAGTACACTTTTGGCATTGTGGGAGTCATATAGGAAGAAGTTCATTTTACTTCCCTGTTCTCTTTTTTCTGGTGTACTTAAACCCCTACATTTTGAAAAGCTGGAGCAGTTTGCACCTTTGATAGTCTCTAACCTGTTTTACTGACATGGACTCCTTTGACAGCAAATAGCTTTAGCACACCTTCAGATTTTACTCACAGCAATGGAGAACATGGGCAGCTTGTTTTATACAGGCTGCTTGGCATAGATACTGCAGAAAGAAGCTGTATGACACTTTGCATGAGGAGAAGAGGTTGCCAGCGGCAATTGTGAGTGACGCCTCTAATTTGCTCAGCCTTGGTGCAGCGCTATACGCTTCAGGCTTCACGTTTTGTTGGCAACATGGTGCCACTCGAAAGGCCCTTCTGCAGGAAAGAGTGCCTGCGAGGTTATTACAGAAGCCAGCAGAACCTAACTTTTCAGAAGAACAGTGATCTTTTTCACAGAACTGTATTGCTTTATCGACCATTTGTGATTCAACCGGTTCGATTTGTTACTGCTGTCCAAATGCATGATTAGGATGCTATACAGACTGACCACAAGGCCTGAACCTTACCTGGTTTAAGTTGTGCAAGTCAATATATCGATTGGTTTTCTGCACAATATTGATTCTGCATTGTACACATTCCATATTGCATTCCCATCTCTTATAATGAATTAGAAATCTTTACGTTAAGTATTGGAAAATTATCATATGAAGCATTTAACTCTAATTAACAGATTTGGATGCGAGTCCTGTGAATTGCTTGAGTTATTTGGCTGGAAATGAGCTGCTTTTGTGTTCTACGATTGTACCTCTGCTACCGAAGGAGCTGCGTGGCGCGGTGGTCGAGCACCGGAGCGCCCTGCCGCTCAAGCTTAATTAGGCGAGATTCTCCGTATCGGAGCGCCCTGCCGCTCAAGCTTAATTAGGCGAGGTTCTCCGCATCGGAGCGCCCTGCCGCCGAAGGGGGAGATAGGGAGGCCGGAGCATGACTGAGCGCACGGAGGAGCAGAAGAGGGAGCGCTATAGCAGGAGGATTGCTTGCGTAGGGGAGATCTGCTAGCACAGCTGGCTACGGCCCTCTGGCAGATCGATGTCGCCGGCGGCGGGAGCGGGAGGGGGAGGAGAGCCACGACGAAAGAGTGCGAGGAGGCGCAAAATGGACTGATTTCATATTAATTTACCACATTATGGGTTTTTATGTAAATAAACGGATCATGAAAAATAATCTTGATCCAAAACAGGGGCGTTTGTGTAAATATTTAGATCGCGGATAATAGTCGCGATCCAAAAGGTTTTTTTTAAAAAAATATCTGGATCACGTATAATAATCACGATCTACAATAGGGGTGTTTATGTAAATATGTTAATCGCGGATAATAATCACGATTCAGTTGAGGGGCATGTTTGCAAAATGTTTGACCGTGCCACTGCGGTCGCTGCTGCCTTTTAGTCGCTGGATCTGTGATGTGAAGCGATTGCCGGCGGCGAGGAGCCCGCAGAAGCCGGCGAGGATCCTGGCGTCGTCGATGAGCCCGGAAAGAAATGAGGCGGCGGATGGGAGCTTGTTGAGCGGCGGCAGAATTTGCTCCGATCCATGACCCGACCGTCCTTCAACTGCTACGGGGAAGGACGCTCGCGGCGAGGGTTGCAAGGAGAGGCGCCATAGGAGGCGTACTCACCGGTCAACACCACTGCGTTCTCGCTGTGATGGCCGCCTCCGCTTCTCGTCGGAGGAAACGGATGCCCATTACGGTGTATGTGTATTATCATTCAGGTTGATTAAATCATTTCAGACAAGGCAAATTTTAGTTTCCCACTTTAATACCACTAAAGAGCATCAGTTATTCGATTTAAGCTAAAACTGATTAAAATCATTTCGTCGTCTATGTAGTCACGACGAGCAATCTTGATCAGCCTGCTACAACGCCAACATGACTTAGCTCTTTATCAGGTACAAAAGTCAATATTTTTTACCCTCTCTTATCATATGCAACTATCCTTTGATGATAATGGTCCAGCTCATCACAATGGTCTGTTATGAGATACCTGAACTTTATGCTTTATTCCTTTAATGGGTATTGAGAGATTGTCTATAATTTTTCCAGCAATTCTCCATCCATGAAACCTCTTCTTAGAGGGCAGCAGTACCTAACTTTGGAGAATAATGTCTCTTTATGATATGCTGTTATAATAGCCCATCACATTTGCATCATTTCCTTTCCCCAAAAGCAGTTAGAGCAAGTACATAATAATAGTGTACTTGTTAACTAAAGCAGAGTATTTTCTTTGAAGCCCCATCTTTTTTCACATCTGAGAAGACACCCATTCTATTTGCCATCAGTCAGAAGAATTTTTTTGGCACCATGGAGTGGTTTGCAACAAGAACCTCTGAACTCCAAGAACTTCCTAAGCGCAACTTTCGAATGTATGAATTCTAAAAGAATAGCAGAAAAAATAGGAGTACACACTCTTGGATTTGATCCACAGACGAGGGAAAGGGAATTCCTGCAGCTCATATGGGGAACTTTCAAAGATGAGATATGAAAAAGTAGGACTCCTCCATCTTTATGCCAAGTACAAGAATATATGCCGTAACCAAAAGAAAGCAGCCCATGTAACTTGGAAGAGGTTCTCTTGCAAGTTGCTCTGTCAAATAAAAAGTTGTCTGCCTATATGATCTCAGTTTAAACAGTGGATGGTACAAATATGCATCCTACAGCAACACCTAAACCAATAATTTAGAAATATTACTCCCTCCAGACTTAAATTGTGCTTGTTGACATTCTAATATTAGTTTGGACTATTTGTCTTCTTAAAAAAATACTCAAATATATAAATTTATAAGTTATGGTTCAATTTCTTTAATAATAAAATAAATTATAAAAATTTTAATAAGACGAATTGTCAAAGTTGATATTAAAAGTCAACTATAACAATAATTAAAATCTGAAGATACTACATAAGAAGACGTAATGAGGTTGCAATTAGAAACCAAGGAGTTGAACAGGATTTTTGAACTAATAATTTGAGCTGCCTTTGTGGTTATCTATAGCCTGCCATCAGTTGCGCTCAACTATATTTAGTAATTAGTGATTGAACCTTTTTTAACTGTCAAGGTTAATGAAACACCTCCACTTCGATAGTTGACTTAGCTAATAGTAGCAGCAGCAGCCATCATTTGTCTATAAAAATAAAATTGTATTGTATTGAAGTAGCAACAACCATTTTGGATACATCCATACGTAAGACTTGGGTTTTGTTTTAATTCAGTTCAGTTCTAAAGAAAACTAATGTTGTGTTATCTGGTGTGAGCTATACCAACATATACATATACCTATATTCAAAGCTCTAGATCAATTCTATGCTGCATACTTGCAATTTCATATTGCTTGCGTCTTGTTCTCGTTAGTTTTTCTTCTATTGCTACAAGAGCAAACCCTAGTTGTCAGGTCAACTTGATTTTTTTTTGAAAGACGGTCAACTTGATTTTTGACAAGGGTGATGAAGTCTAAGGGGTTAGTTCAGCGATTGCAAGCAATTGAAACCTCTTGGTTAATAGTAGGATCGTGAGAAACACCTACTCCGTTGAAAGACATCTCTCTCATCGAAAAAGATAAGAGACAATAAAGTGTCATATCAGTTTTACTCATAGTTTTAGCTATGAAATAAAACAATAATAAAAATGTAGCCAACTTCTCCGATGATTTATCAATAAGCTCGTGCTCTTTTTGTGTTATTACAGATGTATTTATGTGTATACACAGATCTTTTCTCAAAGACAAATGTTGGCTAAATAGTCAAATTCACCCTCAAACTATCACCCAAATCTCACTTTGAAAACTTACAAAGGGATTAATTAATTGAGTTCCTAGAATTGAGCTTTCAGGAATAGTTTGATCATAATTTGGCTATTTCACCAGAAGCAAAATGCATAACAGATTTTGTTAAGAAATTTAAGGGTATGAAATGAGTAACAAATAAAACTTCCAGTGGATTCGAATTCCTGAAAAACCCGAGTCACCCGTTCAGCATCTGACGGCCTCCTCCCCTCCAATCTCCTTTCCTTCTCTCCTTCCCGAGCACAAAGCACAGATTCTGGGAGAGAAAAAGGGAAGGAAATAAAGTGGAGAAGAGACCGCCACCGCCACCACCGGCGCGGCGCCCTCTTCCCTCCGCTTCCCTCTATTTCTTCTCTCCCTCGCGCCGCCGCCTCCTCCCTACCCAACCTCGCTTCGCTACTCGCGCTCCAGGTGAGCAGTCCCCCTTCCCTTCCTTCCACCCCCCTGGAGCTTCTTCTACAAGCCTCCATACCCTGGCACGGAACCCTCTCGCTTTTTGTTCGCTACGCTTCTTAACCTTTCCTACTGCTGTTTTGGGTCAGAGGCTGGGAACTTCAAAGAGGAACAGGGTCCATGGAGGGTGGAGGCGCAGGAAATGGTTTGACTGGGACAGCACAGATAAAGGGAAGTGGGGATGATGGCTCCGCCAAGCCGCTGCCCCCTTGCTGCGTCAAGGCCAGGGCCGCGGCGCCTGAATCTGAGGCCAAGTGCCATGCCACCGTGGTGTCGGGCTGGTTCACGGAACCTCGCTCCCGCTGTGGTACGCCCGGGCTGTGTGTCATATTCTTGATTGCCTTGCTTGTATCATAGATAATACAAACAAATTATTGTCATTACCGGCATGCAGTTATTTTTATCTGATCATAATTGCTGCTATGCAGGTAAAGCGAGCAAAGTTCAGTACTACAACAACCCAATGTGGCCAGGTACTTGTTCAGCCACAGCTGATATCGGAATGTATGAGAATTGATGGATTATAACTGTAAACATAATGCCCCAGATGAATTTTATCCTAACTTCAAATGTCAAAATTTGTTTTTATCTTCAAAACGTTCACAGATATTCAGTTCTTCATTGGACAAGTGAATTCCTGCATTGATATTGGGACACAATTGTAGCAGCGCTGAATCAATACAGTGAAAAAATTTTATCTGATGATATAACCTGGATAATCTTAGGGAATTAGTGTAGCCTGCTGCCTGCCTCATTGCTTAAAGAAGCTTCCTAGTGTTTGATTAATTACAAATGTGAAACTTCCATAGTCCATAGTAGTATTCAAATTTGCTTACAATTATATTTAAGACAATATCAAGTTTACTCACCCCCGTTCAACACAACTCTCACAAAATTTAGCTGAAAAAGCTATTCTATCTTAACATGCATGAGAATTTCCTTATTTACCTACATGCATGCCTTATATCTGGTACATTTTCGGCATGGTAAAGTGTCTTGCATCAGATGATAACATGCATACAGTCAGTGTGTTTTGTGCCTTTTTTTTTTTTAGTTAGTGAATGGTCTGTACTCACAGTTTCATTGTCTCATCTTTAAGAAAGCCCATGGTTTCATTTTGTGACCTATGTATCTGTACTCGAATAGTATTAAATCCACAGGTTATCTCTTTGTTAGTTCTACTAGTCTGGATTGCTTGTTCATTATTTTGAGTTTTTCATGTGAGGTGCCCTTTTGGCATTGAACTGTATTTTGCTCTAAGGTGAAACAGTTCTATTTCTTCCCCATCTCATGATTTTATTTCCCCTATACAGGAGAGGCTCATTCTTTGAAAGTTGAGAAGATATTGTACCAGGGGAAATCACTGTACCAAGAAGTCTTAGTTTTTGAGGTTCTCATCAAGGCAAAAATATTTTTGCACTTTAGCTTCTGTAGTGTAATCTGTTAATTTGTGATTTTTCATGCAGTCTTCAACCTATGGGAAAGTCCTTGTGCTTGACGGTATTGTCCAGTTGACTGATAAGGACGAATGTGCATACCAAGAAATGATCACTCACCTCCCGCTTTGTTCCATTCCATCCCCTAAAAAAGTATATCTTCTGATCTATGATTTTCTTCATGTTGTGTGATTACAGAGAATGCTTTTATTGCTATTAACTTGTCATGGGTCTAGTGACTGAAACCAAATTTGGATTTGCACTTTCTAGGAGACAGAAGCTAAATTGGATGTTATTTTGCTGATATATAGCAACAAAGAACATTTTTTTTTGTCTCCACTTGCATTTAAAGCACATCGACTTATGTCTTAGGAACTATGTTGTAGGTTTTGGTCATTGGTGGTGGTGATGGAGCTGTACTTCGAGAGATTTGCAGACACAGTTCAGTGGAGTCCATCGACATATGTGAAATTGATCAGTTAGTTATTGATGTAAAGTTCTCCTTTAAGGCTTTGATCTTAAAGTGATTTCTTTTTTTTAAAAAAAAACTTTACTGATATACATCTTAACTTCTAGGTATGTAAAGACTTCTTCCCACAATTGTCTGTTGGGTTTGATGATCCTCGTGTTCAACTTCATGTTGGCGATGGTATGTTGATAATCTGACGACTAAAAATTTCTGTTCTTGACATGTAATTTTTAAGGAATACTTCAGATCCTTCTTTTTTCCATTTCAGCTGTGAAGTTCTTGAGAAATGCGTCTGAAGGGACATATGATGCTATCATTGTTGATTCATCAGACCCAATAGGTGAGATACCATACATTGTTTTTCTTTCACATATAATCATGGAATGCTTACTACATACTCCTCCGTTTTTATATATATGTCGTTCCGACAGCACCAGCTAATAGACTTATAGTTCACCTCCCCTGTCCTAAACGACAGGTATTTGTGGATGGAGGAGTATTTGTTACTGCATGTCTGTTTTATACTATAAATTTAGTTATTCTTGCTTCATATTATATTGTTCCTGAACTTCATTCCTGTTTATTTCCTGGTTGATAAATCCATAGACAGAGCTGTTATTTGTTAATGATGAACACTTTGCTCATATTTTGCTTTGAAGTTTTCTTGACCATACAACAAAAATAAGATCCCAGTCAAATGCAACCGGTTTTTTTTCCTTTATTTTAGGGCCTGCCCAGGAGCTTGTGGAGAAGCCCTTTTTTGATTCGATTGGTAGGGCTTTGAAGCCTGGTGGAGTTCTGTGTAACCAAGCTGAAAGTATGTGGTTGCATACACATTTGATTCAGGACATGCTTTCGATCTGCCGTGAGACTTTCAAGGGTTCTGTTCACTATGCTTGGACTAGTGTCCCAACATACCCAAGGTTCTTCATATTCTCTATTGTCCAGAGATTTATCATTTCCTAAATTTCATCTGAATTTATAACTAGCTTGGTGCTTCATGTTACTGTTGCACTTTACAGTCTAGTGTTAGTTTTGGTACGATAGATGTTAGGACATGTTTGCAATCTTGAAATGCGTTGTGTACTCATGAGTTTCCAATTTGTCTATCATTGGTCCTATAGAACAATTCATTAGTAATAGAATGTTATATGCGTGAAAGCTACGTGCACTGGGCTGCCCTTTTTTTTTTTTATGCATGAAAGCTCCAGTGTCAAATTGTGGTATCTACAAGTTCATATAGTCTCATCTTGGATTCGATAAATATATATCAATATATGCTTCATTGTGGCTTTCAAATTTATACACTATCATCATGGATCCAACAAAAATATATTGGCCCAATATAGGTTCAATAGTTTTGAATCTGTTACTGTTACTGTTTCTGTTTCATAGCAAGGGCACATCACATAAAATTGATGAAAATATGCTCTATACATTTGGATAGCAGCTTGAACGGATACATTTTCTGTTAGAGCATGTTAGCTTCAGAAATCAGAACTGTCTATTGTGGGCCCTAACGTAAGAACTTGGTTCTTATATTCAACCACTTTGTTGTGTCACTATTGTTTGACAGTGAACTGGTGGCATTGCTGGTTCATTCGGCAATCATAGAATATCTCGGGTGTAGCTCATCAGCTCAGGCAAGGGACCAGTTTTAGCCTGACAAAACATTAGTGAGCAAATATTCCTGAAATTGTCTATATATTTTGCTTGATCAAATCATGCTAATTGATCATTGTGAGTAAGGCGATAACATCTATTTCCTTATAATAACAGATACTAACTCTAAGCAGCAATTGTATCTGACATTTTTGAAGCAACAAATGGTTTCTAGTAAACTTAACTATACAGAGAAAAAAGCATTACAAAAAGAAATATGGAGAAGATAAATATACACATGACAGTTATTGTCCATACCATATGCATATCTAAAGAAAGACAAGGACCATGCAACGCTTCTACTGGTGATTTGTCCTGGCTGGAATTTTTCACTCTTTACTGTTAGAGCACTGTAATACAGTAATCTGGAACAGAAAAAACATTGGCAGGGCAAACTAGTTGAATCTTTACAAGTTGAAAAATGCAAAAGGTGTCAGGTGGCTATTTTGATGCTAATCATAGAGTTTAGGAAGGGACAGAGGGAGGTCACTGTGCTAAATTTTTCCATAAGATATTCCCTTGTCTTAAATATCGTCCAATAATTATATAGTACAACCATGAGCCATTCCATTGGAATTTAAGGAATTAACCCTTGTTCTCATGGAACATTTAAGAAACAATTCATAGCGAGTCTTAGAATGAAGTTCTATTGATTTAACATGGTGTGTCTGAACAGTTTATGCTGAAGATTTCCAGGATGTCCCACCATTGGAATTTAAGGGATTAACACGATTGCACGTGAAGTTTTTTGTATTAATGGAACTTAATTTTTACAAGTTGCTTGGATTTTGCAGTGGGGTGATTGGGTTTTTGCTATGTGCCAAAGAAGGTCCACTGGTCGACTTCCTGACTCCTATAAATCCAATTGAGAAACTGGATGGAGCTACCAAAGCTGGAAGGGAGATCAGATTTTATAATTCAGAGGTTTGTTCTCAATTAAGGATATCATGTGCCACATTTCAATTCATTGTTTCCTGTCTTGCCCTAGCATGCAGAATTTGTTTACTCCAAATGATATATTCTATTTCCCTTTGTACTGAATGCTTTTACATGTATTCTTCCCACTTTATGACAACTGTCACACAGATGTGAAATATCTTGCATTACTATTTGTATACAGTCCAAAATCTATGCATCCTGATTGATTTCATTGTTCAACAGATGCATCGTGCTGCATTTGTTCTTCCAACCTTTGCGAAGCGAGAGCTAGAAGCATATTGTGCTTCTGGTTCCACTAAAATAGTAAGATTTCTTGAAACCCCGGATAAGTAATGGCTCTGCTTTGTGTGGTATATTTTTTATGTTTGCCCAGATTAATCATTTTGTAAATTATTTATTTTCTTGGATTCGATGCCTTTTTCGATGATAGCTTAATCCAAGCAACACTCTTGACTCTCCAATGAAAATGAGTTTTCCCTTCTTAGACTGTACCTTAGGATACCGTATGTCTCCCATCATTTCCATACAATTGGCAGTGGTTGGTATCAAGAATTCAAGATACAGAATACATTGGATAAATTGGATTGTTAAGATTTATTTTGGTTTGAGGCATCAGACCTGTAGGGTGGATTGGATGACATTGTTTGCTGGAATTTAGAAATGTTATTTTCTTATATGTGCAAATATAAATAGTCATTTTAATTTGGCAAACTTAACCATGATTATTTGACACTGAACAAGCAAACTCATGTGTGTAGAATGTGCTAACCATTTGACAGGAACAACCAGAAGAAACCATGGCATCAGCACCAAAGATACCTGTGGCCCCAAATAGTGAGATTCTTACTGCGTCATAGACTACCAGATCGAGTGGTGAACCGTCACCCTGGCCCCAATATCCGTGGATAGGGTTATCTAGTCTTGTCAATTATTACATTATGTAACCATCATGATCGAGGTGTGTGCGCTACTTTTGCGATTTTCCCATTGAGGTGTTAATAATTTGTGTTCTGAACGATTAAATGGGGTCCACAATTAAAACAAAAGACAGACGATGTGGCAGCAATGTAATGATATAAGGTTGGTTTGGTGCATATCACATTACATTTGCATTATCATGGTTTCAATCTCCACCATCACCAGATCCTTAGACGAAGATAGTACTCAGAGCCAGCGATAGGTGATGGTAGCATTCATTTGAATTTAGACTTGGATCAGGTAGAGGTCAGTTGTCATTTTGTTACTCGGTCCATTTGAGATGGTTCTCAGAAAATTATGCCTTCAAAACTAAAAAAAAAAAAAACTCCGAAGATGGTTCTTATAGAAAATATGCCTTCAAAACTAAAAAAATTCCGAAGAGAAAACTGTGCTAGTTAGTAGCCCGTAGTTCAAATGAGAACTTCGAAGATGATTCTCAGAAAATATGCCTTCAAAACTTAGAAAAAAAAAAAACTCCCTGTAATCAATGAATGAAATAGAAAAAAGAATGGTGGTCTGTTTGAATGAGGCCTTAAGACCATAGCGGGCCTGCTGTGCAGCGGCCTGTTATCCTTCCACCGTTGGAAACGGGCAGTGATCGTTGCTCTGTGAAGCCAGCCTCACGCCGTTCCTGCCACCGTCACCCTAGGATCAAGCCGCAACTGATCACTACTCAACTTGGAACGAGTAAGGCCAGCAAAGTGCACAGCAAGCCCAAGGACCAAAAGACCACATCACAGGATGGGTGCTGCTGAGTTGATTGTTGGCAGAGGTGGGCCAGAATTGGCAGTCAGAACTGATATTTAAGTGGTGCCAATTACTATAAACCGGCGAGGCGGTACTAAACTACAGGATGGGTGCTGCTGAGTTGATTGTTTTTGGCAGTGGGCCTTTTTTTTTTTTTTCTTTCCTTCCAAACGTGCTCATCTCCTTCACAGAATCGTAATCACCTGGCCCATATAGTAGTATTATTAGTGCGTTTTAAGTATTTAGCTACACACTTTGTTCCCGAAGTTTGTATCTACGCATCACTACAAGAGCGTTGATGATTGGTACAAACAGTAACCATTTTTGATTTTGCGACGACATTAACAGTAACCACTTTGTCGGAAAGACTCTGTGTGCTGTTCTCAGCAGAAATCTGGACTTTCTGATATCACAAAAGGCCCTGTTTCAAATGCCGAAGTTGGACTTTGGTGGTGATATGATTGATGAGTCATGTGTGTACTATTGTCTTAATAGATAACTCAACGATTGAACAGTTGGAGTTACTACAATGACATAGTAGACGACAATAGTCAATATGCACCATAGCTCGAGTTTGCCGGGTCGGACAGTGTTATACAATATTTGTGTTGCGAGGAACTGACAGTGTTATATGAATGCGATTATCGGTTCCATATATTGCGAATTCCTGTAAAATGGTCATGGCTCAACTTCGGGGCAGACGCTAGAATTCTCTCCTTCCAATCCAACAGTACTTCTCTCCTTTTTAATTTTTTTTTTCAAATTGAAGAATAGGAATCCTTCGATCTGTCAAAACTAGTTGTCACATGTGAAGAAAGATGTATATATGTACTGAAGGTTCCTCCTAGTAAGAATCTGTCAGGGAGAATAAGAACCTGCTGAAATAAAATAAGTGCAGTAAAAAATAAGAATCTGTCAAAACTACTTGAATGATGCATCTGTACTTCTGTAGGATGGACACTGCCATGTATGGATCGTCTGTTGGAAAGTTAATTTGGTCATTCTTATGTTACTCTTTTTATGGTCCTGTACCTTTTGTTGTGTGTGGCCACTCATCGATCAGCTGGTGCGTTTCCTGATTTAGACAGTGCCGCAGGGGATGAGCGTCACTCTGTTATTATCTGCTCGATCGGATCTGTGGTGATGCGTTCCGATCCCTGCCATTCCTTTCTGACATCGCTGTGATTGCGATGCCCTAACTGCTGTTTTTGTCGACGCACCACGTTCCGGGCTAAGCGATGGGCGGGCGGAAGGAAGTGAAACCAACAATCAACAAGGCAGCAGGAGCAGGGTCCGTCGTCCAGAGACGCACGCATGTACATCATCCGACAATGTTTTTTTTCCCCCTCCTAGACAGTGTGCTCTCTTTTATCAGATGTGTACGATTATTTATGGCATAGTTATCCGCTTTTATCTTTTCCTTCTCCGTATAAAGCATCAATGTCGTGGTCATGTTTTGCTGGCCAAGTTGCTGAGAGAGCTCCGTGCAACATGCGACATCCTTCCAGCACCATCGGTTTTCATATCATACTTATCATTAAATGTCTCTATCGTTATCCCAATATATATCGTGTAATGAAAGTTATTAGTTGATGAAATAAATAATGGACCCCTGATGCAGAGTTGGAACAATTGGACTATCTGTCATGGCCCAAAACCGCGATCGCTAATTGTTGGGTCAGCACGTTATATATGCATTCGCAGGGTCTTGTCTTGATGGTTAAAAACTTAATATCGCCATGGTTATTCATTCATTGGTTCGCCATTCTCTAAAGCCGTAAGGTTGCATCAGCATGATTGTCATCAGGCTGCCAGCTTTGCTTGGCCGTTTACGCGAATCGTCTGCCGCGCTAAGATCGATGGACTTGGACCCCACTAGTCACTAGCTAGGAGTGTAGGCCGTAGTCTGTAGTACATATAGGTCGATCGACGTGTCTCCCCAAACTTTGTCATCTAATCGATCGTGTTATTTGTAGTATCTTGATTATTTTACGGGCTGACCTCTCAGCTACACGATTGATATTTCAGAAATCCTCTGCAATTTTATCTCCATGCCCTGGACAGGGGTGATCGAAGGCCGACCTTTGTCCGGTTGTTAGGCTTCGTCCACACGCGACGACGACGACGAAGCCAAGTGAGCAAGCGACCAAACTGAAGCCTTCGTCCCCGGCCCACCATGTGCTGCTGCCCAAGACGACAGCGACTGGAACTGGATTTTTACTCGCTCCTATCCAAATCGCGCAGCACTGCTATTAATTGGTGTGTCATCGCCTTTGCAGTTTGTTCGTCAGAGCACCAGCACCACACAAACAGAGAGAAAACAACAGTGTTAGTTGCAACAATATAATGTCCAAATATATATTCACAGTAAGTACTGCCGCCTCCCAACCCAACCCCAACACCCCCCACCCCCCCCCCCCCCCCCCCTCCCCCGCGCGCTCACATTTGCTCACCACCTACACCAGCTCGTCCATCCGATCCAACCAAACAGCCAGAAATTGAGCTTCTCGCTCTCGAGCTGTTGAGCAGTTGAGCTATAGCTGCTAGCTAGCTAGGTACAGTATCACGCCCTGATCAGTACGTCGGTCGCGATCACTGGACTTCTCGCGCGCCATGGGCAACTGCGTCCAGAGTGGCGGTAGCCTCCTCCACGGCGGCGCCGGAGGCGGTGGAGAAGGCTGCAGCACGTCGTCGCAGCAGCTCCGGAGGAGGAGGAGGAGGAGGGAAGAAGTGGAGGCGGCGCCGCCGTCGGTGGTGAAGGTGAAGATGGTGCTGACCAAGGGCGAGCTGGGGTTGCTGCTGGCGCGGCTCAAGGCCGGCGACCGCCGCCGCCTCGATGACGTGCTCCACGAGATGACGACGGCGCGCAAGACGAAGCAGCGCGACGGGTGGCGGCCCAGCCTCGAGAGCATCGCCGAGTGCCCGGCGGCCGGGTCGACGACGACAGTTGATTAGCCGCGTGCAGTATAGGCCGGTATCCAGCTGCTGCTCTCTAGTTGAGGATGAATCATGTCGTGTTAAGTTTCCTTTTTCCCTTTAATTTGGCCAGGAGTGTAGTGTTACCATTACTTTGCAGATTTTTGTATAGAAATTAGCGACGACGGATTGAATGTATGGGAGTATATATAGTATTAGTAGGATGATTACATGCAGTGGACTGTAGTGCTAGACTGCCGTGCTACTCCAAGCAAAGATGTGTGAGTACTTTATACTGTACTCTAGTACTACCACTGAATTACACTTGTAGCTTGTTTTTTTTTTTTTCAAACTTGGCAGCAGAGCTGCCACTTAAATTAAGTAGGAAAAGAGCAAATACAGAGTTATATTACAACCCTATTTTAGCTAGCTAGGCCAGGTAAAATAGGCAGGAAAGAGAATGTGAGAAACCAAACGTAAAGATCAGAGGCTAGGCGATCAACAAAATATAGTTTCAGGCAACATCAAAGCCCCAGTCCTCGTTGTGTGCTACTGCAAAGTATCTCATATCTTCCACTATGCATTGTCTAGTCTGTAGGAATGATTGCTCCTTATTTTGAAAAATTCGCCCATTCCTTTCCTTCCATATTCCCCACCAGAAGTATATTAGCAGGCCGCATTGTAATCTCTTCTGCTTTCTTGTGCTTGTCCGTGTGATGTGATACAGCCATTCACAGTTGTAGCTTATAACTGAGTTTCTCTCATAATCGCGAGTTTTGATCCCTAACTGTCTCCGTTTTTCAGTTCTTTTTACTTTTATCTCCGCCCCCCTCCTGAAAATCCTCTCCTTCTGAATTCTGATTGAGAAATAAATTCCTGGCAGTTTTTTTTCTTTGCATGGCTAAGCATGCTTTGACTAGTCTTCTTTTCTGAGCACCATTTCCTGTCGGTGAAATGCTGCCGTCAATCAATTATTGTTCATATATACAGTTGCCCGTCAATCAATTTCACCGACAGAGTTGCTACATGTAAGTTGGACACTTTACAAACCGGTGCTTAATAATTGACGATAGTCCAAGAATTTGGTGCATATTCAGTTTAGTCACCATGGAAGTTGATTTCTCGCTTTCAGTGGCAAGGCAACAAGGGGGAGAGCAGAACATAGAATACGACTGATTTTTATAAAGAAAAAAGAATACCACTGCGATGGGACACTTTTGGTTACGCCTGATTGCCTTATTGTATTGACGTAACCACGAATAGATCTCGAGAGCCTGCCGAGATACAGCTCTGATGAAGAGGATGCTGATGTTGTTACCATCTGACGAGCTAATAATAGACTGAAGCATCAAATCAGTCTGAGTTGAAAAATTCGCCCAATAAGTTTATTTTTTCCGGCTTTTATTTTATCAATGAATCCCAAATTAAAAAACTAAACTAGAAAGGTTCGTTTGGACCATAATTTGGCTGTAGGCTTTCATCATTTTTGTATTTCGGTTTCGCCACGGTGCAAACATTTCAAATGTTGTGATTTTACGTACCGTAGCAAAGCACGATTTTTTTGCTACTATACTGTACGTATAGCTCATACATGGTTCGCAGTTTGGACATAAAATAGGTGCGTGCTTGTGGTGACACCGTCGCAGCAAACAGACCGTCATAAAGTTGGTGAAAAAACAAGGGTTGCTTTTTCATTCCTAAATACAAAATATCACGTGGAGGACGCCGAAGCCACCATCCGCCAGCACGCCGCCGTCGCCGTGGTGCGCCCGCCGGTGGAGTCAGGGAAGATCACCTTCCCCTCCTCGCTCAAGCAGGATTCACTGATGGGATCAAGCGAACCTTCACCATCGACACCTGGAGATTCTGATCCACTCGGCGATCGCCGGATCGGGCGATCGAAGTTCTGGAATCTTGAGGAGGAAGAAGAGTCTGATGAGGAGCCTTTTTCAACGCCAACAGCTGAAGAACTCATCCATGATGCTAAGAAAGCAGGCTTCTCCATCGACGAGGTGGTGCAGGCTAATAAGGAATTGATAGAGGCAGAAAAGGTTAGTGATCATCTAATTCAGTTCTCTGTCCACTCTCTCGGAAAAATTGTCAATGCAATGGTCTTTAATCGAGCTTCCAAAGCAGCGATGAAACCATGGAAAGGGCCATTGCCCAACCCACGAATATCACCTCCAAAAACGATTGGTGATGCTGTAGTCAAAATACATTCACTCGGTTACGAGGTGGACGATCAGTGCCTGTTTCGTTTAAGATGGCCTTGCCATCAACGAATAAGGAACATGATCCAAGTTCCAAAAAACAGACTTCAGTTCATCGTGTGATTCAATTAGGAAATGAGGTCTGGCCTCCATTAACATCAAAAACGAGGGAGGAGAGAAGATTTGCTGGCAGCAACATTAGAACCGGAAAAGAGGCAAAGATCCGGTTATTCTGCTTTACAATTTTTGAATTCCACTGAAAGAAAGGGAGGGCATGGGCTGTCAAACCAAACTGCGATTGTCAACCCAAAACCGATCCAGGTGACGGATGGGAAAACGCAGGTCTGGTTTTACCCATCACAAGGCCTGAATACCCTCTTCAGTCAAGCTGGATGGCCCACCTTTTCCATCCACAAAGCAATATCCTGGTTCTCATCCTACCCTAAACCTAAAACACCATCATCTCAATCATCTGCCCCGCCGCCGCAACGCTCAACATACGCAGCGATCGTGCAGCAGACAATGGATGCTGGTGCCGCTAGGGGGGTCATGGAGGAGGCCGGGGTACTGGTAGAGGTCGTGGCCGCGGCTTTGTGACAGAAGATCAACAAGTTGTGGCGGGGCAGCAAATAATGGTGCTTTCGCTCAAGCCGCCGGTAATGGCAACCACAGGGTGTTCGAAGGACATGCCACAGCAAACCAACAGGGGTTCCAACAGGGTCAACCTCAGGTCAACCAACAAGGGTTTGTGCCAGGACATGACCAGGGGAGGTCGTATGGTGGCTATGCTAGGGGCTGGCAGAGGTCAACCAGAGGATATTGCTTTGCTGGAACTCGTTACCACAGTAATCCTGGTCGTGGGAGCGGGCGACAATCCAATCAGATAGGCACTGCAGCAGCTGCACCTGCTAATGCGCCATTGATGGGTGGTGTTCTGCTAATACAATCCCTGCACCTACTATTCAAGATGCTAACCAGCAGTCCGGCCAGGTACCAGGTGATCAGCAGCCACAAGAGGTGCCTGTACCAGAGGTGTTCATGGCTGAGAAAGCTGGGAAGGCGAAGATGGATGAGGGACACTCGAATGATATTAATGGAAAGGATACTAAAAAATAAGCCACCGTTCTGCTTCTATTGCTACAAGCCAGGACATGGTAAACTAGAGTGCGTGGCAAAACTGTTATGTGAAATATGTGGTAGCACAGAACACCTAACAGGCAAGTGCCCAATTCTGAAACAGCCGCGTTTACTAGCTCATCCATGTGGTTATGATGTTAATGGTCTTGGATTTTATCACATACCACATGCTCCATTGGTGACTGGTAAACAGGGTGGCCGAACAGCTTTGATCACAGTTCAAAATAGAATTCTATCAATTCCACAACTTGTGGCGGAGTTGTGTTGGCTGCTTTCAGAAAAATGGAACTGGGAAGTCACTCCACATGACAAGACATCGTTTATTGTTCCTTTCCCAACAAGAAGTGACCTGCAAAAATCTGTTGCCTTTGGGGAGCTAAGATCAAGGAGCACGGTGTCAGCTTGCTTTTTGAAGAGTGGAAAAATGAGGAGGAGGGCCAGCCTTTAGAGCGGGTATGGATACGAATTTATCGTCTACCACAAAAGCTTCGAGAGTTCTCAGTATTGTGGGCACTTGGTTCTATGTTAGGGGCGACGCAAGGAGTGGACATGATCACATCAATGAGAAATGAGTATGGCCAAGTAGAAGTTGCAGTGCTGAATGCGGCACTTATCCCTAACAGGATAGAGTCGGTGGTCATTGGTGATAGGCTATTTTCATTGCCAATACAAGTAGAAACCAGAGATAATGTGAATCAAGAGCAATACATGGAGCTAGATAATGATAATACTGGGCAGGAAATGATGGAGATAAAAAGACTGATGATCAGCTAGGCGAAGGTACTGGGAAAAAAGATGCAGAGAGAGAGTGAGGCGTCAGGTTTTCAACCAAATCAGAATTCTTCTCAATCACATAATAAACAAAAAGATGAACTACCCGAAGTTGAAGAGGTAACTGATGAGGAAGATGATGCTACTATTGGCTCTGCTGTCACCACTAATACTGTTAGTCCAATGGTGGTGGAAGCCATTGGCCTTGCGACAGGGGCGGATAGACAGCAACAGTCATCAGCTCATGAGGTGCAGCCACAAGATGAGCAGAAATCTGCCAAGATTGCAAAACTGTGGCCGATAGAGCAGCAGCCTCAAAGGACGAGTAAGAGGAATGTGGAAGCAAGGGATCTGCTGGTGGAGGAGAGAGCAGCAATGCTGAAAGCTAGCAGGATTTACTCTGCAAAAAAAGGTACATTCAACAATACCTCCTTTTTATCAATATAGAGATTGTAATCGCTGAGTCGTGTTACTCATCCTCTCAAGGAGATAAATACATGTTCATAGACAGTGATAACCGCATGGGCTGAGACGTGGCCGAGAGTCACGGTGCGTGCAGAGTGCTGCCATGAATATCAGCATGTGATCTGACAGACTAACGGAAAGACTTATCTCTACACCCCCCCTCAGTTCGTGCATCTGAACATGTGATGCACAAACTGTCCCTGAGCTCTTCAAAAACCGACGTTGGTAGACCCTTGGTCATGATATCTGCATACTGGAGATGAGTAGGAACATGTAGGACACGGAGTTCGCCAAGCGCCACCTTGTTGCGCACGAAGTGGATGTCCAGCTCAACATGTTTCATCTGGCGGTGATGAACTGGATTCTGCGTGAGGTAGACTGCCGAGATGTTGTCACAGTACATGATGGTTGCCTTCGGTATGTCGTCATGCAGCTCATGGAGGAGATGCCGAAGCCAGCAGCACTCCGCGGTGGCGTTCGCCACTGCCCTGTACTCCGCCTCGGCGCTTGATCTCGAAACTGTGGTTTGTCTCTTGGAGGACCATGATATGAGAGAGTCGCCAATGAATACGCAGTAGCCAGAAGTTGATCGTCGCGTGTAAGGGCATCCCGCCCAGTCAGCGTCGGAGTACGCTGTCACAGCAGTGCTTGACGAAGCATGTAGTTGCAGTCCATATGCCACAGTACCCCGGATATAGCGCATTATGCGTTTAACCAGTGCCCAATGGACGTCGCGCGGCGCATGCATATGCAAGCATACTTGATGCACGGCGTATGCAATCTCGGGCCTCGTGAGAGTAAGGTACTAGAGGGCACCCGTGATGCTGCGGTAGAACGCGGTGTCGTCGGCCAGCTGACCGGTGTCGGTAGAGGACTTGGGCTTGGTGTCGACAGGTGTCGGCGCAGGCTTGCAGTGTAGCATGCCGGCGCGATCCAGGATTTCTGCTGCGTATTTGGATTGGTCAAGGAAGAAGCCGGACAGAGTGCGCTTGACGGAGATGCCGAGAAAATAGTGCAGCGGGCCGAGGTCCTTCATGGCGAATTTTGTGGACAGGTGCTTGACGACGCGGTGGAGCAGAGCCGTAGTTGAGGCAGTGAGGATGATGTCGTCCACGTACAGCAACAGATATGCCATCTCATCCTCGTTCTTGAAGACGAAGAGCGAGGGGTCTGATGATGTGGACTTGAAGCCGACAGAGAGCAGTTCAGCGGCAAACATTTGGAACCAGGCTCGTGGCGCCTGTTTAAGGCCGTAGAGCGACTTGGAGAGGAGGCAGATGTAGTCGGGGTGCACTTTGTCGATGAAACCAGCTGGTTGCCGGCAGTATACGCGTTCCGCCATTTCGCCGTGGAGGAACGCGTTCTTCACGTCTAACTTGTGCACAGGCCAGTTGCACGAAGCAGCGAGGTGGAGCACGGTGCGGATCGTCGCTGGTTTAACGACAGGGGAGAATGTTTGATCGAAGTCGATCCGCTGGCGCTGAGTAAACCCGCGCACGACCCACCTGGCTTTGCGCCGTTCCAGGCTTCCGTCGGCATGGACTTTGTTCTTGAATAGCCATTTCCCTGTTATGACATTGACATCTGGTGGCCGTGGCACAAGTGTCCATGTTCAGTTAGCACAGAGAGCCTCAAAGTCATCTTTCATTGCCTGCAGCCATTCAGGATCTCGCATTGCGGAGTGAACAGAGATTGGCGGTGGTGATGGCTGCACTATGGCGGCATTTGCATATTTCTTGTTTGGTAAGTGGATGCCGTCGCGGGCGCGCGTGATCATGTGATGGCGCTGCGGCTGTTGCGGCGGAGCTGCTGGAGGCGTGGGTGTGACCATTGCTGGACCTTGCGGTGGGTTGGGCGTGGCTGTTGTGGCAGGCGAGGGCATAGGTGGAGCGCTGCTTGCTGATGATGTGCCTGGGCTAGGGACGTGGCCGGAAGTGGCTGCCGTATCGCGCTGGCGTGTTTGCGGCGCAGGTATTGGGACAGTAATGATGTCCAGCGGCGGCGGCTGATCATATTGCGATGTCGGTGGCGGTGCTGCAGATAACTTTAAAGGGAACTCATGTTCATCAAAAGTAACATGGCGAGAGGTTATGACGTGGCGTGTGTCTGGGTTATAGCAGCGGTAGCCTTTAGTGTCAGCCAGGTAACCGAGGAAAATGCATGGCGTGGAGCGCGGAGCAAGCTTGTGCGGCGCGGTGGCGGAGGTGTTGGGGAAACAGAGGCAGCCAAAGACCCTAAGATGGTCGTATGTTGGTGTGCAACCTAGGAGTAGCTCATACGGGGTCAAGTGACGGCGAACGTGGCAGGGGCGGCGGTTCAGCAAGTATGTTGCAGTGGCAAGTGCGTCGGGCCAGAATGACGGTGGTGCGGCGGCGTGCAGTAACATGGTGCGCATGCTCTCATTGAGTGTTCGGATCGTACGTTCAGCATGGCCATTTTGCTGTGAGGTATATGGGCATGTGAGCCGGAGCACAATGCCATGGCGAGCAAAAAAGGAGCACGATGCCTGGTTATCGAATTCCCGACCATTATCTGTTTGCAGGCAAGAGATGTGGCGATGGAATTGGGTCTGTACGAATGCATGAAAGGAGATTAGTGTTGCCAACACATCTGATTTATGCCGCAAGGGGAAAGTCCATCCAAAGTGTGTAAAATCATCAGAAGTACGAGGTAAAACTTAAAACCAGAGTTGCTATTGATTGGTGAAGTCCATACATCACAATGCAAGAGTTGGAAAGGGACAATAGAAATACTGGGTGAGTTTGGAAACGGCAGGCGTACATGCTTCCCAACTTGGCAAGAGGAGCACGTATGGCTGTCGGCCTTTACACACCGGAAATCAAACGAAGACAGAATGCGTTGCAGCTGGCTGTGACCCGGGTGCCCCAAGCGCTGGTGCCATATCGCGGAGTCGAGGGTCGCCAGGAGATTGCGGTGGCGTCTATGTGTGGTGGTGGTGGCTGTATTATTCAGCGGGTAGAGGTTGCCGGATGAATCACAACGGAGAAGAGTCGTCCCCGTGAGGAAGTCCTTAATGGAGAAACCAAAGGGATCAAAAATGACAGCAACAAAGTTATCACGAGTGCGGGCACGAACAGAAATTAAATTTTTAATCAAGTGCGGTGAGATTAAGACATTTTTGGGCTGCAGAGTGGAATGCTCAGTGGGGATTGCTGCCGTGCCAGTGCGCTGGACAGGTAAGGGAGCACCATTGCCAACAATAACCGTTGAGGAAGGAGGTGGTGGGGATGAGAAGCATAAGATACCGGGGTTGTTGGCCATGTGGGTGCTAGCACCGGTGTCCATGACCCAGTCGCCGCCTCTGGTGTACTGGCTTGGTGGAGGTACGCCGTGAAGAGCGGAGAGGAGCCCAGCAGGGGCCTGTGGCGGTGGCAGCCCGTATGGCTGCATGTTGTAGGCCGGCGTCATTGAGGTATGGAGAGCGTGCTGCTGGGCATTGCCAGGATGCGACGCGACGATGGCCGAGTTGGAGGGACGCTAGATCGGCATCGGCCAAGCTTGAACGACGCCAGTCCACGGGTTATAGGTGGAGCCCCATGGTGCACGTGGCGGGGCGCCATTGGTGTCATCAGGAGCGGGGCGGTGCGCTGCTGCCGCCGGAGGTGTTGTGGCGCCCGTCGCCCTGCTTGCGCTTTTTGCGGCGATCACCCCCGTTCTTGTTGGGGAAGTACGTCGGGGGTGGCGCTGGCTGCTGGGGAGGAAATTTCGGGGGCAGTTGCGTGCCCC
Organism: Oropetium thomaeum; assembly: GCA_001182835.1. Classification (NCBI taxonomy): domain Eukaryota; kingdom Viridiplantae; phylum Streptophyta; class Magnoliopsida; order Poales; family Poaceae; genus Oropetium; species Oropetium thomaeum. The sequence goes on along the minus strand of LFJQ01000047.1, from coordinate 1,398,307 downwards.
CGCTACCGTGGGCGCCGGCGTCCTGCGTCCGGGCAGACGCGGCTGCCGCAATGAGCGCTGTGTTGGCCTCCATCTTGGCGGTGTGAATCTTCCGTTTCTCATCCTGCATGAGATAATCTCGGACGAACAGAAAAGGTGGCAGGGGCATGCGTGCTGTGAGCACGGAGATCTCACCGCTGAAGTTGGAGTTCAGGCCGCGCAGGGCGTTGACGACCATGTCAGGATCGGAGACAGGATGGCCGAGGTCACGCAGCAGATCGGTGAGTACCTTGAGGCGGCTGAAGTACTCGGAGATGGACATGTCGCCCTGGAACAGGCCGTGGAATTCTTGAAGTGTGTACACGGCGCGCTGGTCAGAATTGTCGAGGAAGAGCCCACGAATGGCAGACCACAGCACGTACGCCGTTGGTTTCGGCACCTGGATCATCTTCATGAGGTTGATGGAGACGGAGTTGTAGATCCAGGAGACGACGCATTGGTCGACCTGGAGCCACTCGGCATCGTGCCACATCTGCTGGGCGTTGACGGTGCCGCCGACGTGGTCGAGGATCCCAAACTTGCGCAGGGTGGCGTCGAAGAGGGAGCACCACATGGAGAAGTTAGAGTCGCCATAGTCCTACACGAGAGGAACATGGTTGCGGATGTTGACGTGTTGAATGGCGGCAGCGGCGATGGGAATTGGGTTGGGTTCAGCGAAGGGGTTAGTGGCGTCGGAGCTGGTCGTAGAAGACGGGCTAGTCGCCATTGCAGCGGAAGGTGGATTGAAGTTAAGCTGATACCATATAGAGATTGTAATCGCTAAGTCGTTACTCATCCTCTCAAGGAGATAAATACATGTACAAAGACGGTGATAACCGCATGGGCCGAGTCGTGGCCGAGAGTCACGGTGCGTGCAGAGTGCTGCCATGAATATCGGCATGTGATCTAACAGACTAACGGAAAGACTTATCTCTACAATCAATGCCAGATTCTAGTATAGCTATGAATATTAAGAATATAGGCATTTGTATGGGTACTGATGTTATGGCAGGAGTACAACACCTGAAAAACTTCGAAATAGAGAGGACAGTAGCTTCTCCTAATAACCAGAATCGTGAGAAAGTAGAACAACTTTATTTGTTAGTGATATTGAAAGCGATGATGACCTAAGTAACCTTAATCTTACAGATTTATGTGCTGGTATACTAGATGAAACCCTAGATAAAAACAATAGTCCGATCAGTGACTTTAAAATTGTTTCCAGGACGAAAAAAAAGGAATACCAAAAAAAAGAGAGTAAGAAAAAAAAATTAGAAAAAATAAAGTCTAAATGAAAGGAGTCTTTTGGAATAGCAGAGGTCTTCGAGACTTGGCTAAATTTGGCTTCATATCAGATACTACTAAAGATAAACATTTAGATTTTATTGCTCTACTGGAAATAAGGAGAGATAATTTTACACAATTTGAACTAAAGAATCCGTGCGCGGAGAAAAACTTCTTTTGGAGCTGGACGAGGCCGCTCTGAAGGAATTCTTGCTGGCATTAATTTAGATACTTTTGATGTTGGAACTATCTCTCATGGCGACTTCTACATGAAGTTTAAGCCGAAAAATACGGGAGATGGCTTCGAATGGATTTTGATGGCTGTCTATGGTGCAGCCCAACAGGAATATAAAGAAATGTTTCTTACAGAATTGGTACATGCATGTAAAGTAAAATCTCTTGCATTATTGATAGGAGGAGATTTTAATATAATACGTAAGCCTGAGGAAAAAAGTAATGAGCGTTATGATGATAAGTGGCCCTTTTTGTTCAATGTCATTATTAATGGTTTGGATTTGAAGGAGATCGAATTATCAGGACGGCAATATACTTGGTTAACAATCTACCAGTACCAATATTTGAAAAATTAGATAGAGTTTGGTAGGTACAGAATAGGAATTACAATATCCAAAAGCTACAGTACATCCTCTAGATAGAGAACTTTCTGATCATACTCCTTTACTAATAGATATAGGCGAATACTCTAAAAAGCCAAATTCACAATTGTTCAGATTTGAACTAGCATGGCTAATAAGAGAAGGATTCTATGAATTAGTAAAGGATTTATGGTGTAAGGAAAATAAGGGTGATACGATATTGAAAGATGGCAGCACAAAATTAGAAAATTAAGACAATATTTGCGAGGGTGGGCAAAAAATCACGATGGTGCATTTAAAAAAGAGAAAACAAAGATAATTAAAATAGTGGACGAGCTAGACAAAAAAAAGCTGAGCAAGTGTTTTGCAACCTCACGAGGTGAACATCAAACAATGCTTAAAGGAAATATTGGCTCAAGCATTACGAGAGGAAGAGATTAAAATGTACCAAAGATCTAAATCGAACTTACTTTATGGAGACAGCAATAAAAAATATTTTCAATTAATTGCCACTGATAAACATAGGCACACACATATTTTTCAACTAGAAGATGGTAATCAAATCATTCGGGGTGATAATCAATTGACGTCATATATCACGCATTATTATGAAGGGTTGTTTGGGCCTTCAGATAGTGAGGACTTTTCTATGATTGAATCACAAACGGATGATATACCACAAATAACAAGTGATGAAAATGCGAAACTTACAGAAAAGTTTACATTAAGGAGGCAATTTTTCAAATGAAACACAACAAAGCTCCGGGTCCGGATGGCTTTCTTGCTGAATTTTATCAAGCTTTTTGGGAAGTAATTAAGGAGGGCCTAATGGCATTGTTTAATGAGTTTTATAACGGAGATTTGCCTCTTTTTAGATTGAACTATGGGATAATAACGCTACTTCCTAAACAAGCGGAAGCAACGCATATTAAGCAATACCGTCCTATTTGCCTTCTTAATGTAAGTTTTAAAATTTTTACAAAGGTGGCAACGAATAGGCTGACAGGAATTGCAGAAAATGTAGTTGGCTTATCACAAACTGCCTTTATGCCAGGTAGAAACATAATGGAAGAAGTAGTGATTCTTCATGAAACACTTCATGAATCGAAGAGGAAAAAGTTAAATGGAGTCATCTTAGAGTTAGACTTTGAAAAAGCATATGATAAGGTAAAATGGACCTTTTTGCAACAAACACTAAGAATGAAAGGGTTTTCAGATAAATGGTGTCATTGGATACAACAATATGTATCAAAAGGAAGTGTTGGAATAAAGATTAATGATGAGGTAGGTCGATATTTCCAAACTAAAAAAGGATTAAGGCAGGGGGACCCTCTATCGCTCATCCTTTTTAATTTGGTTGCTAATATGTTATCTATATTAATTTCTAGAGCAAAAAGAGATGGACAGATAACTGTTTAGTGCCTCATTTAATTGATGATGGTTTATCAATCCTTCAGTATGCTGATGATACAATTCTTTTTATGGAGCATGATCTAGAAAGCCAAAAAAATGAAGTTACTGCTTTTTGCATTTGAACAACTATCTGGTCTTAAGATTAATTTCCATAAAAGTGAATTGTTTTGTTACGGGGCAGCAAAGGATCATGAAGACCAATATAAACAATTGTTTGGATGTGATTCGGGAGAATACCCTTTTCGCTACTTAGGTATTCCAATGCACCATTCAAGAATACAAAATTCAGATTGGAAAATTATAGAGGAAAAGTTCGAAAAAAAATTGAGTTGTTGGAAAGCAAAACATCTGTCATATGGGGGTAGATTAATTCTCATTAATTCTGTTTTGAATAGCCTACCTTTATTTATGCTATCCTTTTTCGAGATTCCTAAAGAAATTCTTAAGAAATTGGATTTCTATAGATCAAGATTTTTCTGGCAATCGGATAATCATAAAAGGAAGTATAGACTAACAAAATGGAATATATTGTGTAGACCAAAGGAACAAGGGGGTTTGGGTATTTTAGATTTAAGTCTTCAAAATAAATGCACGATAAGTAAGTGTTTGTTTAAGTTAATGAATGAGGATGGGGTTTGGCAGCAAGTACTAAGAAGAAAGTATCTTACTATCAAGACTTTAACCCAAGTAGAAAAAAAAAAACCAGGCGATTCACACTTCTAGACTGGGCTCATGAATGTCAAAGAAGATTTCCTTCATTTTGGAAAATTTATAATTCATAATGGCACTGAAGTGCGATTCTAGGAAGATACTTGGTTAGGCGCATCTGGTTTTAAGGAACAATATCCTGAGCTTTAAATATAGTTAGGAGAAAGCATGATACTGTTTCTGATGTTTTAAGCTCTATCCCTTTAAATATTTTCTTTCGAAGGGGGTTAGGACATAATTTGCATCAATGGATGGAAGTGGTAGAGAAAATTGCAGATGTACATTTAATAGACGACGGAGATGTCTTTTGGTGGACTCTACATCAATGTATAATGCTTACCTCCGTAGTAATGATGTCATGCCCCGCAACTTTGTCTGGAAATTGAAAGTGCCACTTAAAATCAAAGTGTTTGTTTGGCTCCTTTATAAAGGTGTGACGTTGACTAAGGATAACTTAGTTAAGAGAAACTGGAAAGGGAATGAGAAATGTTATTTTTGTAGTAACAATGAGACTATACAATATCTTTTCATTGAATGTGTTTACGCTAAGTTCATATGGTGGATTGTTGAATGTGCTTTTGGCTTAACTGCGCCTATGAATATTGCTCACATATTTAGGAATTGGTTGAATGGTGTACAAAGTACACTCAGGAAACATGTTCTAGTTGGAGCAATTGCTATTTGTTGGGCTATATGGTTGAGCTGTAATGACATAGTGTTTGATAAAGCAACAATTTTATCTCCTATGCAGATAATCTATAGGTCAATTGGACAAGACATTGGGGTATGTTACAAAAGAAGGAGGAGAGAATGGTCCTTCAAAATGCATGCCACTCCTTGGAAACCACGACAATAGATATCTTTGTCAAGCATGGATGGAAGTTTAGCAATAGGTTGCTTTAAAACAGTTTTGTTAATCTTCAACTCCTATTAGTGCGACAAATATGTATTTGGTTTATTAGGTATGCGTTTTTTGGGATAGACAAAGTCTTATCTATAGTAAAAACTTTATAAATAACTCTAGGCTGAATCATCCTAGAGATGAGTAAGTCGGAACACGTTTTTCATTTACTTGATGAAATATATTCCCATTTTCAAAAAAAGAAAAGAGCATATGGGCCTCCATTCCGGCTAATTACCAGGGTATAATGAGACATCTGGTGATGTGAAAGGGGACGATAATTACCAGGACTAGGGAACCAATGCTCCTGGAACACATTTTTAGTAGCGCACCTCTATATAGCAAAATGAATTCTAAAAAAAAAGTAAAACAATGCAATTAGCCACACATACAGTATAATTTAGGTCAACATCGATCTGATCGATACTGGTCTGTTTCTAAGTCACACACACACAAAAAATATACTGGTTTGTTTCTTCCCTTGCGCCAAACAACCGACTGATAAATTACTAAAGAGTTTGCGCAAATATAAACCTGACCAAAAGTCCAGCACCAAACAAGTGCCATACAGAGAAATGCAAGCTGCACACCGTGTTGGGGAGAGTAGAGTAGCCATGCTTATATACATTTACGTACCAAGAATTACTAGAAGTTCATAGTTAAAAATAGATCAAAACGATCAAACGAACCACATCTTCCTGAAATATGCCTCCAACAGAAGATTCTACATATATAGATCGATTGGTCTACTTAGAAAACTTGAGAACATCAGTGGCATTGCAGCCAAGGTAATGGAGAGGCAGCCTCTGCAGCGAAGAAACAGCCCCCATTTCCATCAACAACTGCTGCTGTTGTTGATAATGGTGAGGCACTTCCACGGCTGCTCCACCGAGCTGCTTGCCATGGAATAGCTGATCCAGGTTCTGGTGCGACGCCAGGAGCTTGTCCAAGATCGACCAATCTGCCGCCGCGCCAAAGCGGTCGCCGGCGGTGTTGCCACCGGCCAACGTCGTGGACAGCTTGGCCGTGTATTGGTATTGGGAAGAGCAGCCCATGTCCAACGGGTTCATGGCGAGGACCGCCGGCGGCGTGCTGGACATGAATGCAGGAGCGCCGCAACCCGGCGCCGCCTCGGGGCTCGCAAGCTGTGGCAGGTGCATGGAAGGGTCGAAGGCCGGGAAACCGCCTTGTTGCATCAGCTGGTGGTGGAGACCTTGCTTCTGGTCCACCGGCGTCAAGGACTGGAGCTCGTCATCATCGCCCGGCTGCTCGAAGCTCCTCTGGAAACTCTTCTTCTTGAAAACCCTGCAAACCACCCATCCTTCCTCCTGTACTCCACATAACGACATGAACGATGAACCTGTCAATACTCTTATAGTCTTATTGCTGCACACATCATACACTCACCATACGAATCGTACTATAGTCGTGAGCTTAGTGCTTACCGGCACTTCGACGTTGTCAGTGTCCAGGCGGTACTCGTGCATAATCCAGTCCGTCTTCTTGCCGTGGGGAGCCCTGCCGGTGTAGAACACCAGCGTCTTCCTCAGACCAATCCTCCTACCGTCGCTGCTGCCGAGGAAGATGGCTTTGTCTCGCCCCGTCGCCTTCCAGAACCCGGCTGTCGTGGCCCGGTTCGTGCGCGTCCCCGTCGGGTACTTCTTGTCCTTGTGGCTGAAGAAGTACCACTCGTCCTGAGGCCCGGTCCCAATCCTGCAGCGATCTGCATGCATACGCCATGAAATAGATCTTGTGAATTAGCACCAGCTTAATTATAACTCATGGTTCTGGTGAAGCTAGCGAGCCAGCTACCATTAAGATCCCATGGCTCCAGCTTGTTGAGGTCGATCTCCCTTATGACATCAAGATCTATGGGCTCATAAGAGACCTTCTTCCTCAAGTAGTAGTAGAGGAGCTCCTCGTCGGTGGGGTGGAACCGGAAGCCCGGTGGCACGGACAGTGGTGAGCTGCTCGGATGCATACTTCCTTACCTGAAAAATCACATTCTTATCAGAAGCTTGCTCTCAAATTCATTCAACCTTGAATCTCACAATAGATAAAAGGTTCCTCACTGGACAAAGTAAAACCCATAGATCCGTGCTTACCTTGGAAAGCCTCGATTCTCCTTGACTTTTGTTTGGTTTTGCTCAGCTTGAAAGCAACAACAACAACAGCTTAGTGACAAGCAGGCAGCCAAGCTGGGAGTGAAAGTTTGTGGTTGTGATGTTGCAGGGAGAGGAGAGTGTTATAAAGAAGAGGGCAGAGGTAGGGCTGGGAACTTGGGAATAACCTGGTGTTCTCACCACCAGACAAGAGAGTTGGATTAATTTATATGGCCTGTGGAGGAATGGAAGGTAGCTGTGATCGAAATCCCCTGTAGGGTGGATCAGTGCACAGTAGCGAGACTGTTTGCTTTTGGTCATGGCTAGTTTTGGAGGTACTAAAGGAAAGAAGGGGGCTTGTCTCTGGACTAGGGGACCTGCCACAAAAATGGCCTCAGAAGAAGCAACGGGATGTCTTCATCTGCACTTACCTTCATCACGTGATATTTTGCAAATATGCCCTCGCAAGATACGTGCGATTAACTATAGCCACCAGCAATAAGTATAGAACTTTTCACATCAGCACTGTTTTAATCAACACTGGATAACATTTTATTTGGTGTGAAAGGGGTGATTATTCAAACTTTCGTTTCATGAGAACAAACTTAAGATCCTCCTTTGACCAGCCGTATGGGAGTCAGAGACTTAACCTCTTCCATTCCCTCAATATTCTACATTCCGTTTCTATTCTCCTTCTCATCCCTACATGATGCTTTATTTTATTTCATTAGAATAACGCCCACATCGATCGCATTTATTAACACATAATTTACTTATCCCAAATACAGATCTATCGCAATAATGTAAAAGTTTCACTTTGCGCTGGTATACTGGGATGTGTCTAATCTTAAATAAAACAATTCAGACTTCAGATTTGACCAGCTAGCTTGTTTGAATGGAAGATTCAAGGAACGTGGATCCACAACTTAATAGCATGCATATGCCTAGTTAGCTTTACCACACGGTTATTGTAAATTTAGGGACAGTTGGTTTTATATGTTATTGCAATTTTGCTTTTAATCCCTTATTTTATCACTAGTATCTCACTAACACACGTGGGGCTCATTATGTATCATTGACATGTGGGACATGATGGCAAATTGTTGCCAAAAACTTTTCATCAGTCACTAATTTCCTGATAAAAAGAGAAGAAAAAATTGACATGAGAAACGACAAATTTTTTGATAGATGCCCGCGGCCTGGTACTGAGAGCGAGGTTAGAGACATGACATAATCATGGGATCAAGACAGTGAAAATTTCTATGCATGCAGTGCGCCTTGTTGTTGAGATTCGAGATTTGCTTGTGTTCTTGGCAAGCTTGCAAGCCAACAGTACACTAGTGCAATATATGTTTTTAACTCACGGTTTAGATTTGACATTGGTTCTATATATATAGTAGTATTTCTCGTAGTAGTGCGCTAGCAACTGTTAATTAAGAGCATGAAGAGGTGTGCAGTACTGGTATATTTTTCAGCAGAAATTACACACATTTACGTACACACGTCCTACATGATCTTTTAGTAACAATGTGTGTTGAATGAACGCTACAGTGCCAGTAACAAACAAACATCAGAAGAAATATGCATAATACCGTCATTGATCAGCGGCGTACGTGGCTCGGCACTGAATGTGATCGATATATGGTACTACTACATATACTGCTTTATTTTTACCAGTCACTTGATCAATTCACTTGTTAATATAGTTCGCGTACAAATTTATCAACTCCCTATTAATTAGTTTCATATACCCACAAATTAAAGTCTCTTTATTACAAAGTGTGTTCTGTTTTTCATTCCTTCGGGTAGGACCAACCATGATTGCTTTGCTTGTGCCATAAGTTGCTGACGAGCCAGCTGCTATTAACAGTTCTCTGCAACTATATACCACTAGTGACCACGCTACTCCACTTGCCATGTAGTGTACAGTAGCTAGCTAGAATCCATGAACTTGGTCTCCGGCAGCACGTACGCGTAATGAAGCATAATGTCTTCGCCGGCGCCGGCGCACCGGCACCGCGCGCACCATACCGGCCAGTCGTAGCAAGTGGCCAGGAATCGGTAGTACCCTGCTGAGACCAACGACCAACCTGACGCCAAGAACACAATAAACAGCCACCGAATAACATTCAGGTGCTGCGCCCAGAGCAGCGCGGTCGGTCCAGTCACCACTCACCGCGCGCGGAGCCGCCGGACGGTCGCCGGAAAAGATGGAGGTGGCCATTAGCTGGCTGGCATGCAGCAGAGGTCGCCGGCGATCCCGCGCGCCGTACGTGACTACGTGCGGAAGCGTCGTAGCTAATAATTGAGGATATGATCTGATCTGATTGTTGTGCATGGAGAGGATGACGCGGGAGAGGAATATTATTGTCTTGCTTTGTCGCTGTCGACGGCAAGATTAGATAGATACTGCCGATGCTGCGGTCGTGAGACGATGGAAGAAGCCAGAGGCAGCCGGCCTGGAACTCCGGGATGCCACGGCCGGGCTCGTCGCAGCTGCACGTGCGGGCGCCGCGCGCTCACCAGCTTGTACCCCGCCCGCCCCAGGCCGGGACCCCGTTTCCAGGAATCATATACAAGTCCCTCCGTCGGGCCTGTGCAGTTATTAGTCTCTGTGGCATGGGAACAGAGAAGAATTCAAGAGTGTGCGATCATTAATTAATTGTGAGCTTTTCACTCATCGTAATGGAATGCTTTTAAAAGAAATAAACAATGGTGGTGGTATTATGTCATTAACAACCTGTAGCTACTCCGTTTTTAAAATAGTGACACCATTGACGTCAATTTTGACCATTTATCTCATCTAAAAGATTTATTTCAATATACAATTTTTATAAGTCGTGTTTCAAATACTTTTAATTATGAAACCACTGGCAGCCGGTTGAGATGATACACTACCTAGCTAGTGGAACATTTGCATTACTCTCAACAAAATGGTCATTTTCACTTGATCCACCAACTGACTAAGTAAAGCACATAATTGCATTCTTATCATATGTATTTTCTCAATTTCCAAAAAAAAGAAATAGCTAGGATTCATGTCTACCAATCTTAATTATAGATTGACATTGTGAGATCGATTGTCATTACGGAAAATGTATGCACAATATGTAGTCTCCTTTATAACACATTTTTTTCGACAATTTCTAGTCAAAGAGTCACCATATATTCATGATATTTACTATCCGTTTTTTAATATTGTTGCTGGTTAAATGACAATATGTTCATCGAAAAAAATGACAATATGTTAAAAAGAAAGGATGGATACCATTGTTAAACTACGGCCCATTGTTCGTTGGCTCAGGTGTAGTACTTATTTGTAGGTTTTGTTTAATTCGCCCTGCTCGAAGTTCCATATTGTTATTACAAACTATAGACTCGGTCTTGGTAGCGGCCGGAGGGATTCTCACGCTATCTATTGCACGAGCACCGATGAATGTCTCTGTGGCAGAGGTAGGTCAAACATGATGGGGCCTCTCCATATATATTAGGATAGGAGCTAAATTAGTGGAGAATTTAGCATCCGTGAACATGAGTTTTCTACGTAGCACGCTTAAACGCTAATAGAATGTACGTTTCAATTACCATGTTGTTAATTATTAACATGTCAGTATATTAATTAGCTGGAGAAGAGACCGATAAATTTTACTGAGACACTTCCGCAAAAAAAAAAAATTACTAGCTGTGACACACAGTACTGATCTTTGTGCCCGTTCATTATTACCTTGTCACGAAAGGAAAAGAAAAAAAAATACTGCAGTCGTAATATGTATCTCAGCTCATCATCAGCCAGAGCCAAGTGACTGTTTAATAATTCCTTAGTACTGCTTGCATATACTGGAGGTCTTGAGCCAGCTGGTAGCTAGGTAGATATATATACTACACTACTAGCATACAATATACTACACGCATGCGTCTGCTGTTGGATCAGGGAATTATTATTATCGATTGTTCCATTCCAAATTATTCCATGTACAGTGCAGAGAAAGAATTGTTCCTTCCCAAATTATTCCATCGCATCCAGACTTTGTGCACTGACTTCCAACTCTAGTGTCGTCGACAAATTACTGTTCATGGCAGATTGGCAGGTCGTCAGGGAATGCATACCGCCAAACTTCTCTTTTCCCATATTCTCTCTCTCTCTCTCTCTCTCTCTCTCTCTCTCTCTCTCTCTCTCTCTCTCTCTCTCTCTCTCTCTCGTGTCCCACTGCCATACTGCATTCGTGCGCCTGATCCAGTCCATTTAGTTTGACCATACTTTAATAGGTTAATCAGGATCGTCTACACTAATAATAAATAGTATAGCTAATAACGATCGGACAGAGGGCAAGAATGAAGAGACAACCTAGCTGGGTGGGTATAGGTAGCGAGTAATATAACGCATGCAAAAGCGCCAAGCGGCTGGTCAATAGTCATGGATCGCAAGTAAGGGGTTGTGGTTGTGGACCAGGACCGTGCATGACGATTGACGAGTCTAGTTCGTTCGTGCGGGTGATAATCTTAATGAATGTTTATGTTGTCTTGTGCGGTAATAGGGTAATATACTCTGCTGCTTTTGTGCAGGTCCCGGTCGGCACTTTTCAGGGGGACGATGTCGGAAAAAGTTTTGTACTTAATTACTACGCGTGTGTGTTTATTATGCTTATATCCTCATTATTATTAGGTGTAGGTGATGCCGCATATATGATGGACATTGACGTCCAGCTCTCTTAATTAAATTGTGTGTTTTCACCAAAGAAAAATTGTGTACTATGCAAGAATGGGCTCTAACTGAAACGGCTGATAGTGACCTAGTATTGAACACTTGATGACGATGACGACCTGTAATGACAATAACTTTGTATCTGCAGGTTGCAACGGCAGCGCCGTCCCTTCATGCATGTCCACGCAAATGACCATATCCAGGAGCATCGTCTGCTCACAGACACGCAGTAGCCATAGTATTCATCACAACTCGGGGACCGATGTGTGCACACCACTGCCCCACTGACTCCATTACAGTTCAGACGCACACGTTGCTCTCACTGTTCCAACAAAATCTGCACATGTAGTTCCTCCGGTGTCAAAAAGAATGCAGTTTAAAATAAGATTTCGATCAAACGTTGAGAATATAAATCATGAATAACTTTTAAATTGTTACGTTTGAAAATATAAAAATTATATGCGTAGATTCATCTTAAAAAATACTTTCATAAAAGTATCTATATATCACTTTTTAATAAATACTTTTATCTAAAATTGAAGTCAAAAATATGCTTTGGAGACCGTGTCATTGTTCTAAACTACTTTCTTTTCGATGTCGGAGGGAGTAATATGTTGTGCAGCACAAGCTCCATCTCCTGGAAGTAAATTTACCGCGCGCTTTCAGCCAGCAAGTACACGTAAATTGCTAGTACAGTTCTAATTAACGCACAGGCGCTTGTAATATACTAATACGGAGGCATTGAAAACACTTCAAATTCACAGAGGACCATCTTCACAACCAATACTACCTCTCCCTCGACGCGCGTCAAACCGTAGTAATGGCGGCGATGCGTCGTGCAAAAGCATCCCGCACGCAGCGCACGAATATGCATGCAAAGCCATCGTCCTAGATAACAGTGCCGCGCGCGGTAACAGTGTGTCGATCTGCTCTCATCTTATCGTCCAGCGGCTGACCTCGATTCGATCGATGGAGCTAGCTAGGGTTTCGTTTCTGCTGACGCACACGCACACACGTACGACCGGCCGGGTAAGGGTAGGGTATGTATCTTGAGAACAAAGCAACATGCGTATAGTAACCTGCATGTGTTAATTTGTTTCTCTCACGCTCATCGAGATGCGTTGCGTGCGCCGTGTGATTCGATCGAGGGAAACAGATAGTTTTTTTTTTTTTTTGCCCCTTTTGATCATCATCAAAGGTATAAACAGTCTTCGACCGGTGATGCTTTGAGACCTGGGCTCTCGGTCGCGCACGCAGGCCCGCAACCGCGCGCGATAGTGGGCCGGCCTCCCCGCTCGCATATGAGGGTGTCCATTTTCTACGCGGAGGCTAATTCCGGAGGTTCGGCCCACACCAAAGCACAACTACTACAGCCCGCCGTACGACAGCTCTCCAGAGGCGGGGCGTTGGCGCACAGCAATCAGGTTACTACTCGGTTAGCAGCAGCGAGGAAAGGACGGAAATCCAGCCGTCAAAGCGCGCCGGGCATGGCGGGCATTCAGCGCGAGTGCACGACGACGGCAGTCGCCATCCGTTCTCCGACTCCGTCCCCAATTGTTGACCGGCTCAGTTCAGTCACTGATGAGTCCTACCTAGCGCTGCTGCGACCAGACGACCAGTCAAAGCCCTCGACTTGCGCTACCAGTACACCGCACTTGCCTCACCAGACATGCCGACCCCGCTATATTTTAGCCCCACATGTCACTGTCCACGTGCTGTTCTTCCACTTGCCGCTGCAAGTTGCCATGAACCTGAGACGAGTTCTCGTCTGCGTATAACCCAATAAACCCACATGCGAACGTGCACTATAAATATAGGGGCCCCAAAAGGCTTAGCTCATCAGCAACACACCCGCAAGCGTTTAGTCATTCCGATAGCCGAAGCAAGTATACGGCTCAGCAGGCTGCCACGACACCAGTTGGCAGACGAAACCCCTGGGTATACAGTATACTTGGAGTTAGCTGAGCTGAGCTGAGGAAGAAGGAGCGGCATGGACAAGAACGGCTGCAGCGTCAAGGTCACCTACATCGAGACACAGTTCGTCACCTCCGACGCCGCCGGGTTCAAGGACCTCGTGCAGCGCCTCACCGGCAGCAGCAGCAGCAGCGTCGTCGTCGCGCCCGCGCCACCGGTGCACAGGCCGAGGCCGGTGAAAGCTGCCGACGGGACGCAGCCGCCGTGCCACCTGGAGGAGCTCGACGACATACCCGACTTCTCCGACCTGTTCTACTTCGGTGGCAACGACGAATGCCGTCGTGGGCGGCACAACGGTGGCTACAATGATTTCCCGTATTGATCTGCAGCAACGATTGCCCGGGGTTGTCTTGTCAAAATTATTTATATTCGTGTATATACATATGCAAACCTTTTCTTCTTCTTTTGGGCGATTAGTGCCACCATTCATTTTGTTGTATTTTTATAGCATTTCTGCAACTCCCACCCCTGCCGGATCGAAGGACATTCTTTTGTAACTTCCGAACAAAATGATAGTTTTGGCTCTGAAATCCTGAAACCGAACCTCATCCAGAGAACACGTTTCGTGCTACGGTGTCAAATGTTACCATGAATCTTCTATTTTGTCCCAGGTAATAACATATTCGTTTGAAGATGATAGAACAGATATTCTACTGACGAAATTAACCACACCAAAGAGAGGGTTAATTGATAGACGAGGAACCTAGCAAAGAACCTACGGTAGGAACAGCTAATCTAATCTTCCACTTCTAAATTTTGTTTCTGCGGCAGGTTATACCATCGTTGCATAATGATGAAGCTTTGGGCTAGCGGCAAGCCAAAGATTATGACAACGGCTAAAATGTTGGTTCACCAGAGCGTGCTTCCAGAATTCTAGCGGGTATCTTTTCCTATACATGTTGTGACGTCACTGCCAGGGATCAAAACTTCACTCGATCGACTAATTACATTGAGCATTCATCGAGCTTGCTTTTCGTCAGCTGGAAAGCTGGAATAACCCAGGTTCCACAGCTGCACTGCATGCCTGCCCAGTTGAACTGCCCCAGCAGAGCTTTGCATCCCATGCAGTAGAGCTTATGCGCGATATATCCTTCTTCCACTGCAAAACAAGTGGTTCAAGCAAAATGATATAAGATGTTACTGAATGAGAGAATAACGGCAACAAAGTATTTCGTCCCAAGCAATGCCGAATGCTCTGAAAAAAAGGGACAAACGAGAGGATGGAGAATCATGTATGAGGAACTAACCAGCTTTCATCCATTTCATGGGCTCCACAAAGATGCACATACTACACTTAGGTTTCTTGTCATCCTCATCTACAAGGGAGTTTTTGCGTGTTCTGCAGTTCCCGTCACCTCGACCTACTTCATGGGTAACAACATACTCTTCTGTTGCAACCATTTGTCGACATCTTCTGCAGCGGTAAATAACACCTGGATCAGCAATTTTCTTTTCAGGGATAACATCAGTTTCCACAACTGTCTCTTGGCGTGTATTTATGGACTTTTGATCAACCTCTGGCATTGCTTTCAGCTCAGCTTGCTTCTCTGGGTTCACGCCAGCTTCAATGACTGTTTCCTGGCATGTTCCCACAGGCTCTGCATTAACATCTGATCCTTGAACCTCATCAGTTTGCTTTTCAGCGGTCACATCAGTTTCCACAACTGTTTCCTTAGATGTTTCCACAGGGTCTAAATTAACCTCTGATTCTGGAGATTCACTTGGTTTCTCTTGGTTTACAGCATTTTCCATATGATTTTGACCCTCAGATTCTGGCTTCTGTTGAATTTCTGATTCTAGCATCTCAACATTCTTCATCTCCTGCAAACCATGTCCTATTAGCCGTGCAAATTTTACAAGCTGACATGCTACAAAGCTATACAACACATAATATAAAATCAGCTTACCATGTTGTTGAAATTTGACACTAAGGCCTCCATGAGCATTCTGAAAACTGACTAGATTCTGCTCACACCTGCAGCGCCAACAGACATGCAATAAGAGATCACTGGTAACACATAATTCAAACATGTGCCAGATATATTGCAAATTAACAGAAATCCAAAAAATGTAGCTCCTAATGTATTACTGTTGAACATGTACCAAATTGCTGTCAAAGACATGTTATTTATAATCATAGACATTGCACTTCATTACATTCACAGCAGTTCTGTGATGTGCAATGTGTTTGTGTGAATTAAGTGGAAGTCATCATGACTCTGAGGGATGAGTAAATCAAAATGTTTTGGATCTTCCGCACTATTTCAACAAGTATGAACAAGAAATTTGACTATTGAAGTCATTGTGCGCTAATGCAAGTGCAAGGGACTTTTTTTGAAGTGAAACTAAAAAAGAACCTTATCTGTAATATTAAGGTTTTTTTATTTAGGACCATTGAACCAGTTAGATTTATCAGGCACAAGCATCAGAAAAGCAACTAAAATCCTTAAGATAATTGAGTCAGGTGGTGTAGTCTACTCTGCATCGGTAAGATAATTGGACTGGCTTTGATCTAAGTTAGTCAATGGTGGCTGCTGCATTGTACCCAGGTGTGGGTACATGAATGGAGAAGATTCTAATGAGAAGGGTATAGAAGATGCACAGAAGTTAAGTCGATGAAATGTTGGTGTTATATGCATCAGGCTAGGCAAAACACTTTTGATCCAATTTGAACAACCACATACAGGCTTTGTATTAGTGTCCTAAAAATAACTTATGCACCTACTTAGGCATATCCCAGACGCGCTTTGAGGTACCATACAAATACAATTCAATCTTCAAGAAGCGGTCAGAGCTACCATACATATATTTTAAAGTAGTTCTCACAACATCCATGTGATCAATAATTATAGATAGTACTTCCCATAAATGTTTGAATCCAATGGTTTTTGAGGAAAAGACGGACAGCTAGCAATATCACCTCAAAAGGAAACGACAAACCTTTTTCGAAAAGGATAAATGCTGTTAAGTGACCATACACATCAAATGGTTCCATGGTGTAGTGGTTATCACTCCAGACTTTGAATCTGGCAACCTGGGTTCAAATCCCGGTGGGACCTACCTTTTTGTTTTGAGGATTAAACAGGTAATTGGTGGTGATATGCCACTCAAAAGATCCAAAACTTTCAAAAATGCAACTAGATTTCTCGTTTTTTAGGAAAAAGACAGACAGCTAGCAACATCCTCTCAAAAGTTGAACGATGCAATCTTTTGAAATGGATAAACATTGTTAAGTCATCACACACATCAACCGGTTCCATGGTGTAGTGGTTATCACTCCAGACTTTGAATCTGGCAACCCGGGTTCGACTCCCGGTGGGACCTACTTTTATATTTTTGAGGATTAAAAAGGTCATTGGTGATATGCTACTCAAAAGATCCAAAGTTTTAGAAAAGGCACTTAGATTTCTCTTGATTTTGAGGAAAAAGACAAAACAGTTAGCAATATCACTTATCACCTCAAAAAGTAGGATGGATCCAACCTTTTCAAAAAAAGATAAATGTTCTTAAGTGATCACACACATCAAATGGTTCCATGGTGTAGTGGTTATCACTCCAGACTTTGAATCTGGCAACCTGGGTTCGAATCCCGGTGGGACCTATTTTTTTGTTTTGAGGATTAAACAGGTAATTGGTGATATGGCACTCAATAAAATCCAAAACTTTCAACTAGATTTCTCTTGGAAAAGGAACGACAGCTAGCAACATCTCCTCACAAGTTGAATGATGCAACATTTTAAAAACAGATTAATGTTGTTAAGTGATCACACACATCAAACGGTTCCATGGTGTAGTGGTTATCACTCCAGACTTTGAATCTGGCAACCTGGGTTCAAATCCCAGTGGGACCTTTTTTTCTGTTTTGAAGATTAAACAAGTAATTGGAGATACGCCACTCAAAAGATCCAATGTTTAAAAAAAGACAATTAGATTTCTCTCGTTTTTTGAGGAAAATGATAGCTTGCGGTATCCCCTCAAAAGTAGAATGATACTACCTTTTGGAAAAGATAGTACTTCTCATGAATGTTTGAATACAGCGGTACTCTTCCCATGTGATTAATATATTTTTCATAATAACAGAAGAAGTTTCATACATCATATATAAATGATAAATGAAGATAGTACCTTGTAGACTATTGATATGATACTAGGTACATGTAGCTTTCAAATCAAGCCTACATTAAGAGGCCATAGTATTTGAAATGCTGGAATGAAACTCAGACATAGTAGAACTTAGTAGCACTGTAACAATGCTTTGGCCTCTCTATTACAAAACAATGGTGATAACCAACCACACATCCAGATTGTTCCTCACAAAACAAGAGTATGGCCCTCGAGAGGCCATCTAAACATACTTTTTTGTGTCGAGGATTAAATGGGGTATTTGGTGACATGTCACTCGAAAGATCCAAAACTTTCAAAAATGCAACTAGATTTCCTTTGTTTTTTAGGAAAAAGACAGACAGCTAGCCTAGCAATATCTGCTGAAAAGTTCAATGATGCAACCTTTTGAAAATGGATAAACATTGTTAAGTGATTACACATATCAAACGGTTCCATGGTGTAGTGGTTATCACTCCAGACTTTGAATCTGGTAACCTGGGTTCAAATCCCAGTGGGACCTACTTTTATACTTGGAGGATTAAAAAGGCCATTGATGTGCTACTCAAGTGTCTGTTTTTTTTTTAAAAAAAAAAAAGGAACCATCCCTAGCTCTGTTTAAAACCATAAATAAATCTTCCAATATCTAATCTGTTGGATATTGTAAACAGTCTGTCTTTTTCCTCAAAACACATGCAACAAAGGTACCAAGGAAGGAAAAGTACAGCAAATTACCACTAACTAAGCCAAGCTAGGGTGCCAGACATTGATATCAGCGACTATGGCCTTTAGAATTACATAGCATAGCACATTACTAATTTTCTTTCGAAGTTAAGCAATGTAACATTACTTGGGTTTCACTAACCTCTAAAATCATGTTTGATATTCCTTGGGTTACATTCACCTCACCAAATCAAGTTTCAAGATTAAATTTCAAAACTCCATCCCAGCAGTCCCTGAACATAATGATTGGCAGTCAAGAGGAAGAAACATTGTTTCACTAGGGCAGATAAGGAACCTTCTACATATGATGGTTTCACTAGATGTTATTTTGATCTGTCCAAGGAATGAGGCTCAAACAAGATAAAAGGTTCAACGATTCCGTGTCGCTATATGTCAGAATACAAATTGAGCAGAGCATCCACAATCCGACATGAATTACATCTAATAAGCATCACAATTTAACAAGCATGTTGAATATTGAGAAGGGCACAGCAAAATTACAGAGTCCTTTGGTTTTGGTTTCAGCATGGGCTTTGTCCTTTTCCATAAATGAAAAAGGACAGATAAGAGTTTGTTACATACAGAATCTCCGGCATAGGGTACTGATCACAGTCAGAGACTTACATTTAGAAGGCTACGACAAGCAGGTTTAACAAGCACGGAACATACAGCACAAAAGACAAATAGAAATCTAAATTCCAAAATTTCTGTAGAATGACCAGAAGGGCCTGCACCTGCCTTCGCATTCCATCTACGAATCTATACGTCGCCAGGATTGTGTTATTCGCAGACACGACGACCTAAAAAGCCCCTATATTCATCAACCCTAAACACCTAACCGCGTGAACGGTTGATAAAGCGAAACCCTCGAGAGGAAGAGGCAGGTTACCTTATCGGATGGGGCCGAAGCCGGCAGCGAGAGAGCCACCGGAGACCGCGCGGGCAGGGTGATCTACGAGCCGTGTTCCCCTGGCACGACGGGGACGAGAAGCCGTGGGCGGTGGAGTGACGGAACGCTGGGCACCCGCGAGCAGCCCCGCCGCAACGGGGAGAGGTGTGTCCTCCTATAACAAGCGTGGCAAAGGGCGAAACGTGGCCGCCGTCGCCGCCGAGTCGATGAGTTAATTTGGCCCACTACGACGACCCTCGTCTCCGTCAGCCCAACGGACAACATTTCCTGGGCCGTCGTAGACATGTCAGCCCACGTGAGCTCTACCGATCTCGCGCACCAGAGGCGGCGACGGACGAGGACGAATCTGCATCGTGTCCTCCCCGCTGTCGACCCGTACGCTTCCTGTTCGGGTGACGCACACGGCCGCCTCCTCGCTCCTATCTTCGCCGTCACACGTGTCACCTCCTGCTAACACGCGTCGCGCTCCGGCGCCACGCCAACCTCGGCCGACGAACGCGGACCGCTCAACGCCAAATATTTTATAAGCTGCCCGCCGATCACGCTGCATGCTCTTCTCGTCGTCACCAACCCGAAGGCAGCAAACCAGTGATCGCTTACCACTGATCAGCTCACACACTAGTACATCCAAGCTCAGCAGCAACCACCGGCAGCCGGCACCAGCGAGCTTGCTTGTTGGGCAATGGCCTCACAGCAGCAGACACGAAACAAGAGCTCCTCGACGAGTCAGGAAGCAGAGGGAGGCCGCCAAGCACAGGGGCACGGCGCCCGCGGGCAACAACAACAACGGCAGGCGATGAACCTGGAGGAGATCGGCAAGTACCGCGCCGAGGCGCAGCAGCGCTCCGTTGACGCCATCAGCGCCGCGGAGGAGCGCTTCAACAAGGCCAACCAGCAGCAGGGCCGCGCGGCGCACGGGGCTGTGGCCGTGGGCCAGGCGCCCGTCGCCACCGTGGTCTCGTTCCAGCAGGGCGCGAGGAAGCCGGAGGAGGAGGAGGGCCATGGCCGGGGCGGAGCGGGCCATGCTGGAACCGAGGCGCAGCGGTGGCTGGCGGACGCCGCCAGCGAAGCCAGGGAGCGGTGCAACCGGGCCATGGGGATGGGTACGAACCCGGCGGCCGCAGGCGGTGGAAAGGAAGCCCAGTCGTACGCGGGCGCCACGGCGGCGTCGCGCGGTAAGGAGACCGAGAAGAAGTCGTCCGTGGAGCAGGAGGAGGGTGAACAAGACCGCGGCCACCTGACGAGGCAGGGGGAGATGGGTCATGGCCGCGACGCGCAGAAGACGTCCACGGACGCCGAGGCCGCGCGCGCCGCCGTGGAGAAGCATGACAGGAGAGAGCAGGCCGGCGCCGCCTCTGGAAAGCAGCAGCAGCAGCAGACCGCAAAGGACAAGGCGTCACACGCGGTTGGCAACAACGCCGCGGCCGAGGCGAGCGAGGAAGCCACCCAACAGACCACGGCGACCGCCGCGGTCGACTACACCACGCAGACGGTCGCAAAGGCCAAGGGCGTCACGGCCAGCGCCGCCGGGACGACCATAGACTACGCGAAGCAGGCGGCCGTGAAAGCCAAGGACGTCACGGCGAGCGCCGGCGGGACGGCCGCGGAGTACGCGAAGGCCGCGGCGGGGAAGACGAAGGAGGCGGCAGTGGCGACCGCGAAGACGACGGCCGGGTACACGCAGCAGGCCGCCGTGAAGGCCAAGGACGTGACGGTGTCCACGGGCGCGCAGGTGGCGCAGAAGGCCAAGGAGGTGACGGCGGACACGGCACATAGGGTGGCGGAGTACGCCAGGGAGAAGGCGGAGCAGGGCAAGGAGGCCGCGGCCCGCGCCGCCGACGAGGGCGAGGAGCCGGGGTCCGACGCGACGGCGAGGGCGGGGGACTCCACGGCGCACACAGCGGACAAGCCTCAGCACGAGGACACGTCGGAAGACGTGGCGGCGTGCCAGGCAGGAGACGCGGCCGAGCAGGGCAAGGACAAGGTGAAGGACGCGACGGGGTCCGTGGCGCAGAAGGCCAGCGACACAGCCGGACGTGTCAAGGACACGGCCAAAGACGCGGCCGGCAGCGTGGAGCAGAGGTCGAGGGAGACGGTTGTCCAGGCCAGAGACAAGGCCGGGGACGACACTGCCTCGCAGGCAGAGCACAAGGCAGGGCATGGGAAACAGAGAGCGTCGTCCGAGTCTGGCACCGGCGGCGCGACGGCGAGGAGAGCCAAGGTACGTGAGCGCGTATGGACTCTAGCTAGAGCAAGGTTGCTTTAAACGTTGCTTGAATGTAACCGTGTACGTACCTGATGGCTCAGTTGTGATGCAGGACGCCGGCAATGTGGTCGAGCAGGAGGGAACCACTATCGTAGGCGACGTCCTGGAGGCGGTGGGGGCGGCGGTGGTCGGGCTAGCGCAGCACGCCAAGGGCATCGTGGCCGGCGAGGAGGAGGTCGTTCCAAGAGACGTCGTGGAGGGCGCGGAGGCCAGGGTCGCCGCCGGAGCCAAGGAAGAGAAGCGCAAGACCGCTTGAGGGACGGCGTCGGCCGTCGGGGGTTGTCTCCGTGTTCCGCTCGTATGCAAACGTGCGCGACCAAGTATTAAGTATAGCTAGAATAATTTTGCAGTTTTCTTTTCGCAAAGAAAATAATGTTGCAGTTGTAACAGCATCGTTGTGTAACAATCAAGGTTGGTAGGTGTCGAGGTATGTATGTACTATGCTATGTTATGCTATGCAGTGTGTATATTGTACGCACGTAGGTACGGTGTTCTTCTACATGCGCAGCATACAATACGCCCACACCGGACAAGTAAACCTGAGCATGAGCTTCCTCCTTTTCCTGGGCAAGCGTATCGTGCTTCTGTACTCCTGTGACGGACATCTCAGTCACAGGACGCGTCAAACCATAAACTCCAATGAAGCAACGCCACACGCGTCTTTAGCAGCAACGTCGTCGTCGCCGGCCTTGATCACATGATTACTCCGATCACACTGGAGGAGGCGGTGGAGGACCTCGCTCATCGGCGGCCTGGACGACGGATCCTCCCCGGTGCAGACCACCCCGAGCTCGAACACGGTCGCCATGTCGTCCAGGTAGGCCGCGTCCCGGATCTCAGCGTCGACCAGGTCCACCACGCAGGTGTCGCCGCCGTCCCTGTACCGCTTCGCCGCCCATTTCGCCAGACAGCTGCCGGACTCTGCGCCGGCGTCCTGCGGCTCCCGCCCGGTGGCGAGCTCCAGCAGCACCACGCCGAAGCTGTAGACGTCCACCTTGTCGCTCACCTTTGCCCTGTTCACGTACTCTGCAAGCAGATTCCACGCAAACATGTCTCAAAGTCAGTTCTCGTGACATCGTGGTGTCTATGTGTACATGGTTTGGTAATAAAGAAGAGACAAATGAAGTAATAAACCTGGCGCAATATAGCCGAACGTTCCACAGACGGCCGACGCGGCCTCCGACACGCCGGACTTGGCGAGGATCCTCGCAAGCCCGAAGTCGGCGATCTTGGCCCTGAACCCGCAGTCGAGGAGGATGTTGCTACACTTGACGTCGCGGTGGATCACCGGCCGCGTGAAGTCGTGGTGCATGTAGCTGAGCCCCCTCGCGACGTCGACGGCGACGCTCAGCCTCGTGTGCCAGTCCAGCGGCGGCGCGTCGTGGCGGCGCCGTCGGTGCAGCCACCTGTCGAGGCTTCCGTTCTCCATGTACTCGTACACGAGCAGCTTCGTGTCGCCGCCGGAGATGCAGCAGAGCAGGTTGATGATGTTGCCGTGGCGGAGGGCGCCCAGCGACGTCACCTCCGCCTCGAACTCCTTGTCCAGGCTCGCATCAGGCTTCCCGGCGTTGCCGATCTTCTTTACGGCCACCGTCGAGTAGTGGCTGGTTGCTGCCTCATCGCCGCCGCCGCAGTGCTCTTCTTTGAGGTGGATGAGGTACACCTTTCCTGACCCGCCCCTGCCGATCACGTTCTCTTCGCTGATTTTGCTGAGCACGTCGTGCTCGGTGAATCTGAACGGACGGAACGGTACCATCTTCCATGACGTCACGTCCCGTTGCTTGCTCTTGCGGCTGACGACCAAGCATCCGACACCAATAATGGCGAAGCCAACGAAAGCAACACTAGGTATTAGCACGGCAACGAGGATTATTACCATTCTTTTTCTTCTTGTGGAAGAACCGTGGCCACCATCGTCTCCCGGACACAGCGGGATGGGCAGGCCAGAGTCAACTCGTCCCGCGCACAAGGCAGGGTTACCATGGAAGCTTCCGTTAAAAGTGGTGGCCTGCAGTGTGGCCGGCACCATGCCGGCGAGCTGGTTGTACGAGAGATCCAGGAAGGAGAGATGGAGGTTGTCGAAGGCCACCGGTATGCCGCCGACAAGGCTGTTGTTTGAGAGGTCGAGAGTGTTGAGGACAGACAGCTGCCCGATCGACGCCGGTATCGGTCCGGATATCCGGTTTCTGCTAAGGTTGAGAGAGGTAAGTCTCTTCAGAGCTACTATGGACGGTGGTACAGATCCGCTGATGTCGTTCCCCGCAAGGGACAGCTCGGTGAGGTTGGCGAACCCGCTCATGTTCGCCGGTAGCCCATGAGAGAACCAGTTGTTCTCCGCGTTGAACACACGCAGCCCCGCTGCAGATGCTGGTAAGGCTCCAGAGAATTTGTTGTTCCCCATCTCGATTCGTGAGATGTTAGACGATATCTCGGCAGGTAGAACACCGGTGAAGTCATTGTTCTGTATCATGACGTTGGTCAGCTTGGGGAACGCCGACCATACCGTCCCCGGGAACTCGCCCGTGAAGAAGTTGTTGTGTATCATGATGTTATCCAACGTGTTGCATTCCCCAAGGTTGGCTGGGAACACGCCGGAGAAACTGTTGTTGAACAAGACGATGTCATAGAGCTTGTTGTTGAAGCAGAGGGTGTCCGGGACCTCGCCGGTGAGGAAGTTGTTGCTCACTTCCAGGTTGCCGAGTGCCGAGTGCTTTCCTAGCTCAGGCGGGAGTGGCCCCGTCAGCATGTTGTCGAATAACCTGATGTCTGTGAGGTTCGGCAGCAGCCCGATGCTTGTCGGAATTGGCCCGGATATGGTGTTTTGGTACAAGAACATCAGTTCCAGGTTCTTCAGGTTACCGATAGCCTCTGGTATCGGTCCAGTGAGCCTGTTTCCGGAAAGGTCGAGCTGGATCATGTTCACGGTAGTGATGTTCGGTCCGATCCCACCAACGAGATTGTTGAAGTAGAGGTACAGGTATTGCAGCTTCTGATGCTTCCAAACCCACCCGGGGATTTCACCGTGAAGCTTATTTTGTGACAGGTCCAACACCGTCAGCTCAGTGAGCGCAGAGAACGTGTCGGGGATGCCACCAGTCAAGTTCATCCCCGACATCCAAAGCATGCCCAGCTTCGTCAGCTTGCCGAACTCTTCTGGAACTGGCCCTTGAGTGAACGGATTGCCAGCCAGCGTCAGCGTCTCAAGGTGAGTAAGGTTGCCGATGGCTGCTGCAGGATAGCTTCCACGGAAGCTATTAAAGTCAAGAACAAGGGACTTAAGCTTCGGGAACCCAGCAATAGCCGGCGCCACGCTGCCGACAAAACCATTGCTCGATAGGTTGAGGTGCTCCATCCCTGGCGACAACTTGTCGATGTCATCCGGCAGAGCGCCGGAGAACCCATTGTTGGACAGGTCGAGATACTGCAGAAGTGCGCAGCTGTAGAGGGTTGTTGGGAACTCACGGGTGAGATTGTTGTATGAAAAATCTATGTACGATAGGTTCTTGAGGCTGCAAATAGAAGCTGGGATGGGGCTATTGGCTATTTGGAAGTTCTGCAAGGAGAGAGCAGTCACTTGGCCATTATCGTTGCAAGCAACCCCAACCCATTTGCAATGAGTTAGCGAAGAAGAGCCATGTCCACTGTCATGGTCCTTCCATGAGCTGAGTGCAGTAGGGTTTCCCCAATCTTGCTTGATGGTCAAGAGAGCTTGGAGTTCAGGATCGTCCGGCACCACCGAGTCGGAAACGGAAGCGAAAGCGAGCAGAATTGGGATGAGGAGGAAGGTGAGAAGGCTGGACTTGGACATTGTGAGCTATAGAGACTGACCAACTGTTTGTAGTGTGTACTGGTTTAGCCTTATACACAAAGTTTTTTTTTTTGGAACTCTTTTATACATAAAGGTTAAAGCTAGAGATAAAGCTAGTGTTACAAGCACTGAGCATTTGAGAAGTCCTCGGTCTGATCCTGCCATCAGCCCATCACCACGGTCGCGCTCACAATAACTGTCGAATAGCTAGCTGGGTTAGCCGTGTAAGACCCGTCTGGACAAAGGAGCCAATCCCAGAACCTCTGCCCTCTCATACGGCCACGGCCGGGTCAAGGTCCCCCCAGATATTGATAAACCAAGTCTCCCAAGTTGAGTTTAAAAGTGACGATGGTGGCTATGGCCGGCTAAGGCGAGAGGACAATTAATATCTTGGTGCACTATGTACTCACTCGGCAAGTTAACCTGAGTGCACATATCAACGACGTCGTATCAAATGCGTACTACTAAAAAAATATCCCAAAAAAAAAAAGGAAACGAGTCAGTACAATGTTCATCATTGATGAAAATGAAATATTTTCCTTGATTTATAGCTAAAAATCATAGAAACGGTAGTATCAGGGAAAAATCAAAAGGCAAAATCTCGGTGTTATACTGACGACTTTAGCAATTACAAAATATAAAACAAAGATACGCTGCCTTCTCTTTTCTAAAAGGATGCGCTGCTTTCTTTAAGGTACACCGTAGATGTTGAACCATGTTGCTGTGCAAAACGACCTTGTGTAATCTGAACTGCTACTAGTTTTCTGTCTTCTCTAGAGAGGTCGCAACATTTTGATAACTGTCACGGGTTAAACGGATCTTTTGTTTGAGCAACTGGCTCACTCAACTTGCTTCATTTCCTACTTTGATACGAGTGGGGATCACAGCAAGAATCTGGACCACCTGTTCCTCGCCTCGTGTTTGTTGCAAACAGTCTGAATTTAACTTCACCGCTCTGAACGAATTTTATGTTTGCCAAGTACAGGTGCAATTGAAAATGTCTGTACTTGCTTCACAAGCACCCAATAACCCTCTTTACAACTCACCCACCAAAACGAGCAGCTAAGGTCTAGGCTATCATTCAGGATAAGAAAACAGGGCTCATGGGCTGCTAAGTGCTATCACACGCACATGGCAACTAAACTTGCAACCGGATAAACAAATCCCACCACAGATCAGCAGCTCACCAAATTCAACTCTCAACTCCCACCTGCTTGCACTATTCTCAAATTCGTCCATTCAAGTGTGACTGCCAATTTTTAAATTGGAGATCTTCTCAAGAGAACAACGCACATATCCACCCCAAAGATAGTTGTTGGCACTTCCTAATTGTTTACGTCTATAAATTTCACGCACAACTCATTTCTGGACAACGATCCACACCATGTTCAGACAAGGGCTGCAGTTAAAGAGTAACAGGCCAGACAGGTTCAGAAGCTGCTCAAAAAGACAATTTGTATTACATTTCCGGGACACAATATACAGTCATCTGTGCGTTACATTTTTCATATTTATACCACCCGACAAAATCAATAAATCAACCTTTTCAGCTCCTATCACAACTTTGTACCCCCACATCAACGAATTCAATCAAATGGTGATATACATGTATGCCACATTGGAACTGTATGGAAGAACTACTTTCCCTGCTCCGTTTTTAGTGCACTACTTTAAGTCTTTGATACACTCTACAACCAAAGTGCTCGTGCTCACGAGGACTGGACGATTGGTTGGTCCGCAAAACGGCCATATAACCAACCTTTGGCAATATGGCGGTAAGCAGCCTCCGTCAAGTGAATACCGTCCCAGCTCCAGTGGGTTGTAGGATCAGCACAGGCAGTTGCACCAGGCTCACCACATTTGGCCGTGACATTGAAGTTGTAAGCAGCTCTCTCAGGGGTCGACGGAGCCCCGCAGCATGCCCTAGGTAGTTGCTTGTAAAACCCTTAATTAAAAACCATAAGATGTCAGGTCCCCTGCTTTCACGTGCCTTAAAATCAAATGACTATTGCTTGAAAGAAAGGTGCCTTTAAGGTAAAACAACCGTCCTTTTTTCTCTATTAGTAGTTGAGAATGAATAAGTTGTCCCCATCAGCAAAATAGTGAATGCATGCATAATAAAGAAAAGGACATGCTAGCTGCTGCAAGGCAACAATGAAAAGGAAATTCCAGAATGTGATCTAGAGTTGATAGAGACAGGCCTAAGCAACCGTATCTAACAGTGAGCACAAATGCCCACTAACAATCGCAAATATAAGATTTCTTAGCTCTAGATACAGATGGCTATTATTCATTTTCTTCCAAAAAAATGGCTATTATTCATGTTCCCCTATTCTTCTTATTAGGAAAACTAAAAGCGTAATAAAGCATAACTGAGCTCCACTGTCAGCAAGGAAAGAACACTACAGATAGAGACAAAAGTGACAGCTCAAAAAGATGGTTCAACTAACTGAGCAAATCCTATAGATGTTTTGTACTCGACGCAACTAAAGATTTGTTAAACTTGGCATTCATCTATGCTTAAAAAGTGGACTAGGAAAAGTAAATGCGCATAGACACTTCTCCCGTTATGAAACATTTTTCTTAACAACACTTGTAGAACTTAAATTTTCTAATGATACTCTAATTTTAAAGCAATGTGGTTACCGTTCATAGATTGCACGTATGTGTCCTAATTATACAAGCTTATTATTTATTCTTAGTGGCTTGTTCAGCTCATAATATACTTGCCATGTCAAAGAGGGATGCTGTCACTAAGAGACTCACTGCATTGTAAGTTCTGATACCTAACATACTAGTACTGCCCGAGGGAAAAAAAAAAAACTTCAGGCTCATGTGCCCAGTGTACATCATAATCTACTGTTAGCCCTGAATGGCCGAATAGCTCATTCCGGTATGATCTCGTAGGAAAGACATATCAACAAAGTGTCCTAAAAGCAGTGGTAGCAAAGCAGCCCATTTACACATAATAACATGTTACAAAAATAAGCGAGGAGTGAGACTTTGAAGTCACAATTTTTTTATTGTAGTGTCCTATTGGGAAACGGTACAGTCACATCTAATGAGATCTAAACTATCCAATTATAATGTGCGTATTTCAAGAAGCGTATTTCAAGAATAGTTGACTCAAGCTTAATAGCTGACCCAACATCTAAAACATCTGTGTCTCTGTCTGACACATAAACAAGATCGAGAATTAAAGAACTCACCAAACTTTTCAGGATGAAGCATGAACTGGATAACTGGCGTGTAGTAATCACCATATATGATCCTCACGTTAGGGTGTTTAGCCCGGAGCTTCTCAAGTGCCGCTTTGAGATGTGCATTGTGCACCCAGGAAAATGTGTTGAATCGGCGGACACACCCACTGCGGGTGCCGTATCCATCAGCTGGCTCCTCGAGCATGTTCAAGTAAACAGGGAAGCACCCAGTAGGCATGACTCCAGGCACAATGAGATCCACCGCCCCTTCAGCTATCAATGCCTGCAGTCAGTGAACACAAACGATTATAGTCGTAACCATATTCCTCATATGAGGAATCAGCAATGAACGGTGCTAAATACGCGAGCTCTACCTCAACTCCATCGGAGATGCCCTGGATGACATCGGGCATGAACTTGTAGGCCATTTCAAGACCCTGCCCTGCAAAGAGCGGCGCATTGTAGTCGTTGCCACCAAACTCACCGACCACAAACAGTGACTTGGCAAAGAAATCCTTGCATTCTGCAGAAACAGAAGAAGAAGAAATCGAATCAAGATTCACAAGCAACTTCCAATTTCTGTACCTTCCATCACTGCCGATAAAGCTAGTAGTAAGTTAATAAAAGGTTGAATTTTTTTTGTAAGACTGACCCTTGGTGGAGTTGCAGAAGAAGGGCTTGAGATCGCGGAACCACTGGATTTGAGTCATAAGCGCGCCGGAGTTCCAGATGACGGCGCCGAGCCCCTTGGCCACGAAGTAGGGCGTGTCGAGCGCGGTGGCGCCGGTGATGGCGAAGTTGGCCCCGTGCGTGAAGCTGGCGTTCTTGGCCTTGGAGGGCGGCAGCAGCGGCAGGCCGAACTCTTGCGCTGCAGGACGAAACAAAAGCAAGGAACATCGTATCAGCCCACCCAGTAAGCCAAATCTGGAGAGGAGGAAGCTAAGAAGCAGCACTCAGCAGCGAAGATGCCGTACCGAGGTGGTCTATGACGAGGCGGCCGTCGGAGCACCGCCCCGTGGCTCTGCCGAAGTAGGTCTGGCCGTAGGGCAGGCGCGCCGTGGCGAGGAACTCCGGCGTGCCGTTCTGGATGAGGTTACCGGCGTCGGCCAGCGAGTCTCCGAAGTTGAAGAGCGCGTGGTACCTCCCCTTGGCCGCCGCCGCCGCCTCCTTCCCTTCCGCGGCCTGCACTCCGCCGGCCGCCGCAAGGACCACCGCCACGACCGCCGCAAGGACCACGGCGCCCCTTCCTCCCATTTGCTGCTCCCCTCGGATCTCCCACGGACGGAGAAGCTGCACGACAGAGGAAGGAGGAATCGGGGAGGGGGAAGGGTGGGGGCTAGGTCGCCACCGGCGGTCGGGTGGTGGGTTCTTGTAGGAGAGGGAAAGGAAAGGGTTGGTGGTGGCCGCGAGAGGGGAGCAGTGCGGCGTCTTCTTGGCTGGCTGGGACTGGGAGCCTGGGGCTTTCCGCCTTTCCCTTCGTCGCTGCGTGCGTGTGATGTGGTGGCGTGGCTCACTCGGTGTTTGGCGATTAAATTTTAGGTAGGCGCGTGGAGTTATTGCGGAGCCCGGGTGTGAGTGTGAGGTGGAGAAATGGCGAAGCGAGGACGAAGGTGACCTGCAACAACGTCGGTCGAGAGAGAGAGCAAACGTGACCAGCTTGGAAAAGTGGACTTCACTTCCCGTTGTTTGACTTGCGGCGTTTTTCCGGCGCCCGGTCCATTTCCCGGGCCTAATTTCGTCCGAACATTGTGCTGAAACCTTACCAAACTGAGATGAGAAAAACCGTTGGAGAAACATGTTCCTTATTTTTTTGGTAGACCAAGCAATTACAGAGAGAAGAATTAAACCAAGTGGATTAGCACAAGCGTCGCCGTAATCTTAGGATCGCCAGATGCGGCTTGCTCCAATGGTGCGTGAGCATTGTGTGATGTTGATAATGTATATCCACACTGATTAATTTAGTCATCAGTAATCACTAGTTATGATAGAATATGCCAGAACAAGCCTACTCCTGTAGATAAGTTGTAGTATTTGCTCCAATCGAGTACAGTGTGGATCGTGTTTAAATGATTCTATCAGATTTTGCCCTCGCAGTCAATTTTTTGTGTAGATAAATTGATACGAACAGTACTACTGTATATAGAAGCAGTCAGCAGTCAGCAGTCAAGCAAAACGAAAATTTTGGAGATGTTTATCCCGGCCGACTAGTACAGTACCGGCCGGGATCAGCTACATTGTATCTGGCCAACACGTTCTCATTGGTCAAGTACTCTGGTAGCATTACACCTAAGAATCTGGCCAACACGTTTCATTTGAATGAATGAATTCACTAAATTAAAGTAAGTCAAGTACTACCGCACAGATGAAAATTCCACTTCCCATTTTCTGCTGCATTATATTTATCTTTTTGTTCTGAAGAGCTTTCTGCTGCATTGTTAGATAGACCGTCACCCCAACACCCGAAAGCTACACTGGAACAGATGGATGGTAATCACAAAAGCAGAACTCCTCATGAGTCATGTCAGTCAAATTAAATGATTTTCAAAAACCAACCGCCAAAACGAAACATGAATACAATGTGCTACCAACCATAAAACAATGTGTATCTCCCTTCTCGAAATCAAAAATATGAGGAAGAGCAAAGCTGAAACAGTGACAGTTCGCGGGCAATTACCAGCACACTAGATGAGTCAAGACCAAGTATTGTCGGTATGACAGAGCAAAATTAGGTGAAGCTTGCCATTCTTTACCAGCTACGTACCAGCGTGTGCATATGAACACATACTACTAGTGTCTAGTACACTGACGGAACGAACATGGGGCCAAGCCGAGTCAGGTGCATTACGAAGCCGATTATTGAAGCAATCCTTCGTTAATTATTATTGTTCTACATATGAGCGTTGATTCAATTTCCCAGTGGTTTGGTGAGAGGTCATCAGCAGGCCCCAGCACCAAACCGCTCCAAAGCGGAGTCGGTCCAACCATAAGAAATTTAGCCCAAGTGGAGTGGTTCCCCTCGCCTGCAACCAATTGTTTTCAAGGCGTTGCGCAATGCACGTCGAGGTTTTCTAATGGTACTGCCATGTGCAGAGTACAGACAGTGCAGTGCATCTCTATATTTTTGGGGAACTGATCAGGTACTAGGGCTAAATAAAATGATTGAGGCACCAAGCAGGTGGTGGTTTGTTTAATTATGAGGAAGGACAAATCATGGGAGATCTTTGTGGCAACCTTTTTGGTACGTGAGTAGAACCAGCAGCTCTGAATACTAATTTGAACAAATCACTAGCATAAAAAAGCTTCTTCATTCTACCTATATGGTAATTTATTTTTCAGTGGAACTTTACCTCTTCATATATATAAAACATAATTTTGAGTAACACCGCTTTTTGGATAATTAATCTGTACTCCCTTCGGTATAAAAAAAAGTAGTTTAAGACAATGACACGGTCTTCAAAATATAATTTTGATTTTAATTTTGATAAAAATATTTATTAAAAAGTGACATACGTATACTTTTATGAAAATATTTTTCAAGATGAATCTACTCCATATAATTTTTATATTTTTAAACATAATAATTTAAAAATCATTCATGATTTATGTTCATAATATTCGATCAGAATCTTGTCTTAAACTGCATTTTTTTTTTACAGCGA
This sequence comes from Oropetium thomaeum, assembly GCA_001182835.1. Taxonomy (NCBI): domain Eukaryota; kingdom Viridiplantae; phylum Streptophyta; class Magnoliopsida; order Poales; family Poaceae; genus Oropetium; species Oropetium thomaeum. The sequence continues at coordinate 1,365,942 of LFJQ01000047.1, read as the reverse complement.
AGGGAGTAGCTGCTTAGGCATCTGTTCAAGGGATAAAACATTGTCATTCGAGGTAAGTCACTTTCTTTGGTCACGACGAGGAGTAAGACGTTCAATACTTCCTCGATTTTAAAATAATTGTTATCGTTAACAACAATAATTTAAAAATTGAAGGGACTAACTAACCGATAATGTATTGATCCTAATTATGAAGGACGACTTGTATTTGCACAAGTTTTCCTTGTACAGTGGTGGCCTATTTTACGCAAAACACTCGCTCCACTGTTTCTTTGTTTGACATTATTGTTCGAAAAAAAAGAAAGAATAAGAGGAAGTACATTAGTCAACTTGTAACTAGGTACATTCACATCATAATACACGTGAGACTGATTCATAATTCTCTTCAGCATTTAATTTTTCTTAAAATAACAATACGCAGTCCTCCCCCTCGAGAAAATAAAAATATGGAGCTCCTTCCTAAAATACGATAAAATATGCTTACACGTACCATGGGTAGCTGATAACAACAGGTCACAAGAAGTTTCCGCTTCTCCGCATAGTCCAAAGGATCTGACTGACTGGCGAGCACCTCAAGAATGCAGCAGCACCACGTTCTTCGAAGAGAAAAAGAAAATGCAGCACACACGTTGGTCCGCGTTTCGTTCGGGCACTGCTTGTGCTCTACTAGTAATCTAGTACTACCTCTACTTCAGGTTCGAGTAATCAGCAATAGCCGTTGGCAACCATCCTCTATCAACCTCAGGTTCGAGTCATCGACTTCTTCACTGTGGGCATGGGATTCCTTCCCAGCTGCCCTCTAGTTATCCGACACAGACGAACCTGGAACTGTGTATAGGTTGGTTCACTTCAATTTTTTTGGTTGCATAGGTCGGTCGCAGCCCTGCCTTTACGTATGCTCATCGAACCAAACCAAACAGTTCCTGCCCTACGCTTACGCCTCCCCAGAACTGCACGTGCAGCACCCACCCCAGCATCTAGCATCCACCGCAAAAGGGTTGCACATTTATTCAGCTCGTACTTAAAGAATTCAGATCAGAGAATCAAACGAACCATCACAACCAAAGAGGACCCCAAGCCACCCATTTATAAGTCTCCATGGCTAAGCAGTCATGGTCGCCTCCCTGAATATACCACCAGTGGGCAAGAGTACGCACACCAGATATCAACATGAGCCAATAAATAATATACAGCGACAACAACAATAGAATTTGTAATCCTAACCAAGTTGAGGTAAACTAGAGACAAACAATAGGGGTCAACATAAACAACAGATTTGTTTAAAGAAAAAACAGGAAAAGAGAAGAGAAAATAGAGAGCAACAGATCACTTCCACAACACTAAAGGTAAAGGTGGGTGAAAACCCAACATAAACGATACATGAAAAAATAAAGGAGAGAGAAAAAGAGCAATAATGTCTTATAGCACTGTCAAGGAAACAGTGAAGCTGGACGGTAATATTCATAATACTACTAAAGCACTTCAGAGACAATGCAAGAGAATAACCCCGTCAATTTTCAGTTAAAAAAAGGGAAAAAAATTGGCTTGTCAATTCATACACCAATCACCTTCCTACATACTGCATCCAACACAATACAGTTAAGCATAATGCTCCAGCTGCTAATATACAGCCTACTTTGCCTAACGGCCCCTACAATCACGGCGGTGTACACAAACAACTGTCAACGAGCCCATCTTATTAGGCGGTACAACCTACAAACTACAACATTTTCCTTCAGCTGGAGAATCCACATACACAGCTATGCAAAATACAGAAGGATTTTCCTTGGCCAGAGAAGGTAAATAGAATGTACAATCTTACAGCGGCATTGCCATGTCAAAATAAATTAGGTGGTTACAGTCTACTCAATGAACTTCTGATCCTGCAAATCAGTAAAAAGGGAAACGTTAAAATAACTGAAATCAGCTCTGAACATATTCAATAAATTCAGTACAATCACAGCTAACTAGACAGTCGTGCACACAAGTTGATAAGAGGAAAATAATAATTTCATTCGAAGTACAAGTTCAATGAAATAACAGCCAAAACAGCATTATCTGACTTTATGATTAAGTCTGCAATCTGCACTCACTATCACGAAGATTACAGGACAGACTTAGTTTCAGCATTACAAAACATTATTTGGACACTTGTTATCCACAGGGGGTGCAAGCATGTCAACCTTAGGTTCACCTCCAAACCTCTTTAGTTCAAGAAAATGAACTAGTTTTTCAAAATTGCATTCACTTGCAGAAAATTATTCATTTTTTAAAACTAAAAAGGTCTGGAGGGTACCCATAGGTGCACCTCTTTACACCCCTAATTGTCGAGACATAGATACAATTTTTTGAAATGTGTTCAATTATTTGGTTACGGCGGATTACCCTATCTCAATCTCATTTGACCATACGGAGAAGACTGCAACCCCTTGGATTGTTATGATGCCAATACTCGCCAAAACATTTCTTATTCCTTACACTTCAGAATTGATATTATCGACTGCAAGGAAGTTCTAAACATGCTTTGCTAAGCACAAATGCCTAAATCATATTGATAAATAATGAATAATATCCTATACTAATAATACTGTGTTCATACTAAGATTCAAGCCCTAGAAAAAGATTACTATGATTTGTACAGTCGAGTGCCCGATCAACGCTACAGCTTAGTCTGTAATAACATTAGAACAAGTCTGTGTTTTGAGATGTTGCAGAAATTGCAATGTGTATATTGATTAATAATTAGAGTTATACTGAATCTTCGGTCCTTCACTAATTCCATATTTCAAAGAAGATGGTAGCACCTAACTCTTTAATCGAAAGACAAAACAGAACCTTTGTTGGCACAACCTCACCAAATACGGTTTGGTATTAGGACGTGCATCTTTCAGAAAACAAAAAATAGTCACCGGAAGGTCCATATTTTATGTTTAAAAAGCAGTTTACTACAAAATACTTAAACGACGCAAAACCATTTCTTGGTCCATCTTTTATGTTTGAAAAGCATTATTACAACATAATGCTTAAACAAGGCAAAATCATTTCTTAAGCAGCAACTGCACAAAAAGAAGAATAAATTGAATTAAAAAAATGCAAATGGAAACAGAATGAAGAACCCAAAAGTCCCCTGACCAAACTTGTTCCTTGGACCCTGTTAGTGAATGGGCTACGTTCCATTACATAAACGCATAGCACAAAGTTATATATAATGCATATGATTGAACAGACATATAAGCAATACAACAGAACTGCAATGCCGTGGCACACAAGAGGAGCTTAGCATGGCTTCTTTGTAAGAGGGGAGCAAGGGACCCGAAACAAAAGATGCTAGATAGTGCAAGTGTTGAAATAAATGTGTTGAAGCACCAATCTGATTTGCATCCGATCCTCAACTCAGATGACGCCCTGGTATGCAGTGCAACATGGTGTCTGCACTTGGATTATGACCACAATCTAGACATAATTGTGATAGCACCATGGTCGCAACAAAGATATTTCATGGATGACACTAGGTGAAGTAGGATCCAGACAAGATCTAGTCAGGCATATTTTAAAATGGTGGAACTTGACAGTCACGGATGAGGCCTTACAAGCAGGTTTGGCTGACATACCACTAAATCAGTTTGATATAAGTCACATCCTCATGTTGTACACGGTTCTAAGGCCATGGAAACGTATCGGCAAGACCAAAAGATTACGAGTATACAACACGTCTGAAACTGTCTCTTACTCATAGTTGCTAGGGGGCGCACCTACTGCTGAAAGCTCCCACACATTTGTGCGGTCTGGGGAAGGGGATTTCATATCTTCTTGACTATAAACATATAGATACCTGTACCTTTCAATGGTGTGGTTAGTTAACCAAAGGGAAATTAATTACTAGACAACTTGTGTGCTACCTGACAGATGAGACCTAATTAATCCCTAACCAAACTTCAACTCTTGCGCTCTCTAACAAGAAACTGGATTAAAAAAGGAAGTCAAAGTTATTCTATGTACCACGAACAGATATATGAAACCATGTCATCTAGGTACCATGCCAATCAAACAGCATAGTATTAATCTATAGCCATCGCTTCCAATTTTACTTTAGCACAATAACAGCATTGATATTTGCATGAAAAACAACTTTTAAGTGAAATAAACACGAAAAGTAAAGAAACAAAATGCATTTCAATGCAACATGTGGTTTATATATTAATGCACATGGAGATACGTCTTACACCCTTACATTGGCTCACTAAGCAATCAAACTTACAGTTAAACTAGGAGCAACAAAACCAACAAACAATGCTTTCACTGATACGTACCTATATCTCACGATGACTTGGGAGCTTCAGATTCATCTGAAGAGGAGCTATCACTGTCCGAGTCTGCCAAATATAATTATTAAATGATTAGGCTACAATGCCGACAGACCGTCCAATCCATAAAAATTAATGATGAAAAAATAAATCCTAAAGTAGTAGTTATGAATCAATGTTAAACAAGAGAAGTCAACGGAATCATTACCACTAGAGGATGATCCCGAATCGCTGCTGGAGCTGCTCGAATTGCTTGAACTACTTGCATTCTGCCTATTATTATCATTTTGGTCTGGTGCAGAGGTTGCCGGTTGTTCACCTGTCATCAAATCTGTTCAAAACAAGAATTAGTAACATATTCTCTTACTTGAGAGTTGAGACATGATTGCACAATGAAGTAGAAAATGAGCAAACCTTTCATTCCTTGCTTCGGAGACTTTTCACCAACGTTAGGTTCTTGGGCAATTTGGATCTGCGAAGCAAAAAGAAAACGCTGTAGTTTTCAGTACCAAAGCTAATTTTTATTATACGGTACTAAAGATTAAGATGAATAATTGAACTGTCATACTGGTTGTGGCTGTTGGGCAGCATGATGTGCACGCAGCTCAGCATCTTGCCTCGCAAGCATCAAACGCTCAGCCTTTCTCTTCTGCTTACTCAAGTTCTTCTTGTAATTAGCAACAAACCTATCAAGCTCCCAAAGTGTCTCAGCATCCATGCTATCAATTTCAACCTCAATCTCATCATCATGCTGCCTAACTGACAGGTTCTTGTTCTTAATGATCTGCACGACAGCATCAAGCTTCTCTGGAGGCAAGTTTTGGAGGTTTTCACTAAGCTTCCGCTTCTCTTCTATTGTCATGTCTCTCTTGTTTGGATCCTTTGCCCTGGGTTTCTTCATTGATGGAGTCCGGGCACTATAAGTGGGGGTATGGCTTATTGGCCTTGAAATGGAGTCCAGTGCCATATTGTGCCTTAAGGAATCTGACCTTTCTAGGAAGCGCAGATCTATCGGGGGTGGTGGAAACTTCCTCGGCAGTGGAGGACAAGATGCAAGATAGTTAACCTCGGCCTCAATCTCAGGCCATTGTGCCTCAAAGATTCCTGACAACTGCTCCGCCATGATATGCACATCCTGTCCTTTTGGGTTATACGTCATAGCATTATGAAAAGTGAGCCGCACGTCAGCAGCAAACTCCTTAGGATTCCTATACTGCCCACTGCTGAGACGCCCTCTAATCGTGCCAAGATCCATTGGGTGCTTGATAATCGCAAAATAGTCATGCAATCCAAGTGCGACTGGATCAACAGGCTTGTTGAACACCCACCCAAACTTGTGCTTCATTAGCCGGCTCAGGAGGGACGAAGACTTCTTGAATGCATGAGAGTATAGCCTCCTTTCAGCATCAAACTCTGCACCACGAGCTTCATGGGACCGGTGTTTCTTCTTGTGGTGCTTGGGTTTCTTGCGCCCATGTGAATCTGAGGGTGGGATCCTATCCTTGGCAAGCAAAAACTCCGAATTTTGGTACAACTGGTTGGCCTTTGGCGTCCGCTTCTCCTTCTCAAAATGTTCTGATTGAACCACAGAAACAGTAAGCGGCCGCCGCTGCAGCACTGAGCGGACCGGAGGAATCGTAGCAGCAAGCTGGCCAGAAATGGGCGTCGCCATTTCACTGGCTGGGAACTGCGGCTGCATATATCCAGCATCCACCACCTGTGGCGGTGGTGGCAGCGCCAAGGGCAAAGCAACGGTCGGTGGAGGCTGCTGCGCCAATGCCTCAGCTGCTTCCTTGAGCCGTTTGGAGAGCACACGCACCTGGTCGAGCTCCCCGGCAAGCCGTCGCCGAAGCTCGCTCCTCTCCCTGCGCTTCCTAGCCTTCTCGGCCTTCACCGCGGCGGCGGCCGGGTCGTCCCCATGGCCGTTGGGCACACCGCCGCTGACGTTCCTGTTTAACCCCGAAGAGAGGCTCCCAGAGGCAGCAGCGGGTGCCCCAGACTGCGCCGGCGCGGGAGCCGAGCCCGCCACCGCTGGATCAGGCCGCGCCGCAGCTAACCCCGCCTCCCCGCGGCGAATGGAGCGGCGAATCGAAGATAGGGTTTCAGAGAGGGGATTAGGGTTAGGGTCGGGCTCGGGTTCGGGGGCAGGAGGTGGAGGAGGTTTAGGGTTTTTGCGGGGGTACTTGCGGGAGTAGACCTTGATCTCCGAGCCCCACCGCGAGCTCGGCGGTGCGGGGGGCGTGGGATCCGGCGCCGGAGCCGGCGCGGGGCCTGGCTCCGGCTCCTCCCCCCCGGCGCCGGCGCCGGGTGGGGCCGAAGCCATGCATAAACCCCGAATCCGAATCCTGGCGACTGGGGAATTCAGGAAGTGCGACGGCGAGGGTTTTGCAAGGAGGCCGAGAAAAATTTCTGTGGTGCTTCAGGGCTCGGATTTTGATATTTTCAGCGGCTATGGCGGTGGGGAGGGGCGGCGTCGAACGCGGCTCTGCCTTTTGTGGGCGACGAGTCCTGCTGAACTGAAGAGGAAAGAGTAGGGTGGAGTGGCTGGCTCAGTGGGCAGGTGGAGAAGGCCCTCGTGTGATCCTGACCGTTAGAATCTAGGGATGGATATCATCGGCGGCTTCGGGTTGACTCTGGTCTGGTACAGTAGACTGAAGGCTGCCACTAGCCATGTTCTTGTGCTCTAGTACCATGCTAACTGTTTTATCTGCCGGCAATCTCTGACCTGATCAGCCAGTAAATTTGCTGTACTATCAGAATACAGGATACTTCAATGTTAATGTACCTTTGCTTCTCTTTTCTGTTTCACTTATGAAAGTTGAAACTTATTGCTTCTTAGGATAAGGAAGAAATTCATGAGAATCGAAAAATGCTGAGTAACGAACTCAGCCAAACAAAATAAATAAACAAAATGTTCCCTCTGTGGTTGTGTAAACTTGATTTAGAAGGGAAAAAATAAAAATAGTATGCATATACTATCATCTTAATAGAGATGGACAAATGGGTATATTTGATCGTGCTATCACTTGAATTCTCCTCTTACAAGATATGCAAATCTAATAATATACACCATACACTTCAGGTTCCTTAATCAATCATATATCATCGGGTTCCTTAATCAATCACATATCATCAGGTTCCTTAATCAATCACATATCTAATAATGTGCAAACATGAGTCATGATCCTACTCTACGTTCAAATCTTAACCACTGGCAACATGGTTCACCTCATATGAATAAAGGCTTAACAATGACAAAACATGTGGTACCACATCAAATAAGAGGAGTGGTGTGGATAAAACTAAGATTGAAATAGAATATTTGGGATAAATATGACTAGCAAGGACCTTCATCAAGACTTAATCGTAAATAACATGTATAAGATGCTTTGATGATGGTAATAGATTTATAGGATAAAGACATGCTAAATTCCGTACCTCAAAATCCATCTCATGATACTTATACATTGCTAGTTACGGCTAAAGGTTTGTGGTCAGATCTAGGGATTGGTCGCTCATCGCCCATCAATAGAGAAGAGAGGAAAGAGGATCCATACTTTAATGTCGGCAGGGCAAGCAGAGATGAGCTAACAAGGCAAAAGTGCATCATGGTGTTGCTGGAATCCACAGACTGAGAAAGGTATGGAAGGAACATCTCGTGAAGCAATTAGCAAGAAAGGGGATGACAACCGCAGATCTAGAAACCAAAGATACCAAGGATGTCTTGTTTGAATCTCTAGAATAGATTGTCTTGGAAAGGTAACAACAACAAGAAGCAAGGGTAGCTATGCGGATGAAGGTAAGAGTTGGCATCACCGACATCGAAGACTCCATGGGAGGGACGGAGGGAGGCTGTAGGGTTAGAAAGAATGGGAGGATAGGGGAGGAGAATGGGAGGATCGAGGAAGAGTGGATGCGAAAAGATGAGATGGAAGGCTGATATATATTTCCTCTTCGAAGGGACGGCAATCCATATCTCCAAAAAAAAAAGATTTTAAAGGGGTAAATATTTGACACATATCTAGACAAATCACTTATAAATATTAAAAATATGATTATATTCCCTTAGTAGGTGAAGCGAAGCACATATCATGGTAAAAAGGTTAATTGGGACTCAACTTTGAGAGGTAAATTTGGGAAACCAATGTAGCATGCGAGTGGACCGAAATAAATTCTTTTGGCTCAATCATAATATGATAACTCTTCTTATGGGTGAATATTTTAGGATTTAATGGTGAGATTTAATTGTGTTGTGCTTTCAGTGGTCGACGATATTCTCATTGACAGCGAGACCCTATGGTAACTTCACAAATTTCAAGATCAATCGATTCAGTCTTTCCAAAGGTGCTCATTAGAAGTATAGTATGTGTGTGCATGTTCATAAAGGTGAATACTTGTATATGTAATTACTGTGTGCCTCATTGAAATCACCAAAACATGATAAGTCTATAATATATATTATCTCATACGGAGTAGTAGTTACACAATTCTTTTATATATGAATAAAAATGAATATTTATAAATTACATGACAACTACAATTTGTACAAAAGTTGTTCTGATGCATAAGACCGTTGCACTTTTTCTTTTCTCTCGCCTCCTCTTCCTTCCACATTATCAAAATCATAGGTGACACTGCATGACGCCATCTATCCATCTATGAGACTATCTACCCTAAGGCTATAAATTAACTGTAGCAGCATACAGTCCTACATCCGAAGCAACGGGACGTTCCTTTGTTCATTTCTTGTGAACAAAGGCATAACCGCATGACCATTGACCAATAAAACTTTTGCATAGAAACTGGATTGTTTTCATGTGACTGCCAGATGGTCTTAAGTTTCACCTCAGCTTCGTAATTCCCATGCGTGCGCTCTTGCCCAGACACAGAATGCGCAACGCCGCAAAAAACATTAGATTTCTTATACAATAACTTTTAGTAATTTGCTGTTAAAGTTTTATAGAATCCGTACCGTACTTCTAACTTTTACTCGTACGATCGAGTTTGCTTCTGGCCTGAGGACCGCAGCCTGAACCATGTGTCTAGCACCATGTATATTATCTGGTACGTCCATTTACATCAATGGACGACTTAATCTGCATACATCATTTTTTTAGAAAGGATCCATTGATGCAAACCTTCTACAGGTTTGAAGAAGGGATGGGCGTGAATCCATTCATGGATCCCCTTTAGTTCAGCAAAAATGTCCTAAACATTCATTCTTTATGGCAGAAATGATTTTTTTAGTTTTTTATGTTGAAAAAAGAAAGATCTATGGATATCCAATGGTGACTCATGCTCACCCTTATCCCACCAAGTTCTTGGGTGATTTGCATTGCCAAACAAGATTTATGCCTATTCCAAGGGTCCTCAAATACTTCCATTTAAAGCACAAACCAACATTCAAAGAAGCAAACATGGCACCCCATCTACATTATGTCATTATCAACATCAAGTACACCAAATACATGCCTCCACACACTTGATACAACAAACTGTTCTAACCCCAATTTTAAGCAAGAAATTATACCAGGCATATCTTACTGCTTACCTCAGTGCCCATAATTTTTGCCAGCCACGCCTCTGGGATGGTGGGTATACAAAGCTGAAAGATGGAAAACAGTGTTTTGGAAGCAAAAGAATTGTGCCAAACAGGACTTTTGCTAGTAAACTAAATTGTACCCATTGACCCCAAAAAACAATTGTACCCATTAAACGTTTTTTCTTGAAAAAATAAAAAACTATTGCCAGTGTGGCGCTTATCAACATGTGAAACAGCCCCTATGCGATCAAAAATACATTTGGGACAGCCACCATACACCAGCATACAAGCAGTAAGGAAGCAGCGAAATAAAAAGCATTGCTTTTTTACTGGATTCCAATGACACAACCTAGCACTAGCAGCTACCTAGGAGTTTTCCTAAGCCAGTCATTTACAGTCCAAAAAGTTATGTCCATGGCACATACTATCCATGGGCTATGGTCTACTCCATGAACTCCTGAACCTGCAAATCAGCAGATATAATCATTATAACTGAAATCAACTGAAGAACATAAGAGACATAGCTTCATAAAGTAAATATCAACAGCTCATTAGATAACTTCTTTTGGGTCTTCAGTGATTAGCTGATGAGACAGATACTGAACATAAAGCAATTGCATAGAAACATTAAAACTGATCTTAGATAAAAAGTGAGTAAAACATTCACAGCTCCGAGTCAAGACCCAAATAAAATCTAAAATCAATTCTCTAACCATGACATATACACAACGATTCTGTCATAACTCCCACCCTTCCAACAAAACATTAAAGAGCTTCTATGGTTAGCACGTAGAGATGATGCTGGAGCTAAGAGCAATCCATCGTGTAAATGCTCCTTAGTTTGAAGAGAGCAGAGCTTGAGGAGGACTGAAACTAAGGCCTTTCAGTTTCACGACGTCCTTGTATGACTGTATCAAACAATGACAATAAAAGGGCAGCCAAGCATTTTCCATCAATGACACTGGATGACTGACATATCAAAGAAAACTACAATTTACATCAATGGTGGAACTAATTATGTTCATACGCAGGAGGAAAGTCAATATTCTATTTTCGATTGCTACCCTTAAAAAGATAAAATGCTAGGTAGAAAACAGTTGCAAACATTGAATGATATGTGCTCAACATTGATTCACAGCAAGAGTTGACATAGCCTATAAAAAGTCAGATATAGTAATTGAAATAGGCATAAAACAACAGGGCATTAAAAAAGGGACAGAACAAGTAAATCAGATACTTCAGTTATAAGAATGGAACAGGGGAACAATCAACAACAGTGTACTTTGAATTGTTCACAGAAAACACAACAGCCATTGTCATCAACAACATTTCAATGGAAAAAAGAGGAGATAAGCAAAAGGCCATATTGAACTCTATTTATAAGGAGTATTTTAATAGAAACTTCTTGGCCGTAGTAACAAGGCAAAGAGAACTCTGAACAAGCAAGCAGCAGTCACAAATCTAAACAACTTGATTGTAGCTTCACAATGGGTATCTTGAAACAACTGAAATGAATGCAAAATGGAAACAAAACTACAAAACTGACCCCATAGCCATAGTCTCCATAATACAGTCAACATGCATGTTTACTCCATAACTAAAGTATGCCTAAGATTATCATATAATGCCAGAACCTAGCTCTGGGCATGGCACAATGAAAGGTCAAATGTCCAGAAACAGCAATGTCTTTGATCAGGGACAAGGCTAGGTAGAGCCAAGGTGTTGCACAAGCACAGGGATACACAAGCATTTCATTAGTATTTTACTATCGTAATCCTTCGTGCAAAATGTTATCCTGTCCTGAGTACACTTTGGAGATCTGTGCCAGCCAGAGGTAACAGAGCAGGCAGGGAGAACAACAGCGGCAACTGCTTGGCCTTGTTAGCCAGTTCCCATACCACTCTTTCTCTCTTCTCACTCCATCCCTCGCTTTTGCTGCTTTCCTGACAACGCGGCCAGGCGCCTAGAATTTTTGAACACCTTGGCAACAATTTAAAAACATAGCCAGAAGGATGACCATCTTACATGCAGACAGAAGACCTCTATTAACTAGAGGAATCTGCTTTAAAAATAGGAACTATCTTTTAAGAAAAATTCCACATTATGGAAGTCTAAACACAGTAGATAGGTGAAGACCCATATTTTACCATTTAGCCTGTCTAGACAGCATTTAGACAGGCTAGAAGGTTTCTACTGTAGTACAATGTTGCATGTACAAAAAGAAGAGCCCACAAGCACCAGCTATCTGGCCCATCATCAAGCCCAAAACCACCAGCCAGCCAACTCAGGCACACGGCACACCCTTCCCTGACCTACGAGCTGATAAGACACGAAAGAGCCTTATGGTAAGACCACTCAGCACTGGCACATTGACTCCTTGTGGTTTGGACGCCGCCCTGCCCCCAGCTCATCTCCGTCATAGATCTGTCGTCCCTGACCCACTCCTCAGCACCTACCTCTGCTCCATTCCACTTCCTCCTCTCCTCGCTGGATCCACAACTCGTCGGAGACTCTTGCACCGGCCATCAGCATCAGAGCCGGCAGGGACAGAGAAGGTAACAGCTGATGGCCTTTCTAGCAGGTTTTCATCCTGCCTTCCTCTTGTCTCCCACTCCCAACTCTCACCACTTCCATCACCTAAACGTGAAGATAGACGGCCTGAACGGCCTCTAAAACCGGATCAAAACCATCCCATTCAGGCCACTCACAGCATTTTTTTTTCGATGTTGTCTTGTTTGATCGCTTAGAAAGGTGAACTGTTCAAAAGAATCCTAGGCCCTAACTGCACAGTTGGTCACCATTCACCGTCTAAACATGTCTAAACGCGAAACAGCTGCTAATACCATTTAGGAGAACACTGCTACTATTACATGAAACCAAAAGCGGGAAGGACTAATTATTTCCAAACAAAATGTCTAATTTTTCTATTTATTGGCTTCCATGTTCTGTGCCATAGGCAACGAGTGCAATATGGCAAGGTCCATACCCAGAATTATTTCCCTTGAACCAGTTCAGTACCTCAAAGTTCCAGCATGACCTTATTAAGTGGTAAGGCTTTATGATTGGTGGTCCACAGTATGCAACTTGAAAAAGGCAACATGCACTATCTAAACAGGAAAGGGTTCATCAATCAAAAACAAATATTGATGTTCTTAAGTAAAAAATAAAAAAGAACAAACAAAAAAAAAACAGAGATGTGAAACATAACATAAAGATGATTATGCGTACTATAACATAAGTAAATAGTAATGCCTACAAATGATTTCAAAGATCATGGAAATAGCAGTTGACTATTCACAAAGATAAATTTATTTAAATAAAACAAAGAACAAACAAAACTAATAAAAAGGAAACAGTCACACAAATAACTCACATTTATTCACTAAGAAGTTAACTAATACAATTAAAAAGGTGCAATATTAAAGGCACAATGTTCTCTTTGGAACTTACCTATATTTCAAGATGGGTTGGCAGCACCTGATCCATCACTTGAGGAGCTATCACTGCCTGAGTCTGCAAGGAAAAGAAAGTCAAGTGACTTGGCTATATTACAATATCGATATCTTCTTAGTAGTCAATATTAATGTAAGTTCATAGGCAGTTATGAATTAAAGGGAAACAGAAAAATCCAAAGTATTACCACTAGAAGACGACCCTGAATCACTGTTGGAGCTGCTAGAACTGCTGGAGCTGCTCGAGCTACTAGCATTCTGTACATTGGTACCATTTTGGTTTGGCATGGAAGATACCAGTTGCTTGTCCGCCATCAAATCTTTGATAAGGGGGAAAAATATAAAAATGAATTAACTTCCATGCAATATACGCTTTTAAGACAGGTGTCCAAATCGAGCAAACCTATCTTACTTGGCATTGGAGATTTTTTACCGATATTAGGTCTTTGAGCCTGCAACAAAGAAATTGCAACTTTAAGCACCAGACACCAGCGATAGGAATTTTATGTTACAATAATGGATAGCTTTCTTAATAATGATCGAATGCATACCATTTGTGGTTGCTGTACATGATGTTGTGCACGCGCCTCTGCATTTTGCCTTGCAAGCATAGCACGCTCGATTTTTCTTTTTTGCTTGCTTAGGTACTTCTTGTAGTTAGCAACAAATCTATCAAGCTCCCAAAGTGTCTCTGCATCCATGCTATCAATTTCGACCTCAATCTCATCCTCATGCTGCTTAACTGACAAATTCTTGTTCTTAATAATTTGCACAACAGTGTTAAGCTTCTCTAGAGGCAAGTTCTGGAGATTTTCACTAAGTTTACGCTTCTCTTCTATTGTCATGTCTCTCTTGTCTTGATCCTTTGCTCTGGGCTTCCTTGATGATGGAGTACGAGCATTATAATTGGGAGTCTGACTTACCAGCTTTGAATTGGAGCCCAACGCCATATTATGTTTCAGAGAATCTGACCACTCTAGGAAGCGCAAATCAATTGGGGGAGGCGGAAACTCTTTTGGCAATGGAGGACATGATGCAAGATAATCAACCTCAGCCTCAATCTCCGGCCACTGTGCCTCAAAGATACCTAACAACTGCTCAGCCATGACATGCACATCCTGCCCCTTGGGATTATATGTCATGGCATTATGGAAAGTAAGCCGCACATCAGCAGCAAACTCCTTCGGGTTCTTGTACTGCCCATGGCTGAGACGTCCCCTTATAGTCCCAAGATCCATTGGGTGCTTGATAATAAACTTATAGTCATGCAAGCCAAGTGCAACGGGATCCACAGGCTTGTTGAAGACCCAGGCAAATCTGTGCTTCATAAGTCGGGTCAGCAGTGCCGAAGACCTCTTGAAAGCATGAGAGTACAACCTTCGCTCAGCATCAAATTCTGGACCATGACGGTGCTTTTTCTTGTGCTGCTTGGACTTCTTGCGCCCTTGTGAGTGCGAGTCTGTTGTTGGGAACTTGTCTTTTGCAAGCAAGAACTCTGAACTTTGGTATAACGGATTGGCCCTTGGTGTTCTTTTCTCCTTTTCAAAGGGCTCTGTGTGCACAGCGGACACAGTTAATGGTCCCCGCTGCATCTGTGACCGGACAGGAGCAACTCTCCCAGCCTGAGCAGGTATAGGCGTTATCGGACCCGTAGGCGAGAATTGAGAGCTCAAGGAGCCAGCATCTGCCACATGTGATGGAGGTAATGACATGGCCAAAGGCACGGTCGTCGAGGCCTCCTGTGCCAAGGCCTCAGCAGCGATCTTTAGCCGATTCGAGAGTACACGCACCTGGTCGAGCTCCGAAGCAAGCTGCCGCCGTAGCTCACTCCTCACCCTGCGCCTCAGCGCCTTCTCAGCCTTCTCAGCAGTGACCAACGCCAGGTCATTGCCGTGGCCGTTGGGAACAGGCCCTGAGGAGATGTCATAGAAGGCAGAAGCGGGTTTACCAGGTGGCGCCGGGTCGGGAGCCGGATGTGGAGGAGAAGTAGCCGCCGCTGGCGTAGAAGCCAGAGACGGAGGAGAAATCGCGGCCGCCTGCCTGCGACTCGGAGGTGGAGGGGAAATCAGCTCGGCCGCAGAAGGTGGCGGAGAGGGAGGGATAGGCTGAGCCACCGGAGACGGAGGAATGGATGTTGACGCCGCCGGACCGGTCCTCGCCGTACCCACATCCTCTGGGTGGCGAACGGACCGGCGAATCAAGGATAGGGTTTCCGAGAGGAGACTCGGGTTGGGAACAGGTTCCGGCGGCGGAGGAGGTTTAGGGGTTTTGCGGCGGTACTTGCGGGAGTATACCTTGATCTCGGACGCCCACCGGGACCTGGCCGGAACGGGGGCGGCCACGGCCGCGGCCGGCACGGGCTTCGCCGCTGGCTCGTTCCCGTCGGCGCCGTCATCGCCGGTTGATCCGGACGCCATGCATAAACCCTAAATCCGAGACCCCAGCGGGGCCGGATTGGAGGGGAGTCGGGCGCGGATCGAACTCCTCGGGCGGTTGCTCGGTTAGCACGCGCTGCTGCGCCGTCCGTTTCCCAGCGTTAAATCCTGCGGGCTCCGGCTGGCCCCTTCGTCCCCACTGTGTAGCATACGGTACCAGCTCTCTTGCGCCCGAAGCCCACGGCCCATTAACCGGTCACCTCTACCTCAGCAGGAATGCTGCTGCTTCTTTGTTTTCTTTTTTTTTTTTGAGAAATAATCCCCAATCCTCCCGATCACGCGCGGACACGGGGATGTCCGGGTGAGTGACGACGAGGGCTCACCACTCCACTTCCCACCGAGTTCTCTGGACTTGATGGATGGCGGCCGCCGCCTATGCTCTCTGGCGCCGGTGTTGGCGTCCCCGCTGGAGGATGACGACCTCCTTTCAGAGATTCTCTGCCTTCCTCCCTTCTCCTCGCCTCCCTCGTCTGCAAGCGATGGCTCCGCCTCATCTCCGCCAAAGGCTTCCACCGCCGCTTCCGCGCACGCCACCGCCACCACCCTCCCCTCCTCGGATTCTTCGCCCAGAGATCAAACAGCATCTCCTTCACTCCGGTTCTGGAGGCTCCTGACCGCATCCCCACCGATCGCTTCTCCTTTCTGCTCAACATCCTAGGCGACTGCCGAATCCTTTGCTGTCGCCATGGCCTTGTTCTGCTGCTCCTCCCCCTCCCGGCCAGGTTCCTGGTATGGGACCCTTTATCTCGATACACAAGCGACATACCTGTTCCTTGGGGGTTCGATAGCAGGACAAGGTCGGCGGTATACAACGGTGCTGTGCTTCGCCCTGCTGGTGATGGTGAAGCTGAAGGTGATGGACCCTCCAGCCACTTCCAGGTGTTCGTGGTGAGCACAGACGAAGAGGGAACACGAGTATTCGCCTGTGCTTTCTCGTCGAAGACACTCAAATGGAGCAATCCCGTCTCAGCAGCTTGCCCATCCATGGCTCCTACATCCAACCCTGGTACTTTGGTTGGGCGTTCCCTTTACTGGGCGCTTGATGGGGCTTCGCATGGCATCCTCGAGTATGATCTTGATAAGCAGTGCCTGAGGGTAATAGATGTGACACTACACTTGTCTGATATCGTGCCTTTCCGCATCTGGGTTATGCCAGTGGAGGATGGTATGCCTGGCTACCTCGTTAAGTCATATCCTGGATACAGTCTCAGACAATGGCTGAGATTTCCTGATCGTTATGGTGGTGCGTTGGGTGCTGGAGAGATCCTTTGCGCTAGATAAGTTTCTTCCACAGAGTTCACATGAAGAATCACATTTAGAAATAGTTGGGGCTGCTGAGGACAGTGATATGTTTTACCTCCAGACAAAGATTGGTGTCTTCATGGTCCACATGGAGTCAAAGGAGTACAAGAAAGTCTCCGAACTGTCAGATATCGAAGCCTGTTATTCTTTCACAGGTATCTGTACTCCAGGTAATTGCTTCTATACATTGTAAGAGCAACGAAACAAGTCAGTTATCCAACATGATTCATTAGAGTGCCTTTTATATCCTTTGAGTGATAAACTAACAACCTGACCTCAGGTTATTCCTTTGCTGCTCAACGAACTCTTAAAGACTAGGTAATGTTGTTTCTTGTACATGAATACTGTAATTGATAGGCTTAAATCTATTTGCGCCCAGGTTCTCTCTACTGCTATTAATTAATTATCCAAAATGATGTTTTTTTTAAATGACCATAATGATGACTTGCTTGAATGGACTTTATGAAATTACACCTTTTTTATCACTGCTGGAAAGTCCTACCGGAAATTGATTGATTGGTTCAACCTGAAATTTTCCAGTTATTATCATTGTCATCGGGTTCGTTACTTGGAATTACTGGTTTGAGTGTATTTTATCATGTCTACTTGAGATGATGTGGAACAAGCTAAAAAATAATTCTTGATTAGTACCCTTTTTTTTCTGATGAGAAGTTAAGTAGGCCCTTGCATGTTCATGATTATGAGATAAGCTAACATTACCTTTTAAGTATTATATTTTGCATTTGACAATCTACTATATGTTTTTCCTTGTCTATGCACAAATGTTGTCTCATGTTACATACCTGTGCTTATCTAGAAATTTGCTTTCACAGTTTCAAAATTTTCCTTCTCATGTTTGTTTGATGCCTCAATACTCTCATGCTCGTAGACTTGGGCTTGGGCATTGATGATGGAGAAGATGAAGATGAACCATTGCACTAGATGTGATAGTGTGACGTGTGGATTGCACAGGGTAACTGAGACTACGTTCTGATTTCTGAATTTATTTCGAGTTATCTGATCTGCTTTTTGGCTTTCCTAAACAAACTTCCTTTCATCTATCTCTTTGGCACAAAATTGCACTTACGTTTCTCAGCCCTTCTCGTGATGGGTTTTCCTTAGTCCTAGTCCACCTCCCTCATGTAGGCTTGTAGCTACTGATGCTCCATCCCATCACTCCTGGATTTGTTCTTTTGCTTGTTGTCACTTCTATTTTGCTACCTTACTACCTGTTTTGCTCCTGAATCCTCCCTTCCATCCTTCTATTCTGGGGACTCTTCTCCTTGTAATTGCAGCTTCTCAGATGGAATGGTCATTGTCTTTTTTGGACATCTGAAAGTTAGAATCAGTGTGTGAAGGCATCCCTTTGAGCGCGCTACATAGGAAGGTCCCAAGGTCGCCATCCGAAATTGCATGCTCCCTTGCTTTGGGCTTTACAGGAATTCATTAACTTCAGCATGGTAGTAATTGATAGTTCTTAATTTTCTAAAAAGTATCCCTATGCGTTAGTAACCATATACATCTATATATCTATGCTCTTCACATGCCCATGAAACATACAATGTGTTATGTGCGATTCGAAAAGGTAGGCAGTTTAGTTACCAGACGACATTGAACCACCTACCTTGATAGCCACTGAGATCTGATGTGGCCAAAAAGGAAAAAATGACAATGATGCTCTCAAGTGCCGACTTGGAGTTATTTTTTATTGGTTGAATCCTAGTAGTTCCATTGCACAAGTTGGTTTTGCTGACTAGTTTTATTGTATTGCAGGCATCTAGAGTTATGTTCCTGCTGCTGAGATGCATAAATCCCTTCGGTCTTGGACCTTGGTTCGTCCATTTTGTAAGCTAACCTGAGATTTGGTATCGCGGTCCATGCTTGAGTTGATCTCATGTAGATCAGTGTGAAACGGATGAGGAAACCAATTTTCTTCATTTGCTATATCATCAACTACAGTAATCAGGTCTCTGTGACTGTCTTTGTTTTTTGCTGCAGTGTTGGTCGCCTTTAGTAGCTGTTTAGTAATTGTAGTTGTTCTCTTGCTCTGTCTTCATAGCAAACAAATTTGAGGCGAACTCAGCAGTCAGATGATGACTTGGTGGTTATCTCGTATCTGTGTGCACTGTTGATATGGCTTGCATGTTCATTGCACACTGCTGTGTATCGTTTGCAAATGCGTACTCTTATCTTTGTTGTTCGTTTAGCTCCTCAGAAGTCGCAAAGAACTACTAGGGGAGAAGATTCTGAAAATTTAATTCATTTCTGCAATGAAGTGGGATTAATGGGTACCCTTAGGATCGCTCATTTACGCACCTAGTATGGTGGTTATCACTTGCTAATGCAAAAAGGTAGTACAGTAATGTTCATACTATATATTCATGTATCCATAGATAAACAATAACCAAGTAATATTTTGCTGAATGCATGCATGTTCCATTCTCACAAGGGTGAGCAGAAGGGTTGGATAAGGTCCTTCAGACTAAAAATGTCCTAGGTGGCCATGCTAGTTCAGTTTCACGCAGATGTCAGGAAACGTCTCCGTTCCAGCAGATCTCAGCTCAGAGTGTAGAAAAAGGTTTATATACCCAGATAGAAACAATGTTTTCTTGTTTTCGTACACAGTGTGTACATATATAATTCAGAGAGACTGGCAAGAAGCAAGTGGAACTTATAGCAATAACGCCCTCCGAGAACAGAGCTATGGAGCTCCTTACGCCTTCCACCAGGGGTCCTCGCCGGTCCTGAAGTCGGTCTCCACCCACGGGACGAAGAGGACCTTGCCGTCGTCGACGTCGGCGTGAACCAGAGCCAGGGACTGTTTGAAACAAACAAGAGCAGCAATCAATAATGCAGATCAGTTCATTTGGATTCATCAGACTCGCTCGGTGAACACAGAAATGTATCTTTTCTCTTACCAGCGGCGCCGGTCCACGGACGACCTTGCCCTGGTTGTTGTACTGGGACCCGTGGCACGGGCAGAGGAACTTGTTCTCGGCGGCGTTCCATGGCACGACGCACCCGAGGTGGGTGCAGACGGCGTTGATGCCGTAGGTGGCGAGCGTCTTGTCCTGCTCCACGACCAGGTACGTGGGATCACCCTTGAGCCCCTGCGCGAGCGTGCGGTCGTTGGGGCCGTGCGTCTTGAGCCACTCCTCGACCTTGATGTCGTTGCCGAGCTTGTCCTTGGCGTAGGTCCCGCCGCCGGCGTTGCCGCCGCTGGTGAACAAGAGAACGCGTCGTCGTTAGTCCTAGTAGTAGCAGTAGTATGGCCGCCATTGGTGTGGCGAGCAAGAGGGGACTGATTACTACTACTGACCCGCCGGGGACGAAGAAGGCGCCGTAGGGGAGGACCATGCCGCCAACGGGGAGCGAGACGGCGCCGAGCAGGAGCAGGTTCATCAGCTTCCGCTTCTCCATGTCGGGCACGCGGTCGGCCGCGATGCTGCCGGCCTGGCACGTGACGGTCCTGGCGGCCGCGCGCTCACGGCCGAACCCCAGGCCCTTCACCGGCTTGCCCAGCGCGGCGCGGGACCGGCAGAGCTGCCATTATTTGCAAATGCATATAAATGAGAGTAATTGCTTAGTAATCTCTAGAACTATGATGCATCAAGCAGTACGATTTGACACCAAAATCACAACACGCCAGCAGGGAAAGGGAGCCTACTGCTCACCTGGGTGGGGTTGGCGGCGGTGGAGAGCGCCGTGGAGGCGGCCATGGCTCCTCAGCAGCTACCTCTCTCCCTCTCGTTGCAGCAGGCGAAGAAAGATCCCTGTGTGCAGTGGCGTCCACAGGCGTGTGGATGAGGCACGGGGTTATATGTCCCTGGGCGTCCCTGGCGGAGACGAGATGGCCGCTGATTGGTTGACGCGCAGCCTCCGCCATCCGGGCGGCGACGGCCACATGTTCCAAGGGCGCGCGGGCGCGGCTGCGACGCGTCCGCGCCCTGTTCCGGGCCTTATCACCTCCTCCAGTCCGGCTCCGGCCACAACCAGCGAGCCAGGAGACCAACAGAGTATCTGCGCGTCCAGTTAGTTTTCCGTTCCGACAAAAAAGAAAAAAACTTAGTTTTCCGTTTGCGTGAACGTGGCTCGCACACGACGTCCGGTTCGGCGGTTCCTTGAGAGCTGACGGAGAGATATCTTGGGCCTGCCCCGACCTCTAGGCCTTAATTTCCTATGGGGATTGGGTCTTGACCTCTCTCATGCTAAAAGGGAGCCCATTTTGAGGCCTTGTAGAATTATACGACCCGGAAAGAGCATGTCGTTACATGGGCTGATGGGCTTAAATGTACAAATACGGCTCGGGTCGGTCACTTGCAGCTGATTAATGATGATCCGACCAGGCCACCAATGGCAAATCTTCCTAGCACTAGCACAGGTAGAAATTTCGGAGCACTTGAGCTCATGGTTTGATGGAGAAATTCGCAGCACTTGAGCTCATGCCTTGATGAAGAATTCGCAGGACCGATGACACTGAGAGAAAAATCAATAACTGAAACAGCTTAATTGGATCCGTCTCTGCTTACAAAGAATTCACCTGTACTAAATCTATTCTCCTATCTATCTTTGTATTACAGCGATGCATGGCCGGAATCGACCAACAGCAGCCATGAGGGGGGAAAATAGAAGAGCGAAAGGAAGAATGTAAAGAATGATGTGTCAGCCTCCATCGCCGGCCGCCGTCGCGCCGGCTATCTGAATCCCTTCCTGAGCGAGTACCGCCCTGCTTCACCACAACCTCAGCTGCTGAATCCGGAGCGGCGCCAGGGACCAACGCCGGCAGCGGCTCGTCTCCTCCCCCCGGCGCAAGCGAAGCCAGCGGGCTCGGGTCGGCGAGGAAGCGGCAGGTGATGTCGCGGAGAGGCGGCCGTCGTCTCGACGCCAGCTTGCTCCCAACGGCCCCCGGCCTCTTCATCGTCGCGCTCTGCTTCTTGACTCCGATGCCGCGCGCAAGAGACGGCGGGGCGTTCTCCTTGTCGCTGCCGCCGCCGCCGCAGGCGAGGTTGAGGACGGCCATCTGGAACGGGACGGGTGAGCAAGGAGGGGAGGCGGGATGGGTGAGAAATGTGGCGCGTTGGAGGAGCAGCGACGAAATGAGATCGTTGAGCAGGTGGTGGCGCTGGTATTTGTACTGTTTCGCGGGGGGCGAATAGAAGGCGGCGAGGGCGCCATGGCTCTGAAATCTGGGTGGCGCCGAAATGGGTTTCGGTTTCGGCAGGGGAAGGGAGCCAGTGGCAGGGAGTGAGGGAGGGAAGGGGAAGCTGGAATCTGCGTTCGAGTTTTTGGCAACAAGTTCAGATTTGGATTTGGAGCGTGGAGGTGGGTGACTGGTGAGCTCCCGCGGGTTCAGACTTCATCAGACTCATAGGGCGAGGGAGGGAGGCGGCGTTTTTTTAGCGTTTTGGGGTGGGCGCGTGGCGGGCGCGGCTGGAGGACTGAGTCTGCCATGGGAAGGTTCGAATTTTTTCTCCACGGATTTGCGCCAAATTTGTTGGCGCGCCCGCGCCGCGGCTGGCCGCACGTGCCATGCCTATGCTACCTGATGGCATCTAGCCGATCGATGAAAAACTAGTAGTACTACTAGTGCCACTCTTCAATCACCTTCAGAATCCAATGTGCAGACGGCAAACCACAAAAGTCTGGTGATCGAAGGTAATCGAACTAGCTATCGTGATGGTGGGAGTCAATGGCTGCCAAGCAAGGTGAAAGTTACGGCAGCGGCCAGCGGTGCAGCACAAAGTGGAGGGCATAGGAAGCAAGACTGATGGAACACGAGCTAAAACAACTGAGCTCAAAAGCAAAAGAGGAGGGAACCTCTTTTGGAATTAAGATGGACTCTTTGTTTTACCCGCGAGTAAACATGTTCTTTGTACTACACGTTGTCATCCCACCATCAGAGCTTAACCTTTTTTTTTTTCTTTGTGGGGGTACATCAGCGTAGGCCCTATTTGGATTGGACAAAAATTTTCTAAATCATACGTTTTTTCGATGAAATTGAACTGTTTTCTATAACTTCCTACGATTCAAAGACGCCCTTAACCAATAACAATTATGATACTAGTAAGATTTAACAGAGCCACAAATGCACAGCCGATTTCAGAAGAAAATAACTATTAGCCTCTGTTAAATCGTGGCCTTATCTAACCCAGCAGCTATATACAATAAGGTAGTACTATATATTACGCATTATGCAGCGGCGAAACGCACGTTGGTACCTGGCACGTACAGAGGCCATGTTGTCGATAAGGCTCAAGTATTCTGTGCCGTACGCTAGATAAAGGTAAAGCACGTATTTGATGTCGCTGTTACAGTGATATAAGCCTCAATCTCATCGATCTGGCCAAAACGGCGCTTGGTGGTGTGTAATAAAAGAATCACCAACCGATGTCATCCTCCCTAGTAATGTCCTCTTCATCCGGGCATCAGAGATAGATAAACACATCCACCTGATATCAAACCACCAGCCTATCAATGATTGGTGAACTGTAATTAGTTAGCGGTGGCCAATGTTTTGGTTGCAGGATCATGAATTGTTGAGGCTTCTGTAAGGTCAATGCAGAGATTGAGTGAAATTATAGTGTGCCATAACCTACGCATCAAGAAACTGACAACCATTTACTACAAGTACGTTCAGTAACTTGCACATTGTGTTCTTCAGAAGTTCAGATGATCAGGCGAAGAACATTTCAGAAAAGCTTTTCACTGAATGAACACCAATGCACAGGTCAGTTCTACATGTGGAATTACAGGGCATGGCACAAACATCTGTCCATCCAAATCGATCGTATATGAACACCAAAATTATGTACTCTGAACACACCTAATTGTCCATCCAGATCGAATCGAAGAAGACAGACAGCAGAGCGAGAGAGAAAGAGAGAGAAAAAAAAAGGCAACTACTAGCAATCTACCTTTGCAATCCACGCCATGGCGCAGCAGGCTATGGCTATCTATACCTGGCTCTCCAGGTCGGGCTGCCGGGCGGCATCCTTGGCGCCGGCCTTGGGTGCCCGCTGCGGCGGCGGCAGCACGGGCCTCCCGCGGCAGACGGGGCAGGTGGCGCGCGCGCAGAGCCATGCGTCGACGCAGGCGGCGTGGAACGCGTGGCCGCACCCGGGCAGGGCGCGCACCGCGTCGCCGTCCTGCATGGCGCTCAGGCACACGGCGCACTCCTCCGCCGCCGCGTCGTCGCGCCCCGCCTTGAACCGGAGCACCGGCATGGCCGCCAGCGCCGCCTTGTCGATGCCCCCTCCCCCGGCGCCCTTCCGCGACGCCGCCGCCGCTCCGGAGCCCGTCGTCGTCCGGTGCACGCCGTCGTCGCGCCCGCTCCACCGCACGTACAGGTAGTTGATGTACAGGATGACGCCGTACAGCACCAGGCACCCCGCCGTGAACGCGGCCACCATCTCCAGAGTCCCGCCGGAGCTGCAGCACCCGCCCCGGGCACCCGTCTGCTGCGGCGTGGCAGACTCCCCCGGCGTCGTGGACATGCTGCTGGCCAGCTCGTGTCAGCTCGGATGCCACTCACCAAGCCAACACACGCAAAGCGAAGGCAAAGCGATGATGCCACGCCACCAGTGGCGCGCTGTTCTCTTGGCTGGAGCTGAGTCTGCCCAGGTTGGTGCGAGAGGGCGAATAATAATGTGATTTGGGAGCGTAATGGCAGGGCTCAGAATGGATTGGTGGTCTAGAATGTCCGGGAGGAAGGGTCGGCCGGATCCTGGTTATGCAGGAGATTAGACAGATAATCTAGTTAAATACCATTTGGTAAGCTGATGTGGACTCAAGAGGGGACGGCGAATCGGGGGCGGGTTTTTGTTGCCACGAATGGCGCAGTTTGGCGGCCGATTCTGGCATAAAAAGGGTTGCAGTGGCTGTGGCAGTGGCAGTGGCATTGAGAGCACACGGATTTGGACATTTGAATATGGGCCCATCGATTTGGAGTTAAAAAGTAACCTGAATATGGACAAAACAGTAGCAACTATTCATTTTTGAAGATAACTCATATGCGTTCAGTTGTGTTTTGTGGCTGTTATAGGACCATGTGTCTATGACATACGAAGAGATTAAAATACAAGAGATTGTAAAATTTAACACTAACATATAAGGGAGATTTTTCTTTAATACTGTATTAGTATATTACTACTAGTGTAACTTCTAGGGCCTGATACCAGAGATCGTAAAACTGATTATAGGCTATAAGTAATTATGTGTGTCAAACATTTAAAACTAATAAATGATTATGATCATATGCATCCATGAACTGTTTTAAATTTGTACTAGCACAAACTGTTTTAGATAAGTTGAAAATAGTTTTTTTTATAGCTTATGGATACACATAGCCACATAATCTATTGTCGGCGTTCGTTGTGGCCGACGAGTAATTAGTATCGTGGAGTGCGTGTTTTGGTTCGGATGGTTCGCGAGAGGACACAAGGATTTATACTGGTTCGGGCAACGTGCCCTACGTCCAGTTCGATGAGGCTGCTCGTGTTACTCGCGACAGTTTGTAGTAGGGGGTTACAAACAGGCGAGAGAGGGATGAGCTCCCAAGTCTCTGTGAGGTGTTCGGCGTGGGGTGAGATATCGTGTGTGTTGCACTAGTCTTCTTCTCCCCGTCGTCCTCCCGCCTCCCCCTTTTATACTGCAAGGAGGGAGGCGGGCGTACAGAGGGTTGGCGCTGGGGAGTGGGCGGCGGCGGCATGGCCGTATGTCCTGTAGGCCGCGCTGTTGATGCTTCAAACTCCGTGCCGGTCGCTGTGGATGACGTCTTCGGAGTGGCCGTGTTGCTTCTTGTCGACGGAGTGGTCCGAGCTGTCGCTCGATGGAGTCCCATCCGTATGGAGAAGCGCCACTGTAGGAGCCGGCTTGATGACGCCGTGGTGATGGCCGTCGCTCCGGGGCGTCCTATCGTACGAGACGGTGAGTCTCTGACAGGGGACTGTTGGGGCGACGCCCACCCCGTGGACGATGCTCGTTGTGCGCATTTACTCTTCCGGGAGCGGTCATCGCCACCGTCCCATCTGGAGTTTGAGCTTATTAATGGCTTGACTGACCCCGGACATCCGTCCCGTCCGGGGTGGTTGGATCGCCCAGTCTTGCCCGTCCCCGGAGGTCGGGCGAGGCGGGACCCTCGTCCGACCCCTCGAGGTCGGGGTCGGGCGAGGCGGAACTTTTGTCCGACCCCGGAGGTCGGGCGATGCGGAACTTTTGTCCGACCCCGGAGGTCGGGCGATGCGGAACCCTCGTCCGACCCTCGAGGTCGGGTCGGGCGAGGCGGAACTTTTGTCCGACCTCAGGGGTCGGGCACTTCCCGTCCGGACGTCGGGGTCGGGCGAGACGGAGTAACCTCCCTTGGTGCTTTATACGTAAAGCAGTCGGAGGATCATTAATACCGGTCATCGCCGGTATTGACCCTCAACAGTAGCCCCCGAGTGAGGTCCGACCCCCCGCATAAGAGGGGTCGGGCGTCGCTCTAATCGGTGGTGGCTGTAGAAGCGTTTCTACCGGAAAGGGGCGCGTGCGAGCGCGCACCTTACAGGTGTAGCCCCCGAGCGAGGTCTGATCCCTTCTTGGGATCGGGCGTCGCTTAAGTCGGGAGGAAGAGCGATCGTGGTGATCCCTTATTTATGCTGTAAGGGGCGCGCGCGAGCGCGCACCTTACAGGTGTAGCCCCCGAGCGAGGTCTGATCCCTTCTCGGGATCAGGCGTCGCTTAAGTCGGCAAGAAGGAATTTTCGTTCGCGAGAGCGAACTCATCCTTGGGACTTAAGGTTCTGCGACCCCGCGTTGGATCTCTTTTTGCGATTCCGTCCCCGAGTCCTCTGCTCGTCGCAGTGACCGGTCGGGGGTTCGGTTCGTCTTTGCATCGTGCCTCCAGCGCGTCCGTCCGCCGGACGAGGAGGTTGAGCCGAGCCACGCCTTACCTCGATGGCCGAGGCGTGACGCTCATCGAGCTGCTAACGGGCAAGTTCAAGTGGAGCCCCGGGATCCCTTCGGGGGGATCCCAGCCGAACCGGCTGGCGGTTAGCCCCAATATTCCTAGTCGCCGTCCCACGTGGTTCTCAGATGCCGTTCGATAGGCTTCTGAGGGCTCGTTGCCTCTCTGCGGGGAGATACCCGTGGGTCGGATCGGACCGGGACTCGAACGCGAATCGTGATGCCCCTGGGCGGTCGACCGCCTGGGGGTACTGGCCGCTAGCGGACCCATCACTTTTCACCCCTCACTCTGTTTATGCCCTGAGCGGCTGTCGAACCCATCCGCTGGGCCAGCCTTCGAACTCTTTGGGCCGTCGGGGCATGTTTCAGCCCATGTGTTTTTCTTACCTGAGCGGGCCCGGCCCGATAAGTCGAACCGTCGCTCGGTATCGCGGGGGTACCAGAGCTGGCCCAACCCGATAAGTTGAAGCGTCGCCCGCCGGCGCGCGGTGGCGCTCGATCTGTCGAAGCCTGTAGGCGTCAGCAATAAAACGTGACGAGACGTTTACCTGTCTCACCTGGCGTGGGAGTGAATGGAGCGCGCTGCTCGAGGGGGAGCGTCGCGGGAATCGTTGCCTCGGCCGAGCTTATAAACGTACCACGGGCTCCGTTCGTCCTCGCTCAAGTCTTTTGCCTCTTCGAGTTCCCGCTGTCTTGCGTGCTTAGCCCCCCAGCCTTTTCGCCGTCTCCGATTCTCACTACTTCCCGAATCCTCTGCTTCGGTCAATCTCGTCAGATAGCAATGGCGTCGTGGTTGAGGTCCGACGTGCGTGGAAACCGCCTCCAGGGCCTGGTGAAGCGCGGCCTTCTCCGCGCGCGCACGGCGGCGATGGAGTGGCAGGTCCCGGGCGACGAGACGGTGCCATCCCCGCCGGATGGCTACGTTGTCTCGTTCGCGCCGTTCCATGAACGGGGCTTCGGCGTCCCCGCGCACCGATTTCTCCGGGGGCTGCTGCACTATTACAACATCGAGCCGCAGCACCTCAACCCCAACGGGATCCAGCACGTCGCCCTTTTCGTGGCGTTGTGCGAGGGATTCCTGGGGATCGAGCCCCACTTCGACCTCTGGCGGCATTTCTTCGCCGTCAGTCTGGTGAAGGCGGAGCACGGACCGGCGCCGATCGGGTGCGCTGGTATCCACCTCCGCAACAACCGCGCTGCCGACTATGTCTCCGTGAAGCTGAAGAGCTCCCACAGGGGCTGGCATGGTCAATGGTTCTATCTTAAGAACGATACCGCCGGTCCCCTGCCGGAGTTCACGGGGCGGGTCTTCGCGCGGGCGCCGGAGTCCTGGAGATGGGGTGCTCCGAAGAAGGAGCAGATGATGCTGGACGGCCTCCTTGCGGCCATCGCGCAGCTGAAGGAGGCGGGCGTGCGCGGTGCTGGGGTCATCGCGGAGTACCACGCCCGCCGCGTCCTTCCGCTGGTGGCCCGCCCGCTCCGTCTGGACCAGATGGGGCCCGGCGTGGACGCGGAGGGGTCGGTGATGGCGGGAGCTCCCCCCTCCGAGTCGGAGCTCAAACAACGCCTGAAGGAGACCCTCCTCCCGGAGGAGGCCGACGTCGACTTGGACGACCATCCTCGGGCCCTTCCGTGGCCCGGGAGCGTCCAAATTGTAAGTTCTCCCCATCCTTAGCTTGTAGATCGTCTTTTTTCTTTTCTAGAGTCGATATTGACTATTTCGATGCGTGCCAGGAGGGCCTGGTCTTCCGCCGATCCCTCATCCCCGTCCCCGAGGACGCCGCGACCAGGGAGGCGAACCGCCTCGCCGCCGAGGAGCAGAAGCGGCGGAAGGACGCCGCGAAGGCGAAGAAGGCGGCGAAGCTCCAGAGGCGCGGTCGCCGCCAGGGGTCGGAGGAGGAGGAGAGCGATGACGACGATGACGACGACGAGGAGGAAGAGGAGGAGGAGGAGGAGGAGGTCGGCCCCCGTCAAGGGGGTCAGGGGCCGAGCGGGTCGCGCCCGTCGGCCCAAGTGCTGACATTGGAGCCCCCGAGGTTGAAACCTCAGGGGTCGAGCGGGTCGCGCCCGCTGGTGGAAGAGAGGAGGCCCGAGGCTCGGAGGCCGGAGGCCTCGGGGTCGGGCCCCCGGGGTCCGGCTGCGACGCGCCCACAGGAGGAGCCACCGAGGTCTGAGCCTCGGAGGTCGGAGGCGACGCCGAGTCGCGCCCCGGCCGTGCCCGCCGCGGGGTCCGCGACAGCGGGAGCGGCGCCAAGGACGCCGACGCCGGCGGGGCCATCGGCCGGCACGCCCCCGAGCGGGAGGGCGGCGCCCACGGCTGCCCCGGGGGAGCCGGCGGCAGCGCGGGCGAGCGAGAAGCGCCCCCGCCCTTCGGAGGGGCAGTCGGATCCGACCCCCAAGCGTCGTCGGGGAATGGCCACAGGGTAAGTAGTTTTGATTCTTTCTTTCTTTTCTTTAAGTGTCCTGCTCACCGCCGCTCGCTCGTTGTGCAGGGTCGGAGGGATGGCCCTGGCGTTGGCCACGGCGCCCAAGAAGGCGCTTGCGCGGCGCCCGTCCGCCGGTGCGCCAAGGGCCGGTGACGCGGAGTCATCGGCGGCCGGTGAGGCCAGGGCGATGGAGCCCCCGCGCGCGGTGGCGACGGCCGTCGAGGCGGCGCGGCCCGCGGAGCGGGAGGTGGCGGCGGCGGAGCCGGTGTGGGCGGAGGCGATGGTGGTGGCGCCGCGGGAGGCGCCAGAGGGCGCGGGCACCAGCGGGCCTGCGGCCGCCGTGGTGCCAACGGCCCCCGTGGCCGAGGGGTCGGCGTCGGGGGGCGCCGCGGTGGGGTCCGTAGATCAGGCCCTCCAAGAGGAGCTTTCGGAGATGGTCGCGTTGGACAACATCGCGGCGTCACTCCGACATCGCCTCTCGGGGGGTCTCAGGAGGCGCCAGGCACTCGAGCGGCAGCTTATCGCTGCTCGCGGCGCGGCGGCCGATGCCCAGACCCGGGAGGAGTCCGCGGTCAGCCGACTCCGGGGGGCGGAGGAGGAGGCCCGCGTTTTGAGGGAGGAGCTGGAGTCCGCCCACCAGGCTCGCAACGCCGTCACCGTGGTGGCGGTGGAGAGGAGCCAGCAGGTGGGCGAGCTTCGGGCGGTGCTCCGGAAGGAGAGGGAGGCGAGGATGGAGGCCGAGGGCGTGGCCGCCGGCCTGGGAGCGGAGCTGTCCGACGCCCGGACAGCGGTGAAGAAGCTTCGAGAGGCGGTGGCGGGTATGTGGTACCCTTTCTCCTTTGCTCTTTTTAGCTTTCTTTTCCTTAGGCAGCGTGGTCTGACCGTCGGACGATGTGTGCAGCGCTCACGGAGCAGGTGGAGGAGCGCGCACGGGAGGCGTCAAGGGAGGCACTCCGCCGAGGCGTGCACCGGGCGTTCGCTATCGCCCGGTCTCATTATTCCAGCATCGCGCTGGACTTAATGAGTCAGGGGTTCGCGCCCGGGTACACCGACGCGGAGCTGGACGAGATTGAAGATGAAGTCGCCCCCTTGGCGCACGCTCTGGCGGCGAGGATAGAGGAGGAGGATCGCCCCCCGACCCCGGAGCATGAGAGGCCCCCGGCTCCAGAGCAGGAGCGGACCCCCGCCCCCGAAGAGTAGGAGTAGATGTTAGTATGTATTTAGGGTGTCCGAGGCCGAAGCGCCCGGACAACTTGTAAAAACAAGTTTTTGTATTACAAGTGATTTTGACCTCGACGGCCTGTTTCCTTATCACTTGCGTGAAAAAGCGCTCTGTCCCTCACTCGTCCATTTATGTGTCCCCAAAGAATCGTAGGTTGTAGACCGGATCGACACTTAGTTTTTGCCGGTGAGCGACGTTGCCGTAGCCTTTCGCAGGCGGTAGGCGTTTCGCAGTCCGACCGACTCGACTTCGTGTTTCTCCTATCCACGACCTATCTTCTCTGAGTCTTAAACGTTAGGTGGGGGGCCGAGGCTCGGTGCAAAACGTAAGTCGCGGATAGGATCGATCGTTAGCTTGACTGGTGAGTGTTGTGGCTATAGCCCCCGTGGGCTCGTTAGCACTTTCGCGGTCCGACCAGTTCGATCTCAAGCTTTCCTATCTTTGACTTACATGTTTTTGCGTGAGTTTTTTGAAAACATGCGAGGGTCGGGCCGCGCACGTATTGCACATGGAATACGTGCGCACACCTTACAGGTGTTGAGCCCCCGAGCGTGGTTGGACCCCTGTGTAGCAGGGGTCGGACGCTGCTCGGGGGGTGCGGAAAATAGACAAGCTACGAGTTTTAGGGATAGAAACGACGTAGCTGTTCGATGTTCCAGGCGTTGGTGAACTCTTGTCCGTCCGCGGTCTGTAGCTTGTAGGTGCCGGGTCGGAGAACCTTGGCGACGATGTAAGGCCCCTCCCATGGTGGCGACAGCTTGTGTCGACCTTGGCTGCTGGTGACGCGACGAAGAACGAGGTCGCCGACGTTGAACGCTCGCTCCCGCACGTTCCTTCCATGGTACCGGCGTAGTGCTTGCTGGTACTTGGCGGATCGGAGGAGCGCCACGTCTCGAGCCTCGTCGAGCTGATCCATCGCGTCTTCGAGGGACGTCTGGTTCCCTTGATCATCGTACGCCTTCACCCTCGGAGCACCGTAGTCGAGGTCGGTTGGTAGGACAGCTTCGGAGCCGTATACCATGAAGAAGGGGGTAAACCCCGTGGCCCGACTAGGGGTCGTCCGCAGGCTCCAGAGCACGGCAGGGAGTTCGGCTGCCCACCGACCGCTGAACTGCTTCAGGCGGTTGTGGATCCGAGGCTTCA
Organism: Oropetium thomaeum; assembly: GCA_001182835.1. NCBI lineage: Eukaryota > Viridiplantae > Streptophyta > Magnoliopsida > Poales > Poaceae > Oropetium > Oropetium thomaeum. The sequence continues at coordinate 1,334,178 of LFJQ01000047.1, read as the reverse complement.
ATCCCTGCAAGATCATGCCGTTTGCGCGTTCGACCTGCCCGTTCGTCCGGGGGTGCGCTACGGCTGCCCAGTCGACGCGGATATGGTAGTCGTCGCAGAATTTAAGGAATCGCTTTCCTGTGAACTGCGTACCGTTATCCGTGATGATGGAGTTGGGCACTCCAAAGCGGTGAATGATGTCGAGGAAGAATTCCACCGCTTCTTCCGGTCGGATCCTTGCCACCGGTCGGGCTTCGATCCATTTGGTGAACTTGTCGACGGCCACCAAGAGATGGGTGTAGCCCCCGGGTGCTTTTTTGAGCGGTCCGACCAGGTCGAGTCCCCAGACCGCGAACGGCCATGTGACGGGGATGTTCTGCAGCGCTTGCGCCGGCAGATGGGTCTGCCGGGCGTAGAACTGGCAGCCTTCGCAAGTGCGCACGATATGCGCAGCGTCGTTGACAGCTGTTGGCCAGTAGAATCCTTGTCGGAAGGCGTTCCCGACCAAGGTCTTGTGCGCCGCGTGGTGTCCGCAGATGCCACCGTGGATGTCTTGCAGCAGCAGCTTTCCCTGCTCGGTTGGGATGCAGCGCTGCAAAATCTTGGTGAGGCTTCTTTTGTAGAGTTCCCCATCGATAAGGACAAAGGCCTTGGCCCGACGCGCGATGCGTCGGGCTTCCGCCTTGTCCGTGGGGAGTTCCCCTCGGATGAGGCAGTCGAGGTATGGGGTCCTCCAATCGTTTGGAGGGCCCGACCCCGACGTGGATGCTTCATCGACTTCCATGACGTCGGGTCCTGGAGGCGCGGGAGTCGACCCGACCCCTTCCCCTGGGGTCGACTCGTTGTCGGCCCCTTTTGGGTCTTTGGGTCGGATCGACGGCTGGCTTAGGTCGTGGGAGAAGACCCCTGGTGGGATCTGGTCCCGACCCGCCGCCATCTTCGCGAGGGAGTCGGCTTCTTCGTTCTGTCGCCTCGGGACATGCTTGAGCTCAAGACCGAAAAACTTGTGTTCGAGCTTGCGTACCTCTTGGCAGTACGCGTCCATGACATCGCTGTGGCAGCTTGACTCCTTCATGACTTGGTCGACGACGAGTTGGGAATCGCCTCGGACCTCGAGACGTCGGATCCCCAACTCGTCGGCGATCTTGAGCCCGTTGATGAGCGCTTCGTATTCCGCCATGTTGTTGGAGGCGGGAAACTGGAGTCGGATTGCGTACCTCATGCGTACTCCCATGGGGGAGACGAAGACGAGTCCGATCCCTGCTCCTGCGCGCATCAACGAGCCGTCGAAGTAGAGGACCCAGTACTCTTGGTCGACGGGGGCAGTGGGGAGCTGGATTTCGGTCCACTCCGCCACGAAGTCGGCCAAGGCCTGGGACTTGATCGCTGTACGAGGGGCGTACGTGATTCCCTCGCCCATGAGCTCGAGAGCCCATTTCGCGGCCTTCCCCGTTGCGTCGCGGTTTTCGACGACCTCACGCAAGGGGGAAGAGGTGACCACCGTTACCGGGTGCGACTCGAAGTAGTGTCTGAGTTTTCTCTTGGCGAGGACGACGCCATAAAGAATTTTCAGTATCTGGAGATACCGAGTCTTCGTGTCGGACAAGACTTCGCTCACAAAGTAGACGGGGCGTTGAACCTTGAGGGCGTGGCCCTCCTCCCTTCGTTCTACGACCAAAGCAGCGCTGACGACCTGAGTCGTCGCGGCGAGGTAGAGTAGGAGTGGCTCCTTCGGGGTCGGAGGCACCAGGACCGGTGGCTTGGATAGGATAACTTTTATCCTATCGAGAGCCTCCTGTGCCTCGGGAGTCCATTGAAATCGGTCGGATTTCTTCAGGAGCTGGTAAAGCGGGTGAACGCGCTCTCCGAGGCGTGAGATAAAGCGGCTTAGCGCCGCCAAGCACCCGGTCACGCGTTGCACTCCCTTCAAGCTCTGGATCGGACCCATCCGGTTGATGGCTTCGATCTTCTCCGGGTTGGCTTCGATGCCACGCTCGGAGACGATGAATCCGAGCAGCATCCCCCTCGGGACCCCGAAAACACATTTTTCGGGGTTTAGTTTGATGCCGTTTGCTCGGAGCTTGGTGAAGACTCGCTCCAGGTCGTCGACGAGCTGGTCGGTCTTCTTGGACTTGACTACGATGTCGTCCACGTAGGCCTCGACAATGTCTCCGATGAGTTCGTCGAAGGTTCTGATCATGCAGCGCTGATATGTAGCGCCTGCATTCTTCAGTCCGAACGGCATCGTGACGTAGCAGTACGAGCCGAACGGAGTGATGAAGGACGTCGCGAGCTGGTCGGACTCCTTCATCGGGATTTGATGGTACCCGGAGTACGCATCAAGGAAGCATAGGGTTTCGCACCCCGCGGTTGAGTCGACTATCTGATCGATTCGTGGCAAAGGAAACGGATCCTTTGGACACGCTTTGTTGAGACTGGTATAGTCAACGCACATTCTCCATTTCCCGCTCTTTTTTCGTACAAGGACGGGGTTGGCTAACCAGTCGGGGTGATACACTTCCTTGATGAAACGGGCTACCAGGAGTTTGGCGATCTCTTCCCCGATCGCTCTGCGCTTCTCCTCGTCGAAGCGGCGCAGACGTTGCTTGACCGGGCGAGAGCCCGGCTTGATGTGCAGGGCGTGCTCGGCGACTTCTCTCGGAATGCCTGGCATGTCCGAGGGTTTCCACGCGAAGATGTCGATGTTCGCGCGGAGGAAGTCGACGAGCACGCTTTCCTATTTGGGGGAGAGAGCAGTCCCGATCTTCGCCGTCTTGCCGTCGGCGGTGTCGGGGTAGAGCCGGATCTCTTTGACGCCCTCCGCGGGTTCGAAGGATCCAGTGCTGCGGTTGGAGTCGGGCGCGTCCTCGGTGACTTGCTGGCGGATGACAGCGAGTTCCTCCGTCGCCACGGTTGCGGAGGCGAGCTCGCCAGTCTCCGCCTCGCATAGGCGTGCTGGAAGGACGTCCCGACGGTGATCACCCCCTTCGGCCCAGGTATTTTGAGCTTTAGGTAGGTGTAATTGGGCACGGCCATGAACTTGGCGTAGCATGGCCGTCCCAATATGGCGTGGTAGGATCCGTGGAATCCTACCACCTCGAAGGTGAGAGTCTCCGTCCTGAAATTGGACGGAGTCCCGAAGGTGACGGGCAAATCGATTTGCCCGAGGGGAACAGCTTGTTTCCCAGGAATGACGCCGTGGAAGGGTGCGCCGGTCGGGCGAATGCGCGCCCGGTCGATGCCCATGGCGTCGAGGGTCTCGACGTAGAGGATGTTGAGGCCGCTGCCTCCATCCATAAGCACCTTGGAGAGGCGCTTAGTGCCGACGATCGGGTCTACCACCAACGGGTACTTGCCTGGTTGCGGTACGTGGCTGGGGTGGTCTGACCGGTCGAACGTGATCGGAGACTCCGACCACTTGAGGAACGACGGGACGGCGGGCTCAACTGCGAACACCTCACGGCGCTCCAGCTTGGCCCGACGTCGGCCACCGTGTGGCGCCGGCCCAGAGACGATCATAAGGCAGCCGTCCGTCTCCGGGAAGTTGTCGTCGCCGTCGGCGGCGTCGACGTCGTTGCTGGCGTCATCGGGAGCCTGTCTGGATTTGCCTTTCGGCTTGCCCTTCTTGGCCTCCTCGGCCAGGAACTTCTTCATCAGCGAACACTCTTTGTATAAGTGTTTCACTGGGAAGGCGTGGTTGGGGCACGGCCCGTTCCACTTCTTTTCGAAGTGGTCCGGGATGTCCTCCGTGGGTGCCTTGGCACCCTTGCGATCCGCGGCAGCGACCATCCGTTCTCCGGACGGACGCGGCCGGTTCTTCTTCTTCTTCTTGCTCGGAGGGTCGGAGGAGCCTCCGCCGGCTGTCTCGACCCGCTTACCTTTGGCGTCTTGGGCGCGATCGAAGATCGCACCCACCGCCTCCTCGCCAGAGGCGAAGCTGGTCGCGATGTCCAGCAACTCTCTGGCGGTCCGGGGACTCTTGCGCCCTAGTTCGTGAACTAGGGAGCGACAGGTCGTCCCGGACAAGAATGCGCCGATGACATCGGCGTCACCGACGTGCGGCAGTTCGTTGCACTGCCGGGAGAAGCGCCGGATGTAATCCCGGAGCGACTCTCCAGGTTTCTGCCGGCAGTTCTTGAGGTCCCAGGGGTTACCTGGGCGGTTGTAAGTCCCCTGGAAGTTTCCAACGAAAACCTCCTTAAGGTCAGACCAGCAGGTGATCTGATTGGCGGGGAGATGCTCGAGCCACGTTCTGGCCGAGTCGGCCAGATACAATGGCAGGTTGCGGATGATGAAGTCGTCATCGTCCGCGCCCCCAGCCCGGCACGCGAGGCGATAGTCCTCGAGCCACAGGCCGGGGTTGGTTTCCCCCGCGTACTTCGGTACGTTGGTCGGGGGTCGGAAACGCCGCGGGAATGCTGCGTTCCGAACGTGAGGACTGAAGACCCTCGGTCCCGGGGCGTCCGGGCTAGGGCTTCTATCCTCGTCGTCGTCGTAGCGTCCTCCTCGACGCGGATGACGCGATCGGGAGGTGCCATCGTCGAACTCCAGGCGGCGCCGCCGCGCATCCAGGGTGGCGCGGGCGTCCCTGTTCGTCCCCAGACGACCGCGGACGGAGGCTTTCGCCGTGCCATCCGCTGCTGGGGGAGTCTGGTGGACAGACGTGTTCTGGGCACGTTGTCCACGCAGACGCGACAGCGAGCTCTCAGCTTGCTGCACTGCCGCGTGCTCAAGTAGCGCCTCAACCTCGCGCTGGGCGCGTCGGGCCTCCGGCGTGACAGGCTCAGGGAGGCCCCTGAGCAATGCCGCCGCCGCGGCCAAGTTCTGGCTCGCCCGTGGGAAGCGCGGGCAGCCATCGTCACGACTTGTGATTCGTAAGTCGCGAACGTCAGTGCGGGTGTGTTCACTGGACTCGCTCTGAGCGAGCTCGTGATCAATCACCGCACGCTGCTGATCCAGCTGACGCTGGACCTCCAGGAGTTCCTCCCTTCGTGCGCGCAGTCGTTCTGACTGCGCGTCACGGGGTGGGGTCCCGTCCTGCGGGCCAGACGATTCCGCAGGGCGTTCGCCCTCCGCAGCGGGAAGATGCTCCGCACGTATCATAAGGCACTCGCGTGAGGGATGATGACTTCCCTCACTGCACTCTGCATCGGAATCTTCGTTTGACGCTCCATCTAGGAGGTCGAAGAGAGACTCGGATGCGCAGCCCACCATGGCCACGAACTCGTTGTTCATGGCGCGTGGAGCTGGGAGCGTCGACGCCCGAGACAATGTCCCAGCGAGAGGCGATACACGCCCGGGGTCAAGCGGGGCAACCGGTGGTGCCGCTGCACCGGCCAGTGCCAGAGCGCCATCTGAGATGGCGACGAAGTCGAGGCTCCCGAAACGCACGTGTGCACCGGGAACCCAGGTGTTTGCGCGGCTAGCCATCCGAACAAAGAGAGGGGTTTGACGAAAACACGCACAAAGAACCCCTACCTGGCGCGCCAACTGTCGGCGTTCGTTGTGGCCGACGAGTAATTAGTATCGTGGAGTGCGTGTTTTGGTTCGGATGGTTCGCGAGAGGACACAAGGATTTATACTGGTTCGGGCAACGTGCCCTACGTCCAGTTCGATGAGGCTGCTCGTGTTACTCGCGACAGTTTGTAGTAGGGGGTTACAAACAGGCGAGAGAGGGATGAGCTCCCAAGTCTCTGTGAGGTGTTCGGCGTGGGGTGAGATATCGTGTGTGTTGCACTAGTCTTCTTCTCCCCGTCGTCCTCCCGCCTCCCCCTTTTATACTGCAAGGAGGGAGGCGGGCGTACAGAGGGTTGACGCTGGGGAGTGGGCGGCGGCGGCATGGCCGTATGTCCTGTAGGCCGCGCTGTTGATGCTTCAAACTCCGTGCCGGTCGCTGTGGATGACGTCTTCGGAGTGGCCGTGTTGCTTCTTGTCGACGGAGTGGTCCGAGCTGTCGCTCGATGGAGTCCCATCCGTATGGAGAAGCGCCACTGTAGGAGCCGGCTTGATGACGCCGTGGTGATGGCCGTCGCTCCGGGGCGTCCTATCGTACGAGACGGTGAGTCTCTGACAGGGGACTGTTGGGGCGACGCCCACCCCGTGGACGATGCTCGTTGTGCGCATTTACTCTTCCGGGAGCGGTCATCGCCACCGTCCCATCTGGAGTTTGAGCTTATTAATGGCTTGACTGACCCCGGACATCCGTCCCGTCCGGGGTGGTTGGATCGCCCAGTCTTGCCCGTCCCCGGAGGTCGGGCGAGGCGGGACCCTCGTCCGACCCCTCGAGGTCGGGGTCGGGCGAGGCGGAACTTTTGTCCGACCCCGGAGGTCGGGCGATGCGGAACTTTTGTCCGACCCCGGAGGTCGGGCGATGCGGAACCTTTGTCCGACCCCGGAGGTCGGGCGATGCGGAACCCTCGTCCGACCCTCGAGGTCGGGTCGGGCGAGGCGGAACTTTTGTCCGACCTCAGGGGTCGGGCACTTCCCGTCCGGACGTCGGGGTCGGGCGAGACGGAGTAACCTCCCTTGGTGCTTTATACGTAAAGCAGTCGGAGGATCATTAATACCGGTCATCGCCGGTATTGACCCTCAACATCTATTATTGTCAAACACTTATAAACATAAAAAAATAGCTTATGCATAAAATTATTATAAGTAGATAAGCTATTTTTTTTTGAATAATCACTTATAAGTAATTCCATATCCCAAACAATCCCCTAGTAGTTACCAGTCGCAACGCAAACTGCCCTGATCAAGAGAAGATAATATTTTGAGCAGAGAAGGGATTACTATACGTGCATGATCAAACCTTCCACATTTTTTCTTCTAACCAGTGAAGTAAACACCGTAAGTTGTTTTCCAACTTCCTGGCGGCGGCGCCTCCAGATTCTTCCTCCTGTTGAAGTTGACGTGATGAATTGTACGATTTTGCCAAGGATGCAAGAAACGAAGAAACGGGCAAAATAATTAGAGCGATGATTGGGACAAGGGAATTAGGCGGATCTGGGCCATAGGCATCCAGAGCAAGTGGACAATAACGCGATGCCTATCCACAAGGGAAGGGAAGAAACAACCCATGAGCAGCCTGCAGGTGCAGGGTCTCTCCTTGTCCGGAGCTAGTCTCCAATACAGTACTTATATATGGTAAAGGTGAATCTGAAAATAATTACAGAAACTCGAACTATAAGTAACTGTACACTTCTTATTCGATACCGAGTAGTATAATATAAGGATACTTCACATTCTGAATTTTTGTTCTCTTTAGACCTCCTTTTGATCTGCTACACCCGTCAGCAGTCCGTGGATAAGTGGTGTTTCTTAATTAAAAGCACCTGAGGTCTTCGCTCGTGCATCACATGATGTACACGTATATTCGGGACCCATCAAATTGGAGAGGCAAACTCCAAGATGTAGAATTAATTGCTTTTTTTGGAGTCTAGGGCTCTAGGCATCATCTTGTTGACTCTATCGTGACCTCAATTTCTGTATATTCGTTTTATAACTCTATAATGCTGCAATTGAAAAAAAAAAGAGTGAAACCGAAATGCATTTCGTAGTAGGAAAACTCTTTAGATATACTTCCTCTATTTATAGATTGTGTTGTTTCTACCATGCGGTGTTAAATTTCCTCTTGTTATGTTCCAAAACAGTGCAAAAGTATATAAAGTTGTTGTTTCCTAAGTCCACGAGAAATTGGGTGATCTATCAATTTCAGGTTTCATTCTCTGCACGTAAGACGTCACGTTCGAAGAATTGTTCTACACACATAGGACAGAAAACTAGAGGCGTACATGGCTGATACGTGGTAGTGCTCATGTTTGCAGATAAATGAAGAACAAGGTGACCTAAGACGTAGGGTGTGGACTGTGGAAATTAAAAAAGCGGATCCTAAGCTCCTAACCTACGCTTCTATCCATCGGTTTTTGAATTTTCAGCAGGTTTCTCAACCAGGTGCGTTTCAGAGAAATCTTCAGACTTCAACTAATAACTTCAAGCACTGGATGGTGGTTTCAATCGTGATTCAATTTGGCAGGTTCAGTTCAAGACTATCAACACTCATCTTTGCTTGATTTAGTTCAAAAGGCAAAACATTGAATTGAAATCCACATGGTAGCCGTTCATGCCATGCGGATGCTCGCTGCAACTACAACCACTACTACGGTGGAGTGGAGGCGCGCACACCATTATTTGCTGCTAGCGAATCGAGGTGATGTGGTGCTCGACATGGAGACAGGGGGATGGGATGGGAGAGACGCTTGGGATTTCGATGGTTGTGAATGCATGGATACAGAGCCACAGAGGGCATGGAGTTGGAGGAGGATGGTAGGGATGGTTGATCCAGGAGTGGGCTCCCATTACCATCGTCTAAACTTGTCCTGTGGTACAGAGGAACTCTTTTTTTTTCCTGTTATCTAAAATGAAACGATAATAAGTTAAAAGCAAGTCTTGGCTCTACTCTGCCTTTGCTCCAAGATAAAGCCTAAGACTACCCTAGTATACATCGAAAAGCCTACTCTTGCGGCATCAAACTTTCTAGAGCTCACACTTTTGCTGCAATTCAAAGCTTCCCCTCATCCTTGATTTGTTGCACTAGTTGTTGTACCGTGGACACTTGTTTTTATGAATTTATTCAAATTTTGTGAATGAATTCTGTGCGGAACTGAAGACCTACAGGTGTGTATTTGCTATTTTGCTTCTGCCTACTAAAAAGCACCCGTGTTTTGGGTTGGAAAGAAAAAAAAAGTCCACATAATAAAACCCTGAAATCAAAAGCTAAGGCTACGGTGGCCTGACCGCGGCGCCTCACCAACCAGCAAAACGCAGGACGCAGCGCTGAAGCAAAGCAAAGAAACCATAAGCCGCCCCCGACAGCCGGGCCATCCTCCATCCATGTCGTCCTCCATCTACGACACCAGCAGCAGCGCCGTCTCGCCCGCGGACGCGTCCGGCTCCGGCGACGCCGGCGGCTACAGGGTGTGTGACACGGTGGTGCTCGTCTGCCTCGCCTGCGCGACGAGCCTCATCCTCCTCGCGGTGGCCGTCTGCTTCCGGCGTGCCTTCGCCGACGCGGCCGCGGCGGGAGCGCGGAACGCCGCCGGGCCCGTAGCGGCCAGACGGTGCGGGCTGGCGCCGTCCGCGCTCGCCTCGCTCCCGGAGCTCGCGTACCGGAGGGGCAACGGCGCCGCCGGGTGGGCGCAGTGCGCGATCTGCCTCGCCGTCGTGCGCGACGGCGAGACGGTCCGGCTGCTGCCGGCGTGCGGGCACCTGTTCCATGTCAGCTGCATCGACCTCTGGCTTCAGTCGCACGCGACGTGCCCGCTCTGCCGGCGCGGCGTCGGCGTCGGCGAGGCGGCCGCCGAGAAAGTATAGGGCCGGCCGGCCGGGGTCTCTCTGCTTTCAGCGAGCCGTCGGGCGGACCAGGATGACATGGACGTCTCAGGGACTGTGTGTACGTGCTAGGTACTTGTCCTCCAGGTTGACGCTAGAAACAATTCCTTAGCCGTATCATAGGTTCACGACACACTTGCTCTTGTGATTTTTGTAATGCGCAATCATGTATACGCACTTAAAGTGCCCACTGAAAAAATAAAAGAAAAACTAGCACGTCAAGATCAGAGGAGGGACCCCTAGCTGTGAGGGACTCTGATGTCTGACGACGGAAAGATTTGGATTAGATTGGACTGTATATAGTAGGATGTGTCTCTGTTTGGATAATGAAATGTCTGGCAACATTTTGTCAAGTTTGCTACATGTTCGTTCGTGATGTGTACTCCAGAACTTCTGCAGTTTCAAATTCCCATGCGGTTCCGAAATTCATCATGACCATGCAGGAGTCATGGCCCTATATTCAGGGAATTTAAAAAATTAATAAAATTTTGAGTTCCTCATGTGCATGTAAATAAGGATATAAATCATGGATTCAAAAAATACGAATTTTCCTGGAGAGCTAATAGACCACTGCCCTGTAAATATCTCCTTCTGTGTCACTGTAACATATTCCTTGTCTCGGTTCAGTAGCTTGTACGGGGTTGAGTTTGACAGAGCGGCGCTAGTGCGCTGAATCGATCTCGAGCTTGCTAGTCGAAGGAAAACAAAGGGTGAGTGTGAGCCAATGCAAGTTGATTTGGAAGCACCCAATCACAATCAGTTACAATAGCCCGAACGCTAAGTTGTATTGACTAGTCAGTGACAGTAATATCATAGAGGGGAGATCTTTTCAAAACGAGCAGGTTTTATTGTCTTTGGAGTGGTAGGATCAAATATAACTTTGGAGTCTAAAAAAGATTTGGTAGTAATCATATCATTTTGGATCGCATAAACGTGTATGTGGAATAAAACTATATATACGTCCTCCATACTTTTTGTGTCGCCGTTGATTTTATTGATAACTTTAACCATTCATCTTATTTACGTTGGTGGTAGCACAAACTATGACCAATAGCCTTAGAAAAAAAAAAGTGTGTAAGGCAAGGCCCAGTTGGTGGTACTGCACAAAGGCCCAATTGGTTTCCTACAAAACAAATCTAATCTCATCACCATTTTATTCCCTATGTTCAAGGAATCAATCAATACCACGTTACACCAAAATTAAACATTTATATTTCTGACTAACAATAACAGTAAAATAAATTATTTTAAATATAAAGTGCTACAACATATTAGGATACTTGGTTTACAATGAATCTAATATTCATCCTTTATTATGATTTCTCTTTTGCCATCGAGGATGATTTAAGTTAAAACTATTTTACTTAATTTAGTCAAACCTAGAGATACTTATATTTTTTAATAATTTCAGTCGGTACAAAGGTTTGTCCACACAATACCACGGAGGTCCAAAACTAAAAATGAGATGGATGTTCTATCTGTAGAACCTATTTCATAGCATATGATGTTACATTTCCGTGCCACACTTTAATTTATCATGTTGAACAATTATAGATGATAGTGAGAGTTATCATTTTCTTTTACTGGTGATAGTGAAATTTATCTGACACGCTAAAATGACAAATGCAAATTTGTCTACGCGCGTCATCAATCGTGAAGTTTATTAGCAAGATGCAGCTTTTCACCTATCATAACCGGGCGACTGAGCACGACGAAGAGCCGTTGAGCACAGCTGCCTAGGGATTAAGCAATTGCAGGACAGCCAAGTCACTCTCAATTTACATGATCTTTAGATCGAGATAAATTTCGCGTTCACTACTACATATTTATGTCTAGACTATATATGACATTCTTAACACAGCAAATCTTATTCAAACCAAACTAAATTTCTGAATGCCGCCATACGTAGGTAGTATATATATACATCAAGTTGCTACCCGGGTTATCCATAGATGACGCATAAACGGCCGCGCACACGAACAAAAAAGTGCAAGGTGAAGTGGATGTGACCTCCCAGTTGTGCATTTGAGGCAAAATATTACGGATGTTAAATCAGCTTACAGTGACCTAGCTAAGCGTTCATGATTTTTTTTCCCCATCATTGGTAAACTCTTCGCCTGCAAAGAAGAATAAAATACTAGTATTGTGAGGTAGCCTATGAAGCCACATTCCGGTTTGAGTACAAACTCTGAAGTCAACCCCAATACCATGGGCAAAACCCCGAGCTGCGCCGCAGGGTAGTACGACATACACTCTGCAGAGAGAGCCAGTGAGCACATTTATAAATTTTGTTGAAAAATTTGTTGCGCGGCGCATATATATAATAGCAAGCTTATTAGGCCTCCAGGAATCCGTAGCCCTCAAGCAAATCACCTCTACTGCGTGTGTGACAGGCCGTGTCAGACAGCTAGCAGCAGCTAAAGAGCTAACGACGGCCTAGAGAGCGCCATGTCGATGTCGTCGAGCACCAACTCGCTTCCCTACTCGACGGACAAGGGCGGCTACAGCACCCACGACACCCTCGTCCTCCTCGGCATCGGCTTCTGCGCCACCTCCGTCTCCATCCTCATCATCGTGCTCTGCGAGTGCCTCTGCTGCCGCCGGTACCGCCGTCGGGCCCGGGAGGGCGCCGTCCGGCCGCTCTTCGCGCACAGCGACGGAGGAGGCGTGGGGCTGAGCGCCGCCGCCGTGGCCGCGCTGCCGTCGTTCATGTATCACAGGGGCTTAGCGGCGGCGGATCATGCTGACGGCGGTGCGGAGGACAGCGGCAGCCGCAGCGGGCGCGGGTGGGCCCAGTGCGTCGTCTGCCTGAGCCTGGTGCAGGAAGGGGAGGTGGTCAGGCAGCTGCCGGCATGCAAGCACCTGTTCCACGTCGGCTGCATCGACATGTGGCTCCCCTACCATTCCACGTGTCCTCTGTGCAGGACAACGGTGGAGCCTATCAAGGAGATGCCTTCCAAACAGCTGGAGCTTCCGGTATAAAGTGAGTATCATCCCCTGGACCGTCAGTGCATAGCTAGGTAGACTGGTAGATGTGAAATTTCACAGGATCATACGGGTTTTGTAAACTGTAACTATTAGGATGCAGAAGATGTTTGTGTTATGTATGCATAAGAATTTTGCATCGTAATTTACCATTTCGACAAGACAGGGGCAGATTATTTTTCTCAAATCATGTGAGAATTGAACACATTCTTGTGAAATGTCGTTAATACGGACCAAGGCACCAACCATGCACGCATCTTGCTGTCTGGAGAATTAGACACTGGAAATTGTTGTGCGGACAGTTATCCATCACTACCTTACTCGGCGTATTTGCTTTTCATCGCCTTTAGTCTGTTTAAGTATTTTGGGATTGTATTCAAAGTTATCGCCTGGATGACAACAATGATTTGAAAGAATGAAATGGTCAGTCCTTTTCTAATTGGTTGTCGAGATTGACCTGTTATATAATATGTTGAGGGTCAATACCGGTGATGACCGGTATTACCGGCCCTCCGACTGCTTTACGTATAAAGCAGCGAGCGACCTCCGTCTCGCCCGACCTCTATGCCACGACACGCGTACAGTGGCTCGGGCCCACAGACAGGTCCGCCTCGCCCGACCCCCCCGACCGGGGTCGGATCATCCGCCACTCGACTCAGGCGCTCGACCTCACCATGACGGGGTCGGGAGCTCGTGCCAGAGTCCGCCTCGCCCGACCCCAGGGGTCGGGCGATCGCTCCCTCCCGACCCTCAGGGGTCGGGAGCGCCACCTACCGCAACAAAGGCGATTGGCACTGAGTGGTTGAGTGATAAAAGCTCAACGACTCCCGTGGCTACCGAAGCCCCCCGTACAAGTGGGCGGTAACCGCCCACGTTGCACAGTGAGGGCAAGGCCGTCACTATGCGAACGACCCCCGTCAAAGCCCATCCCTTCTATCGGGACGGGACGGCCACGATTGACATTCTGACCAGGTATGGAAGCAACGGCGACTGGTCCTTCTCTCCTCCAACCCCTCGTCGGAGGACGCTCCACCATGCTGAAAAGACTTCCCTCGTTGACGGCCATCCCTGTGGCACCACCGACCAGAGAAGCACCGTCATGTCTGCGACGTCATCCACAGCGGCCGGCACAGAGTCTGATGCGTCAACAGCGCGGCCTACAGGACGCACGGCCATGCCGTCGCCCACTCCCTCGCGCCGACCCTCTGTACGCCCACCTCCCTCCTTGCAGTATAAAAGGGGGAGGCGGGAGAACGACGCGGGCAAGCTGAACATTAGACCACACGTAGAACACCAGAGACTTGGGAGCTCGTCCCTCTCTCGCCCGTTTGTAACCCCCTACTACAAACCGTCGCGAGTAACACGAACAGCCTCATCGAACTGGACGTGGGGCACGTTGCCCGAACCAGTATAAATCCTTGTGTCCTCTCGCGAACCATCCGAACCAAAACACGCACTCCACGATACTAATTACTCGTCGGCCACAACGAACGCCGACATAATATTACCTCCATTTTTTAATTATTGATGTTTTTTAATATAAATTTATATTAAAAAGTGACAACAATTAAAAAATAGAGGTAGAAATGGAGGAATCATTTACAGAGTCAACGCCCTTTTAGCATTTTGTAGTTTAGTGACATCATTTCAACATAGTATGAAATGGCAATATACCCTATGCTATCTAGTACGTACTTGATTACATACATCCTGATGGAGGATCAAATAACTTTTTTTTTGTAAGGAAGATCAAATAACTGTACAGACACAAGCAGATACTTACCAGATGCGTGTAGTTTTCCTTCTCGTTGTACTCGTTGCGCCAACGTTTTCTACTTGGGCTTGTTTCAGTAGGTGGGCTGGCAGGCCACCCTGTGTGGAAGATGGGCCCAACCTGGATTTTTTTTTTTGCGAGAACAACCTGGAATGTTTATATGCACTTATATGCAGCGAAACCTGGTAAAATTATCATAACAACAAAATTGACAAGCACATTAATCAAATACAAAATTGAACTAAATTTTAAGGTACACATTGAAGCGTACATATGTCAAATTCGGAATTATAATATTAATTAATAAATAATAATGATATTTCTTCAAATTTTGAGACAGATAAATAATTGAAAAAATCATATCAAATATATTTTATCTAAAATACAAAGCAAACTTTAGAGTAGAAATTAATTAAAATATCTAGTACTTGAACTTTTAGATGTTAAAAGTATTTTCGACGATGTTTTTTTCTATAATATAGTAGTATTAGCTAGTCTGAACAGGAGTTTTTTGATTGGAGACTGAACAGGGTTGATCTGCGAGAAGCATTAGCGGATAAGTTTCAGTCTTTCACTATCAACCCTGTTGCCACCGTTTTCCTCGACATGGTTTTCTGCAATGTTTATAATATTTTTTCCAGAGACACGTCATACACGAGCTTGGACGTGCTGCAGCCGGCGTTCAAACACGCCACGGTGATGTGGTAAACATCTGAAGAAACAGACGGCTACCATTAGCATTTCGTTGCCGTAATCTAGACACCATTACACACTTCAATGTAAACTTGGGTCACTGAAACCGCGGTCGTTCTACCGCGAAAAGAACACGGAGTCACGGGACTACTTTACTATCGCGCGCGCGAACACACATTCGGCATAGTCGGGAGCAAACAAGAAGCATACTGTATAGCACAATCCACTCTACAGTTATTACCAACAAGATAACGACATGTTGACCTTATACATGATGAGGATGTCGTCGATCTCCGGCGGCCACGACGACGACGAGGGCTACGGAGTCTTCAGCGGCCCCGCCGTAGACGCCAGCGTGACAATCGTCACGTTCGGCGTGCTCGCTGCCTCCGTCGTCATCTGGGAGGCGTGCGCCTTCGCCGCCATGGCTTTTCTAGTGGTCAGCGCCATCTGGTGGTGCTTCTGCTTCGTGACGAGGAGGACCAGCCGCAGGAGGCGTGCGGTGGAGGCTTCCGCTGCCGCAAGCGTGGAGGACGGCCTCACGGACAAGGCCATCGACGAAGCGCTGCCGGCATCCCCGTATCGGGGCGACGGTGATCCATCAGCTGCTGCAGGCGGCGCGACGTGCTCCGTGTGCCTCGAGGAAGTCCGCTGCGGCGAGATGGTGCGGAGCCTGCCCGAGTGCCGGCACCTGTTCCATGCTGGGTGCATCGACGCCTGGCTGCGCTTGCACGCCACGTGCCCGCTGTGCAGGTCGGACCTCTCACCGCGGCGGCGGGTGACGGCTCCTGCGCTGCCCTCTCATTACCGGCCGACGCTTGTATAATGCCAGTATTTTGTGTGACAGTAGAATGTACGAGGTGTTTATAGGATACTACACCTATTGTTCTCATCATCTACTACCTTCGTTTATATTTTATTGACCCTTTCTAATATAAATGTATACTAAAAAGGGTCAATAAAATAAAAACAGAGATAATATATGGAGGAAACGGTGAAAAATACTCAGATAATATTCATATTGATGTAGTAATTTCAGAAACAAAGTAAGATAGTGTCAGAAACGATTGGGATATCGAGAGTGTTTTGAAAATATTATAATAGGATCCATCAGAAGGAAACATGTTGATTTGAAAAATAATAAAAAACCATTATTACTTTAATAAAAATCTAGCTTATTATTTTGTCATCCAACTAATTATCATCAAGTTCTATTCCAACATCTAGTCATATACAAATTGAATGAGGTTTTTTAAATACTTGTTAATTATTCTTTAAAACAATTACTATAACTCTTATACACTAAATCATATTCTTAAATCTTATTTGGAATCTTATTTTTGAGCTCATTACCCTATTAAATACATGTCTACAAATTTTCTAAAGTTAATTAGAAAAAAAACTCTTGGATGACAAATTCCATTAAAAAAATAAAAAACGTGGCACGAGTATAAAACACATACGACTTCTATCGGGCTAACAAATTGGGGATATCGATATGTTGAACCTGTTACATAGTGATGGGAGCGATCTCCACGTCGAGATGTAGAATTTGGAACGATTTTGTATACAAGACGGTAGTAGCGGCAACGCTAACAACCTTCAACATGTAGTCGCGACCACATTCTTTTTCATAGCGGCATTTCCATCGTCTTCTCTGACGACATCGCGTTCTCGACTAATCATTCTTACACAATGAGTTCTATGTTCTTTCCTTCTTTGTTTAAGATTCAATTTCATCGCTGATTCATAGACCACTTGCTTCATGCACCTTGTTTTTTATACTTGTCGAACGTAAAGTTTTGAATGGAACCTAACTAGACTATAATGAGAGCTACAGAGATGATGTTGCACCAAAAAGTTAACAGAGAAATAAGTTAATGCCATGAGAGATGAAATTGCAAAGACGATTGTCATGTCGTTGTTCAGTACAAAGACGAAGAATCACCAAGTTTGAAATCCTAAGAGTACTGATTTTTAGTGTACATAATATTTGCTGCTTACACAAATAACAATTTACACGTATAAATCTAACCTATATTACACATGTTTTCTTATACACAAGTCGATAGATGTATATTAAAGGAAATAAATTATAAAACTTCCAAACAAACCCTAATTATTTAAAAAAATATTGGAGTTTGGTTACAGAGAAAGGCATAAACTATCTTCGTTTTTTAAACCATACAAATCAACAATTTTTTGAAAATGTGTATGATTTAGACTTTTGTCATGGACTAAGCATTAGAATTCTATATATGAGCTGAACTGGGAAATGAATCGAATATTAATCAAAATTATGAATGAAATATAAATTATGAGCAGTCGTTTGAGAAAATATCCAGATTATTTTTTATTTGATTTTAATCTATTTCAGATAGAAAGAGAAAGAATGAAAAAAAATCAGAAAACACAATTGATGAGTTTGGAAAAAAAAAGATCCGCCATGTTCGAACTCAATACAGTATATCACAATCTAAAATAGAGAGGATATTAAGCAATTGAATTTTATGGACCTACTATTCAAGTTATTTGCCCGGGCCAACTTTGCTAGTTCCAATTTAAACTAAAAATCATGCCTTACCTACGAGTATTGTATCTTAAGAAGTAAGGATGTCACGTGTTTGAAGATCGACGGAGATGGTTGTACACCCTCCTTTTTGAATTGCTTTTCTATTTTTTGTTTTTTAAAGAATATTGTTTAGTTTAACAAAAAATCGTTTGTTGTAAGAACCAATAATCTACAAACGTTTGATGCTACCAAGGACACGAAACGAGCTGCCTATTCATCGCGTGAAAAGTGGATGCGGCTTTGTAAAAGTGTGCCGTGTAAATCTTGTAGCCGACGGTGGACGGTACGGAGTGAACACGTCAGGGCAATCCCTCAATTACTCCGTGTACGGATGGACCATCTCCAGCTTGGCAGGCGAACACTATAAATTGTCGCGAAAATGTTCGTTCGCGGCGACACTCTAGTTCGAGCAAACTACAAAAATACACGTAGTAACCTGAAAGCACGAGATTGAATCGCAGCCAAGACTTGGTACACGAATTCCAGATCACACCAATGTCTGTGCTTAATCTGTACCCGAGATCGTCACTCCAGGCGAGGTCCGACATCAGCGACGACGGCGAGTACGTGGAGTCCGGCGGCGGCTACAACGTCTTCTACGGCATCACGGTCGTATGCCTGACCATCTTCCTCTTCTGCGTGCTCGCCACCTCCGTCAGCGTCTGGAAGGCGCTCGCCTTCGCCGCCCTGGCCGCCCTGCTGCTCAGCGTAGCCGGATGCTTCGCGCCCAAGCGGTGGTACCGTCGTCGTCGTCGGAGCTCTCGCACGGCGGCCGAGCTTGTCGTCACGGTGACTGCGGCGGCAACGGCGACCGGGACTGCCGCGTGGCATGGGGCGCCCGCCGCCGGCTACTACGCATCGTCAGCGCTCGTGAACGCGCCGCCGGCCTTCGCGTACGAGTGTCCGGTCAAGGCCCGCGGCGGCAGCGACGGTGAGCCAAAGGCAGCGGCGTCGAGCTGCTGCGCGGTGTGCCTGGAGGACGTGCGCGGCGGGGAGATGGTGCGCCAGGTGCCGGCGTGCAGCCACATTTTCCACGTGGAGTGCATTGACATGTGGCTGCACACGCACCGGACGTGCCCGATGTGCCGGTGCATGGTCTCGCCACCACCACCAAAGGGGTCGTCACCCGCGGCGGCGGAGGAGGCCCCGCAGCATCAGTCGTCAGCTGAGGAGTTGCCTCCGGTTTAGCCAGAGCGTAGCCGCGGTTGTGTATACTAGTACGATGTAACGCAGCAGTACAAAGTCTCTTTACATTAGACGAATTTGGTGTTTGTAGTACATGTGAACGTGGATGACGAGCTTGCCCAAAGGTGAATGTCTCTCACTCGACCATGTATTTTGTTTGGCAACAAATTAAGGTCAATTGTTGGTGAATGTAGAAATGATTCCTCGTTACGATGGCCGACGATGGCGTCAGCATCAAGGACATCAACCTCACGTATCTCCAACAGTTTTACTAAGAAATTGACTCCGCCATTATTAACACTGTCTAGGGACTTTCAAAAATTATTATTAGGAAGAAACACAGTTACTATTCAGTTTACATACCGTCAAATAACATTCCGCATTACTAATTACTAGGCAATAGAAAGCGTGTCTTTCTGGAATAGTATGAGACGAACAGAATTCTCGATGTCTTTCGCTCTCAACCACGGTATACCAGATAGGAGCACGCTCGTGTTGACCTATCACGTTGCCATCCATCATTTTTTTTACATTTGTGTACTGCACAACAGTGCACGCGTAGTGGGCGAACATACTCCGTCGCTCTCAAGTCTCAGCCGTGCCGCCGACGATAAGCCCTTAACGATCGTAGAACGGGAATCCAGCCTAATATACAAAAAAAAAAAAAAACACTCATTAATTGAACAAAGTTGACGCCTCGCGCGCGGCCCTCCGTTTTCCGTCAAAGAACCACCGGATTTTTGTTTTGCCGGGGTCACGCGACCACGCGCCACCGCGCCATCCAGAGGCGAATGCGCGCCGCTCTGATCCACGGCCCTCGAGCGACACCTATTTCTTCTCGCCGCGCCGCGCCGAGCAGAGCAGAGCACCACCGCACCGTACCACAACGACGGACCACCTGCGAAGTTGTGGGGACTAATATCGTCAGTGAGCCTACGAACTAGTGAGCAGAGCAGTGCGCAGATGGCGGCGCTTGGTGCTGACGTGCCCAACTTTCTATCCGCAAGGTCCCGCAGCTACTCCGGCGGCGGCGGCGGCAGGAGCGGCGAGAACGAGCGCGGCCGGTTCGGAAACCACGCGTGTTACGGCATCGTGTCTTGCGCCGTGACGACGCTCCTGTTTTGCGCCCTCGCCGCCGCCGTCAGCCTCTGGATGGCATTCGTGTTCGCCGGCCTCGCGATGGCCGGTTTCGCCGTCTTCAGCTTCCTCGCGCCGCCGAGCTGGCGCGTCGGGTCGAACGACAACGCGGAGAGGGAGTCGTCCGCGGCGGGTGCCGGAGCATCACCGCCGGCGCAGCCCGGACGGTTCGGGCTGACCAAGGCAACGATCAGCTCGATACCGACGTTCGCGTACAAGTTTGACTGCACCGAGGCCGAACACGAACGGGAACGAGACCTGGAGGCCGGGGACAGCAGCGAGACATGCTCGGTTTGCCTTGAGGACGTCCAGGCAGGGGAGATGGTCCGGCAGCTGCCGGCGTGCAAGCACCTGTTCCACGTCGGATGCATCGACATGTGGCTGCACTCGCACCGGACGTGCCCGGTATGCCGGAGCAACCTCTCGCCGCCGCCCAAAGTTCCTGGCAAAGCTGCTGCTGCTGATGCTGCAGTACCAGCAGCTGAGACGGCGGAAGCACAACCCGCAGCTCAGACGATGGAAGCAGAACCGCCAGCTGACCATGCCATGTCACCCGTATAGTTATTTTAATTTTTTTTTTTGTGTATATACGAGAGATTAAAAGTTAGGTAGAGAAGACAAGATTCTCTTCGGGCACATACATGCCGAAAATAGTTGTAGCATCATGTTTTGCCGGTTGTACATTTGTAATATAACTTCCGTCCCCAAATCATTGGATATATTATCTTATCTTACATCAAAATTGGATTTATACATTCTCTACATTCTATTTTTCATTGGATATATCAGCGTCCGACGCTTTGTAAAAGGCAAAAATTGAACGATGATTGAATGCTTATGCGTTGGGTAAAAAGGCTCTTCAATCATGTAAGCATCTACAAAACTAATAATTTGCATTGTACGTTAAGACTCTTAGAATGATGTTTCAAGTTTCTCTCTCCTTAAGAGCGTCCTTGCATTGTACTGTACATGGCATTAGACCTTTTGCTATGGCTCCTTTTATCATTGCCTTTTCGTTTCTTGTCTTTCTTTGCATCCTTTAAAACCTTGTTATCTTTCTGTCCAGCAGTATCGTCTTCAGAGTACTTTCCTGGGACAAGCATCTCCCTTCTTTTTTACGTCCTCAGCATCCAGGCCAAGAGCATCCCGCAGAATTTAAAGCTGCTTCTCCTTACGTGCTGCGACATGGTGGCTCTGTGTGCCTGTAAACCTGGGAAAACCAAATTAAAACTCGTCATCATACAAAACTACCATAAACAGAAATAGATGAGCAGATAGACATAGACGATAACGTAATGAAACATGCACATCTTCTCAACAAAAAACTAAAGAAATGACAATTAAAAAGCATTACAGAAAAAAATGCTCATAAATATACAAATTAGGATAGGCTAGAAATGAAACCCAAGAGATCCAACGTAAACAAGAGTCAAATAAAAAAATAAGAGAATAAGCCACAAACAGAAGCTCTAAGTAAAAAGTGAAATAATTTTTTACTTAGAGGTTCTATTTTTCAGTTGACTGAAATCAAGTGGTGATTTCAGTTGACGGCTCTTAGCCGTCGGATGCGAAATTGAAGTCAAAAACATATTCTTCTTTCTCTGGTGCAATCCCCTCTATCTCTCTGCCTCCCACACAGCTCCGCCCACCGGCCACGCCCGCCGCTCGCCGGACTCCCGCGGCTCCGGCAGCGTCACCGTCCCCCTCGCCACCCCACCGCGCTGCCGCCCACCGCCGGACCAGTCGCCACCCCTGGAACCTTCATCTATAGTTGCCGACGATGAAGGAGCATACCGCCCTCGCGCCAACAGCCCAAGAGCTCTAAGCCACTGGTGATAACCTCCACGGGCGTCGCGGCGGCGTCCTGCACACGCCCGCGCTCCGCCACGCCACAGCGCGCCGTCGTCGTCACCACCGGCCCGCGACGCACCGCCCGCACCAACCCACTCGCCGCGCACGCCCCTTATATGACGCGGTGTCGAAATTGGGCACAATTTCAGTCGACTAAGAACAAGAATTACTGAATAACTTTGCATCGCACTAAGAAAGTTAAATCAAAGGATTAATTATGTTGGGGGTCCTAGCATTCCGTTGGAAAAATTAACATGTTGTGGTGTCTTAGACTTCATAAAAATGATAGAAGTTCAGTAAAAGGGAGGGAAATGCTAAGATCCTATTGGATCCATCGAGTTTTTTAAAAAACTGGTCTCTAAAATCAGGATTCAAACCAATTCTAAGAAAATCCATATTATCCTAGAAAAATACTCCTGCGATTTTGTTTACTTGTCATTTTAGGCAAGAAGATGTAACTAGAAAAGAAGTACAGGGATGTGTCCTAACGACACAAAGACAAAGAAAAACGGAGAGTACTAAATTTATGATCATTATTTGAGTTTCTCGGGTCAGAGGCTGCCAATAGAAGGTATCTTTTCAGCTTCACGTGGTGCAATGAACATGGCATTGACCTGGTATTATTTTAAAGAAAAACCATGGCATTGACCGACCCGCAGACAGGATCAGATCTGACTCAAATCCTCTACCAGGTTATGACAAACGTTATCTCAATCAACACTCCAAACCGCGGCCATCGAATACCTGGGGCTTAAACCAGCTGCAGTCGCCTCTATCTCTCTCACATCCGGTTCGCCTGCAGCGGCGAAGCCCGCCTACTTCTTACCGCCAAGAAGCCACTTCGATGGCAACCCTGTCCCTGTGCCGTGACGACACCGGACCGGATTGCGCATAGCCAACATACTACAGTAGAGTTAAGCTTCTTGTTTTGTCACGGTCGGTCGTGTTCAGTGTTCACACAGATGCTCAACCTGCTCCGGCGACGGCCGCCGGCGAGTCCCGGTGCAGCTGCCGACGACGGCTACTTCGCCTGCTACGGCATCGTCGTCGCCACCGCGTCGCTTCTCCTGCTCACCATCCTAGCCGCCACGGTCAGCATCGTGAAGGCGTTCGCCCTCGCCGGCGGGGTCTGCGTGGCGTTCGGCCTCGCCGGCTGCCTCTCCCGGTGGTGCGCGAGCGCGAACGGCGGCGGTGGCGCCGCGGCAGGGCTGCCCGTGCCGCCGCCGTCGGGGAGGCCCTGCCGCCGCTGCAGGGTGGCCGTCGCGGCGATCGACGCTCTGCCGGCGTTCGCGTACACACACCATCTCGCCGGCGACGACGACGCGGAGGAGGGGGGCGGCGGCGGTGGAGGGAGCAGCAGCAAGGCTGCCGGAAGACGCGCGCTGCTGTGCGCCGTGTGCCTGGAAGACGTCCAGGCCGGCGAGATGGTGCGGCGGATGCCGGCGTGCCGGCACCTGTTCCACGTCGAGTGCGTGGACATGTGGCTGGACTCGCACTCGACGTGCCCTCTCTGCCGGTGCGATGTCTGGGCGGCACAGCCGCCGCGTGAAGCGAAGCCTGCGCCGGAGGCAGAGGCAGGTCAGCCGGATAATGCGTTGCCGCCAGTGTGATGAGAGCGCCACCTGGACATGGTTCGTGATGGTGTGGCGCGCTCATCTCGTTTGCGAGTTTACTTTTTATTTTGGTTAGCCTGATAGTAGATACTTCGAATTTGTCGTTCTTGCAGGAGTGCTGCACAGGTTTGAAAATGGTAGTATAACGTGTATAGAAATTGTAGCATTACCAATTCACGAAGTACATCCGTTACCAACTACACATCGCAATCAGTAGAGTAAACCCATATTCTGAAATTAAGCTGTCGCTGTATTAAGTGATGTGGAACAATTTGGACATACAAAATATCAGCGGTTCCGGGGCTCAATATAATAATACGCACGAGTCGAAACCTGTATTGATTATTGTAACGAATTCTCTCCTTATTATTAATACAGAAGAGATATGTACACATTATTTTCCTTGCGTATATACTCTAGAAACAAATTATGATATACATGCTGGTTATTTCCTGGTCACTGCCGTGTGTGTCCCTCGGCTTGTTAGGTCCACACGTCAGTCGCCAGATGCAAAGGTAGAGGATACGTGTCGGACTACTAAGAGGTAGAAGAGAAAGGAGAGAGTGCTTGTTGCACAACGACGACCTGTGTGACTTGTGAGCCAGCGGAGTCCGGAAAAGGCACGTTGTTTTGGACCGATCCCTCCGCTGTCAGGAATTCCTGTGTTTTTTGCGAGTTGTGTTCTACCAATCCCACAAAAGAAACAGAAGAAATTGGTAACTCGCCGTGCACGCAAGCAACCGTCCTGCCAGACTTCGCGACCGCGCGGGCAGGTCGATCGCCATGGCCACGGACTGCTGCTCCCGCCTGTACGGTCTGGCGATCGCCAACGCTGTGTGCGTGGGCGGCACGGGCTTCCTCGTGTACGCGCTGGCCCGGCTCGCGCGGTCGCCGCAGCGCAGCACGGCCGGGATCGTCGTGGTCGCCATCTTCCTCCTCTTCTGGGTCAGCATCAGCGCCTGCATTTACCCGGCCTTCTGCTGCGAGCTCTTCCCATGGTCCGGGCTTGGGCGGCTCCTACGCGGCGTCCGGCGGCTGCTCTGCCTCCCGTTCCGGCAGTTACGGCGGCGCTGGACCAACAGCGACGGCGCCGGCCACCATGCTCTGCCGCAACGTTCAGTGCTTGGTCAAAGTCATGGCGTGATCAGCGTCCTTCCCCGGGAGGGTCCGGTCGTCGTCATCGGCAGAGCGCGGGTGGTCGCGGCCGCCGAAATCCCGGCGTACGAGCAGCCGGACGCCGGCGCTTCGGACTGCACCGTGTGCCTCGGCGAGGTGGAGAAGGGCCATATGGTGCGGCGGCTGCCGGCGTGCTTGCACTTGTTCCACCAGCACTGCATTGACCAGTGGCTCAACGGGCACTCCACCTGCCCCGTCTGCCGGTGCGACGTCTTCGCTCCGCTGCCGGGCCAACTAGTCTGACGCTATCATGCTCTCTCTGTTTCTTTTCTTTCTGTTTTTTGAAGTGATGTCTGTAAAGTATAATTGACATTGGAAATGTACAGTTCATTGTTTCGTTTCTGTAAAAAAAAAAAGAGGTACACTAGTATACACGTATGAAGGGACACAGTTCTTTTTTTTTAAAAAAAACGAATTGGAGAATTACAGCATTTCGTGGCCTGCACAATACTGTCAGTTCTTATTTGCAGCCGCAATGACTCAACGCAGCTAGAAAATGGCAACGTCAATTGTCTGCTTGCTTTCTCTTGACTAGAACGGCATCCAACACTAGTAACCTTGTTTGCAAAGCGCGGAGAATGTTGACAGGCGAAATTCACGACGCGTTTTCCATTTATGCTCTTCTGTTAACCTTCTTGCCAAGTTCATCGGGGCGCCTACGAACTCGTTAAAGCATCCAGGCCAAAGAGGGGGGGGGGGGGGGGGGAGGAAATCCATCATGGACTCCATGTCCCGCTTGATTCGTCTGGCCGTCGCCAACGCGGTGTGCATCGGTGGCACGGCCCTGCTCCTCTACTTGGTCGTCAAGCTCGCGCGACGCAGAACACGGCCGCCCTCATCCCCATCTCAGCGCCTTGGTCTACCTCCGCGGCTGCGCCGAGGAGCTCAGTCGTCAGCGGCACCGGAACCGGAGCGGTGGCATTACTTTTTCGAAAGACCCGGAACATTTCCGGCATTTGTATTATATAAGAAGGAGTTAAT
The DNA here is from genome assembly GCA_001182835.1 of Oropetium thomaeum. Lineage (NCBI taxonomy): Eukaryota > Viridiplantae > Streptophyta > Magnoliopsida > Poales > Poaceae > Oropetium > Oropetium thomaeum. The sequence continues at coordinate 1,308,845 of LFJQ01000047.1, read as the reverse complement.
AGAGTTTTACATACGCGAGTAGCACAAGACAACACGACGTTAGCCTAGGAGCATGGGCTAGGCTGACAAATTTAAAAACCTATTAACAGATTACTCGCTAGCTGTTTGAGCGACCGTGGTTGCAAGTCATTTCGCTCCAGCAGCACGCCAAACACTTGCCTCCTCTTTAATTTGACTAATGATGTCGTCGATGTTACGCTCCATTCCTTCAAAAATCCTGGCATTCCGCTCTTTCCAAATTGTCCAAATAGTCAGAATTATCAACGATCGAAGCCCTTTTGCCCGTTTGCTTGCAGAGTCATCTGTCAGGCCGTCAAACCAAATAGATATGTTTTTCTTTACTGTCCAATGTGTCGGGTGGATCCGTGATTCACATATCCAAGCACTGAGTGTTGTCCATATGACTCCTGTTACAGGGCATTTTGCAAATAGGTGCGCCGCCGTTTCCGAGTTCCGATAACAAAAGTGGCAGAAGTATTGATTTGGCCACTCCCTCTGCTGCAATCGGTCTGCTGTCCAAACTCTGTTTTGTAACAGCAGCTAGATGAAGAGCTTGCAGCGCGGCAGAGCCCATACCTTCCAGAGTTTTAGTGGGAAGCAAGAGGTAGTGCTTCCATCGAATTGCATGAGATAAGTTGAACGTGCTGTGTACTCTCCAGTCACAGTCCTTGTCCGAGTTATTTCATTATCTTGCACTGCCATTGGGTCAAATTGTTCCTCAGCGATCAGTCCCCATAGCTGCACGTAATCATCCCACAATTCAGCAGTGAGGTTGTGCATGATGTCTCGGATCCAGTTTCCATTTTCTAGGGCCTGTGCTACGGTTTTCCGCTTCCCCTTGCTCTGTGTGTATGTTGCCGGGAACATCATCGCTGGCGGCACTCCTTTTAACCAGCTAGACCTCCAGAATTGTGCTGTGGTACCATTGTGGACTGTGACCTTTGTTGCTGCTACAAAGAGCGACTCATCCACTGCATCTACAGGGAGCTCCGTTCCGTTCCATGGCCGATCTAGCTTTCTCCAATTGTACCAAAGCCATGCAACCGCAAGGCCCGTCCTTGGCGTTCCAAGTCAACCACTCCAAGGCCACCGCGATTCAGCGGCCGGCACACTCTGGCCCAACTAATTTGCACTTGCAGCCCTGCAGTTGTTGGGTGCCCCCCCCCCCCCCCCCCCCCGCCCATAGGAAGCGCTTCCGAATCTTGTCAATGTCTTAGTAGAATTTCTTTGGTGGTTGCAATGCAGTCAGCAAGTAGCGGTGGCATTACTGATGGCACGTTGTTGCCGCAGCTCGCCGACGCCGATATGAATGCGCTTCCTCGAGGACCTCCGGTGTGCGGCCGTGACGCCGACATCCCGGCGTACGAGCAGGCCACGCGGCAAGACGGCGGCGGTGGCGAGTCCAGGTGCACGGTGTGCCTTGGCGATGTGGCGAAACGGGAGACGGTGAAGCGGCCGCCGGCGTGTCTTCACGTGTTCATCAGCTGTGCATCTTCTATTGGCGAGGCGGTTTAGATAAAAAGAAGTACCGTCTCGCTAAATGAGACTTAATCTGTCGACCTAAGGATCAGAAAGGACTTGGTATTGTTCACTTAGAAACTTAAAATAGATTTGTTGAGTAAATGGTTATTCAAACTTCTCAACGAAGATAGATTGTGACAATCTATACTCAAAAATAAATATCCGGGAGATAAGCCACTATCACAAATAGAACATAAACAAAGCGACTCCCAATTTTGGAGAGGTGTTTTAAAAATGAAGGATCAGTTCTTATCCCGTGGCTCCTTCTATATTAAGAATGGTAAAGTATCGTTCTGGGAGGACAAGTGGGTGGGTAGCGAGAAGCTTTGTGATATATATCCAAACTTATATCATGTGGCATGTAACCGCTTCGTTTCAATAGCTAAGGTCATGTCCAGTGTACCTTGGAACTTATCTTTCAGGCGGGATTTGATAGGAGTAAAACTAGTAGAATGGGATAACCTAATTAATAGGCTATCTCAAGTCAATCTAGTTGATAAGAGGGATGCGTTTATATGAAATTTACATAAAACTGGACATTTTTTAGTCCACTCTACGTATAAACTATAATGTCCCTCATCATCATAAGCTGATATGAAAATTAAAAATTCCCCTCAAAATTAAGATTTTCCTTTGGTACCTCAATAAAGGGGTTATATTAACAAAGGATAACTTAGCAAAATGAAATTGGAAGGGTAGTCAAAAGTGTTGTTTCTGTAATTGTAATGAAACAATTCAACATTTGTTGTTTGACTGTCATCATGCTAAGAATATTTAAAGGGTTGTGTCTGTGGCTACTAGACTAAATCCGCCTGTCTCTGATACCCACATGCTTGGAGATTGGTTCTCATGGGCAAATCTAAGCGAAAAGAAATGTATTTTGTGGGAGCGGCAGCGTTATGTTGGGCCAGTTGGTGATGCAGTAATGATATTTGTTTTAACAAAGTAAACTATACATTATTTTTGCAGACTATTTTCAAGGGAGCATACTGGCTGTGATATTGGGCGTTGCTACAACCAGAAGAATCACGGATGAAAATTCAAGCTAGTGAGCAATTCTTTAGAGGTGGCATCGATGAAGTTGTTTGTTAGTTATGGATGAAGATTTAATAATAGGTTGTCGCCACCGTAGCTTTTATTATATGATTCTTCTATGCTCCTTCTATTTTTTTGTTCGACGGTATTTTGTACGAGAGTCTTCTAATATATTTAAATAGCGACAAGAAAAAAAAAATGGCATCGACACGGGCAGCGGGAGCCTAATTGCTAGCTCGTGAGCACCCACACCTGCACGGAAGCCTATTCTCAGAAGCATGTGTACGCGTACGCGTATTTCCGGCCAGGCAAGCAACGTGTATACTAAGAAAAATGGAAAAGGAAATAAAGGCTTGTACACGAGAGCACATGCAATACGTGTGCTCAGCTAGCCTTCGCTTGGGATGTGATCGCCGTCTCCAACATGCGTATATACACGCGAAGGCGGCCAGGTCCACAGACCAGCAACTCTCAAATGCATGAGACGTATGCGTTCTACCACAACGGCCGCGTATCTCGCGCGAGCCCCAGCTAGCGACGCGCTCGTCCAACTCCAGGAGGATTCGTGCCTATCCAGGAAGCGGCGTTCATATCTGCAGGCGGAATTATCCCCGCGCTAAACAAACTGACGACAGCGCACGTGGCGCGTCTTTCTTCCTCTGGGCTTACCCTATTCCCTATCTATAAATACTCAAGTACTCTACGTACGCGGGGGCCAGTTCTCTCCTCCCAAACATGCCGGCAGGCTGAGGGCCTTCAACCACGGCAGCGCCGCTGCACAGGAGGCTCTCCTCCGAGAACGCGCCGCTGGAGATACGCCCCGCCATACGGAGGACCCCCGACAGGCGAGAGCGTGCCTCCGCCAAGCGCCCTGCCATATGTATACCCTTGCTGCGACGTGACGGTGCCTCCAAGGCCATGGTGATGCCCAGGACGGATCGGTGCAGCGCAGTCCTCATCAGAAGGCCAGATCGATCAATCGGCATCCCGGCAGCCACGAAGAACAGGCGTTCTTTCTCTCTCTAAAGCAAGAAAGATTACTATAATAATGTAATCTGTATTATGTGACGACGAACACTCATATTCAACGAGTCCCAACGACGACGGTGTGCATGGCCACACGTCCCTGTTCCTTGCTCTATCAAATTGCTGCTTCTATATTTAATATTTGTATATACTCGCGTATCTTATCTCGGTCTCTCAACTAACCTGCAGGATCGACAACGGATTCTTCCCTCGCGTGAACCCGCTGCCAGGCTGCCCTTCTCTCCACCGCCGCCAGGCCATCTACGACTCGTTGCTCTGTCAAGACGCTGGCACACATGCGCGACCGTCCGCGCGAGTTAGCGTCGCGGCGGCAACCCGAAGGAAGGAAGGCCTGGCGCTCGTCGACGTGCACCTATGACGACGAGGTGGCCGCAACTCAGATTGACGCGCACCGACGGCAAGTCACGGAGGTGCTGGTGGTGTTCGCCTCTACACCGCCCACAATGAAGCGCTCCGGAACGCCGGCTCACGCCATGCTCACCATCCAGCCACTCACGGAGGCGCCGACGGTGTTCGTCTCCACGCTGTCCATGAGGAAGCGCTCCGGATGAGGACACTGCCGGCAAGATTGACAAGACGTCATAATCTCCGACGACCACGAGGCATGATCATCAACGAGAAGCTGCCGGACGTGAGGCCCGACAAGCCGTACGACACAAAAACACTGCGGCCGGGCTGCACACACGCCGTCCTCACCAAACCAAGGCTGCGCGTATCTGGGCCTTCATCTTCACCGACGCGAAGGTCGCCGGAGAAGCTGCCGGCGAGGAGTCGGCTGGGACGCTGATCGCGCGGAGTGACGACGCGTTGCCGGAGTCGCGAGGAACAGACAATCAACATGATGGCCTTGGTCACGTCTACGTCCATGGGTGAGATTAATTAATAGATTGATTATCATATCATGCTTCCAGGCATACATGCATGACACCCGACGGACCACACGTACGTACCGTCAAGATGGCGCCGTGTTCAAAGAAGCTGGCCGAGAAGTCTATGCAAGCCGGGACGATGAAGCTGCGGAGATCGACGACGATCAGCGGCTGGACGCGAAGATCGAAGAGCCATACAAGGCGGTCCCAAGGAGCCGGACGTACGCTCGGATCAAAGACGACGACGTGAATACCATTGATGAGCTGTGATCGACGACGACGAGAAGTGGTCGGACGCAAGGACCGGTGGGCCGTACGTGCAAGGTGTCGTTGGAGTATCGGACGCCAAGGCGCTGCACGTCAAGATGCCGGACGCCGAGACGCTCGTGAATTTAACGAAGCCACCCCATCGTGAAGACCCTCGACGAACCAGAGAAGATGGCATCACGAGCCTGGCCATCAGTCGTAGAAGATGAATAGGAAGCCATAAGCGTCCTACCTGTTTATGATGCTGATCGAAGCTCGCGAGTGCACGCAAGCATGCATGCTCTGTAATTTCGTCTCTGTTACGTGAAGATCGAAATCCATGCACGCTCCCTCTGGGACTATGCGCTACTTCAAACTCATCCCCGACAAAGCTGCGAAGTCACCGCATTGGACAAGCCAAGCATTGCCGTGCAAGTCCATCCAATACATCAAGTACTCCAAGTCGTACGTGACCGACGAGGCCGGACAACAAGGCGGGCGCAGCCAAGGTGAAGTGCGCGCTACACCGGCACATGGACCGACGAGGCCGTGGATAATGCCGATGCCACATCTACACCTTCATCAACACATGCACGGAGAACGCAAAGCGAAGACCGAAGACGACGACCACGCAGCTTAATCGGAAGTGCCCGCGTGAGCCTTGACTCGCCGGGGTAATTAACTAGGAGTTTTCTGAGGCCCTAGGAACCACGAAGGCCATGTCGCCCATGTGAAGCCAGATCACCGCCGGCAGCCTACAGAGCGCGCATGACGGAACTATATTTGTATTTATATTGCCAAATATAAATGATCAATACGTGTTTCTGTCTCTCGTTTATTTGTGTACTTTAATACACTGGCACGCCTATAGTATTTATTCCCTCACCCCGCGGCAGTGCGCTTTGGCATAGAAAGAATCCGTCGTGATTTTTTTTTTCTATCCAAACATTAACGACTGAGAACGCTGTAATAAAATTAAATCAGACCGTGTGTTTAAATGCAAAGGTCAGAAATATTTGTTTCCTTCATAAAAAAAAGATCAGCAGTGCATCGACCTGTGGCTGCAGCACGGCCACTCGACATGCCCCGTCTGCCGGTGCGACGTCTTCGAACTGCTGCTCAAAGGTGAAGTTGATTGAACCAGGCGAGCTCATCGTACTACAGCACTTGTACTTGCGCCTGCGCGGCGTCGGCTGGTTACCTTCTCTGCCGTTCAGGAGCACGTGCGCTCGCGCTCGAGCAGCAGCGGCGATGCCCATTTCGGAAGCCGGGCGAATCACACGGAGATCCAGCCGAGAGAAACCATACCATTTTAACAGATCTCTGCAATCTGCTTCGCCGTTTGGCGACAGCAATCAGCTCTTGTGCGCCCCTTGTCATTCTGTCATACCCATTAACGTCACCAAATGCTTTGTTCAGGTTTCTGAATTGAGACTCGCAATCGCACGGTGCGCTATTCCATCCGCCGTGCGAATTTTTGTCAGCTTCATCTTCATGTCGTCGAACCTTATCCATTGCCGGTCTCGTCGTCCAACTTCCCTCCGCTGCCGCGAGCCCACGACCGGCAGCGGCTGGTCCCTTCGATCCTGTGCGTTTCCGACTTGCATCTGTCATATGTGCGACAAACGGCGCGCAACGTTGAAGAAGTGAAAAGGGCGCCTAGTACGAGCCAGCAGCCCCGGCCGGCGAAGAGGACGCTTTCTGGAATAGAGATGTTCTTGAAGCAAGCGAAGACGAGGCTTCACGCGCGCTCGACTGACCGATGCCTAAGGAGATCTCCCAGTCCCAAAGATCCGACCGGAGGCGTTTCGGTGGCTGGATGCCCGCAGCGGACGGGAGGGCGGAGACGGGGAAGAAGAGAGAAAGTGTCAGCCGTAAATCAGGGGATTAATCATAAATGTTTGGATCGTGAATATTAATCACGATCCCAATATTTACACTCTGCCTCCTAATCTGGGTCGCGATTAATAGTCGCGATCCAAATGAGGGGTGTATTCATAAACATCCTACCCGGCGGGCAGAGACATTGCATCCGGCGAGCTGGTGCCGCCCTTCGCTAGCCCCGTCGTCGTGGTTGCATCCCGTTCTTGCCTCGGTTAGATTCACCACGCCCATCTCGTCCGGATGTGCTTCCGGGACCCCGCGGCGGCAAGAGATGGTGAGGGAGCCCGCGGACGACGAAGGCTCGCCGGAGGACGGGAGGAGGAGGATCTCCGCATTTGGGGGTCGCTAACTTCGTCTCCTCTACTACCTCTTGGAATTGGACGCGCTGGGCAAGGCATTGGACCAGGAAGAATTAGGATGGTGCAGCCCCCTCGCCTAAATTTGAGATTTCTCCTGTCAGGCGCCGCCAGAGATTTTATACGCACCTCAACTCCTTGCATTGCAGAGACCTCTAACTCTCATCAAGATTTTGGTTCTGCATAGTAACTGGTAACGCCCCGCGTACTACCTTTGATGTCATGGAGTAGCTATCCTAATTAAGGTGGTCTGCTGAATCTAACAAAGCTTCGACTCATTTCTTCAGGTGAACAGAGTAACAGAGAAAGAACTCTAAAACAGAGCAACAGAGAACTAAAGTGATATAAACACCATCATGGTGAAGAAGGTCTGCTGCATCGGCGCAGGTTACGTGGCGGCCCTTCCATGGCTGTGGTGGCGCCCAAGTGCCCAGACGTCGAGATCGACGTGGTCGACGTCTCCCGGACCCGCATCGACGCGTGGAACAGCGACCGCCTCCCGGTCTTGGCCTGCCGTGGCCGGAACCTCTCCTTCAGCACCGACGTCGAGCGCCACGTCGCCGACGCGGACATCATGTCAGCGTCCGTTAAAACGCCCACCAAGGCACGGGCGTCGGCGCCGAAAGGCCTCCGACTTCACGTACTGGGAATGGGAGAGCGCGGCGCGGGTGGTCGCCGACGTGTCCCGCTCCGACAAGGTCGTCGTGGAGAAGTCCACCCTCCCCGTGAAGGCCACCGAGGCAATGGAGAGGATCCTTTCGCACAACAATGTTAACGGAGTCGCGTTCCAGGTGCTCTCGAACCCAGAGTTCTTCGCCGAGGGCACCGCGGTGCAGGACCTTCTCAGCCCCGACCGCGTCCTCCTCGGCGGCCGGGACACTGCCGCCGTGCGCGTGCTCAGGGACGCGTACGCGCGCTGGGTGCCCGGGCGCCGGGGACCGGATCATCACCACGAGCCTCCGGTCGGCGGAACTGTCCAAGATCGCCGCAAACGCGTTCCTGGTGCTTAGAGTCTCGTCCGTGAACGCCATCTCGGTGCTGTGCGAGGCCACCGGCGCCGACGTATCGGATGTGGCGCGCGCCATAGGCAAGGACGTCCGCATAGGGGACGCGTTCCTGCACGCCCGGCATGGGCTTCGGCAGCGCGAGCTTCAGGAAGGACGTCCTGAGCCTGGCGTACGCGTGTGAGTGCAACGGCCTCTGCGAGGCCGCCGGCTACTGGCGGCAGGTGATCGCCGTGAACGAGTTCCAGAAGAGCCGGTTAGTGCGCCGTGTGGTGTCGTCCATGTTCGGCACGGTGGCGGGCAGGAAGGTGGGCATGCTCGGGTTAGAGTTCAAGAAGGGAACCGGCGACACGCGGGACTCGCCGGCGATCGACGTGTGCAGAGGCCTTTTCGGCGTAGGGCGCTCATCACCGTGTACGACCGGTGGTGAGCGAGAAGCATATACGGCGGGACAAGCCGGCCGCGACGAAGGCGCAGCAGCTGCGCGTGGCGAGGGACGCGTGCGAGGCCGCCGCCAGCGCGCACAGGCTGTGCGTGCTGACGGACTGCTACGAGTTCAGGGAGCTGGACTACCGGAGAATATTCGACGGAATGCAGAAGCCGGCGTTCCTCTTCGACGGGCGCAATGCCGTCGATGTCGGAAAGCTTCGGAGATGGGCTTCGTTGACTACTCCGTCGGTAAGCCGCTAGACGAATGGCTCAAGGGCATGCCAGCGGTGGAGTAGCCGATTTGTTTCCGTTGTAAAATCATAGTGCGTACCACAAGTTGCCTCGTCAGACCTAACAGATGATAGATACTGTGCACTATTTTTTTTTCTTTGTACACAGATAACAGATGATAGATAAACCACGTACAAAATGTCTACTAATTCAAGCAGAATTTGTGTTCCCCTCACCAGACCTAGGAACACTTATAAGTGATTGGCATTCTGACGGGGGCTTATGATTTATTGTTTAGTTAAACCTTCTACTTAGCAGACATGTTGCAGCTTATTCTGTTCTACCTTGATCACGCACTGCTACTTTAATTAGTAGACATGTTGCAGCTTTGTCTGGTCTCCCTTGATCGCCCAATAACCCACGACCATGTAGTTCCAGCGCTGCTGCACATAAACCGCGAGAGCGAGCACCACTAAGACGACCGGGACCACCACTGCAATGGCTTTGGAGTACAAATCCTCCCATGGGCCCTGGTGAATCTCGATAGGATAGACCACCACAGGCGGCCGGAGGTAGCCATAAACGTGTGGCAGCAGCCACGCGGCGGTGACTCCGGCGTAGTACCTCGCCGCGAGAGGCTTGCAGTTGGCGCGCCAGAGCGCGTTGCCGATGACCTGCGGCAGCAAGAACCATTCTTTCGCGACGCCGAATACCGCTTGACGATGTCGCCCCGCGTGAGCATGTACGGGGAGCTCCACTGCGCTTCGTAGTATTCGACGCCGCCGGGTGGTGTCAGAATCGTCCTCGACACGCTCAGCCAGCTGTGCACGTCGAGGACGAAGAGTACGGCCTGGGCTAGGTGAGCCGCGAAGCTGAACAGGAGCACGGCGCCGTTCTCGGGACACGCCCTGGCTCGAGCGGTGACCGCGCCCGTGCGCGCGCCCTCGGCCGCCACACCTTATGCGCGAGCCGCGCCGTGAGCAGGATCGCCGCGAGCGTGAACGCCTTCACGGAGCAGTCCAGGCAGCCGTCGTTGTAGTAGTACGGCCTGTACGCGCTCGTCGGCCACGCCGGGAGCGTCTTGGCGTCGAACACCAGCGTGGCGCCGTAGCCGAGAGCCTGGACGCCGAGCGTGGTGAGCGAGACGTACGGCGCGACGTCGGCGTGGGACCTGACGTAGAGCAGCTGGCTGACGGTGGCCGAGATGGTGTCCGACAGCATGGTGATGCAGAGGAATCCCTCCACCTTCGCCTCTGTCTGCTGATCATTCTGCTGGTCGCGGTAGACGATCTGTTGCGAGCGGAGCTGGGTCCGGTTGAAGTACAGCGGGTCTCCGGCGTCCCTCGCGCTCGCGACGTAGACCTTCGCCACTGGGCTGATCAGCCACCGCGTCGTCGTCGGCGGGTACTCCACCGCCACCTCGATGGAACAGTCCATACCGTCTTCTTCAAGGTCTCTGTTTGTCGATGACGCTAGCCATGGCGCATGGACGTCCCGACAACCGATCAGATGCATTCGCCCGTCGTTCGGGTTGTACACGCCTTCCAACGACATCACCTGTCTGTCATCAGAGGAACTTTGTCCGTAATCAGGGAAACTCTGGCTGGGTGCAGCCGTGAACACGGCTGAGACATTCAGCAGCTCCTGCTTCTCCTGGCCATGGCGTCTACGTCTACTAAGCACCTCGAACTGAATGCCCGGCCGACCCTCCTGGTAGGACGACGGGGGGTCGTAGCTTCCAACGAGTAAGCCAACAGAGAGTATCTGGAGTTGAAAGAATGGCTCATCCATACCTTCCGGCACAAATGCCGGCTTCGGTGAGCACCGGAAGAGTAGGCCAAGGTCATGGCCGAGGTTGGAGAGGCTCGCCATGTCGTCCGGGGCACCGGCTATGTTCGGATAGCTTAGAACTGACCTTACAAGGAAATTGTCGCGAAATCCATACGGTTTGGTCCGTCGAAGGAGCTCGACGGCCTGCTCGATCTTGGTGTAATTGTACTCCAGGCGCATCGTCTCCTCGGGGCGGTCAAACTGTTGCCAGTAATGCTCCCTGGGTGTCACATGCTGCCGGAACGAGATTGGAGAGTGGCTTCCATCCATGGCGGTTATGTGTCCCATGAGGATACCACGGCGCGTGATGGAGAATGTCTTGGAGACGTACAGGGTCACGCGGTGGTGGCACGCCTCCTTCCCGACCACGCCGCGGCAAGCCACCATGCAGAGCCGCCCAGTGGACTCGTTCCACACGCCCTTGGCCGATAGCGTCGTGCTGCCGAGACCGGTCCGTTGTGCCGCCGTGGGCAGATGCTCCCACGGGGGCACGACCGGAACACGGCCGAGACCTGCCCTTCATAACCGGAGTAGCACTGTAATCCATGCACAACGATAGCGGAACGGCCGAACGCCCGCGCCGTAGGGCCGCGTGTTCCCGAGCGGAGCATCTTGATGCAGAACTCATCAGTCGTCGAGTTGCAGTTCCAGCTCGGGATAACATCCATCAGTTGTGCGAACTGGTGAAGGATGTTGCAGAAGGTGACGGGCGAGCCACGATAGAGGCGCCTTGCGACGTCGCCGTCACTGAGGGATGGGCGCTCGCTGCACCTAGCAGTGGCATCGAGCTTCTTTTCTTCTGGATCGAAAACGAAGGGAAAGTTGTAACCGGTGAGCATTGACACCAGTCGGACCTTGTCGAAATACGGGCCGCCGCCGGACTTGGAGGTGGCGCTCGTGCTCACCATCTCTCCGAGCACTGCGTGAGTTGCGAACCTGATCTCCCTTGGGTACCGCATCACGAGTAGGATACTGTCGTCAGCCATGACCGGTGGATCCATGTTGTTGTTCTTGTTCCCGCCACCATTATTCTTGGCCCAGGTCCATGGATCCGAGCTGTTGCTGCCGCGCATGGGGAGAAGAGCATTCCCGAGCATGCACAACACCCGCTCACCGTCGTCGCCACGGTCGCCGATCGCCGACCGCCTTGTCTCCGTGTACACACCTTCCAACTGTATACGGAGCTTAGCGGCACCGGGCCGGAGAACGAACTCCGGCCGGTCGCGTGGTTCCATAACGAGCAGCAGCAGTTGCGAGTGATGGCCAAGGTGAGCACCCCGCTGACGTTGAGGGCCACCGGTCTTGCGTCTCGCCGTGGCACTTCCGTGTGGGTGAGCATGAATGACACGAGGTTGACGGTCTCGTAATGTTGATCTGGACCGGCCACCGCCATGTCGGCGTAGCTTCCCTGAAACGGCAACAGGGGAGCATGGCCGGAGTCCTGGCTCCAGTCGCCGTTCATGAAGGACAACCCTTTCGTTGGTAAGCGGCCGTCATCGGCGGATACCCGGAGCTCGGTTGCCAAGGAGAGCACGGATCGGCAGTGCCGCTCGACGTCGCCGAAGCGGGTATACTCATGAGGTCCGGACGATCCGAACTTGCTTGCATAGAAGGAGGGGTCGTCGGAGGTGGCGGTGGTAGTGAGACATAGAAAGAACAGGGCAAGAATCTGCAGGTTGGACACCATCATGCTAGCGAACGACATTGCTGTTGCCTGCACGAGAACAGTGGGATCAGGTTAATTAGCAAGTAGTAATTCACATAGGCAGGGAATGTATAATGCGGAACAAACATAGAGATCCACAGTTCGTCACCATCCTGTGACCCAAATTGAAATGAACAAAAGCAGATGGACTTGGGTCGTGGGTGCTAACCTTTCCCTGCCCTGAATAGGAGGCAAGATGGAGATCTCCGGAATGGGCAACGGCTCTTATTGCCAATTCTAAGCAGCAAGAAAGTCAGCACGTATTTGTAAACTGGGAACTCATTTTATCCTCTTCCTATCACAGAAAATGAGTAACGCACGCAGAGCTCAAGTTTGACTTGGGGCGGAGGCGAACGTTGACTCAGAAATGCACAACTGCAGGAGCTCCAGAAAAGTTCATAACTGTCGATGATTTTGGAGAGGGAATCAAATACGAGAGTGCATCTAAGCGACCGTACGGTTTCACGCATTGACCGCGTCATGGCATGTGATCACTGTCTTCGGGATCAAATGAAAATCGAATTGAAAAAAGAGAGATGGATCAGGACATGTGATCAAGAAATCAGGCAACTAATCCGATGAACATGTGAAATCGGCATTGAAATTAGCAACGGAAGTACAGATTTAAACATCCAGTTGTCACATGTGTCCATGTTAATTGTCTGAATCTCCCATTTTATTCGAAACTCATTTTACCATGGGCATATGGACCTATACCATAATAAGATGTGCTGGTTGCTTGTTTCCCCGGTCCGGTCAAGATGCCCCTTGTTGATTTTCCACCCAACAAGAGGCATCGATTTTGGTGTAGTACTTCAGACTTTCTGACATCTTACAGTTTTGCATATTGCTTTTAGCTCTGCATTAGTCGTTCCTCTGCATTATCATGTTTATTGGAGTCGTCATTGGAGAGCCGTACCAAATTTTATTGCAGAGTTGCTATTACTTGCAAAGAACTGTCGCGGCCGTGCCCAGCTCTAAGTTCTTGGTACTCGTTCTTAGAAGCTGGAGGAGTCAGGGAAAGGTTAGTAGCCATGCAAGTACATTCGCTTTCGACTGGATCACATAATGGGTTATATGTTGTCTATGAGTAGTAATTAGTAATGACCTCCAGTTCTCGACCTATCCTTTACTCGATTCTACAGTTCCATCGTGCAGGCCATATCTATATCGATGGAGGCTCACAGCCTCCAGATTTCTGCCCTTTTCTTGGTATTATTCCTCTTTATCGCCACTTCCGCCGATGAGCAGCCGTACCCGCATCACAAGTACACTCGCTTCGCCGAGGTAGCGGAGCATTGCCAATCCGTGCTCTCCTGCACCGCGGAGCTCAGCGCTGACGCTGACCATTCCAGCCACCTGATGGAGCGACTGTCCTTCACGAACGGCGACTGGAGCCAGGACGACGCCGGCAAGGCTCCCCTGTTGCCGTTCCAGGGAGTCTACGGCGACGCCAGTCCTGAAGCCCTTCGCCTGGCGTCCTTCAAGCTCACGCATGTGGACACCGTGCGGCGAGCAGGCGCACGAAACGCCCTCAACGTCAGCGGCGTTCTTAGCTTATTCATCACCCACAACTACACCTCACCGGTGGAGGAGGTAATACATTCGCTGCCCTTGTTTCGGCTCCGGTCCGGCTTGACCGAGCTCCACATCCAGTTCGAGGGCGTCTACGTCGAGACGAGGTACGACGACCGGCTGTGCATGCTCGGGGACGCGACGCGCCCCATGCGCGGCGAGAACGCCTCGGACCCGTGGGACTGGGTGAAGCCAGGAAGCGGCCTGGAGCCGCTGGTCATCGACGACGACAAGATCCTGCTCCTGCTGCGGTACCCGAACGTGCGCAGGCTGGTGACCCCCGCGGTGCAGGGCGAGATGGTGAGCGCGTGTTCCCGGGTCCGCCCAAGCATACTTCGACAAGGTCCGGCTGCTGTCGAGCCTCGGCCGGTCCTTCTCCCGGTACCAGTTCTGGCCGGAGGTGTTCGAGTACACGGCTGGCCGGAACTGCTCGAGCTCTTCGCAGCTCCGTGACGGCGACGTCGTCGCGGCGGAGCACCTGTACCGAGGCGACGCCTTGACTTTCTGCGACGTCCTTGACCTGTTCGCTTCTCAAGACTTCGCGTCGATGATGGACGTCATCCCGAACTCGAACTGCAGCTCGACTGATGATGACGAATTCTGCGATCGGATTGGCCCGTTCAAGACTACCACGAGCAGAGGAGGCGCTCTGTTCCCTCGCTCCGCCATCGCGGTTCAGGATCTCCATTGCGAGCCAACGGTGGATGGCGGCGGCACGGCAGCCGCCGCGAGGGTGTCGGCCGCGTTCCGGTTCGTCCCGCCGTGGGAGCACCGGCCGACGGCGGCGGGGCGGACCGGTCTCAGCGCCACGACGCTGTCGGCCGAGGGCACGTGGACCGCGTCCACGGGGCGGCTCTGCATGGTGGCATGCCACGGCAACGGCAACGGGAAGCAGAAGGAGTGCTACCACCGCGTGACGCTGTACGTCCCGACGACGCTCGACATCGCTCGACGCGCCGTCGTTGTGGGACATGTGACCTCCAAGAACGGAAGCCACCCGCTCATGATCTTCCAGCGGCGCGTGGACCCGACGCAGCATTGGTACGGGTTTGCCGGCCGCTCCGGGGACTGGTCGCTGCCGATGGCGTACGAGTACACGAGAGTCGAACAGGCCGGCGAGCTCCTCGGAAGGAGGAAACCGTCCAGCGGACGATTCCGCGACCGCTTCATCGCGAAGCCTTTTCTGAGCTACCCAAAGATAGCCGCCGACGACACGGCGAGCCTCTCCAACCTCGCGGACAACCTCACCCTCCACTTCCGTTTCCGGTCCAGGCCGCCGTTCGTGCCGGAATGGATTGATGACTGGTTCGTTGACTTACACATACTCTCTATCGGCCGTCTCGTTGGACGCTACTACCAGTACCAGCCCCCGTTTGAGGACGGGCCTGGGACGCCGCCTGCCGAAGATGAAATCGAAAGAGTCCGCCATGGCGCGGAGCAGCAGCAGCAGCAGCAGCGTATATTGATGAATGTATCCGCCGCGTTCGTGGATTTACACGTTCCGACGACGGTGCTGTCGCTGGAAGGTGTGTACGACTCCCGGGACGGGAGGATGTACCTGGTCGGCTGCCGGGACGTCCACGCTCCGTGGCGAGTCTTGTCCGCGAGCAGGGACCTTGAAGACGGAAGGATGGACTGTTCCATTGAGGTGACCGTGGAGTATCCCCCGACGACGATGCGGTGGCTGGTCAACCCCGTGGCGAAGGTCCGCATCGCCAGCACGAGGAACGCCGGCAACGACCCGCTGCACTTCGACCGGACCGAGCTCGAGACCGTGCCGGTGGTCTATCGTGACCAGCAGGACCACCAGTTGACAGAGGCGGAGGCGGAGGGATTCCTCTGCATCGCCGTGCTGTTGGTCACCATAGCCGCCACCGTCAGCCAGCTGCGATACATCAGGTCACACGCCGACGTCGCGTCGTACGTCTCCCTCGCCATGCTCGGCGTCCAGGCGCTCGGCTACGTCGCGACGCTGGTCACGGATGCCGAGATGCTGGCGGCGTGGCGGACGAGCAGATACGTTGACCATCATCCGCGCTGGAACGTGGAGTCCTTCGTGAAGGCGCTTACTGTCACGGCGCTTCTCCTCACGGCGCGGCTCGCGCAGAAGGTGGCGCGGTCGAGGGCGCGCGCACGGGCCCCGACACCGCTCGAGCCAAGGCGCGTTCCGAGCGACGGCGCCGCCGTGCTCGCGTGCAGCTTCGTCGTGCACTTGGGTGTCCTCGCCGTGTTCCGGCCGACGAGAAAATTCACAACGTCGTCGCACATGCGGCGGGGCGGCGCCGTCGTCGAGTGGTACGCCGGCGTTGTGAACCAGTGGTTTCTGCTTCCGCAGGTCATCGGCAATGCCGTCTGGCGTGTCAACTGTAAGCCTCTCGCGGCGAGGTACTACGCCGGCATCACCAGCTTGTGGCTGCTGCCGCATATCTACAGCCACCTCCGGGCACCTGTTGTTAGTATGATGTACCATGAGGCTCACGACGACGTAATGGATTTCTACTCGAAGGTCGGGGCCGTGGTGGTTCCGGCTGGCTGCATCGGCTCGCTGTCGCAGTTTATGTGCAGCAGCGCTGGAACTACAAGATCATTGGTTGGGCCATGAGGGCGGAACAGAAAAAGTTCCAGCACGTGTGTTAGTGGTTTCCATTTTTTTTTTTTTGAATAGAAAATGGAAACAGTTTTTATTTCGAAAATGGTAATAGTTGAAGCTCAAAAACAGCATAATCGCCACTTTTAGTTTCTTTCTCCCTGACTGTTAGTCACTTGTAGGCAATCATAAACGTCAGCAGTTGCGAGCCTGTTGGCATAACAAATTCAGCTTAGTATGCATAGAGCAACTGAAATACTGAATCACCATTAGTTGTGACAGCTACTTCCTCGTGCATCGAAGAAGATATATACAGTACAAGTCTAGAAATGTGTCATCCAGATGCAGCGGCAATTTTTTCTATTTCCAAAAAAAGTAACGAAGAACGTAAAAATTAGAGCGCGGCCATCGTTTCCATCTCCGAAGCTAAACATCCGACGGACACTGAGATGTGATCCCTCCGTCCATTCCAAGCAGCTCGACAATTTTTAATTCACTCTTAGCTTTGTACGGCGCCCGGCTTTGATTTACTCACGTTGGCGTCGTTCCGTGCGAGGCCGCAGACGTGCACTAGCTTATCTACCAGTCCGCCTGTCCGTCCGTCCGTACGAGCGACTGAACAATTTATTTTACTACTATACTACTGATCTGCTTATCCGGGGCGACGATCGAGCCGGACAGCAACCTCGACGGCGGCGGCATGTCTGTCGAGGAGGCCAGCTGCTATCAGTGGAGCTGCGACTTCGTGGTGGCGCACGCTGTCTTCGCCAGCGGGTTGGTCACCGCGCCGGTCGCCGTGCTCCACCTCGTCAAGCGCCCGCACTCGGCCCGCGCCCTCTTCTTCGCCGTGTTCGCGGTCTTCTGCACCACCGTCTGCCTCGTCCTCTGCCGCCGCTTCTACGCCGAGCTAGGGCGCCCGCCCTGGCCGCGCTGGCTCTCGGCGCGTCAGAGCAGGCAGCAGGGCGGCCAAGAACACGACGTGTCGCACGAACTCCAACGCCACGAGCTTCCGGTGATGCTTCGCGCGGAGATTCAGGCCGCCCTGGACGCGGGCCACGTCCCGAGCTACGAGCACCGGGACGACGGCGCCGCCGCCGCCGACTGCGCGGTGTGCCTCGGCGAGGTGGAGAAGGCCAAGGGGGAGACGGTCCGGCGGCTGCCGGCGTGCCGGCACGTGTTCCACAAAGAGTGCATCGACCTGTGGCTGCGCGCGCACGCGACGTGCCCCGTCTGCCGGCGCGGCGTGCTGCCGGAGGAGCGGCCGCCCGAGGTCGCGCTGACCATCGACGCTATCTAATGGGCCGCCCAGACCAGCATGATTCTTCCAGGGCTAAATTAAACTAGGCCTGGATTGTGGTATGGACTGCTCTGGGCCTTAAAGATGGGTGATTTCTTCGTAATTTCTTTGCTACGTTTTTTTTTCTTACACTGAGCTCAGCTCGATCCTACAATTGGACGTTATGAGTTACCCACAAAAAAATTAAATAAAATACAAATCAATCGCAATCAAGCATAAGCATATTAGACTCAAGACCAGCAGCTAATAGATACCAGGGACGACCAGCACAGTACACTTCATCAAACAAAAACATCATATATATAAGAAAATCACGATAATGTGTATTGCGCGTTAATATTTGCATTAGAAAACTGCTCATGCGTTACTGTTTTTCTTCAACCATCTGTTGGGTAGGACACACACCATGGGCCTGTGAGGACTTCAACAATGCTAGCGCCTCACTCCTCATCGAACGGGCGAACTTGATCTGTCTATAGATACCCAAGCACAAGCGCTTATCGAGGTAACGCTCGGACTTGGGTGCATCAACCACCAATCTATAAGCCATATCTTCTGACAACATCTGAAACAAAACAAAGATCTCTCATAATACACCCAATGACAGTTATTTGTAAATGCACAGCCATAGGCCACCGTCTCATTTGCCGTTTAACTGGCTCATGTCGGAGGAGGTAATTTAACAACAGATTGAGCGGTGCCACGATCAGCGTCTTTATTTTCTTCCTCATCCTCACTGAATGTGTTCAGATGTTTAGGCATTAACAACAGATTTCTCAAAAACTTATTATATGTCTCCAGCAATAACAAGCTGTAGACCTCACTCAGCCTATCTACTGCCCGTTCACAAATTTGTACCAACCTTATATACACATGTAATAACAAAGGCCAACCGTAATCTCACAAGACGAAAATTACAGGAAGCAGTGTTCATGATCACTATGCAACATTTATACATATTGGTTATGGGTGTGTTAAAGATCCATGCGGCCATGCCATGCCTATGACCAGCCAAACTTGTAGTCGAGGACGTAGACGACGATCAGGGACAAGGGGTACAGTAGGAAAGCCACGAAGCATGTCCAGAGTGGGAACCGGGTCCGGAAGCTGGCGAAGAGCCCCATTATCATGCAGACAAGGAAGATGATGAGGACTTCTGAAGAGAAATCCCACGTTAAATCCCTCACGTAAACAAGAGACAAGAACACGGCCAAGCAGAGCGTGTTGTTCATGGTCACAGAACCGTAGATCTGCAGGTCAAAAAGACAGACATCATATGGTAAAATTGAAATTTCTGGTGGCAGAAAAAAAAAAAGGAGTGCACCGGGAGTTCAACACTTCCGTGAGGCATGATGCATAAGAAGCAGAGGAAGGGCAACATTCAAACAGGGAAAAATTATGAAACTAATTCTAGTGAGCTTAAAGTTAATGCTTGAAACAAAACGAAAAAGGAAGGCTTGTGGAATTCTTGAACTGCTTGAAATATTAATTCTTTTGCTATGATACTCTAATTGTATCTGGAAGCAACCAAAATACAATTAATCGACATGCATAGTTTTTAATCACTACATCAATTTTTGTTTAAACGATTCTTTAGACAGGTTGTATCTCGTCCTACTATTATATTTTTGTCTCTTAAAAGTCTTGTTATGATCAATGAATGAAGAGATAAACCCTTGAACATTGTACTTATAGAAGACATTAATACAATGTCGAGGTTCTTAAGAAAATTACATGTACATATATAGAAAAGGGACCACATTTATTGAAATTCAGCTTGGCTCCTATGAAGGTGAAAGCAAAATGGTTCATTCCATAAAACTTTTTTGGTCTTAATACCTTACATAACATACCCATGCCTAAGTGCAATTTGCAGTCAGTATCAATTCATATTAATTAATTTGAATGCTCCAGAGTGCAGCTTGCACTATATAGGGTTAACAATATAGAAGAAATATCAACCAATTTAAAAGGGAAGATGGCAAGAAAAGGCATACCTCAGAGAATGTTAGTGACAAAGTACGCTGCTTCTTTCGGCTTGCAAATATGATTGCTGAGACACCCTCACTGGAATTTGTAACGAAAGGCATCACAATAAAGGAAACGAAAAATGAAGGAATATTTGTAGCATCTGAAAAGTTCTGCACAGTATCATCAAGTGGATCTGCAAATGCTGCTGCCATCGCAGTTCCCAGAAACAAAAGGGAAGCGGCCTTAATCCACGTCCAGGTTGGATTTTCAACAGCATCATCATTGTCATCATCCTTGTCAAGAAGTACACTATGTTCATCTCTTGTTTGCTGCAAGAAATATAACAATATTAATGCATCTTATCTTTTCAACATAAGAATAACATCACGAATTCATGACTGAAAAGAAAACCTGATTAAAATCACGCAGAAAATTTTTCGAGTTGGCACCAGAAGCAGCAGACTGTTTAGCTTTCTCCAGCCATTTCAGGATTCCATTAACAAACTCTTCCTTTTCTATGGCGGAGTCGTGTGATGCATCGAAGTCTGCCATAACTTGGTCTACAGCTTGGTTACTATCCATGTCAGCATCTTCAAAGTTAGCACCAAGAATGAAAGCCTGCAATTCTCCACGTTCTATCCTTCCATCATTGTCTTGATCGATATTGTGGAATAACCTGCCATTTTTCCAGACTCGTTTATAAGAATTAAGTTCCATAATAATAATTAAAAGCTATTATGAGGTCTAAAGACATACTTTTCTATTGCAGGAGCGTTTGGTGTTCCATCATCAAGAAAAAGATGATCAAAAGAACGCTTCTGAACCTGTCTTAGAAGTCCAGACATTAAGTGTTTTAGTCTTGCATATTCCAATCTTCTCCTCTGGATCCATGGCTGAAAGATCTGTCGTGAAGGTACATATGTTGATTAATGAAGCAAGAAATATCCCAGCATTGTTTATTCAACTATTAGCAATACACCATTTGATAAAGGGATCTACATGTATTATGATGATAAGAGGTACCCATCACTTTTGCAATAATAAGCACAGGTAATTATACTAGGCGTCAAGTTATAGAGTTTAACTGTACCACAGGAAGTACGATACCTGATATAGGCAATACGCTAGCAGAAGTAGAGCTGCAGCAATAAGTCCAAGCATGACAGCCAAACGGTCACCGGACTGGAGCCCAAAAATTTGGGGTACCTGAACAATGATAAAAGGAAGAAGAGATATCACCAAGATTCTTGCTGCATAGCTGGTTTGCAAATCAGTAGAAACACCAGAACCTGCAAAAATGTTATTTACCAAAATATTAGTATAAACTCAGTGTTTCTCTATCATCTGTGCAAAATAGATCATTCTAAAAATATAGTGCCCATAAGTCATGATGAATTTCAGGACTTGGGTACAGACAGGACAAAGTTGAGAAAGGCAAAGATTTCTTTTGGATTTTTTTTTTTAGATAATGGAATGAAATATCCAGACTCTACAATCCAAAGACTGTACACATCTTAAGAGCCTTCTTTTAGACTATGTGACTCAAAAATGTATCAACTATAAGATTTTATCCAAAATTGCTTATTACAGCATGTAATACATATATATGATATGTTTAAGGGCTGTGACGTAACAATATTTCTGTGAACAGGACAACTTCACACCTATTTTCATGGATAAATTTGCAACAATCAAACTTCAAATCGCCAACTAAAGAGATTCGAATCCTCAAACCTTAAAATACCGTTTTCTCCGGGCAAATACATTCCATAAGTATTATGGAGCATATTATTCTCCAAACTCTTGAACACAAACTGAAGGGCATCAAGCAACAGTAGTAGAAACTACCAATCTAAAGAAAATAGCGTTGTAAAATATTAAGGGTAACAAATAAGTAACAGCAGGTAAGATTGCAAGACAATTTATACTGCCTACTAAAGCTTAATTATGTTTGCTAAGCCTTGGCAACAGTCAAGATGGAAAGCTGGACCCTGACTGGCAAATACAGTAGTATGATTTGCTCCTTAAATACAGGTCTCCCAATGTAAAAAATGATCAAGAACATGACAAGAGCGGCAAATAAAACGTTGAATATCCAACCTACCAAACAGACTGAAGCGTTTCGTATCTCCAGAATCAGTTGCTGTTGAATTCTCCTGGAAATCAGATTTGCCAAGAACAACACAGGATCCCCAGAGCAGGGTCAGAAGCGCGACAGTTGACCCCGCAAGCAGGCCCATTCCTATCGAGACCTGACTTTGAGCAACCTCTTTAGTGCCGGCGAGCCCAGAAACTGCAACGTGAACAAATTAAACCGTATTAAAGAAACTTGAATGTACGTACAGATAATAAATAAACATGTGAAGGCGAAGTGCACGAGACGCACAGAGGATCAGCAACGCGTCGGGGAGCGAGCCGAGGATGGGGAGGAACAGCCCGCCGACGATTCCCGGGCCGACGATGGCGAGCAGCAGCTCGCTGCCGGCGGAGAGGTAGGTGGCGGCCTTGAACATGAGGAAGCCGTAGCCGATGATGAGGAACAGGTTCCCGCCCACCGTCTCCGTGCAGGGCAGGAACCCGTACGGCATCTGGCACTTCTCCCCTGCCGCCGCCACCGGCGAGGCCTCCGACGGGAGCCGGAGGACCGTGTCACTGGGCTGGAGGAGGCCGCCGCCGTCATCGGAAATGAGGCGGCGGGGATGTGCTAGCGCCGTCGCCGCCGCGACGGCGAGGAGGAGGAGGAAAAGGAGGGGCCGCGGGGCCATGGCGGTCGGGTGCGAGGCGGCACGTACAGTGCAGTGCGGAGGTGATTGATGAGGCGGGCGGAGTGGAATGCGAAGGTGAGAGAATTTAGCGGAACAAATGGTGCGCGGGAATATGATTGGCGGCCCCGGGATTCCGCCGTCGGGGTCGCGTCTGCCGGCAGCGTGTGCTCGGCAGGGCAGCACGGGCTCGCGCTCTGGGATTGGGGGCGCTCGCGCTCGCGCGTGGCAGCGTGCGAACGGCTGCGGGGCTGCAGCGCACTGTACCTGTTGCCACGTCTTCCGCCTGGAGCCCTGGACAACAAAATGGAAAGATGTGTCATCAGCGCTCAAGTTTGGCAGGATTAAAGTACGCTCAAAAGAGGATGGCAAAGGTGACCGCGGAAGAACAGCTGTGCAGGGTAGCGGATTCGGGTCCTGAGCGACCGACACGTGTTGGTAATAAGGAATGTGTGTGTACGTACTATAACGGTTAGAAAAGACAGGCCAGGCATGGCGCGTGTCAGTTGCGAGTACAAACGGTAATGGATTGAGATGGTTCTCGGTTCGTCTTCGTTGTTTGCTTGCGCCACGTGCCGATGTGCTGGGGGACCTCCTATATCCATGGCTGTGCTCCATGATTATAGTATATGCTTTCGGCCTCTAAAATTAATCTAGCCCATGTGTGCCCAGATAACAATAAGCCCAGTTTCAGTGCTCCAAAGACAACAATATTCAGCTGTTGGGCCTCTAACTCCTCTGCTCCAAAAAGCCCATCCCCACGAAAACCTCCTCCATGGCTCCATCCATCCATCCTTCTAGAAACGTCTCCGTCTCTCCGCTTCCACTCGCGCCTCACCGGCAACGCCGCCGCCCTCCGCCGCCACGAGTAATAATGGCCTTGGACGGCCTTGCTCCACTCATGGTACAACGGCGCCGGGTTCCGCTCCTCCCACTACCCTGGCCGCAGATTTTCCGGGAACAGTTCTCGGTTCCGATTAAAAGCATGGTCTTCACATCCACCTCTTGTTAGTTTCGCTTCCTCTCTCTGTTTTTTTTTCCTTCCTATCTTCAGTTTTCGCATAAGCATCGGCTCAACCTTACTGTGCAAAATTTTTGAAATGTGTGAAGTGGCTTCCGACAGTCACGAGCAATTCAAACTCCAGAGGATCTCGTTCCCCAAACTCCACATCTGTTTCAGCCTTCCTATTCCAAAAAACTGAAGAAAGGAACAACCTTGAAAATCTTTACCAACACAAATGTGAGGCCGTCCAAATACATCCACAACAAATTAATTTCTCCCGCCCCAGCACAATTTTCGGCTTGAGCGAGCAAACATTACATATGAAAGAAGCAACAAATTATCATCAGACTGCACAAAGCTACACAATTATGAATTGACCCAAAAAACCTGCCACAAGTTGGTTCACACGATCGCCTCCCTGCTATCGGATGGCAGCGCCTTCGCACGCGAGGAGCTCTTGCCTGGCCTGCATGGAAGCGGCTGTGGTGATTTCGGCGACGCCGGTGGCCTTGATCTGCTGCTGGTGGTACAGTTGGCGTAGTCGCTCAATCTCCTTCTTGAGTGCTTCTTGGTGAGCTGGTTTACGTTACATATTTGGTTAGATTTACTTTGATCAAAATGTAGTTGATGCTGTCAAATGATTCATTGTAAATTCAGTGATGTTTTCTAAATAGCTTTAACTGGGAGTCCTCAATTATCTACACTTTTCCACACAGCTTTGATTTCTTTTAGTTTATCAGTTAGTGCATGAAACTGTGAATGATATCAGAGAGTAGAAGCATTGCGAGTTTGAAAAGAAACAGATAATTCTATCCAAGACGAACAAAAGAAGATATGGTACCATCTTTGAAGATCTTGTCTTGGGCAAGAGCTGCAATTCTTTGCTTGAGATGGCTGTTGCCAACAGTGAGCAGTGACCGCTGGTGATCGAGGAAGGCCACGCGAGGGGACAGTGCTGAAACCTCCATCTGCATAATTGATCAATCTATCAGACAAACAGATCTCGAAGGTCCAGAAACTATTTTCTTTTTTGTTATGCTGCATCTGAGCTGCCTCAAGCAGTGAATACTTTTTGCCCCTTGAGATGTAGTGAATATTTTAGAATTGAGTTGAATTGCCAGTGAATTCAGTTTAAATGGAGAGCGCAGATGAAATCTAAAAGCAGTGAATGTACTTGAGATAAAGAGTAGTTATGGTAGAATCGAATTGCCAATCAAGAAAAATGTGAAGAACAAAGCATTTTGTAACTGGACCAACTGACTTAATGATCACGTTAAAATTCAGTTTATGGCCTGTTTTTTTGGTTGAGTTCATTTTGGTGTTATGTGGTAGTATGTATTGCAAGAGATGTGATCACCTGAAGACTGGTGACACTGCGCTCAAGCTCGGAGATGTACTGCAACTTCCTAACTCTTGACCTCTGAGCTGATTGCCTGTTTGCCAATATCCTGAAACAAAATGACCCCATAAACAACACAAACATTTTACTTATTTAGTTTACAGTTCGTAAATTACATGTATTATGGTTATATACTTTATAGTAGCTGGAGCATTCTTGGCATCAACAAATGAAATCTTGAGTAATGTGAATTCATTCTTTGGTGCTAGCAAGATTTTCTTTCTTTTTCTTTTTCCAATAAGCTGTCTGAACTGAAGTCTACCTGAATGGTTTTACTTTTACTTCACAAATTGACATGATGCAATCCTTCAGATGTACGATGCCGTGTTGTTGAGAAATAAGATGTGCAATGTTGCTAAGACTGGACATTTAAGCACCAGAATTTGGAATATTTTCACCATTCTCAAAATGGATTCGATTGTTACTGCTTCCTAGTAGTAGTAACTATAGGACGTTCATTCAAAACAAAAAAAAAGTAACTATCGGATGTTAAATCAAAGTTTTAGTCTAAGAAATGAACCCCAAAAGGCTGGCCAAAGTCACGATGAAATGGGTCTCCAATATACTGGTAAAAAATTACAGCTTTTACCGCAGTAGATTGGTAGTAGACTGTACGGTGGAAATGTAGAGCAGGGAACCAACCTTTTGACCCTCTTGGGGTCAGTGGCGCCGTCCGCGGCAACCTGCGCCGCGGCGGCTGCCACCCGCGCGCCGGCCGGCGACATGTCGTCTGCGTCCCCCATGTCCATGAGCTGTGCCTCTCCCGCCCTGTCGCCGGCTCCGTCGGAAACTGCCGGCGCGTCGACGTCGGAGAACATGGACATGAGCTGCTCGTCGTCGAGGCGGTCGAACTCGTCGCCGCCGCCGATGACGTCGTCCATGGGCAGGGCCTCGAGGAACGCCGCCGAGTCGCTGGCCGAGCGGCGGTGCGAGCCGCGCCGCGCCGCCGCAAACCCGTGGAACTCGCCCGCCGCCGACCAGGGGTCCTGCGCCCCCGCGCTGGGTGCCCTGGGTGGCAGATGCGCCATTGTCTCCTGCTCGCGCCTCTTGCAACGCCGCCGCTACGCTAGCTACTGCTGGAGTCCTGGACTAGTGCTGTGCTGTGCTAAGATGTATGGAGCGTATGTATTAGGCTGGCTATACAAGAGTGCAGGTGGTGGAGGCATGTGTGTGCATATATTGTGGTGTGTGATTGCACATGCAATGGTGGGGGCAATGCCACCGTTTTGCATTGTGCAGTACAAGTTGTTACATTGTGAGTGCGTGCCATAAGCTGTTGGCTTTTAGAGTCCATTTTCTTCAGTATCATGCATTTGTTTAGGGGCTATGCACATCAAGGTCTAAGAGATATGGTAGGGTAGTTTGGTACAGTTTGTACTAGCTTGACCAATAATTTCATCTCTATGCCCATCAATGCAAGTTCATATGAAATTACTCGTCTTATAGTTTATTTTTCGCTACATTAATTAAGCGAATACTACATGAGTTGCTGGCTTTAATTTTGTGTGAGTGAAACTTTATAATTTTTTTTTGCTTTTACATATTGTTGGCTTTTGTACAGAGAAGTTGAGAGCTATCTGTTTTTATGCTGAGACTGATGTACTCCAGTAGTAATTAGTTGTCCATTGGTAATTAGAGAACCATAGTTAGGGAAAGGTTGCAAGTAGTAGGAACAAGGATGAAAGTCACATGATGGGGAAGGAGAGACAGCTAGCAACAGCTAAGTGAGAGACTCTGGAGGAACAAGGGTGTGATTAGAATCGCACCATTTTTTATCATCAGACTTTGAGGTCGTCAGCTGGTGCGGCAGTTTCGACAGGCCGCTGCATCCACGTGCTGGTAGACAGGAACTGAGGGAGCGAGGTGCTCTCACTTGGGTTACTGCTGGCGCCGCCAAGCTTTGCAGCAGAACAAATGCGGTATCAATTTGCATTCCAGATGCAGATGATTTTTGCACCAACAAAAGGACAATAATGCCAAGGTGTTAAAGCATTTATAGGGTTTAGATTATGTGTACTACTAGTATTTGTTTCGATTCAACACGTACCATTATTGTTCTTATATAATGATTAAACACACACATTACTCTTTGTCTCTTTATTATTAATATATATATATGTGTGTATATATATATACTCTCTGTTTTAATTTAACACAAGAATTAAGGAGAATGAAAAAGGTTTAGTACATGAAAAACTAGAAGGAAAGATAGAGCTAGATAAATATTAAAAAGTAAGAAAAGTATATCGAGAAGTGAGAATGATAAGTAATTTGAGACAAATATATTGAAGTCTAGAATGACAAATAAATTAGAATGGAGGGATTATATTATTTCCTTGTGAATGCAACAGGTAACTATTCTGTTATATAAGAGGATCATACAAAAAATAAAGCATCGAGAGCACATGACCTGAGAGCACTACTGAACGTGCCTGAAAAGATGCAATTAGGTATGGTTGCCTGCTTGCATTGGCATGATGAGAACATATTACCCTTATTTCCTCCTACAGGCGCCGTTTTCGAACACGGGATTTTCTATCGATTCTTGTACACGATCGAACAGTTTCATACGTATGTATAATATTCCAAATAATTTTAAAATGGAGATAATACGTATGCAATAGTGTCCGGGCACCAGAGAAAAAGAGAGGGAGAGAGGACGCAAGTGCGGCCAGGTCCGAACGAAGGGCTCAAATAATGCGGTGTGCCCTATGGCCATGTGCCCGCTGGCCGTAGGACATTCTCACGAACAGGGCCCCGATAGTCCCACATGCGCGTCACATGCACCGGCCTCTGCTTTGCCTTCCTTGCTCCCAACGTGTGTTCACTACTTGCTGGCCGGACTTCCTTTACAACATGTGCCTAGCATTGCAAATTTGCAATGAAAATATATACATACATATATATATTTTGCAATGGGTTTGTTCGAAATGAGAAAATATATACAGTAAAGACAATGCCCTTGCATAAGGAAAAATAAGAACCACAATAAGACAATGTTATACTCGAGGGCGTCGATGGGCTTTCTGAAGAACTACGCAAAATCCCTAGAGGTACCCAGGTTGGACAATCGCCATGCACTGTGGTCGGACGGGGAGCAGAAAAGAACCGTCTAGCTCGGAAGGAGATGTGACTCCAAGCCAAATGGGTACCGTCGCTGAGGGGAGGAATGTGGATGGGGCGCTCTCGCCGGAATCTGGCAAGGGTGGAGTGGGAGTGGCTGTAATCAGGGACGAATGGGATGGTGTGGTCCAGTTGAGTTGAGTGCATGGCGATGCGAGCTCTACTGAAGAGAGGGAAGCACGG
The DNA here is from genome assembly GCA_001182835.1 of Oropetium thomaeum. Taxonomy (NCBI): domain Eukaryota; kingdom Viridiplantae; phylum Streptophyta; class Magnoliopsida; order Poales; family Poaceae; genus Oropetium; species Oropetium thomaeum. The sequence continues at coordinate 1,280,788 of LFJQ01000047.1, read as the reverse complement.
ACTTGCCTCTGAAAGTCTGAATCGGTGCGAAAGGAATAGGATGCTTACGAGTGTAATGTTTCAGTTGAATAATCAATAAAACTCTCACAAATAAAGAATTGTACATATAATAACTATATATAAAATAAAAATTCACCCACCACTTCTGTCCCTTGCTGCTCGCCTTGCCGCGTTGCCGTCTCTCTCTCTCTATCAATACGCGTCTCTTGCGGTCCTACGGCTGTCCTTGCAGTTTTTTCTTTTTCTCTAACCCATGTAGAGGTGGAGCTGTACTGCTCGTGAACATGTAATCTTTTGAAAGCCAGCAGCAGCACATGCGTGGCGGCCCCCCTGCTTGCTCGTGATGTTAAAAGCACCCGTCACCTTACATATTGTGCTGAGGATTAGGGGGAAGCAGGGCATGTCCATCCACGGAACCTCAAGTTGTTTATTTAGGAGTGACAGGTTTTCATCTGCTTTTGTCACTTGATTTGACATAAACAATGTACAATTAATGATACTAGTGCTGCTGGATTACACTCCAACCAAATAATAAAATATCAATGCGTGCCTATTTAGGGTTAGGGTATTGAAATTTCGCCGTTTACCTCCAACAGAGGGATCCGGGGAAGTAATCAACGTCTATTCCAAAAGAACTTCAGCAATGGCATCCAACTCCAGTTCAGCAACCATAGCATTGCTCTAGTTCCTTTCAGTCTCAACGGATCACTTACTTCTATTTTGAGCTAACCAACAATGTATAGGGAAAACCGGAGGAAGTATATGAAAGCTTGATCTGTGCAACATAAGAGGAAAAGGAAACTCTGATCCTTTATATATAGGACAGTAGAATTTTAGATAAGTATTCAGGGAACATATATATATATATATATATATATATATATATATATATATATATATATATATATATATATATATATATCAATCACTGGCCACAGCTTACAAGATATGCAAGTTTGTCACAACAAAGAAAAGAATGTGCAAACAACAAAAATCTAATCTAACTGTATTTGAGACTGTATTTATCATGCCTCAGCAACTGTATAACAATTTTTTACAGCAATTGTATTTTGTGTACGAATTTACAATAAAATAAGAGAAAATGAGGTGTTAGCAGACATCAGACAGAGACAGGTCAAAAGGCACAAGCTAAAGAATTACGGATCACACCGCATAATATTTACACTAGAATGCAGAAACTTATTACCCCGATCTATCAATGAATAATATTCACAATCGCAATGTTCATGCACTTGTTACTATCAGTTAGCAATTAGCTTATCTCCGCTTGGTTTTACCTACAATGAAAGGTTGGATCTGTAGTTGCCGCGAAAATGCTCTATTGAAAAGAACCCGAGTTTGGATGGCCGAGATAACAGGCATCCATGCAAGTATAGCGATTGGGGAAAATAGCAGAGATCCCATTCCATAGTCATACGCATAAGCTATGACCTGAATAGGCTCCCATATCGCATAATATTCTATTTTTGGCCTCAAAACTTGTACAATCTGTAAGATAAGAACTTAGGTGAGGTAGAAACAAAGAGAAATAATATAGAATAAATGGTAATTGCAGATTGATACTTACAAGGAGGATACCCCAGCCAGTTGGTATGAATGCGAGGCAACAGATGATCAAATCCATTATGGATAATTGACATAGACAAGAGAGAAGAATTAAAGAAGTAACAACTGCAAGGAATATCAATAATTTTATAAGCCTGAAGACAAGTTGGTGCTTTGAGCTCAACCGACGGCTAGCACAATTAACAAGCTGCAGTATTTTGACAGAAACATTAGGAATAGCCATAATAAGCATAAAGAAGAATAACTATATGAAGCAAGATGACATATAGGAGATGAACTATGTACCTTGACCAAACCAATAATGGCAATTATTACGACCCATGAAAGCAAATAGACAAGGAAATTTTTGTTGTCTTGGGATATATTAAGGTGATAGACAAGTCCATACTGATATATGAAGAAGCGTAGAGATAGTAACACTTCAAGAACTCTAGAACTCAACACTGCATGACGCAGATGTGCATTCTCAGCATTCCACCATGATTCCCAGCTTTTTTCTGGCTGCACTCCTATACCCCCTTGGTTCCTCATCCACCTATTCCAGCCAGACCAGTCATCAACAATTTTGTGCCAAGCAAAACCAGCTGGATTAAAAAGAAAAGGTGCGAACAGCCAGGTCACTGCCATAAACCATGTTGAGTAAGTGATCATCACATGTACCACAGTGCTCACGTAAGATCTCCTAAATATGTGGTAGACTATCAAAAGGAAGATCAGCTCAAATCCTTTGACGAAGTGGCTTCTTGAATACAACTGATAGTTTTCAGTAAAGCTTGCATGGAAAACTACAAATTTACGCCCAGTTGGCCGATACTTAGCACCACCATGGAGAATAGTACGGCCGTAGTAATGTGCCTTTGTTCCCAGGGAGAATGTGAAGAAAACAGAAGCCAACTGCAATTGCATGAGGATAAAATCACTCAGAGCTGTCCGGAAACCCTTTTCAAGGCCTAGTTCCATCACCATAGGTAATCCTGTAAGCAGTCCCAACTGAAGAAAAGACTGAGATGCAAGGGCTGTTTCTAAGGACTTAATATTTTGAGTCAGAGCATCAGTTAACAGAGCCCTCTGAAGGCCACTAAGAACTAAGTATAGCTGCCCATAGAGAAAAACGTAGACACCAACAATTGATATCTGCAAAGCATAAGGATCAAATGAAACAATAAGACTGGTAATTAATTCTAAGCTAAACTATTACAGTATAAGAAACTGTTGACTCTGCCATGCAGGTAGGTTGTTCTCTTTTCGCTTTACAGTTATTTTTCTTAATAAAATTATTGCTGGGCAAATTTTTTCCTACAGTTTTCCGTTATTAAAGAGGAACACTACTGGCTCTCCAAGGACCCTAAAAGATGAGCTCGTATAAAAATGCAGGATGTACACTTTTTTACTGAGATGCTCCACCAATTATGATATCGAGGACTACCATATAATCATATTAATTCTTCAGAAAAAAATATAATGATATTAATTCTTAACAAAGCCAATTTGTTTTAAGAAAATAACAAAAATGACAATAGGTAACATGACCTAAAGTAATTTCCACTCGACTTTGTAGACATATTATAAACATAGGGAACATACCAGACTATTGAAGTAAAATCCCACTGTTGTGAAATAGCACGAAAGCATTCTGAAAAAATCAAATCGCCGTCCAAGCCGGTAAATATCACGACTAAGTGTTTGTTCACTATTCCCATTTGCCACTTTAGCTTCAAATTTTGATATTTGATTAAGACCGACATCACGGCCTTTGCCAACTTGAATGTACTCGTTGTAAGTTATATGTCCACGACGCAATATGGAATTATACCCTGAGAAGTAAATTTTGAAACAACATACAACAACAACAACAACCAAGCCTTTAAATTTTGAAACAGCATAGCTTTAGAAAAATATACAGTTACTTCAATTTCAACATATGGCAATTCCACCTTACCGCCAAACACATCCTCACTTAAGTTGATAGTTTTAGATGCTTTACTTACACCACCTCTTGTTAAATGAAATATCCGATCAAAAATGTCCGGATGACCATAGTGAAATCGTACCCTACAGTAAGCAAAATACCATATGAGTAATGAGCAATAATTTTAGAATGGAATTTTTAAGATAAGCAAGGCCTGATCGGTTGGTATGGCTGCTGCTTTTTTGGGCTGCAGCTGCAGCATTTTACTGCCTATTGGCTGTTGTATTTGTGGGTGTTGGTTGCCTGTGACTGCTGATGCACAGCAACAGCCATACCAGCCGATCAGGCCACAAGATATATGCCCCATTTTAGGAAGCAGGTTCTAAATACAGCATAAAATCTTGACTTTATCACTAAAGTCAACAGTATCTACTGTATCTGTTAGACGTCAAAATATACATACATAAACAAAAGGTGAAGATTTCAAAATGCTGTCTATGGTCGAAAAACTGTCGGCCCCTGCTGTTTATGATGAGGCAAAAGCTAATATTAAGCTTTCTTCACAAAATGTGAATTTAACAGTATTAATGCGGTATTTCATTTCTGAATCTCCAAAACGCTTGACCCTTCTTATTCCCTCCTCCCTTATTGCACTCCATTCACATAACAATTGCAGCCCTGGTCCCATCCAATATCCACAAATGTCATGTGACATAAGTCCTATGGTATGTAACACTGACACTATGTTACCCTAGCTGTTACATCAAAATTATATGGGAAAAGTTTTCAAGGAAAAGTCCAGTCTTGTGGCGGTGGCCACACACATTTGCATGACGCAACGGTGAAGCCTGGTCAGAGATCAAGAAGGGGATAGAGCTTAAAAGGTTTCGTTAAAATCACTCGAACAAGGTCGCTAGATAAGTATGAAACAGTGGAAGGACAAAAGTAACATTTTTACACAATGTCAAGAAATTAGTAACATAGAGCAGAAGAAATTAGTTGGTGCCAGTATTCAATGTCCTTTTTTGATGATAATTACAGTAGGAGAGGCTCCAACTGCTTAATTCTTTTTATTAAAAGGAAAAGAATTCAAAAGGGCAAACCTGTACATGCCTATAAGCCAAAATAAAAGAAGATATTAGCTACAATATTGCATCCTCAGAGATTAGTTAAGAAGCATGTTTTCACCTAAGGGGATCTGCAAGAAATCTTTGCCCAATTGTAACAAAGCTTGTCTCTTGATATGACATGAAGCCAGCAAGAGATGAAACACTGCACACACAATAATTACATAATTATAAAACTATGAATACATGTACAGTTTGAAAGATGTAGAGCTTAAATTACAAACCTTCCAGTGAAGATATGCTCTCTAAGCCCCAGGATGGTTGGCGATTGGTCTTTGGGATGCGTAACGAACTCTTGAAGGACATTCCTCATTTTGTACGCTTCTTCCAGATAATTGTCCTGATAGAAACGTACATAACTTGACACAAAATCTTAACCAAAGAGTCTAAAATGAAGAAGCATGTATAGTTTATTACTTGATTCATATCAATTGTTTGTAGAGCTTCACCACGGGTGAAAATAATCGCATGATTCTGATTTTCAGGCTTCCCTTCTCCAATGATGGGTGGACCAGGCAGCTTTATACGGTAGATCTCCTAAGAAAATATTTTTTTTTGACCAAACAGAGGCCAAAGATTATAAGAAATTGAGATAAATAACAGTTTATATGCATTTATAAGCAAGAATATTAATGGAAATGGTTTTAATGTTAAACAACACTTAACAAGGATGAAAAAATGAATAATAGAGCACAAAACTCAAAAGATCATGGACACAAGGACAACAAGTTTTTTTTTTTTAACTTTTTAACCTAATTTTAAGATCATTACCTGGTCAAAATTATTTTCTCCTTTTATCAAAACCGAGGAATAAACTGTACGAGTTCTATTATTTACAATGACTTCCTTCTCTTCAATGTATGCAACACGCAGAGCTGGATACCTTCATTGAATGCATGCAAAGGAAAAAGGAAAGGAAATCAGGACAACTGTAGCGACCAACATTTATCGGCTGTTTTAAATTTTTTATGCACACCTTGTCATCAGATCTATGATGTCTTGAGCATGGGGATCACCTTTGATTTTTTGCTCCCCAAACTTCTGACAAGAAATGACATATGAAAACTTTGTATCTGCAAGCGCGTCTAGTTCAGTTGATAATGACTGGTGAATGTTTTTCTTGTTTTGTCCTGGCTCGGTCACCATAGGTCCTTTATATAGTTCTACACCAGGTTTAGGGAATTGATTAGTGGAATATAACACTTACCAAAAATATGAAGCTGTTGGTTATTAAATCATAAGAATGTTACCAGAATTTTAAATGTCTCAATAGTTCAGCTGGTAATAAATCTCCACCATTCACAAATGCAAAGGTTATTCATGAATTTCATTATGATGGCAAGAACCTCTATACGCACCTTGATCATTTGTCCTGTCTAAAAACGCTTGTAGTCTGAGCGCCTTTCTGTAGTACATCATTCCTCGCACTAGATAATACACAATAAAAACAGAGAATGAGAACAGAGTAGCTGTGGGTTTCAATGATAAATTTAAACTACAGGAATAACACTGTGAAATACCAGTTCGGCTAAGTGTTTGACCACGGAAAGAAGCCCAGTATCTAATTTCTTCATTTGTTAACTTTGGACCAAGGCGTTCCAAAAAGTTTTTCCATTCATCTAAAATACAAATAATATGAAAATTGTAGGAGCACATGGAAACATAGTATTTATCTAAATTAATGAAAGAAATCTCAATAAATTGAAAACTAAGATTTGTAAGATAATTGACCTGGATATATCTTTTGCATGTAGGAAAGGATGGATGCTTCATCTTGATTTGAATGAAGTTCTTCATCTGAAAACTTCACTTCTTCCATGAAGTATGGAGTTATTATGCTGGATGCAGTACAGTGACATCAGGATATAACAATATGTAAAATACAATTGTTCTTAAAAATTCCTAAAACTACACTAACTTTGAGCTGTCTCCAAGCTAAACTTTTCGGTACCAGTTTCATAAAACTACAGGTTGTTTGGCATGAGATTGCAGAACAACACTCGATGAGCAAAACTACCCTTCTACTGTCATCTTATTATTTCTTACTCAAGAACTATACGTTGTTGTTAATAGATATCGCAGAGTAAGAATCATGAGTGCTTTGAAGTGTATTTTATGTGATACGGAACAAGAAATATGCAGCTTTGTATTATGGTACATGAACACAACATAGTTTCATGAAGTTTGTTTTAATACTAGAGTTTTCTGAATACTATTCCAACAGATGTATTATGGTACATGAACACAACCAAATTTGGCCCAAGGCCCAGCTGGGGACCAGACAGCCCAGCGGCTACTGTAGTAGCAGGTACACAATAGAATACTTGCCCACAGATTGTAACAGATTACTTAGGTGTCAAGTTGTACCCTCTCTATATAAAGAGAGGCAGTCTATCAATAAAAGGCAAGCAAGAATAAAAGGGTTAAAGCCTAATCTCTCTCTTTCTCTCCCTGCCCTGTGCCCACGCCTCTCCCCTCTGCAGCCGCACCACCGCTGCTGCCCTAGGGTACTCACCCTAGTTAGGTTTGCCCATAACAGATGTTTAGTTTTATGAAACTCTTTCTTGATAGTGTTGTTTTTCATAGTTTGTCCTATCGTTTTTTCTTTAGTTTTGGAGAGAATGTAGTTTGTCCAATAGTAGTTTTGATTTCTGGAATAGATTCATGTTTTTTTCAGTACAATGTATTGAGATATCGAAAGAATCAAAGAACCACAATTAACAATACAACTTGGCAACTTGCATATATCTATGACCACTATTACGGACAATTATCTCGTTGAAGTGACTTGCTTCAAGCCAAAAAAATGTGGAGACCATAAAAACGGTGTTATGTTTGCATTAGAACATTCTGATATTACTGGAATGATTTCTATAACTGAAACTGTGGGCATTACCTTTATAAAAATAGGTACTTAATACTCCGGAATTAACCAGAAAAATAAAGGATATCTAACTGATCTTTCAGAGATAGTGTCAATGAAGCAGACTATTAGATCAGACAGCCATATCTGATTCAGCTATACTATTAGATTATGCTATGTGCATGTGTTGTTATTTCTATTAGTCAGTATATGTCTCAATCCTGATGCATATTCAGATAATTTAGAAATACTTCTAGAAGAAGTTCAACAAAGGACCTCTTTCTCTGCTATAAATCTGAGTAAGTGAAATAAAATAAGTCACCCTCAATTGACAATTTTAGACCATTGAAATCAAATACAGATAATTTGGAATTCAATCTGAAAACAGAAGGGTTACCTAAATGACAACATACTACAGACTTTAGGAGCAGTAGGCATATCCATAAACAAAGATGTGGCAAAGAACGAAATGCGTCGCCTAGCCTCCAAATTTGCTGGAATTTCCACAACCTTTTCTTTTGTATTAAGCAAAAGGTAAAGGCGTTTAACCTGAATACACAGCATTGTTGCATTATTCAAAGAATATTTTCCAATGCCCTTAAAATAAAGGTTAGCTCTGACCTGCTCTCTTAGTGGACCACTATCAGGAAATGGAAACCTGATGTTTGATACTGAGCTGACAGATGCAAAGAGCTCTGGTTCATAGTAATCGAATGCACCATCCTCATCAGAGATCAGTCTCTTGGATGAATTAATTACAGCCAGTATACTGTCCAAAGAGAATGTTAGTGTAGTGATATTTCAAACTGAAAGCATCTAACATATTCTTACCTTTCAGCATTTACAATCATATCTTGGATTAGAATATCAACAATATCTTGGAGTAGAATTGTCACCTCATATCTTAGTTCTTGTTTGTTCATAAACTAGATAACATATGAAAAAAATTCATTATATAGACTGTGTATAAAAAGGATTGTCAGTGAGAATAAAATGGCTGTTTGCACTTGCAATAATAGGATTCGCAGAGAATGAAAGCGTAATACCATCCGTAGGTCACTAAAAGCCAACAGAAGAGGAAAATAGTCCTGATTAGGGGACCAGTGTGGGGTATGCATCATTCCTACCTTGATGCGAATTCCAGAAACCAAAAAAGAAAGAACATGAATAATTACTTGGTAAATAAATTGTGAAGCTAAAATCCTTTGCTGTTTCAGACTTTTAGTAGATGGCTTTGTAGAGAAAAATAAATAAACAGTTGGGCAACTGGATTGTCAAAGTAGAATTTATAATCGACATGGATATCACTAGAGCACAATGACAAAACTGCTATAGTAGAGAAGAACAAACATCCGATAACAGAGAAGATAGCTCTGATTTAATGATTACCAGAAGCTCAGACAAACGGTCAAATTTGTTAAGCAATGAAGGCAGATGATCCAGCCTGAAATCGATCAGCAAACTTGAGTTCTGCATGCTCTTTCTGATCTGCTCAAAGATGGCAGCTATCACCCTGAACAGAATCTGCAGGCATCAATATACTTCCAAAACTGTTTGCATTAGGGAAATAACTAGCTGTGGAATAAATTGGGTTACCTCTTCTCTGGTTGGCCAATAATGAGAAATTTGAAAATGCTTATTGTCAATTCATAGCAATCATTGATAGCACAAAACATGTAGCTATCCTTCTTAATTTTCCAAATGAGCTCTGTGCTTTTCCCTTTAAAATTTGCTGCCATATCCATTGCTTCTGCAAACTAGCATATAAGCTATCTGTGAGTGGTGGTGTGGGCATTCTCAATGACGCTTAAAAATACACCCTCAGCTCTCAAATTGTGTAATAACTTTAGCTCTTTCTGAACTAGAATTGTTGTCATAATGACAACAATTTAAAAACGAAGGTAACAATAAGGGTGCAAATATATAAGAACTCTCAAATCTGTCTCTGCATTAAGTTCCGATTTTAAATTCAAACAGTTTTAGTTGATAAAGTTCATTTCCAATTTTTATCCTGAATATTTCAAATAATCATTGTATTAAAGATGGATTCCCTGTTGCCTTTGTATGTTAAAGTCCTTGTTGTGAATGATTTTTCATAAGAATATTATTAATGTCTCAAAATATATGGATGATGTCAACTTCAACAGTGGCAGTGTCCATCCCTAAGAAAAAAAAACAGTGGCAGTGTCCAAGAAAAAGAGGAGTATATTTTACCCAAAGCACAAGGTGCCATGTATTGTGGACAAATCAGCATACCTTTTTGGCAAGTAAAAACAATGGCCATCGAATAGACCCAGAACTACGCTGTAGTGACATTGGCATTGTCATCAAATCCATCTCTCTGGAAAAGAAATGAACTTTCTTTACAAATCTGGTGAAATTTAAGTCTCAGTAGCGTAATCAAAACAAACCTATTGCTTATTAGGTCCTCTGAACGGAAGCTACTTATTATCTGATTCCAAACCAGAGCAAACTTCGTCGGATCGTGTCTTTCAGCTTTATCTAATTTCTGAAAATGAAAACAGTTTTGAGAAAAAGAAACTTACACACAAGGAAAACTGCATTATGGAAGCGAAATGACAAGATTTCACCTTAAATATTTTCTTTTCCAAGAAACTAGGCAAAAATCCTTTTTTCTCTTTAGGTACGTACATAGGAACAAGAGAAGTATTGAATGCCTCTGGTAAGGTACAAAACCGACTTCTCACCATTCCCATTGTGCGAATCTAGATGAGTTTCAGAGATCAAAAGTAAGAAACATCCAGGGTATGGGTATAGACATCTGAAAAGAAAATGCCAATGGTAACTCATCTCACCTCACCAAGATGATGAATAATACCACACATACCACCAAAAATAGTACAGAATACAGAATACCAAATCTGTGTGTCCATGAAATAGACCTATTTGCAAATCAAACGAAAAGAATAAGCTGATCCTAGCTCCTGAACCATATGCACAAGAACAAAAAGGTGAAGTATAGGGAGTTCTCACAAGAATTATAGGGGCCCATACAGCAAGAATAGCACCAGCATTGCTTTTAACTGGTGTAAAACCAAATGTGTAGAATCATTAATTTAATTGGACTAGATAATGTGAATAGAACAAATATCAAGATAATGGAGAAGTCATAGAAAACAAGACAACATATGGAGGACCTTGAGGGAAGAATTCATGCCACTCATATTTATTCACATTGATCCTCATAATTTCCTTTGTAGGTTCCACAAGAGGCTTGATCTGTATATGTTTTGTTCAAGAAACAATGATCAGGAGGCTAGGTATGTATAGACCAATAAACAGAACCTTTAAAGTTGTAATAACTATGTTCACATGCAGTGCCTGGGTGAGAGAGATATCTTACCTCAAAGTAGTAGCTAAATAAAAATTTACTTGACAAGAGAATCACCCAGAATGATGTGTACCTGTAAGGCATGGAAAGAATGATTACAGCATATCAAATGGCCAATATGAAATAAATAAAATACATAAGAAATGGTTTACTTCAGCAAAGGTACTTGGCCTTCTTGCATTCCTCGTCCAACATATAACTGTGGCTGCACAAATAATTGTCATCAGGGACAGGGACTAGTAACATGATATGAAAGTAATGTTGACACGTACAAAAAGGTATTAGTTATGATAAAAGAAAATTCTCAATTTCATTAACTTCGGGCTTACTGAATCTCTATAGGTAATTTCTGAAAAAACTTTGGATTTAGTGTTTTAGCTCGTTCTGTTAACGAGCCAGTTCATTCTGCAAACAAACCCACCCCTATGCAGGACTCCACAGTGTTTGTACCCATCCTACTAACCCACGTACCACCCCCCGCATGCCTGCCCGCGAAAAGAAAAAGAAATGATACGTTTGTTGCATTAAATTACGAATACCTAGTACCATCTTGAGAACCTAATGCCCCATAAAGGTTCTTCTTTAGAGTGAGTATAAAGCCAGTACAATCTTCTACAGTGATACATTTTCAACGACAATGACTTGTCTTCCTCGTGGGGCTTACAGTCTGAATTCTGATATTAAACTACAAGTCTAAAAATATATCCAGAGAAAGAAATACCTGACACCACCAGGACAAGATTTTGCAAATTCTCCAAGTAGATATCTCTATATAGCTGGTGACAGCTGGAACAAAAAATAGTGCCATCCCAATCACATTGCTTGCCAGGTACAATGCAACTACCACCATATATTTGGATAAACAGAACATCCCCAGAAAGTTTTTAGATCGGCCAGCTGAACAAGCCTTATATTTTTTAGAACTGACATAAAATATAGGAAGAATGATTGCCCATGCCATGGCAAGAGAAAGTTTAACAGTAAATCTTAGGATGTGATTGAATCTCATTGTTCGCTTGGTTTTCCATGAGAAAGCAATGTTGAGGATCACTGCAACAAGAAATAGAGGTGTTGAGACAAGTAGTTTTTTTTTCCCAGTTGGCATGCAGTCATTCACCATATGTCATCATCGATAATATACTTGCACATAATATGAACTTTATAAGTACCTTGAATAACTCGAAGTACTGCATTGGTAATGAAAATACTCAGGACATCCTCAAAAAATATAGGATCAAGCAACTGAAGAGGGCTTTCTAATCCATTCCATGCCATAATAATGAGAACCTGAAAACAGATGAAATAAGAATGTGTAGGGTCTGGCAATATACGAAAGTAAATCTAAATGCAGTAGCTCGAACATTAATGCTGGAAGAACCGAACCTGAAGCCCAAGTATAAGGACTGTCCACATCCTGTCAAAGCTCCTGAAGACATGCCAAAAGGAACGGGACTCAACAAAATTGGACTTCCCCAACCACCTCTGTTGAGAAGCATGAGTTGTGGTTTGCTATATGCAATGCAACAATAATGAAAAGAGAAATAATTAAAAGAAACAATTCAAAACACAAGTAAAAGCATTAGTAATTTTGCAAATTTTACTTATGTATACTCCTGAGCTTTTCCAGTGAGTAGTGAATGTATACTCACAAAAAAAAAGGTTCAACGGCACGCAGCCAAGCATCCCCAGGGTGCTGGAGACAGTAGGAAATGAGTGTATCTTATGGTGTGCAGCTGGAGCTTCTTTGCTCTATGCACTGCTCAATAGGTCGTTAATTTAGTGTGTCTGCTAGTTGGTTATTTTCATTTGGGCACATGTAAACTATGTGTAGGGGTCTCACAGCCACCAACTTGTAAGTTATTTTTTCTTCTAAATGAGATGATACTCAGACCTCCCATGTATTTGAGGAAACAAAATAGTGTTCAGAATCCTCCAAGTTTAGATGAGGTGATGTACAGGCAATGGGTCCTTTACTATATTTGATTGTTCTTTTAACTCTGATCGCAGAAAATCACTACAGAATTGAAACATGAACAGAAAGCTATGTAAACTATGTGAATAAACCAGTATTCCCTCCGGTTTTTTCCCATGTCGTAAGGGCATGATTGATATACATGAAAAAGTAGTAATAGTTAATACATAGGCATCATTATAGATCCAAGTAATGTAATTTTTCAGAAATGCAATGAGAATTGTCCCTGGGTGTTTGGCTGAAGCCTCATTGCTTCATGAACTGCTCTTCAGGTCACTAGCACTACATGTTAGCTCCATTAGTGTTTGAGTGTGCTGGTCGTCAAATATTAACATGCGTCACATATGTACAAGTTTGTTAACTTGGCTGTGTGTGTTGAAGGGTGTATCGGAGGGCTTTTTTCAACCTCTTTTTGATGAAATGACATGGATTTTGAGAAAATAAAATAATGTAATTTGAGGGGTGGTCATCTTGACATAAATTACCTGTTGTCTTTGTACAGTTGCTTCTAAATTAACAAATTTTTCTGTTGATGAAGACTCATGAGCCATTGGGGGATTTGGCTGCTCGACTAGCTGAGGTGTATCTCCAGACACCAGGGGAACACTGGTAGCACAACTCTGTGGTAATCTTGATAATCTTGATCCGCAAAGAATCTAAAGAGGACAAGTTAACTAAGACTTTGTACAAGAGAAATGTCTTCAGCAAAGTTCACACAGGGATAGATCATAGACAAGATAATAAGGACTAATCTATTTCTTGCTTATCAAGGATGGTTAATGATGCTTTTCTGTTTCCCTCCAAAAAAAAAGTAAGTAAAACAGGAAAAAAAAAGATGTATGAGAACCAAAAAAGCAAATGTTTGCCAAAGGAAACCTGAGAATTCTTCTCTGTACTTGATGTGAAAAAGAAATTGTTGTTAAGACGCATAGGCCAGCCAATCTTAAAGCAATCCGTGGACCTGCATCGCAAAATATTTAGTACGCTTTTGCAGCTGATGCTATACATCAAGAAATCATAGTATCTAACCAAAAAAATTCATTGAGATCATCGTAGTTCCTCCATGTTGAGTGATCAGATACTCCATCCTTGTTCTTTAGTGCCTCCTTCATGAGAAAAGGAAAGGCCGTCATTCACAAAATACTTCAAAGCTTTGTGAAATTCAAGGTTGAAACTAAGATGATGTGAACCTCGTAGATAACTTTATATATAGGTGTCACCACATTGTTAAGAAATGATTCATCATCTCCTCCATATGCAGGTCGAACTTTTTCACCGGTAATTAAACTGACAGCTCCAGATAGCACTCCATATAGCTCATATGACATCTGAAACAAAAAGAGTAATTATCTTTTCGCGAGGTTCACTTTGGCTAGAATCTTGAACAAAAGAGGAGGCGGGGTGAGCAGCAGAGTCAAGATGCCCAATTTTACTTTGAGGAAAAACTAGTTATAGTTCATGTGTTTAAAAATAAATTAGTTACTCAACTTCCTCTTGCAAAAATCTCCTCTAGAGAGGTAATGGTTATCCAGCATAAAATGTTTACTAGAAAAATGTGGAAACCATGCCCATATAGGCAGCTGAAAAACCTTCCTATGCTACGTCTAACGCTTAAAGTGCATCCCAACAACATGCTTAAAGTGCATCCGAACAACATTAAAAATTGTAGTGTTCCCATTTAAAAAGGTTCTACGTGATCAAGAGTAAACTTCGAAATTGGTATCAATTGGCAAGAAACGGTATACATTCAGTTCAACCTTTAAAATTGGTATTTCATCCATTCTTAAATTGTTGTTGTTAGGACAACAACTTCAGTTCATTTTTTGAACTAGAGCTACTGTCTTAATGACAACAATTTAAAAACATAGCAAAGGGGTTCACAGCGCAGTGGCAAAGGCCACTGGCCACTGGCTGGTATGCTCCCGCCCAGGGTTCAAATCCTAGGTGCACTAATATACATAATGACAGTTATATATATACACTAATTCATTCTGATATCTCCTAAGATTTTTTCTTTTAGTTTAGCCATAATGTCTATCACTTCAGAATCTGTTTATTACCAGCTAAACAAAGCAGATAGTTACGAGAAAATTGTTACGAGAAATTTGTAACGATGTGAGATTGTGGATAATTTGCATGCTGTTTCAGAATGGAATACAATGTTAGAGAGCTATCTTATTTGATTCCAAAACAGGAAAGGCAAAGAAAATGAACTGAAAAAAGAGTAAACCTAAGTTGCAACTTCTCATGGTATTCAAATACATTGTTACTGCACCTTTCTCTTGGATATTAGCTCATCAATATATGAAAAGACACATTCCAGGATTTCAGAACACTACAGTAGTATAGTGTGAAACCATGCATTGTCACACTTTAAATAGTTTAATGTAGTCAAGACTGGACAAAAGTGTATCATTCATGTAAACATAACGGCAAACTGACTTTCATAGCACGCACAAGCTCATTCTAAAAAAAAGATTCTTCCTGATGCTACTGGTCACTAATGTGACAGGTAATGGACTACTGGTCACTAAAAGGTAGTAATTGTGTACCAGATCGTTCTAGCAGAAGCATTTATATGATGTTTTCTGTTAACCAGCCAAGCAAATTTGTATGATCAGCAGATAACTGATTCTCATTCCAAAAAACAATGGGGCATTATAGGTGGCTCAATTATTAATATAGCAGAAGCATGAAAAAAAATCGAAGGCATAATATTTTCCTTACATGATGAAAAATGTAGCATAAGCATTCTGGCATAAGTCGTAAATTTGCTGCTTCTCCCCATATAAGAAGATAGAGAGCAATGTATAGAAGTTTATGTTGCTGAACTTCCTGCTTCACAGAGGGCAACCTGAAGGTGCAACACGATGAGTTGTAGCACAAACAAGATGTTACTTCACAAATTCTAACTTGAGCTGATTCTCAGTTTTTGCAGTGAAGTCCATAAAATTGAAGCACTGGTTGATTTTACCATATGTTGCTTCTTCGCCCCAAAAATTTGCACCACGACAGATAGTTCTCAAATGTTTTTGCCAATAATTCATCCACTGCTCTGTCATCAAGCTACAAAGAAATCTCTGAATAAGAAATTCTCATTAAAGATAGATAAACAGAATTAATCATGTACGGGTACCATTGGAGCCGAGGATGACTTGGGATTCAATCGAGCATGAATATTTGCGAGCAAAAGAATAAGATGCTCTCTTTGATTGGCAACATTTCCTTTCTAATCAAAGGAGAAAAGCATAAGGAAAATTATGTAGCTGTGGTACAAGAGAAATACCATGATATTAATCAGAGCATTACAGACAAAGATACACAACTAATCTACCTGGAACCGAAACCAACTTTGCAGCCATCGAAGAATATCTGTATGAGATTTTTCATCCTTAATGTTATTGTTAGCTGATGGAAGGCCACGCACATTAAATACCGCAGACTTTGCAACTTTTATCTGTATAAGAGTACAACATGACTACATTTATGAAAGTTAATTCTTATAATAAACAACAAAAGCTGCTGCTTAAAGTAAGAAAATTCTAATTTTAGGGGAAAAACAGCATACTGCTTGAGTTACATGAAATTTTGACATGGTAAAAAAGAGGCAAACCTCTGGGAGAAGCATGATTGGTTTTTGGCTTGATCTAGGATGGAGTGGAAGAATATTATATCGGAGTAAGTCTGATTTGTCCACATAATCTTCAGTAGCAACAAGGCTCTGCAATTTTATGAAAGGCTCTTCAGTAGCAAAATATGATGCAAAAGAAATCTCATCTTGTCAAAAAAATATCGCAACCTCCAAGCCAGTCCCAATAAGTAGAGCCCTCAGCACTTCTGCCAGGACAGGTATGAGTTCATGCTCATTGGCTTGTTTTTTCCTGTTAAAGAAAATCCGGAGTAGAGCGAGAATACCATTATAATTTTAGATTTAGGAGTTTCATAATGTTGCATAAGAAAGTGATCTACATTACCAATCTCGAGCTTAGAAAAAAATCTTACTTTTCATAGAATGATTTAATCTCTCGAGCATCACTTTTTTGTGTCCTCTTCGATTTGGTGCTAGTTTCATCCTGTTTAAATGCAGTAAATATAAGGCTCATCATTAATCAACAAAAGTACTGATAATGACATATTTGAGATTCTGAGCACAACATAGAAGTGTAAACAAGTTTTGAATACTATGTTATCTACTACATCTGTGACCCTTGAACCTTTATCACAGGAAACTTGACTGAAAGTAAGTGTATCTATGTAGTTCATCCGCATGGTATATGCACCTGCTCAAGTCTTTGAAGAAGTGCGGTTTTAAACTGCCGAACCCCCCTCCCTGTTGAACGTGGATCCATCATATGGGCCTTTTCAAAAGCATGGAATCGACCTGGAAAAGGAAAAATTGTTGTAAACATCTGCAGTAAGACAAAGATAAGTCTCCCCTAATAAGGCAGGGCTTATATCCTTCGTGAGAGCCATTCAACCATTATATTTGTCCATCTTCTATTCCGCTAGTGGCGCTGGTGTTGATTGTGCTGTTTCATGAGTTAAGCGTGTTCCTGTAAGCTCTTAGCCGATGCATCGCTAGGATTACTACCACCTCATGGGGCCAATTGATCCACCACAGCAGATATTGAGGTGTTTTTACTTGCATTTGATGTAACAAACTGTATTACTGCTAAGTAAGCAGAGAAATGATCCAGAACAGGAGAACTTTTGAGATTGGTTACTGAAAGAACTAGCCTTCGGAATAAACCAAATCCAGCTCCAGACCATAGTATTGTAATTGTTTTCGATAAAGAAGTTCCAGAATATTCCAGGTGATGGATGCTGTGCTCTGCAAACGCCAAACACCCACTTCTCAGTGGAATCTCCAAAGTGATACTCACAATCAGCAGATGCCGAAGCACGGAGGAATGATCGGCACCAAGTACCCACTTCTCCTCAGTGGAATCTCCAAAGTGATACTCACAATCAGCAGATGCCGAAGCATGGAGGAATGATCGGCACCAAATACCCACTTCTCCTCAGTGGAATCTCCAAAGTGATACTCACAATCAGCAGATGCCGAAGCACGGAGGAATGATCGGCACCAAGTACCCACTTCTCCTCAGTGGAATCTCCAAAGTGATACTCACAATCAACAGATTCCGAAGCATGGAGAACTCATCGGCATCAACTATCAGTATTGGTAGGAGGAGGAGACAGAATATTCCGAAACAGAGTTGTCACTTGTCAGCAAAACCACACGGAATGGAATCTTGTAGCTGGTCCCTTCGCCCAGACTCCAGTTTCGGAAGAATCAGAATCAGAACGAGAACGACGTGCACGAATTCACGTATTTGAATTGAATGCCACCGCGCCGTGCCAGCAGCAGGTTCCTCACCGGGCATTTGCGCAAACACGTCGCGCGCGCGCGGGTGTCGCCCGCGTCGCGTGGAAGGAAGAGAAAGGCGGGGCGGAAGTAGGGACGCGGACTTACAGAGGTAGGCGACGCGCGGGGACTCTTGCTCGACCTGGTTGGCGACGCGGAGGAAGGGCCGAACCTCCGAGACCAGCGTCTGCGGGATCTTCTCGCTGTCGAACTGGTGCTGCGCCGCCGCCGCCGACGCGGCCTGCGCCCCCGCGGCACCTGTCTCCCCCGTGACCACGCCCGCGCTGCTCGTGGGCCCACCCATCATCCCCGGCGGCGGCGGCGGGGGCGGAGGCGGGGGCTGCGGAGGCGGACGCCACTGCTGCTGCTGCGCGCGCTGGACGTAGCGCAGCGGGCGGCTCGACGGGCCCTCCTCGACGATCTCGATCTCCATGGCTCCTTGTTGGCGTGAAGGAGGAGGAGGTGGTGGCGTGGCCAGCACCACGGCGCAGCAGCGAGAGCAAGAGCGCCATCGCGATCGCGCGGCTTTTTTATCGCGCGCGCGCTGCTGCTCCTCCTCCTCCTCGGCTGCTTTGGGCTTTCGCCTTCGCCGCTAAGCTTTACCGCTTTTGCCACGGATCGAGGCGGCTTTCGCTTTTTGGAGATCGATCGCCTGTACTGTACCCCCTCCCCTGCTTTTTCGTCTGCCGGTGGGGAAGGGGAGGAAGAGCAGAAGAAGCAAGGCAAAGGAAAGGAGGGAAGGAAACGGCTTTTTGAACGTTCGGATCGGGGTGGGGATTGTCAGTGGGCCGGCCGGCCTCTTGGCCTGCTCTGGTGCTGCTACTGTTGGTGGTGGTGCGATTGAAATCAGATAGCTCAGCTCTTTCTTTCCACTGTTTGTTTGTTTAAGGTGTTCTCCTTTTCCTTTCTTTACTATTATATTCCTGCATATTGCTAGACTGATGACTCTGCTGCGTCTTTAGGTGGGTAGTGTGCTTTATAGAGAGCACTAAGCAATGCTGCATATGCACTAAGAAAATGGGCGGGCTTAGTGTGTGATCCCATCCGCTTAGAAAATGTGCAAGACAAGTGAAAAGCGAGCGGGGTCACTTTGGACAAACAGTGCACGGTGATGGTGAAGTCTTTAAGCTTTCTTTAACTCTCCGGTTTATATAAGGATTTTCCCAGTACCATCTATACTAGCACATTTAAAATTCTAAGTTGACGACGATGATGATCCGTCCAACATCTCTGCTCCTAGACTTTATGTTAATTAATTAATTAATTGAAACCGTAGCAACGTACGGGTATTGCATCATCTTTGGATCAGGCAGGCACCGGCTAAGGGCCGTACTTGACAGTGTATCCTGAATTTAACTCCGGCGAGACACTATTCGTCAATTAATTAAATCCGCACTAGCAGTATCAGAGGCAAATTATCGTTTATTTGATCATGATTTCGCATACCTGAGCAGACCTAGTCACTAAACACACACGCGTCAATCACCGTATACTTAGTGCCCAAGTAGTATGAAAAAGTATATTAGTGTTGCATGGTGCATGCGCAGTCGTCGTCATCTCCGACCGACCCTAAAAGGCCGTCGACTAGCTTAGGTAGCGGCCAATCTCCAGCTTTTCTTCGTCAGCGAGTGCACCAGCAGCACTTCCTTCCTCTTGTTGGGATCCCGGGCGGGTATGCAGCTAGTACGAGTTATGAGACGCGCGCATCACATAATTAACACGAGCAAAAGTTTAACAAGCGCGTGTCCTGACTCCTGTTTGAATGCCCCGTGCACTACGCATGCGCTGCCCCGTACCCTGCTTCACAGATGCAGCAATGCAATCTCTCACGGCTGTATCCGTTTGGTTGCATCTAGCATATATATATATATATATATATAGAGAGAGAGAGAGAGAGAGTATATTACCTGCTACAACGATGGATAGCTACCCACTCCTTATTATTTTTTTATAAACGTCACTGTAATACATTATTGATTAATGTATGTTATTTTCTTTTTATTCGATAATACTTTTTATTCATATTCATCATTTGGATAATGTTTGATAAGACTGATCATTCATGTTTGTCACCGTCATATCTACTCGTTGTGCACTGTTCATTGATGTTCATTCGTGGCTATTCGTAATTATAAATATCGAGTTGAAATGAAATGGTACTATACCAAACATGAATAAAAAACAATACGTTATAAGATGTTATATATAAAAATCAGAGGATGAGTAGTTACCCACGTCGTATAAAATCTACGCTCATATATATATATATATATATATATATATATATATATATATATATATATATATATATGTATATGTTAGATGTAACTTTGCTTTGCTGGTCATGTCCGTCCGTCCATCGGTCCCTGCAGACCTGACGATCCACTACGGAAAGGCGAAAAGGCCGCCTGACTAGGATGAGATGACGGCGCGCGAGCCCATTGTGTGGACTGCCACAACGCGAGGCCCTCTGCTTTTTTCATCGGGCAACGACGGGAGCGCATGGTTTGCTTTGGCACGTGGTTACACGTCTGCTCACTCCGTTTCTAAATTACTCTTATTGAAATAGTCATTTTTAGTTTAAAAATAAAAAAAATTTAATTTACTCCTCTCAAATATGACTGGAGTCTAGATAACTTTTAAACTAATTTTAGTTTACTTTACCCCAAACTTATATCAATTGGTTTAATTTATCCCTAGTAAAATTTATCTTCTTTATTTCTCTATACACAATTTGAATTTAAAATTTATATGATGACAAGGGACATCATAATATATAGTTAAAAATAATTTTTAACATTATTTTCATATAATTTTGTATCACTATGATTATTTTATAATTAAATGTTGTTTTCTATCAAAATGATGAAAAAAATTGTGTAATTTTTTCTAAGATATGTTATGATGTGAACCGTCGTCATGTAAAATTTTAACTTGTAATTTTACTTATGCATGAAAAAAGGAAAAAGACAAATTGTATTGGTGGTAAGTTAAACCAAATGACATAACTTTGAGGTAAAGTAAACAAAAAAAAGTTTAGGAGGTTATTTAGACTTTGGCTATAGTTTAGAGAAGTAAATTGTATTTTTTTTCTAAAAATAAACTAAAATGGTTATAACCATAACAGTTTAATAACGGAGGCAGTGCGTATTCAAAATGATTTAAATTCGGTGTAAATCAGAGGTGGCCACAAGCCCACCACACTAGCACGACCGGAGGCCAGATGACACCACATGCGACTTGCATCAGAGGCCCACCGTCCATACTGTTTATATTCAAGCCCAAATACTCCGTACCATTTTAGCCCAGGAATATATACACATTCCTGGCCCAAGATCACAACCCATCACGTCCTCTTTTTTCTTTTCTGACGGCGGTCACTTCCAGGTCAGTAATGGTACTTCGATCTGCCGTTCAGATATTATTTTTCCGATCATCTTCTTAATTTATTTAAATCACATAACCGACTGTATCAAACAGACGGCGTCTAAACCAGGGGCAAAATCAGAAATTCTAAAAACTGAAGGTAAAAATCATAGATTCAACTCCTCCTAACAATTTCTACATGATTACTTCCTCTCTCTCTTTTTTAAGGTATTGCCTCCGTTTTTTTAAAAAAATTGTTGTCATTAGAATAACAATCCTATTAGTTTAATAAAAATAAATTAAAGCCATTGCTCCAATATATAACAACAATTTAAAATTCCTGAACCTTTCTCTTGTCATTCCCACAAGGGAATGTACACTTGCTCAGCAAAGCTCTCTACAGAGTAGTATTGATGATCTACCGTCTCATGCTGCGCTGCAGGTGCAAGCCCATCCATTTTCAACATATCCACCTCCAATTCCAAGGGCACCTCCTCAGGCCAGTGCGTGAAAGATCCACCTTCGTATTCGTTACGGCGCGACAATAACATATCCCCAAGCCTACCGCCGTCGTGTCTCAGCGGCACCCGGATCGCGAGCTCGTTGTCGTCATCGACCATCATGGCATCTGCTGCTTCGCCATGGTTGACGATGATCTCGGCCTCAAGTGACCGGACGACATGGCTCAGCCGGTCGACCTCGCCGTCGTCTAATACCAAGTCAGAGGGCGGCATCAGGTCCTCCATCATCACGAGCTCCCCGCCGTCGATCGCGGGATGCTCCACGATGGCCTGGTCGAGGTCGTCGACGAGGCAGCAGTACTCTTCCATGGCGTAGCCACCACCTCCACCCAAGGAAAATAAATAAATGGAGCAGTGCGCGCGCAAGGCACAACTGCTGGCAACTCCTGGTCCTGCTGGGAAGATTTTGGAAAGAGAACTACCTTTGCCTTGGTGGGGGCCAAATGCGAAGGAGGTTTAGGAGCTTATAAATAGGAAGCCCGCCTGCCACACTTGCATTGTTGATTAACAAATCATCAACTGATTAATCAGCACCGAGCAGCAGGTTCCTTCCTTCCCAACCTGCAACTGCAACTTGATCGTGTGATTAGACGACTGATAATGGCGTGATTAGTACGGTTTTCGGTGGCCAAGTGGAGGCGGCGGCTGTACCCGTTTTCCAGGTAAGCAAGTTAAAAGGATTGTCCGGGGTGGCAGGCGAGGCACAGCTAAGGTTCCTGAACACAGAAGAAGAGGGAAGAGGGAAAGCGATCGATGGTGGCCACCGACCGGGTGAAGCGGAGGGGGGAGCGACCGGCGGTGAACAAGATCCGGCAGGACCGGCCGGCATGCATTATTGCCGTTCTATGCTCGCATCGAACGTTTCACGCAGCGTGCAGCACCGGATTAATAATGTACCTGCCGTCACGCAAGAAGCAGGAAGATGCTTTATTGTTGCAGTGCTTCTCGTTTTTGCCAACTAGCAAGTCCACTGTTCTGCTCCTCTCTGCCGCCAGGGTGGGAAGTGGTATTATAACTGGCCAACGGGCCGTGCCGGGCCGGCCCGACATGGTTTTAAACCGGGCCGTGTCTTTTTGCAACCGGGCCATGCCAGCCCTCTTTATAAATGGGCCATGCCGTGCCGGCCCGGTTGTGAAATGCTCAGGCCCAAGCACGGCACGACCTGGTTTTAACAGACCGGGCCGAGCTGGGCCGGAGCCCAATTAAATTTAATATATATTTTTTCTTCTAAATGTATAATTTTCCACATAAAAAATATTAAAAATAAAATAAAATAAAGACGGGCCATGCCGGCCCCGCACGGCTCTCACGCGCTACACGGGCCTACGCTTATATGGACCATGCCGTGTCGGCCCACAGGCTTGACAGCGAGGCCGGAGCATGGCCCTTGACGGGCTACAGGCCGGCACGGCCCAGTTTAAACCGTACTCGGGCCAGACCAAAAAAATCGTGCTTTGTGCCGGCCCGAGTGGCCAGCTATAAGTGGGATGAGAATGAGATATGGAGCTGAGAAGTGGACGTCCATTTGGCAATGTGAAGCACTGCAACAATAAGAAAATATGATTATTAGCTTTAGTACACGCACAAGCTAGAGAAAGGAAAAATGATATTTTTTAAACTTTTTATCTCCCTGCATGAAAGATATTATAACAGAGCACTCAATAGAACAAGTTGAAACTTTGCACAACGATATACACACTGTTGTACTACCTATTATGTAATTTTTATCACAAAAAGAATATTTATGTATTTTTGAATTTTTTGGACAAATTTTCATTAAGAACACTATTTATTTGTAAATTAAACTATGTGAACAATGGAAAAAAATTTCTACCAAACGTACATGAATAGTTAAGGCAATAATGCATCATTTGCAGAGTTTCAAGTTGTAACGAATCACAAGATAAAAAATAAAAAAACTAAAAGCCTACTCTAGTGTGCTGAAGCTACTAAGAACCAAATTTTAGTAGTTGCAGTTGACGTTGTAGCCAATGCCATAGTTTTTACAGTGTCCCTCAGCCAATTTTATCACTAGACTAATTAAAAGTAGGTTGCCCATGTGGTTTCCATTTTTGGCTATTCGTCGATGTTTTGCACAAACGAAATAACTGAGTAAAACGTAAGTCTTCTAAACCGATCGACGAACTGATGTGAAGTTTCTGAAGAGAAGAAAGGGAGTCATGGCATTCTGTCGTCTGAAGCAAACACGGCTAGGATGACGCATTACTCTCAATATAGTCTCATGAATGAACAAAGACAATCTTTTTGGTTTGCGATTTGTTCCAGAATCAAGCTAGTCATTTCAACAATTTTGTACTACCTCAAAACAAAACAGAAAAATAATGTGATGCAAGTTTCGCAGTCATTCCCACAAGGGACTATACAACACTTGTTGGTCAGCAGAGCTCTCCACTTGGTGATACTGGTGGTCCATCGTCGGCTCATACCCAACTATGCCACCTTCACACTCGTCGGCGGCGGCGTACACATACCAACCCTCGGCAGCATGGCCCGCCAACATCGGCACCTCGGGCGGCCAGCAGTACCCCAAGGACGACCCACTGTCGTCATAACCGCCGAGGTCAAGCAACGACATGTCCTCATCATCAACAAGCCTGATTTCTCCGTCGTCGTGTTCCTCGCTCGACGGTCTGGCGGCCGCCGTGCTTCCGTCGTCGTCAACCATCACCGCCGTCGTCGCGGCGCTGATCTCGGCCTCAAGCGACCGAATGACGTGGCTGAGCCGACCGACGACCTCGCCGTCGTCGTCTATCGGGTCCGAGGGCGGCGGCAAATAATCGTCCTCCATCAACTCCATCAAGAGCGTCGTCGTCCCGTCGTCGTCGACGACCTCGGAAGAAAGACTCGTGGCCTGGGCGAGGCACTCTTCCACGGCGGCGCAGTCACCGCCGTTGTTCTCGTACCACCGATCCATGGCGATTGGCGAGCTGAGTGCAAAAGCCTGTTGCCTTCTAGCGGAGTGGCGGTGATACTTACTAGCTTGTTGGAAGAAAGGGATTCGAAATAAAGCTATTCGACTGCAGCCCTAAG
This sequence comes from Oropetium thomaeum, assembly GCA_001182835.1. Classification (NCBI taxonomy): domain Eukaryota; kingdom Viridiplantae; phylum Streptophyta; class Magnoliopsida; order Poales; family Poaceae; genus Oropetium; species Oropetium thomaeum. The sequence continues at coordinate 1,255,672 of LFJQ01000047.1, read as the reverse complement.
TGTTTAATGGCGTGCAATATATAGGTGGGGGTATCGCATAATGCAGGTGTTGATCGGGCATCGGCCGATGAATAGGGCGCCGTCGATCAGAAGGTTCCTTCCTCCAGATGTGCAATCGCAACTTGATGGCGTGATTAAACCGCTAACTATTACTAGTAGATGCTTAATTAACAATGCGATTGAGAGTGTCGGTTTTGGTTGGCCAAAGGCAAGTGGAGGCGACGGCCGTGCCGGTTTTCCAGATGAGCAAAAGCAAACGGTGGGTGGACAAGGTCCGGCGCTGTGCTGTGCTGTCCTGCTATCAACGTTCTCAGGCTGCGCGCGTGCCACCCACCGGATGGCAACGAGATCGTCTGACGAGCATCACCGACGCTGCCAGGCGGCCCCCTACCCCGTGCTGGCCCGCGCGCAGGGCGCAGACGATCCGTCTACCACCGGATGATGGATGTACCTCAGTCTCAGTACCTGCCACCTGGTGGCCGCAGCCGGATTATGTTATTCGATCGGCCGGATGTGATGACACCGTCGACCTGCTTTCTGTATTTCCTTTTCTTTTTTGTGAAAATAAACAAATAAATAAATGTTGTGATCGTACGTGCGACTAGACATGATGAGATGAGAAGATCCGGCCCATGTGCTGCAACACACAAATAAAGCCGGGTGCTTTGTGATCCCGCAAGAACGTAGTAGTATCTTCTTCTCATCAGAAATTAGTAGGTAATCCACTTGCCTCTCCTTAGCCAGCGGGCACAACATCTCAGGACAAGGAATCCTCTGCTCCTGCTGTCGGCCGACCAGATTGCGGTGCTGATTTTGCCGTCATTGGCTTTGATCTACCCACACTCTCCAACGCTAAAATGAGGTCAAATTAGTTATAAAAATCCATTCATAGCGGTCTCTGATTCAGTCAGATGATAACTTTGTGCCCCCCTGCAGGCATGAACGTTTACCCAGGATGAAAAATTGAAGTATACCAAATGCACTTCTGAAATGATCACCAGAACATCTTCCCAGCATGCACTTCTGAAATGACAAACGCCAAAACAACTGTATGATTTCCAAACGTTCGTGAAAAAGGATGCCTTGTAGAGATCAATAACCTGATGCAAATATTCTGCTTCCTGATGACGATGAAGCAAATGAAAAGGAGCCAGCTTCGACTAGATCTTTGGTGTCGCTGAGCCAGAGAAAAAATTCACGGGCAGTTGAACATCTCTTGCCGTTACGGCCAAACGTTGCAAAACCTTAACTACAAATGCAATTATACATCAATAAGTTCATACAGGGGTACATTGATCCTACATCTTCTATCGGGTGCCGGACTTTCAAAACCAAACGTCCAGAAAGAAAAAAAAAAACATCCATCACTCTAGATAGACCGTAAGAAACCCTCAATGAGCACAAACATTTTCTTTCAGTTTTGAAGAGAATACAAGGCCCTTTCCACTTTACTTGTCTATGCCTTTGATTGTCCAGCTTGGATGGCCTGCATCCTTTGTTGCAACTTGAAGATCTGGAACAAAAATGCAAATCAGATAAATGTCCTAAAGGTAACAAGTAATAATACATAGTAATATGACTTCCAGATGGCCTTCCAACTGCAGCATGTAAATGCATAATTATGTTCGGAGTATTGTTTTACGTCCAACCAAGGAGTGCTGCATCCTTTTCTTCACAAGAAAAGAAACTTGCATGGGAAAAAAATGGAATATTTTGGAGTCTACTTTCTCTAGTGCATTAGACACGTACCCTTGTAGTCTAAGTTGCAGTTGAAACAAATCTCAAGTCAAGAACAATGGTTTGATTAGCATATAAAAGAACTATCCACCGCATCACACGCTCACACTTACTCCATGTAGCACCCCTCTTCTTCATAGTAGGTCCAAAATCATTTAATCTCAAGTATGATTTAGATTGTATCACCAATCCAATTTGTACGTGACAGGTCTTCATTTGAATCCATAACATCCCCCTTCTCTTCATTGTCCCATCTCAAGTATCAATCAGCACAAGACCAAAGAGTTGCAAAACACTATCCACCTCTACATTTTAAGTAAAGTTATATTCGCCCTAAAAAATGTACTAAAGCTAGAATAGAGACTAAACCAAACAACTATAAGGAGGAAGTTTGAGCTAAATGAATAACGTTGCTATCGATCCACTCGAGGGCACAGTTGTGTAATTATACCCAAATTTCCACGCCAAAATGTGAACAGGAATGGTACTGATACGTATGATTGAATGATTCGAATGTACATATGTAAGATTCTCGGGAAAAAGAAAACGTTCAAAGGATATTAGGGTGGGAGACATGGTAGAAAATTGTGGCCATAATGGATGCAACACTAAAAAACAAGCCTAAACAGCAAGGTTAAAAAAAAAAAAACAGGTAATGTATAAAGTTCCAAGGATGCATTAGCGATACCGTTACAAAATGAGAAAGATGGTATGGACTATGGAACATCTTAACTTCTTTGCTCCTGGAAAAATAACGAGATGGTAAGAAAAATAACTCACCGATTCCTTCTTGCTGTTTTGCTTGTCCTCCAGATCCTTCAGTGCCCGATCCATGCGCTTCCTGTGAAGAAACAAGCAATCGTCTACCCTCAGCACAACATTACGCAGACGGACCAAAGCACGGACCGTATCATCGACAAGCAACTCACAGCTCCGCGGAGATGTACTCGATGCGCTTCTTGACGTTGGCCTTGGCCTCCGCAAGGTCCTGTTTGACCAGCACGGGGCCGATCAGCTTGTACACGTTCGCCCCGTCGCTAAGCAGCTCGAGCTCCTGCGAAACGAGATCCAATCAGACACTCTCTTCTTCGAGACCACACGACCCATTCGTAGCTGACGCGAAACGTGGAAGCTTGCGTGCCTTGAGGACGAGCTCGTTCTCGCCGACCTGGATGGTGTACTGCTTGCGGACCTGGTGGTTCTTGGAGATGTCTGCGAGAAGGAGCAGCGCAGGTCAGAGTCAGAGGGGAGCTTAGGGTTTGGTTCGGCGGCGGGGACGAGGGGGTACTGGGTGGGGAGAGCGTGTGCTTGCCTTTCTGGATCTTGCTGAGTGCGTTGGCCTGGACCTCGAGGTCCTTCTGCATGTCGCGGACGACCGACGGGGTCGACGACGACGCCATGGTCTTCCTGCCGCAGCTTCCTCCTCCGCTTCCGCCGCCGCTCGCCACCCGCCGGCTTCGGGTCGTGGTGCGAGTGGGGCGTGGATGCGGGCTTGGGCTTTCCTTCCACGCCCGCCTCTCTTTGCTTTCCGCAGTTTCTTAGTTGGGCCAAGTACGAACGGGCTAAACTGATGTAGGCCGAATAGGGTTCCAACTTATTATCAACGTGGGTGGGTTCGCTTTCTCCAATTAAAGTATCAAGGCCCGTTAACTTTTCGCCCTTTTCGCTGTAGCAGGACACGGATGGATCGCGTCGAACTCCCAAAAACGTTTTGGTTTGCGAGTTGCATAGGTTCCTCATCATCCCGTGGCCATGATATGCAAAGAGATCAACAAAGACGAGCGAGTGGCGACGCTGCTCGTCAAACTGTTCCTGACAGACGTCGACGAAAATGATTGGACTGGTTGGTTATGGCGACGCAACCCAGAACACAAGTCTTGCAGCACCTTCCCTCTCTCTCTCTCTCATGCGCTCTATCCAGTACTGTATTCCAGTATTCCTACTCGCACATCTGTCCAATACTCCGTGGCTTTCACGAATCCCTCGCTGGTAGGCTGGTAGCATTCATTTCGTTTTCAAATAAAAAAAAGGATCGCATTGTTTATTATTCGCGCGTTCCTAAAATTCAGAAGAGAATAATACTTGTACTATAATCTCTCAAAAGGAATGTGTTGGCTCATTGGTGGAATGGAACCAGTGGATCGAATCCAAGGGAAGCCAGTGGCCATATGTGTGCACGCTACCTGCGTCCGGAGGATTCCATGGCCGCCGCTATCGATCCATCTTGCATTGATCGTGGCATGGGAGGAAGATGACACTGTTTGCACGAGAACCGCAAAATTTAAGAATCGATCTGAGCAAGCCAAAAAAAAAAAAGTAGGAGCATATCTTCTCTTCATCTTCTCCTTTTTAGCGAAATGCGGCTGGCGATGGCGTAGTTAGCTTCACACAGAGCGCTTGTACCCCCACGCATCTCCTGATCTTGCCTCTCGTCAAACGCCCATACATAAAGACCCCCCTTACCTTTTCTTCGCGATAGTTCTTGGGAAAGACTGGCTAATTACACCTGTATCCACTAGGGAATCGAGAGATATGCTACGCTTTAAAAATATTTTATTTTATTAAAAAGAACCGCCATTGGACTAACCCTTCCTTTGGCACCCCACTTAGACTTTATACCCACAAGAGCTCGATTGGTTTCCAAGCCTCTAGAACAAGAACCCTCGATAAGGAGGTGATCGTTATCTGCAAAAAGATTCGTAAAACAAGAAAAAAAATCAACAGGGGTGTGATCGAAAATATTATTCATATGCTTGAAGCGAACAATACGACAATTTAATTCTCTCACCATAATATTAGGGGGAAAAAGAAGAAGAAAATAGCATATCTCGTATCCAATGTAGGCAGCCAAACAACATCTAAGAGGATGCAAGTAAATGACCAAACTAGCTCGACAGGTTGCTTGTTGAGCCAGTCGAGAAGCATGTGAGGAGATTATGTGTGATGGACATATCTAACACGTTGTGATTTCCTTCTTTCATACTACCTCTTTTCTTTTTGTTGGCATTCGGACATTTTAACATCACACTAAAGTTTGAACTGAGACTGTCAGAAGATTAAATGGATGCTTCAACCAACAAGGACTTGTGCTCTAGCCAAACTAGGATTAGCTCCAACAAAATGCACCGGTTGCGATACTTCCAAAGAGTATAAAGCAGCATTCTACGAATTTCAGCTCACATAATGCACTCAACAAAAAAGAGAGGACAATTTGTAGGGAGTCATAAAGAAAGTTTAAGGCATATTTTATGATACAAATAGTGATATGAGTTGACTCTACTTAATAATGCTGACATAGTTTATTTCAAAAATTGTGATATGAGTTTAATCTACTCAATAATGAAGACATAGTTTATTTAAAAAATAGTGATCTGAGTTGAATCTACTCAATAATGAAGGCAGATGATTGGCCTTTTTTGCTTGCTTTTCCTATTTTCAGATGTAGAATCTAGATTGCTCTAAGTGATGACACCCAAATAAACGCATCATCCCAACTTTTGGAACTCCCCAAGCACAACACCAGACATGCACTAAACAATCGACACGCACGGATCCAGAAAGTCTCTGGACATAAACAATGCCACTGGGAGATATCCGGATCGGGATCGGAGCCGTAGTTTCGTGCCAAACCTGCACATATGCTCCTGATTGACTCGAGAGTTCTGCACAAAACATCAGCTAAAAGGCACCGTGGCTGCCCAGCGTGATGCACACTTGTTCATTGCCGTCTACCTTCCCCTTTCGAATCTCTTCCAGATCAAGAGGAGAAGTCGAAGCCTCACTGCACCTGCAAAGAGATATGGCCGGTAGCCCGGCCCCATTGACGTCGCTTTCAGGGGTTCTCCCACTGCAAGATATGGCATGCTCCATACCTCATAATGCATCCATCGGACATGTATAGTACCAATTGGATGTTGGGAGTAAAAAAGTGAGCTGTAGGGTCTAACACTGACCTCCACTATGGGCTCAACCCAGGGGCCTACATGTGATACATCAGCACTGAGACAGTAACATGTTTGCAGTGCAATAATCTCTGCACAACGCATGTGTTCATTTCTAAACCACGAAAGAGAAAAACAGTAAAACCAATTGTCACCCTGGCCACATAATGAGTGAGAGAATCGGCATACCTGAGGTACTTATCACCGAAATTAAGCCCTCCTTTTCACCACATATCATGCTCCCAAATATTCATCAATATCATTTCATTTTCTGCAGCACTATCACCTTAAGCCAATTCCATTTCATCTGCTTGAATGGGACATGTCCAGCTTGGAATTGCGGCAACTCAATCATCAACCACGATCATGTTATTTTCATGAAGCGATGTGTGAAAGTCTATATGTCCACAAAAACTGAAGAATATATAATCTTATCGGTCAAACTCATAATCAGAAATTTTGCACCATGAGAGATCACATGCCTGCTGCAGTGTTCTGCAAATACCTGCATGTCCAATGTTCGAAAATATAAGCTGAGGAATAAAAAAGGATTATCTAAAAAATATACCTATTGTTGTCATATAAAATGGTGGAATATGGAAATACTATAGGCCACCACGAGTATTCATATTAAATACACAACTTTTTTTTTTGACAAAAATGGAGGGAGGCTCTCCTACAGAATACAGATTCTATTTTATTAAAAAGGAACCAGAAAGTACAGAGAAGTACATCAAGAAAAAGAAAAACTAACGACCATTGTCGTATCCATGCTGATAAATGATCTGAATGCTTATGTTTGGCTCTATGGAGAACCAAGTTTATTTCATGAAAAAAATATCTCCTGCAGGCTTGAAACATATCAACTATATTGGTCTTCAAATAGAATCATGATACAAAAACGGAACATAAAAATATGCTTATAAGAGCAAATAAATGATTCCAAAATGCTGGAATTAGAATGCTCAAGAACCAATCATATAAGCTAGATTAAAAAAAAAAGAATTAGATAAGACCAAGCAAAAGACAACCCAAAGAGAAAGAAGAGACTGAAAGTGACTAGTCAGAATGGAACTGATGCTGGTGTAAAGAAAAAGAAAACAACCAGTGCACAGGAATTTAACCATTAACACCTTACATTTCAGAAATATCACCTAGGATTTAGTAGGAGTTAAAGGACAAATACCTTTTAACTTTTTCTTTGATAATACAAATCCCTTTTAACTGATAAGGGTATAGGAATCTTATTCCCCTAAAACCTGTGCCTTAACTAACAGGTTGGATCTAAATTATAATCAGCTATCGTGAGCTTTATTCGGCATGTTCTATGTCTTAATGATACTATACATGTGAGACCGTTCAATACTTGCAATAACGTTTCCACTAGCTCATTATGAGGCTCAGCTCTATCTCCAAGTATGCAAGATACATCATACATACCTGAAAAACGCAACGAGAAAGGAGAAAATAAACACATGCATGCACATGCGTGCAAGGACTGCCACCTCATTGCTGCCCACACTCACATGGTCGCCTGTGATAATGCAGGCTGCATTCCAACAGAAGAAAGATGTTAGAAACACGAGAACATAAGGAAAGGGCTAAAATGTCGTCCTGGGATCATTTCAATTATCCAGTAAGGGTACTAGTTGAGGATACCACAAGTACTGAAAAAGTGTAGTACCATCTGCACGATTTATGACACCATAGTTTGTACCCAAAAAAAAAAGGGCTACACATGCTGGTCCTTGATTGCAGTCTATTGGTTTCACTTTGGGTAATTATTCTCCCCAAGCAATTTTGAACAACTCCATGCTGAATGCAGTAGATATTTACTGTCATTATTGTAGCACAATTATTCTTACGATGGAGTGATTTAGAAATATTCACGCTTTCAAAGAAATGAGGGCAAGGGGGAATTTTGACATCCCAGGTAGATGATGGACCGATAGCCTCCTAGATGGAATCCTGCCCAGTCCAATGTATGGAGAACTAACAAGACAGAGACATGTATGGTTAGCCTCTAATTAAGCCCATAAAAAGAAGTGAGCAAATAGCTAACGAATGTCTACTGCATATCTCTTTCAAAAGAAATATATGCAGTTTCCTAATGCTGGACAGGTGGCAAATTTGGGTCATTAACAAGATTACATTCACACTTTTATTTTTTCCTGGAAAATAGACTTGTGCAGAATATGATCTGATTAAACATGCATGTTGTCCATTGTCAAAGGTAATAACCTATGAGAAAAGTACAGCCCAGCAACATCTTCATACAATAGAACAAATAAGGCAGCAAGTAAATAACTAAACCAAAGTTAAACAAAAAAAAATCTTACATAAGACTTGTATAAGCATTCTTTGTGAGGAATTGTAGTAACCCGCATGACATGTCAGCATCTGCAAAGTTGTAAACTTTATCTAAGTGTATCATAGGAAGGTTGTTTCCTGTGCCTGAAATCAAAATTTAGACCCATCTTCACCCGCCATAAAGTGGGTACCTTCTGAACAAGGACTAGCTGATTCAGCAAGAACGAAAAACGAGACAGAGCTTCAAATAAGATCGCATAGAGCTAAAACTTCTGCCAGAAATCACAATAATGGAGACAGTCTGTTCAGTCTTCAAATGGTCCCAACAAAACGGGCAGTCCAATCAGTGCACAGGCTAAAGCCTGATGGGAGTAAATGGTAGGCCTGAAAACATGGAGGCAAGGATTAGACTTGACAAGATATCTTGGGGGAGCTAATAAACCATTCATCTGCATTAGTGAGCTGAGATGACAAAGGAACTCCATCCTCCACATGAGACCAAAGTAAATCTTACTAAAACTTTATAACCAAAAAGAATATATCTAAAGATAATTATTGCATCACAAATTAACCACAGATATGACATCTGTTTCTCTGTCTATAATGTTCTTATTTGCACAAACATGCGGGGACTAGAAGGCAGCTCTAAGATGTGGCTGCTGCGTAAGTAAATATGACTGATAAACTACCATTACCCATGACATATGATAGACACCTGTTTTAGAAAAAAGGAAGCATTTTCCACAATTCATTTCGAATCACAACCACTAGGATGTGCAACAACACACCAGCAAAATAATTCACACCACATACTGTTCTTGGTTGAAGTTGGATGATATCAGTACACCAGAGGGGCTTGTACTGCACCAGAGCAGATGGATGAGAAGGGCTTGGAGTTCCACTATTCCAAAAGTTTCAACATTGCAGGTCAGCTGAAAAGAATTTTGCTTCACTGGTTTCAACATTCAACTATAGCTGATCACTGCAACAAGCCAAAAGCACTTCCAGAAAGTTGGTATAATCTGCCAGCTAGGATTAAGAAATTGCGTCCCACAAAGCCATAGAAAACACGAGTGCCCTGTTGTTTTCCTCGGAAGGTACAAACAAGAGGAGCTATAATTTTCTTCCAAGATCCATTCACTTTGACCCACAAGGCCACAGCCACAACCATGCATGTTAATTGCCTGTAGCATATATATATAGCCATCTTCGCTACCTTCTGCATACCGAGTTGAGTGCCCAAGAAGAGAAAGGCAAGGCATGACTCAAGCTCACTCAAACTCGTGCTTCCAACAATTCTGGGATGGAGTTCAAATTAAGAGGAACAACAACCATTTTACCATCGAGCTCTTTCCATCTCTTGGTGCAACAATAAATCATTCGAACCAGTTGCAGAAATTTACCATCTCTCCCTATGATCACCGCTATAGGTGAGGTACTCCCTGCACTCTGTAGATACCTAATAATGTTCAAATAAAAGAGCAGCTGCTGACATGATTTCCTCTGGTTTGTCTGCATGTCTCTCAGATGCTGGGAGCTGTTTCTCACAATCCTAGTTGTTTACTCTGCCTGGATTTGCCCATTTGAACTAGCATTCTTGAGGGACCTGCCCTCTAAGCTTTTGCTAGTTGAAAACATTGTTGACGTCTTCTTTGCGATTGATATTGTTTTGACATTCTTTGTAGCTTATGTTGACAGCAAAACACACCTTCTTGTGGATGAACGAAAGAGGATTGCAGTAAGGTTCATACCTAGTCCATAACCACTTTCCTCTCCAAATTATGCATTCAATTCTGGCTATGGGACTAACAAGATATGATCCTCCACAGATATCTATCGACTTGGTTCATCTGTGACATATGTTCAACAGTTCCATTCCAACCAATCAGCCTTCTGTTTACACACAAAGGAAATGACCTTGCTTTTAAGATACTCAATATGCTAAGGCTGTGGCGTCTTCACCGAGTCAGTTCACTTTTTGCCAGGTTCAAACCCAATCCAGCCGCTCCATATATATTGATGACAAATAACTAGTTACACCAACTTAATCACCTCTGACCTCTCTTTTCCCAGGCTGGAGAAAGATATTAGATTCAACTATTTCTGGATTAGGTGCTCAAAGCTCATTTTTGTAAGTCATTTTGGCAAATGGAAGTTATTTCTTTTGTTTCTACAGAAACAGAAATGAATTTCCTTCCATGTTCTCTGTAATTGTGTGAACCTGCAAGGTACCTAACTCTATTCATTGGAAGGAATTTATTGATAAATGGCTGTAATGAACAAATGCAGGTTACCCTATTTGCGGTGCACTGCGCGGGATGTTTCAACTATATGATTGCCGACAGATATCCCAGCCCAGAGAAAACATGGATAGGTGCTGTTATGCCAACTTTTAGATCAGAGAGTTTATGGACTAGATACATTACTGGTCTTTACTGGTCGATTACAACACTGACAACCACTGGTTATGGTGACCTACATGCTGAGAACCCAAGAGAGATGCTGTTTGATATCTGTTATATGATGTTTAATCTGGGTCTGACAGCTTATCTCATCGGCAACATGACCAACCTGGTTGTCCATGGAACCAGCCGCACGAGAAACTTTGTAAGTTTTCAACGTTCTGGCAAAAGACATGAATTCAAAACTCAGTTCTTTTTCTTCTGGCAATCCAGGGAAGTCGATTTTTGATGTAAAACAAGGAAAACATTTAGAATATATTGAACAATATAGATTTTTTAGCTATAGGTAACAAAGCAGAAAAAAAAATTGAAAATGTGTAGTTCTATCCAAAATGCTTTTTCAAGTACGACCGTACAGTTATTCATATGCATTGTATATCTGGGAATTAAATTAATTCAAGGCTCCAAATTCTAAGGACAACAGCGTCCAATAAACTGAATTTACATCAGAGCCATCATTTAGGTTAAGTGATTCGTTTCTGCAAGGATAAAATTGTTCTGGACAGTCCTAACTAGACAAATTCCCTGTAAAAGAAATTCCTAAACAATTGCCCAGCATTAGGACTCAAATGAAACAATCAGATAGGGGAATCAATGGGATCCTATTCTGAAAAGTCATTACTCATTAGTATGTGCTACAAGACCTACATTGTTGTATGGAGCAATCGCTTTTTTGACCCTGTTATAGAGGCCAGTTGCTAGTTTGACTCCATTTTTTCAACTTCACCAATTTGACCCTTCTTTGGAACACATTAGTGCAAAATTGACCCAATTTTTGCCAATTTGACCCTTTTTTTTTTTGGAAGAAACAGGGTCAAATTGACAAGAATGTGGTCAATTTTTTACCAGTGTATTCCAAAGCAGGGTCAAACTGACAATTGGCATTCAAAGTAGGGTCAAAAAACATTTATCCCTTGTTGTATCCTTTAATAGTACAAACATTCGTAGTAGCAAAAAAAAAAAGACAGCAATGGAAGCTCAAAAATATGAATAAGAGGGTCAAAGCAAAAAAGGTCACTAAACACTTTACAAATTATGCAGAGGGACTCAATTCAAGCAGCTTTGGAGTTTGTGGCACGAAATCAGCTGCCTGAGAAGACAAAGAGGCAAATTGTATCTCATTTCTGCCTACAGTTCAAGACAGAGGGGCTCAACCAGCAAGAGATGTTAAATAGCCTCCCAAAAGGAATTCGTTCCAGCATAGCATACAGCTTATTCTTTCCAATCATGCGACAAGCCTATCTCTTTAACGGAGTATCAAACAATTTCATAGCAGAATTGGTAATAGGATAAAAATCTTTGCAGCTATCTTAACATAACTATACACTCCACAGTTTTAACATATTAAACTTCTTGGGAATCAGGTAACTGAAGTACAGGCTGAGTATTTTCCGCCAGAGGAAGACATCATGTTGCAGGATGAAGGAACAGCAGATGTTTACTTAATAGTATCAGGAGCAGTGGTTAGTCATCATCTCTGATTTTGTAGGTAACAAAGTTTGTACAGATTTTGTAGCCTAGCTAATTACACTTTCCTCCTTTTTTGTAGAATATGATAACAACAGTAAATGGAAATGAACAGGTAAAGGCTTGTTCCTTTTACAATGCAGTGATCCCATGGATCACTAATGTTTCCACATATTACTAAAAAGGTAGCTATTTGGAAGCAGGTATATGAAAAACTTGCAGAGGGAGACATGTTTGGTGAGGTTGGTGCACTATGTGATGTACCTCAACAATTTACATGCCGCACGGCCAAATTGTCACAGCTCTTGAGAATAAGCAAAACAAGACTAAGAGAGATCATGCATGAACACGGGGAAGATAGCAATATTCTTATGAATAATCTATTCCAGGTAGAGCTTCAGTTTTTAGGTATACTTTCAATACTTTAAGATACTATAGCTAATTCAAGCTCAAGTTATATCTTTATGTCGATCTACAGAAGCTGAAGCTGCAGGGAAGTTTACCTGAATGGAATCAACCAGCTCGAAGATTCATGGGCCAGTGTGAGCTATTATGTGTTCCACAAGAAGCATGGTTGTCACCACAGACATATCTACAATACGCAAAGCAAAACCATGAGGGCTTCAGTAAGAAGGTCCCAACTATTGAAGGTGATAATGGTTCAACCAAATTCGCTTCAGAAACAATTCAGCAGAGGATGCCACTGCAGAAAAATACTGATGATGAATCAAACTGCAATTATGACAAGCCAGATGGGATGGCGAACAATCATCATGATGCCATTCACATGAATTGTAAGACCAAAACAAGTGCCAAAGAGTTCTGCATTCAGATAAAGTCTGAAAATTGTGGTGTAACAAGCAATTGGCAAACAAACCATGGAACAGAGCAGCTGTTGGAGCCTTCCCACAATACATCAGAGGGCACAATGAGGAGCAGAAATGAGTATTACTGTTATGAAAAATCTGCCACCAAAAGAGTTATAATTCACGCCAATCCTCATACTGCAGCAGGTTCTTTGGTACAGAATGGAAAGCTTATCAATCTGCCTGGTTCACTGGAGGAGCTGTTTGAAATCAGCAGTAAGTAAATCTTTTTAAGTTTCTAACTACAACATTGTTATTGAGTGAAGGAGTATGATTCATGCTATGCAAGAAGCAGATGTATATAGAAATTTACATAACATTTCTTAACATTGCAGGTCAAAAGTTTCCGGGGTTCCATCCTACAAAATTGGTCAGTAGAGACTACGCTGAAATAGATGACATCGGTGTTATTCGAGACGGTGATCACCTTTTCTTTCTTCAGATGTAGAACAAGATTAGCACTAACAGCCTAACACAATTGCAGAAATGGCTTCATGTTCTCTAATATGAAGATGATGTAAATTGTTTTGATCACTGCTGATACCATGTAAATGGCTGTTACTTTACAATTACAACGAGAAGACAGCCTCAATGCATGACTTCAGCCATTTTTTGTTTTCCATACATGAATCCGTCTTCAGTTTTTCCATGGTGGGCGGAGGGATTATTCCCTTGATATTACCAACTACTTGTCACCGTACAAAAGGCAGTCCAACAATGTCCCACGAGGCCACGAGTCAAGCAAAACGACAAGCATTCCAAGCGGGAGATGCCAACTCTAGCCAGAACCAGAACAAACAGTTTAACGGCGGAAACCAATTTCGCTGAGGAAATCGTACGTTTCGTATCCTACTCAAACCGAACCTGCTTTCGCCCGGAATAGAATCCGAATCATGTAGAAGAACAAATCCTCCAAAAAAATACCAAATAGACCACAACACTCCCACTAACGAGTAACGAGTGGCGGCCCGCCCTAATTGCAGCGATTCGTAGGGACCAAAGAGCATCCTCGTGGCCGCGGGACGACGGGGAAAAGCCAAGCGTGGTGGTAGGTTCTCACCTGAATGGAACAGGAGCAGCTGCGCGATGAGGCGAGGAAGACGACGACAGCCATCGAATCAGGCATGGTGGTAGGCCTGGGCCATCGCGGCGCGGCCCGTCCGCAGCACGGGGCCCTCCGAAATGCGGGCGGGTGAGGGGAACGGAAGGTTTTGTGGTTGATCGCCGCGTCGGGACGACTCGACGGAGAGAGGTGGTGTGGCCGACTGGCCGTGTGGCAGTCCTGTCTGTCATCGGGGAGAGGAAGGGGACAGCGATTGGGGTCCTTCCCCCGGTCTGCGCTGCGCGGTTCCGATTCGTTTCAACGCAAAAACTCCATTCGTTTTTGGCGTGGTACATTTGCAAGGATAAAACGAACGAACCTTACCTTTTGGATAGAACTTCACCGGCCTGTGTCCATCAAATCTTAGGTGCCTATCCACATCTCGTTCATAAGGAAAAAAAAAAACTTTTCTTCCCGTGCAGCCAAACATCTCTCGCCAGAAAACAAAAGCTCTCCCTAGAGATGAGGTGTGAGCGCGTGTACCTCGTGCCAAGTTCACTTGAGATGGAGGAGTAGAATCGAGGAAAAAATAAATCATCTTCTTCGTCTTCATTTTTGGGCTGCGAATGGAAGGAATAATAAATCTGTATCTGTCGGGCCACAAAGCAATGTGCATAAAACTAGCCTGGTCCATTTCTTCTCAGCAGTCCTGCCTGAAATGACTCTCGCTAGCAGCCAGCCCAGTGGAGCTGGACCTTAATGAATCGAGCCGGGTTCTGGTCCACTCTAGACAGGCCTAATTCGACGTTCCTCGAACAAGACACCAACAGCAGCCCAACCCAAGCAAGCGATCTCGAGAGTGTAGAAGCGGATTACTAGCTTTGAAAAAAAAGGGCCACATGCAAACGCTTTAGGAGAACTAGGGAGGGATTATTTTCAAATCCGACGCCCAAATTTTTAGTTGCAGGCCCTACTCTCTCGATTTATACTAACTCGGAATCATGGATCTGCTAATCCTGGAATCCAGCGAAATGCAGACTCGTCATATAATCTGGCTATCGTCCCTGCAATTGCAACTAAGTATGAACAAACAATCCAGCGAAAAACAACACCAACTCCTGAACAAGAAGAGACAGACAATGATGGATCTTAACAACAACGTGACAAAACAGGCATGTGGGTGGCTGCTGTGCATGTCCTTGTTGGTGAGCCAGGGAGCAGTTGGCATCACGGCCCCGGCTTGTTAACACGCATCCTCGGACCTCGCTCAGTTTGTGGGACCACCGGCGAGCACTGGATTGGATAAGTAGTCTATGCTACTGTACTAATAGCACTAGCGTAGTACAAAAGATGCCCGTGATCTTCGGAATTAGCCAAGCCAGGTTTGATTTGTTGTGGGTAAAGCAAGCTAGTACGTTGCTCGATGCGCGAGCTGATGAAGAACCTGCAAAGAGAAATGGGGGGGGGGGGGGGGGGGGGGGGGGGGGGGACGAGGCCAGCTCCTGTTCATCTTTGTTACAGTACTGTATCTTCTTCTTCGTCGTCTTCTTATCCGCACGGTGCCCGAGAAGAAATGGTCGTTGAAGACTGAAGAGTCCCTTTATCCTTTTTCTTTTCCTGTTTATGTGTGCTTTTTTTTTTCCCTCGATAATACGGCATTTTTTATTACCAACAACTCTGCTTTGTTGGTCTGAACAATACAAAAACTGAACAGTACAAATACACAGCTTATAACTCCTATACATGTCATGGATATTGTTTTTGTCAAAATAACTTTCTTCCATGGCACTTCTATTTCTGCAGTAGTGTACGACGCTCTTATATTATTGTCACTATATAGTTAGACCTATTCTTCCGTGTCTAGATATAATAATTTGCCTTCTAAATTATCTGTGTAGACCAACCTTCTTACTAGGATTCACCAAATCACCAACCATTAAAGTTGGTTCAAATTTTATGAAAACCAATCTGATTCGGTAAGAATGGGTGACCGATTTTGTTGAGTTTAAAAACCACTAAAATGAATATTTAAAAAGTTCCAAATCAGGTCTTTCGAAAAAAAAAGTTCCAAATCACAAAAGTCGTCAATAAATGTAAAAACCGAGCGGTCTCAAAATCTGAGGTGGACGACGGGAATAGTAAAACCGAATGGTTACTATTCAAATCGTTTGATTTTCATGTCAATTTTATTCAAATTTATATTTCGTTTAAACTATTTTTTCCGTTTCCATTTGGTTGCCACGGTTCCTCTGCTTGGCAGACTGCAACACGATCTGCATCTGCATGATTAAATGTACGATGTTTTACCAGGAAGATGGATTACAAATTTTATCGGAAAAAACAGGATGCACGAACGCGGAGAAATTCACATTTCGTTAAGTGCCCTGCTGTGACAAACAACCAGAAGCTTTCCCGCCCAATCACGACGGCTCACACCCACCGATCGCCGCCACCACCGCCGCAATGGAGCTCTCCGCCGCCTTCGAGGAGCGCGTCCGGCAGATGGAGGACTCCCGGAATCAGCGCCTCGCCCTTCTCCAAGTCTCTGTCTCCCCCACGCTCTCCTCCTATCTTAGCACCCACCAACCCTAACCCTCCGACCTCACCGCGGCGCTTCCTTCCTCCCCTTTGCTTGTATCTCAGGCCGAGAAGGAGCTGCAGGCCGCCAAGTCCCGACTCCTCGACGCCAAGATCGCTGCCGCACGCCGACTCGAGCGCCGGCGCCTCCTCCTCGAGCGCCGCGCCGCCGACCTCGCCTCCCGAGCCCTCGCCGCCCGTGCTGACATCGACTCCGCCCGCGGGCGCCGCCACGCCGTCGCCAGCAACCTCAGGTAAACCTACATGCAAGCAGTTTACCCTTCGCCCCTCCCGATTTCGGTGCCTTTGATTTCTAGTAGTCAAATTAAGCTCGCCATCTGGATGCTCGCATCCGGCGCGCAGCTCGGTGAGGGGCGAGATCGAAGAGGCGGAGCGGAGGGAGGAGGACTGGGACCGTTTCTATGAGGCTAAGACCAAGGAGATGGAAGAGTTCCAGGCTGTGTCGCGGAGGTTCGAGGCGACGACTCTCTTAGAAGTGCAGAGGCTGAGGGATTTGGTATCTCAAGTATGGTCCCAATCCTTTGCATCCATAAACTATGAGCTTATTGCAGTTCCTAGCTTCTTAATTTTTATTGCAGTTTGTGGCATTGACATCTGGATGAGGTGAACGGGTGCTTTTTTTTACTCTGTTTACTTAACATGCTCAAATCAAATGGCAACAGCCAACAGGTCAGGGGATGTTCGATTGGTTCAGTCAGGACATTAAAAAAAGGTTCAGCCAGTAGCTAGTAGCTTGCTTTTGATGACTTTAGATTCTACTAGTAGCTTATTGTTTAGAGATCATGTTTCCTTGGCCTGCCCAATGGAATGGACCACAATGCATGCTGGAAACAATCTCTTGCCATTTAGTCAAATCTTGCCTTGCTTGGCTTCAATATTTCATTGCAATTCAGAGGCCCAGACCATTAGGGAAATAAATTCTTAGGTATGGTAGTTGTGCCCTGAGAGGGATTTGAATTTTCAAGGTTGCTGGTTTTGCTTGGTCTGCTGCTCAATGCTTACAGACATTTGGGATCAGTGGGAATGCTTTGTTAGTCTGGTACTTTACGTGACAGTTTTTTTAACCTGAAAACAACAAGGGTGGCATTCTCTGTACTTTACGCGACATTCGATGATAAGGAATGTGTTATCCTGTCAAAATGGCTCATGCTACTGATATGTTATAATGAACCAATTACTATAAGATATGCTGGTATGGAGAAATCTAGGCTGTTATTGTTGCACTTGGACCAGAACGAATTATCAATGCGAGAATCTTAAAGAGAATCTTTGCTGGACAATTTTGTTCTCTTAGGTGAAAGTAGCAGGAAATGACTATTCAGTGAAGCTGTGTACATATTTTATTTTTCTTGCATCTAGCTCGATTCTGTACCTTATCAAGTTGCTGTTACTTTCTTGTCCACGCAATAAAACAATGCATTGGGAGTCACGGGCCATGGTCGGCACATAACCATTAACTTCACTGGCGTCCAAATAATATTGATCTGAATTGAAATGGCAACCTGTTCATATTAATTCCCATTTCTACGAAATCACTGGTTGGTCTATTATATAAAGTTTTGCAGTGCACCAATATAACGCAGTAGCAAGGATCAATTTCAAATAATATTATACACTTTACGATCTACTGATCTGGACCAGCCAATTAGGAACCATACTCAAGATCCCATCAAGCGCTTACAAATACATCACTTTATCAGCTAGTGTTTACGTGTCTGTGTCTTGCCATCTTCTTATAGGTCTAAATTACTACTTATTCTACAGACGTTGTGGATTGATAATGTCTGCATCTGATTGATGATAGCACCTCTAATGGTTAATTTATCAAACATTTTTACTCTGGAAATCAAATGCTTTGCTTCAGCTGAAATCAAATCTGGAAGAGCTGCAGACCAGCGAGATGTACTCGAACAACACCGAGATTGCTGCAGCAGAAGCCAGGAAGTCCGATCTGACGGCTAAGATGGCGAAGCTGGATGAGAGCCTGGCTTCAGCCCGCCAGTTCAGAGTACTTCTCCAGCAGCAGCTCCAGAAAGCTTTCCAGTCACAGGTTGGGGATCAAGAAGCATCACAGACTGCTCTATGATCTTATTCAGGTATGTACAATCCTGCATTAGGAAGGCGAGGACACCTGAAATAATGTCCAATGACTACTCCTCTCATGCACGATTCATCATC
This sequence comes from Oropetium thomaeum, assembly GCA_001182835.1. Taxonomy (NCBI): domain Eukaryota; kingdom Viridiplantae; phylum Streptophyta; class Magnoliopsida; order Poales; family Poaceae; genus Oropetium; species Oropetium thomaeum. The sequence continues at coordinate 1,237,071 of LFJQ01000047.1, read as the reverse complement.
GAGTGTACAAATGAAAGAAAGTAGATAGATACTGTAGACACAACCGCACAAGAGACCCATGGATGAACCTTTCTTTGCCTGCGACCATAGTAGTATTTAATTGTTACAGTACTTCACTTTCTTCCCATGGATTCTTTCGTTATAGTACTTCACTGGAAATGGCTGTTCAGTGAGGCTTCAGTTTTGCTTCCCTTGCATTGCCATGCATTGACCAGTGAGTGCCAAGCATAGATACTCGGCCACATTGGATGCAAAATGTTTTGATAGGGCGCGTGAGCCTTTTCACCCAATGGATGGTACTGGCGCTGCGGAGAGTGCAGCGTACTCCTCTCATCAATGTGTAGGCCTGCACGCCATGTATTTGCATGCTACCCAGAGGCAAAGTGGACGCTTTAGGGTTGGTGTGCCCCCTCGCCAACTACTCATGCACATGTACCGCATCCGTTAAATGCTGCACATGAGATGTCAGGTACGAATCGTACGTTACAGTAGTAGTACTAGCCCACAACGAAATGCGGCTGTAATTCATAAATTTTGGGTGAATAAATGTCTTGCCAGGTGCTAGATACTTACAAGGAGAGATACAAAACACATTTGATGGAGTCACGGCCATTCCAGTGTGTCTCAGACGGGGAATTCATCTTCAATGCACAAAGCTAGTACTAGTAGGCATTTAAAATTGGAAAAATAAAATACTACTGTACTAAAACGAAAGATAAAACGATATTAACCTATGGTATTTCTAAATCACCAAGTCCCATGGATCAAGCCGTAAACAAGAAGTTATGATGTAACAAGCACATGGCAAATTCGAAGGCAATTCTGTACACACCTACACAAATACAAACAGTACAATGAGAGGTGCAAGACAAAAGAGTAAAATACACAAAACTATTACTACTTACGATTGCTGTTTCAGAAAATTACAATATTTTGAATTAATTTAGTAGAACTACAACTATTTGAAATTTACTAAAACAATAAAGCCCATGCATAAGTGAGAAACATCGGAGGGTTAGGGCAATGAGAGGTTTCTCTACTCCTATAATACATCAACTCTGTCGTTTTTCACCCTGAAAAGAATCCGTATAATGCATCAATTTTATCGTTTTTCACCCACCCCCTAAAAAATATTCCAACATCCTAATAATATCCCCACAATTACGATGATAATGTTACGTTAACTCAAATCCAACGACTCATGCGTTCGCTCTATTAATAAAGTTACATTTCTTCAAATCTAATGGTTGCTAATTTCTGAATCTTCTATTACATATTTTTACAAACCCTCTACGCCACGTATCCATGCGACAATATTAAGTCAATCGTCAATCTAATCTGATCTGTTATTTGCTCTTACGACTCATGATTCACTCGTCTTCCGCAATAATAGATCTCGTCGCCATGTCCTCCACCCATGCCGCCCCGTCCTCCACAACCATGAGATCGCCACCGCGGCGTCCTCCGCACGCCGCCGCCCTGCCCTCTACAATCACAAAATCGTCGCCGCCTGATCCGTCCTCCGTCCGTTGCCGTTGCGAGGCTACTACCCCGTCATTCGCCCACCGCCGCTCGCTGATGGGAGGCCGCCGTGTCCTCTGCCTGCCGACACGAGGTTGTGAGGCCGTAGTCGTTCGCCCCATCCTCCGCTCGTAGATAACGACGCGCGGCGGCAGGCGGAGGAGCAGATCCGGCTTGTGACGAATAACCCTCAGGTGGTGTCTGTGCTCGTCCATCACCTCTACACAGTTAAGACCTGAAACAACATCGCACTCGCCGCTCTGATGACGCGTAACCCTCAGGTGGTGTCTGTGCTCGTCCATCACCTCTACACGGCTAAGACCTGAAACAACATCGCACTCGCCACTGTGCTTCTCCAGGAGAAGATCACCTCATACTGGCTAACTGGCCCAAGCCCCCCCCCCCCTCCCCCACATGGCCAGGGCCGGCTCTGAGGTTTTGGAGGCCCAGGGCGAAACTTAATTTTGGGGCCCTCTATATAATAACAAAAAAATTCCTTGCATAACTCAGAAGAAATAGCATATTAAAGCATTATTATATAAAGAACTATTTGCACAACTTACATCAAAAATTTCTTCTGACATTATTTGCCGCAAAATCAGTGACGATGCTATTGACATCAACATCATCCAATAATTTCTTCTCAATGCATAAAGTGGCCAAACCATTTAATCTCTCTTGAGACATCGTGGATCTCAAGTAGTTCTTCAGCAATTTCAACTTTGAGAAGCTTCTTTCAGCTGATGCCACAGTAAATAAGATCCGATATGCAATAAAAATATTAGGAAAACTTTCCCTCTCTGTGACATATTGGAAAATCTCCATAGAAGACATTGGTCTGTCCGGCATACTTAATTTCAGAACCTTTAACTCGGCCATCAGACCATTTAACTCAACATCACATGAACCATCAGCTGCAGAAAATTTTTTAGCAAATTCAGTGCAACATGCTTTCAATTCAGTGTCATTTAACGACTTCAAGATTGTTGAGCTTAGTAAGAATCCAAATATGCTCTTGAATTTCTGAATATCCTTGAATCTACTTTCCAATGATCTGTTTGCCATATCAACCACAACCAAGAAATAATTAACCTCGATATCCTTCTCAGCTTCTAGAATTTCTTCATTGTATTCGGCCTCATCAAACTGTCTCTTCCTCTTACCCTGACGCTTTACTGGAAATGATGGCTCCACACCCATATCAGTTGCAATATCTTTGGCGATGGCCATACTTGAAGCAAAGCCTTCATTTCTGTAATTGTTAAAATAGTTTCTCATGCTTTCTATTTGCTGCAAGGTAGTGTCAATGCACATAGTCGCTGATTGCAGTTTCTTGCTCACACTGTTGACAGCATATAGAATATCATGCCAAATAACCATACCAAGTATAAACTCAAATTTTCCTAATGCTTCAAATAAATTATTTGCATCGGTCTTGTCATTTGATTCAGTATCAGTAGCATCACGTAAATGAGCCAAAGCTGACCTTAGCTGAGGGGCTTGATATCTGATTGCTTGAACAGATTTGATTCGGCTCTCCCAACGAGTATTGGACAATGATTTGACTGTTAAACCTGGAACATGGTCAAGCAAAACCTTCCATCTTTTCGTTGAGCCAGAAAATAATATATATATCTTTTGCACAATCCCAAAAAATGTAGCAGCTTTAGTGCAAGATTTAGCCATATCACATAGAGTAAGATTAAGACTATGACAAGCACATGGCATGTATAAAGCTCTTCTATTAATATCAAGCAACCTTTTCTGTACTCCCTTATTTGTTCCTTTCATATTAGAGCCGTTGTCATAGCCTTGACCCCTAATATCATCAATATTGAGATCAAATGACTTAATAGAATCAATCAATACTTCAAAAAGTCCCAAACCAGATGTGTCATCCACCTTTATGAATCCCAAAAAGTACTCTTGAATTTGAATGTCGCTACCAGACACACGAACACATCGAACCAACAAAGTCATTTGCTCTTTGTGACTGACATCTGGAGTACAATCAAGAATAATAGAGAAATATTTGGCCTCCTTTACAACCTTTATGATAGACTTTGTAATATCAGCAGCCAAAAGAGAAACCAACTCATCTTGAATGGTATGGCTCAGATAATGATATCGAACCTCTTTGTTTTGGATACGCCGAAGGTGATCTTGCATTACCAAATCAAACTCTGCAACCATCTCAACGCAAGCATAGAAGTTACCATTCTGATCATTGTAGAGTGTCTCTTTAGTACCTCTGAAAGCCAAACTGCGTTTACTAAGAAATTTCACAATAGCTACGAGCCTTAATAAAACCTGCCTGATGCGTTCCTTTTCCTGTGTGATCTGTTGTTGTATGTCTTTGTCTATTGTTTCACCTTTTCGCATCCTAACTCTCAGTTCATTCCAAACATTCATATTTGTGATATGATCAACACTGGTTTCATGTTCTTTCAGCTTTTCATGAATATGCTTCCAATCTCGTAACCCATCGTGTCCCAGTGAACTTTTGCAGTTGGTTGAATTGAAAAGCTTACAGCAGAAGCAAAACACTTTGTCGGCCTGTTTTGAATATACTAACCACTTCCTGTCATGCAGTTCTCCATTTTCCATTTTTCTAGAGTAATACGAGTACGAAAAATGTCTTGAGTTGTCATCCATAGGAAATACAAGATTTTCTTCTCGTAGAGGCCCCTTTTCCACTAATACCTCTCTAGTTTTATCATCAAGACCATTCCAGTTTCTTGGATCATAAATATCCGATGTAAAAACATGTTGTTCATCAATACTAGCTGACTCTGTAGCAGATGAAGTAAATGTGTTTCCATGGTTACTTACATTGTCATCCTCCCCATTGATGTCAACATTCTCTTCTAGCGGAGTCTGATCATCTGTATTATTATTACTTTGTTCCTCCACGACAACAATCGCCAATTCATCTGGATCTCTTGAACTGCTTGTACTGGTATTACTCTTAACAAATTTGTCCATAGCCCCTTTCTGTGATTTTATAAATGCCTCATCTTGTTTCTTCTTTTTCCTTTTTTCGTAGCCTGATGCGTACCTTCTAGACGACATGATGTTGCTGAAAATAAGAAAATTATAACAGTAATTAATCAAATAAATTGTAATAAGCGAACTGATCGTAAGAAAGATTAAGGATTAGAGGAGCCAGGTAGTTCGTACCAGTTTGGGAGGCGCGGCCGCGAGGACTAGTTCTGCGTGATCAAGTGCCTGTGCTGCCTGAAGAACGCCCGTCGTCTTCGAGAGAAGCTGGAAATTCGATTCGCCACGATCGCAATGTGCCAATGCTATTTATGCAAGCAGGACGGCCGGCGCAGCGAAGTCTTGCCGAAATCGGTTCCGGCAAGACATCAGAGTCTGAGTTGGTTCTCCGTATGACTTCAAAACTGGGCATTTGGGCTGGCTGCACGTGGGCCTTTTTTGTTTACTCGTTTTGGGCCGTGTATTCCTATTCTTTTTGCTGGATTTGTTCATGAGCCTGATATACGTATACATATAATATACTATACATTTCATGGGGAGGGGCCCCCCAAATTTCGAGGCCCTGGGCGGCCGCCCTGCCTGCCCCCCCCCTCAGCGCCGGCCCTGCACATGGCAAGAAGACCCCTCATATTGTCTTAGAAATTATTATCCTTTTTTACATAGAATTTTACAATATTGAGTTATCATATTATTTGTTTTTCACATTATAATATTATATGGACATTATATCCATATAACTAAAAAATTATATATGTTAGATTATTATATTATTTTTATTTTAATCTGTGGCGTTAGCACGGGCAAGAGTACTAGTGATCGTTAATCATCCATTTATGTCACTAGTGTCCATAGCAAGCAAGTGACAGTGACACGATCAAATAAAACCTCGCATATCTCTAGTAGTCCTCTACTATTCATACATATATCAGTAAGAGCAAAGTATCGAAACAAGCTAGCCTAGTAGGTCAGTACATCTCCATCATTCCTTCCAACAACAAGCCCAACACATCTCCAACAATCCTCTATCACCGAAAAGTCAACAAATCTTCAATAGTCCTCCAGCTAATAGCCAGAACATATGTAGTCTTTCATCGACTAACCATTCTACACATCCTTGACTAATCCAGATGACATGTCACAATTTGAAAAAAAATAATTGATTTATCCTAACCTACTTTTCATCCCAAACAATACCTAATCAATATAACCAAATGATGCACTCCACTAAGTAAGGTAAGCAAGAATAGAAAATTAGGACAATGAACGATTTAAACATTCCAAATCCATTTATATCAATAGTGTCCATAGTAAACAAACAATGGAATCAAACAAACCCTATAATCCTCTCTCACAATCATTCATGTTCAAGGTAGTCATGTGCATCCATTGAAAAAATTGAGCAAAATTTTAGAAGGCTAGCCTAGCACATCTCCAACAGTCCTCCCATCGCCGACAACAAGCCCAACACATCTCCACTAGTCCTCCCACCGATAAGCCTGATACATTATCTCCACCAGAGTGAAGTTTCAGAATACTAGCCTAGCACATCTCCACCATTCCTTCCATCGCTGATAAACCCAACAAATACAACTCTAATAGTCCTTCCATTAATAAGGCTAATATATCTTCATCAGTCATCCACCAACTACATGCACACGTAACCATTATTCTACACATCCTTGATCGAGCAAGCTAAAATGCACCATTGTATAAGTGAATAAAAAAACATTAATTCACTTTGAACTACTTTCCATCCTGAGCAGCCCCTCCCTTAGTACACTATGCAAGGAAGAGCGGTGGCGAGTCGGAACAAAGAAACGTTTGAACATTCCAAATCCATTTGTGTCACTGGCTTCCATAGTAAGCAAGTGGTGCAATCAAACAAAATCTCACATGTACATCCACCAAAAAAACCGTTGTGCCCATCAGCAAAGTGCAAACCTCAAACAATACCACTCCATCACATCTCCAGCAGTCCGTCCATTGACAAGTCCAACACATCTTCCGCAGTCCTTTCCACAGACAATTATACCATATCTACATTAGTCCTCTAGCCGATACCGATCAAGCCCAGATACCTCATCACACGTCGACAAAAAGAGATCTATTCATCTCAAACTACTTATCATCCCAAGAGTCCCTCCATAGATCAGGATCGTGTATAAATACCGTCGTAAACCAATCAACAAAACCATTTGAAACAAATTCTCTTCCAAACAGATCGAGAAATTTGATTTCCTTGCAGAAAATATACTAAGTTCGTTTAACTTTGGTCCTTGGCTTTCCCGCGATTCACTCCCACAAGCAAGAACCATGCCTTGCCTGACAGACACGGGTAAAGGCAAAGCAAAGGAACCCCACCCCGGCAACCGTCCGTTGCCCTGCTGCCGGTGAGGGAGGTCCCCGTTTTATTATACAACTAGTACTAGTAAAAACCGCAGCAGTGGGAGGAGAGAGAAAGAGAGAGAGAAGGCGCAGCGCAGTCTCTCTCGCAGAGGCAGCGGCAGGGACGGCAGAAGCTGCTGCTGCGTCGCGTGCAGCGTGCGCGGCCCCCTTCTCTTTTGCTCGCCTCTGCTGCCTGCTTCCTTTCCTTCCCCCACCCCGAGGAGTGGAGGACGGAGGAGGACGAGGAGGGGAAAAAAAAGAAGAGAAAAAGCTTTTTAAAAAATCCCACCCCACCTCGCCTCGCTCGCTGCGACAGCGCATACGCACTCCCCCGTTGCGTATACCGTATGTATCTACGGTGACCGCGGCGAGGTAGGGTTTGGTCTCGTCTCCGGCGGCGGCCGGCGGCGGCGGCGGATCTGGTGACGGCGGGATGGGTAATAAGATTGGCGGGAGACGGAAGGCCGGGGTGGATGAGCGGTACACGCGGCCGCAGGGGCTCTACGACCACCAGGACATCGACCACAAGAAGCTGCGGAAGCTGATCCTTGAGGCCAAGCTCGCGCCCTGCTACCCAGGCGCCGACGATGCTTCCGGGGAGCTCGAGGAGTGCCCCATCTGCTTCCTGGTAACCACACGCGGGAGATCTCTCTCCATTCTCCCCTCACTTGTTTTCTCTCTCCATTCCCGCCTCACTCTTTTTCCGTATCTCTGTCTCTCCCCGCTTTCGAATTCCGACCGCTGCGTCTGCTGCTGGTGACCCGGAATGGGGGGAGAAGCGTTGACGAGCTACGGCATAAGGGATTGCTAGGTCGATTAGCGGTAGTTTTTTTTGTTGGATTTCCGAGGGCCGTCACTGCGATTCTGTTATGGGAGGACGATTAGTGCGCACGTGGTTCTATATGGTGTTCTGGAAGATCTTCGGACCAGAGCTTTAGTACGCTTAGGCACGTTTCTAGCCTGTTAGCACACTTTGTCCACTAGTTCTGAGAATGCAGTAACAGTGCCATCACATTTCTTGTTCTGTGCACATGTGTTTGTTACCTCCTGCTCTGCTTGTGCATCTGCATTATGAAAAATGCGACTCTACTACATTTGATGGTTGGATTGTGCTGGCTGATGAATACCGTCAAAATGTCTTTATTATTATATATGGCTGGGTAGCTGTAACTGCTATGCACTGTAAGATTTTGCATACTGCTGCGAATTCCTTGGGGTGGTCGATGATCATCTCTATGTTACTGAGTGTACATGTGGTTCTAGATTGTATTTTCTGACGCTCTTTGGACCAGAGCTTTTATACTAATTAATACTTTCATGATGCTTGTTGTTTGATATAAGTAGTTTTTCTTAGTACAGTAATGGTTGCTACATATGTTGGCATCTGGTGATCTGTTAGGACATCGTGTTGGATACGTACTTTGTGCAGATTGTGGTACTATATCACCCCAGAACTTTTACTGCACTACATTTGGTTATTTGATCACGATGGTCAGGGAATTTTGTCATTTTTGGCTGGGTAAACTAGTTTGATGCAAGTAGTTTTTCTTAGCGCAGTAATGGCGGCAACATATGTTGGCATCTGCTGATCTGTTAGGAATTAGTGTGTCATGTTGTATACGTACTTTGTGCATATTGTCTGATTGTGGTACTATATCATCCTAGAATTGTTACTGCACCACATTTGGTTACTGGATCATGATAGTCAGGGAATTGTCATTTTCGGCTGGGTAAGTGCTGCTCTAGAAGGTTTGAATGCCAAGGTGCCAATTTTAATTACTAGAGGAACAGGGGTTAAGTTAGTTATTGTATAACTTTAACACCTTAGAGTATTGCGTTAATTGGGTTGTACTTTTGTCTATGGATGCTCCTTGGATGGGTTTATTATTTGCAAGATATTGATTATCTCTATACTTTGCAAGAGATATTGGGTTCCTTTGACTTAGAAACCATTGAGGCTCCAGAGGATTGCTATTTGTTGCTGCACTGTTGTGTGCATGCTGAAAATGGATATGTTTCTGCTTCTTGCAAACTGAAACTATTAACCTTTGGTGTTGACGTCTCACTCTGTGTATGAATTAGTAATTGACTATACTCTGTATAGCATACTATACTTATTAAAAAAACTGAAAATGACATTAATTTTTCTTTCATCTACTGATATAAATCGCTGTGATGCTTTTTTAGCACTAATTCTACTATTACTCTAATTCTAACGACTGTAATCACCAACTTCTGAATCAGTTGAGGGCTTTGATCAGTGGTAGTGAAGAATATGAGTGGTAGAATAGAAGCATGTTAGTAGTTTCTGGGTTTTTAGTGTTGGATAGAAATGTTGTTGCTTTTTGCTCTACTTTCCTCCTGAAAACTGTATTTTCATGAATTGCAGAACTACCCAAGTCTCAACCGTTCAAAGTGTTGCTCAAAAGGGATATGCACAGGTAATGCATCTTTGCCACTAATGATTTGGTCATCCATTACCAATATCCTTTACATACCCTGTTTGACATGTTTACAGAGTGTTTTCTTCAAATGAAACCAACCCATACTGCTCGGCCTACACAGTATCCTTTCTTGATCTCTTGCCTTAGTTTCATATTATTTTTTCGGTAATTTATGCGCCTTGATTTATGCTAAAAAGAACTTAACCATTTAAGATGCCCATTCTGCAAAACACCCAATTATGCTGTGGAGTATCGCGGTGTGAAAACAGAGGAGGAAAGGAGCATAGAGCAGTTTGTATGTCTTATGTTTAATTGTCATCACCTTTCTGTTTATTTATTATCAGATCCTTACACTGCAAACTGCATCTTATTGGTTTATGCATAACATATGACAGGAGGAACAGAAAGTCATAGAGGCACAGTTGAGAATGCGCCAGCAAGCACTTAAAGATGAAGAAGCTAAACTGAAAAGAAAGCAAAGCAGATGTTCTTCTAAAAGAACGGTAGCTCCGACAACTGAAGTGGAGTATCGAGATATTTGCAGCACGTCCCTTTCAGGTTGGCAGTTGTGACTGACATGCTTGTTTAAAAATAACTTAAGTCCAATATTTTACAGTCTCATACTGCCATGTCCTTTGCAGCGCCATCATATCAGTGTACCGAGCAAGGAACTGAATGTTGTTCATCTGAACCTTCGTGCTCTACCCAGGCTAGCATGCGGCCTTTCCATTCTAGGCATAATCGGTGAGATTGTCCTATTTCTTTGATATTTCTTATGAAAACATTCAAGATTCTTCTGTACCTACATTCCACCTTTTGAGAAAGAAAATGTACGTGACTGACGATGAGAAATTGGCATCTAACAATTGTACCACTTGTTATTCTTTTTTAACAGTGATGATAATGTTGACATGAATCTGGAGGAAATGATGGTTATGGAAGCTATTTGGCGTTCCATTCAGGTGAGAAGACAGGAACTATTTCCCCAGGAATAATGGTGTAAATATATAATATTTTGAATGCTGATTTGTTAGACCAATTAGGTTGTGGACATAGTCTGACATTTTCATTAACAAAATTACTGGACTAAATTCGAAATACTTTTTTTTGGTTAAAGTGAATATGGTGAAAGTGTAGTATTAAAATTGTACTATACTAATCCTGAAAAATATTGGAATGCGTTCCATATGCTGTATTTTTAATAGTCCGATATCGCCATGCAATTCATATTTGTCCATTGTATTTCTGAGAGGTCCAAGTAATCTAAGCATAAGCATGTTACTAGTTTATGATGTTCTATGTTCATCTTTATCTTTTGATAAGTTGCCTTGAAAGCACTACAATATCTAACCTGTGTGCCAAAGTTTACTCGTCGATTTTCCTGTTGCATCAGAAACATAGCCCTAACTGTATTTTCTTTGGCTAAATTTGGCTCCCCAATTGCTAGCCAAATTTATAAATTAGCAAACCATCTATTTTGTTTAGGTGATATTTCCTCTGTATTCTGGATGGAGTAGTTTAGAGAATTGAGAATATAGGGTTTTACAATGAGGGCTGTTTGTGAATCTATTTTCCTTTTTCTTGCTTTGCAACCACTATTTGATGTTGTAGTGGGACAAGAACGGGAGCTCAATTAACTCACCAAATCTACTCAGTTTTTGTTCAATTGGTCTAAGAGCTGCCTTACTTTGCCACAATGTGACTATAAGACGTACTGCAGTAAATCACTGTAGAATCAGCATCATAATAGAGCAATATGTCTACTGTGTATAACTGAATTTAGTAAGCAGTTTGTGACCTTGTGCTGAGAGAATTGCTTCTGCCTTACAGCGGCAGATTCAGTCTGTGGGCAGTTGGAGCATAGATTGGCAAAACATCACTATGTATGTTTTGCTAATTGCTAGTCCCTGTTTTCTATTAGTTTGCATCCTCATTTGGTCTAAGAAATGTTAATTCAGGAATAATTTGGGTTGGTGTTGATCACCAAATAGGTGCGGTTCAAACATGCATGTCTGTCCAAGAGTTAATGACGCCCTCTCAATCTTTTTCATTTCCTTCCTTTCTGAAGAACCTGTTTCAGGCGTTTAGAGTAACTGAACAAAAATTGCAATGAGCTTGTATAGTCTGCGTCTACTTTAGCACTTATGGGATATTAAAAAAATGATCTTCTAAATTCATGCATTTTTAATGTCCAAGAAATGTTATATCTGTTTCTTATTTGAATTTATTGTATACTGTAGCAGGAACAGGGAAATCTAGGAAATCCTGTTTGTGGGAACTACTTTCCGGTGATGGAGGCACCATCACGTGAAAGGCAAGCATACCTTCCAGCTCCCCCACTAGAAATACCTTATCCTGGTGGATACTCTTGTGCGGTTGCGGCTTTGGCTGAGCACCAGCCACCGAGCATGGACTTCTCTTACATGGCTGGCAGTAGCACATTCCCAGTCTTCGATATGATCCGTCGACCATGCAACATGTCTGGTGGAAACATGTGTGCTATGGAAAACAGTTCACTAGATAGCTGGAGTGGGATCGCACCAAGTTGCAGCAGAGAAGTGGTAAGAGAGGAGGGAGAGTGCTCAACAGACCACTGGTCAGAGGGTGCGGAGGCTGGAACAAGCTATGCTGGATCAGACATTGTTGCAGATCCAGCAACCATGCAACCATTGCCTTTTCCTGAAAATTTTGCAATGGCTCCAAGCCACTTTCGTCCGGAGAGTATCGAGGAGCAGATGATGATTTCCATGGCTGTTTCTCTCGCAGAAGCTCATCATGGTCATGGTCGAACGCATGCGCAGGGGCTGGCATGGTTGTAAGTTGTAATACTAATTTTGACACCTTCCTGCCCTTCCCTCGGCGCTGCTGTTCGACTTCCCCCCTGCTGCTTCTTTTTGCCACTTCTTTAGGCATTTTGTTTTTCTTTTCCTTTTTCTTTTTGCATGTGTTGGTTCATGGCTTGATATAGATCCTGCTATAGTCCTCCATTGTCATTTCTTATATGTATGTAAAATGGAATATGTGGAAATAGAAAAGGAAATGGGTCAAAGTTCTTTTGCTGGTATGATGCATATGGTGTTTTCGTACTGAGAAAGCGCCAAAGTGTATCGTATCTCTTGCAAATTGCAGGTATTCTTGCTGTTGGGGCTGACACTGCAATGTAACTATTCCCTCATCCTGAGTATGATGAAATGTTATGTCTAAGTGAGCAACATCAGTTGATGCAGAACTCTGTTTATTATGTTCCTGTTTTGAAGGGGACTCTGAACTGATCAATGATTCTGCAAATTTCTGAAGTTGATCTATTTACGAATGATTTGTCAGATATTGACGTATTGTAGATGTATGAATCCATAGACTATCATCTGAAAGGCAAAAGTACTACTATCAGTTTTAGTCACTTGACATGCAGGTTACCAGGCACTGGGGAATCTAGTAGTACTTTGAAACTTGTAGGCGTGCGATGTTGCACGATTCCTGATTCTGAACCCTGCTGACAAAAGGAGGTTCTCTTCTTGGAGCTGAAGCATCCGTCCTGCTTGTCTGCTTCAGTAGTCCAGTTGCACGTTGCAGCAGGCGAGAATGTGAGGTGTGGGCTGACGACGGGAACTTCCAAATGTTTCCTGTCCTAAACTTGCACTAAAGGGCAACCGTTGTTGGGTGAGAAATGTTTGAAATGTGGCCCATGAAACAAAGTACCCTGTCCGTCCAATTTACTTGTCACTCAGTGGAAACAAGGGAGGTGTGAAAAATATGTGTCGTAGAAGAACACGAGGGAGGAGAGATAAAATATATAGGGAAGCGAGTAGGATAAGTAATTTGAGAAACACTAGAATGAAAGTAAAATGCTTGGACGGATGGAACTTCTGCTACAATGTTATTTTACCTTCTAGCCACTACCATTTCCTATGCAGCATGCGACGTTCGTCATTCTTCGCCATGTTGCAATGTCGTGTCAGCTTCAAGGTACTAGCATTTTTCCTATCTACCGTTGCGAACCAAATACACATGAGGCTTCCCGTGCACCAAAGTGAAAAGGCGTCAAACTCAAACCTATCTATAGGTTTCGTGTTGCCATCAGACTGCATTGGGAATTCTCTTTCTCTCAGACAGTCGAACCAACAGCCTTTTCCGTTTGCATCTTTCCGGGATGGAGCAACGGCCAAAGCAACGAGGACAAGGGCAGGCACGCACTCGTCATCAATCATATTCCACTCTAGCTAGTACAGTAGCATATACGTATAGAAGATAGAACAAACTGAAACGAAGCATATGTTCCAACTAAAAGTGAATTCTTATGGGCTTCTTTTACTACAACTAGGAAATGGGAATTCCTCCAAGTTGGCAGCGGTGGTTGTCAATGTCAAGGAGACTATGCAAAGGAATGGATGGAATGCGTACGTGCAGTCTAGCTAAGGCTTTGAGTGTCACTATACCTTAAGCTTTTCTTCAGAATGAAAAAGTATGTTTTTTCCCCTTACGCGTTCTGATATTTATTCCTAATTCTGTCAATATGTATATGGTTTATGAAACAATAAAATTACTGCCTTTGATATCTTATACTACTACTATGCATTCGAACCAGATTATCTTATACATCGAAGATGATAGCATCCCATTTTAATTTGGTGGTACCAATCACCGTAGTTAATAAAAAAACTATAAGATGGACTTTCAGCGCAGCTCTGTAGTCTGATAGAAGACTGTAATGACATGTATAAAAAACTACTCCTATATAGAAAATCTTAGTCAACCTCGGTTGATTTTACTGAGAACTCCAATCAGGGATGGTCTCTTAAAAAAATTCCCATGCGACTTTTCGAAAAAGAAGTACTTAATTCCATGTTGTCCCAGGTTGGTGGCGATAAAAGTAGTATTGTCGCCAGCCAGGTTCTAGCCCTGAACGCAAAAAAATGCAGCAGATTGGATGAATAATAAGCAGGGGCCCGGGCCCTTGCTGTTGCTGGCTCGTGGTCGTGGCTGCTGCAGAAGGCCGTTGTTTGGCGCCACGTGAAGAAGACGCGGGAATAGACAGACAGACAGACAGACAGCAAGGGTCAACGCAGCGGCGGAATAAGAAATCTTCTCCTCTCCTGTCCTGCTGCTAATCTGCTATGCCATCACTCGCTGCTTAATTAGGTGGACTAACCCAATCAGGCGCGCATAATGCAGAGGAGGAATCTTTGCTACTAGCTATGCCATCTTGACCCCACTTGCGTCATCCCATGGACCAAGGAGTCTATAATACGGTTTAATTCCGGCTCAACGAGTCCGCACGCCGCAGGCAGGTCACAGCCACAGCAGCTGGAAAATGCTACGGATACACCAACACAAACACCCCTCAAAGTTCCACTGTCGAGCATTATACTAGTAAAAAAAAAAGAGAAAGAGTTTGTGTGTTGCCTAATGATAGTACATTTTTTTAAAAATTGGGTTGCTGGAAAAAAAGAGAGATTTTTCCAATGGTCAATATGAAACGGTCGTGACAGTAGGACCGTTCCTACAACTAGTAGCAGTAATACTAGTAAAACTGTAGAAGCATTAATACCCCCCCTTGTAATTGAAGTACGCGTGACTTTGGTGGAGGCTGTTGGTAGCGCTGGCGTTTTACAGAGGTTGAGCAGGATTTGTAAGCGAGCGACTGTAGAAACATGATGGGAATGGGGAGCGGTACAAAAACTGCAACAGTAGTACCAGTACTCCTTTGTTTGCATCTTTTTGTTCTTTTGAGGAACAAACATGTGGCGCGCTCAGCCCGGGGCAGAATCATCACGCCGCCCAGCTCCAGGTACGAACACATTTTAATTTTCTTCTTACACCCGGCCGAGCAGCATTCCTCTTTTATTTGATTTGATGTTCGAAGGTACTAGTAGTAATGTTTCAGTATTTCAAACTAGAAAAACTTACTAATGTTTTTGGTAAGTGTATTCTTTATTCGAGACTTCATCTTATTTATATTAAAAACAAAAGATTGGAGGGAGTATAAGAACTACTACAACATCGAGAGTGCTAATTACCAATGATACTCTTTTTTTTTTCTCAAAGAAATCATGGTATGTAGACTTTAACCAATAAGATTATCGCATGAACGCTTTGCTTTATATATGATTTTTAAATAAATATTTTCTTTTATAGTGAGAAGTACGAAAATATTGAAATTACTAAAACTCGCCCTACAGTCGATGTTTTGATCTAGATGCATTTTAACGTTCATCTGCTTAAAAGTCCAATGATCACTTCTTTCTTAAATCAGAGATGTCTCATCGACTTAGCGATTGATAAAATGATGCATCGAGTAATTTAATAATATTAGCAATCCAGACAGTCAAAGGTATTGTGAGATGAGAAAATACACAAATATTAATATAACAGACGTTGAACTTGATCCTACTAGAATTGCGTAGGCGCCATGCTAGTTGGACTAGTATCAACGACCACCCAGCCTAATTTTTTCTACTTGAGGCAGTCCCACGTTGCTCTCATATCTTTTCAAGGTGGATGGAGATGGATGTATTTCCACTTGTGCACATATGACCATTGTTACAAAGGACCTGATGAAACCCGGCAGAGAAGAAAAATAAAAAAACTTTCTTTTTATCCACGCCATCCATTCAGCAGCCTCCTCTCCCGGCGCGGATTTCCTCTTGGGAGCCAAGTAGCAAATTCATTCACACGCAGGAAGAGGAAGGACACACCCGATCGAGCGGAACAGAGGGCAGGGCAGCGAGCGAGCACAGCACAGTAGCCAAGCGACTGAGAAAGCCTCAGTGCCTCCACTACCACCACCACTCCCGATTCCCAAGCCTCTGCCGCCGCCGTCCACCGTCCTTATCTGGTCGCCGCCGCCGGCAGGGACGCTGCGCCGTCTGCCGACCTCGATCTCTCCCGGAACCACCGGGCTGGGCCGCTGCTCTCTCCCGCTGAGATCCGCCCGGAGCGTGGCATTCTAGTGCGCGGTAAACCCTAGAATCGATTGGTCTCACTTTCCGCCCGTGTTTGGTGCGAAAAATTCGATTTTTTACTCGCCTTCGTTCCTGGTTTACCGGTGGAATCGCTCCGTGGAGTTGTTGCTCGTGTCGGCGGGCTCTTGGTGGGCATTTTTCAGCGGGCGTTTTTTTACCTGTTTGGCCTGTTGGGGATCTGGGAGATTGTAAGCTCCTCGTTTTGAGATTAGGGCTGTGCGCCGTGTCTAAGATTTATCATTTTCAGATTAGGGCTGGTCGATTTGTGGGAAACTTTTCGTTTGTCTTTTTGATTAGGGCTGGGTAGTCTATGTGATGTTTCTCATTTTGTGATTGGGTCTCGGCTCTGTGACAGAAAACTCATTTTGAACATTGTCCTGTCAATGGGTTATGCACATGTCGGTGTTCTTTCCTCTTGTTGATTTTGCAAGCTGCAGTTTACTGGCTTAATATGCCTACCGATCTCGTGCTCGGAGGCCCTTGCAAACGGCGAGCCGCACACACATTTTGTGAAACTGTTTCTGCTATTTGACTCCCACACTCATTGCCCAAACAACAAAGAAATCTTAGCTAGATTGCTCTGGATGCTCTTCCAGGTAGCCTTGCTTGATACATGAGGTTACCACGGTGCTATGGTAACCATAGAGTGGTTTGATCTTATTTGCTTGGATTAGCATTTTCAAGTAATTAACATTTTAGGGAAACATTTATTTGCATCAGTACTGTAGTGTTTAGGCTTCTTCAACCTAGATTCCACTTGGCTAACAAGCTGAAGGTATGGTATAATTGAACAAATGAAAGATTCATGATATCATTATATGGCGCTATCACGTCTTTTTAATTGTTGATGCAAGTGTCAACATATAGAAACAAAGGGAGTATTGTGCAGACATTGTAATAGAAGCTCCAAATAATTGGAGCCCAGTTGGAGCAATCTTCTGCCATTCTTATCCTGAATCCATGGTCAGCTGGTTTTTGTTGCATAAACTTACACTTAGGCCCAACAATATTCTGGGGGATATAGGTCAGGGTTTTCCTATTTTATTCTAGTTTAATGATTGCAGAATTTGTAGGCTTACCTTCTGTGTTTTCACTTTCCTGTAGGTCAGTTACCAATCTGGAATGTTTTTCCGAGCTGAATTCGAGAACTTCTGGAGTTGGATATCAATAGTCTATTAGGGACATGCTCCAACCAAGGGAAGCTGATGTGCCTGTACTCATTGTAGTCTTTGTTGTACTCCCTGTGCTGGCTTATTTTCTTCTTGGGAAATGGAATGATGCTGTAAGTAAGAAGTCAAGGGCAAGTCTGCTTGCGCAGCGTGCTGCACAAGAAGCCTTTACGGAGGAAGCAATGGCATGTCCAGATGTTATAGCACCAGAGACTTCTTTAAGAACGATGCCTTATTGGAGACCTATGCCTTCACTCAGGCCTGAATGCCATGAATGTGCAACTTGCCATGCCCCTGCAAAGACTCGCTGTTCCAGATGCAAATCCGTTAGATACTGGTAAGATTTCTCTTGTTCGAAAGACCAGTTCTGCCAAGGCATGAAATCTTACTTCTAATGTGTTTATTGGTTGACTATACCGGATTTGACCTTGTTGGCAGCTGCTATTAAGCGCCTCAGCACATGATTAGAAGGTGCAGTATAGGCTCTTATTGATAACATAATATGAAGAAACTCCTTGCAATCTATTGATTCATTTTGTTCATGCACCGATGTTTAATTTGGTTACCATGTAGTCTTGGTTCTCTCTTCATTGTGATACAGCTACTGTAAACATTATCTTGCCCTGTGTTGACGTCGCTTTGTAATTTGTTTTTATTTTTTGAATGTTCCACAGCTCTGGAAAATGTCAAATAATACATTGGCGGCAGGGACACAAGGAAACTTGTCAGCAATGGCATGGTAATGGCGCTAGAAGCTCTGGCGTACCTGCAACTGAGGGTTCTGAACATATGCCCTTCTTGAGCAACTTGAATTCCCCTCTTCCAGGCAATGACATTCGCTTGCGGGACATGAACTTCGATACTTTATCAGAGCCATCCTTTCCGACGTCTGATAGCTACAACCTAGATACTGATCCATTTTTGGTAGACAGAAGCAAGCTGAATAAGTCAAATCATAGTTTTCATTTGAGTGGAAATTGTGCTACTGATGTATCTTTTGAAAAGAACAATTACAGTGCTGATGAAGAAAATCGGTTTTCTGAGTTTTCATCAGGAAATAAGGTAGTTTAGGCAAACTACAATTTGATTCTTATTCTTCACCTTCACCCTAAATGCTTGTATTAAATAATTCAGTCCCCTACCTTATGGTTGCAGATGCTAAGCTCAGAAGCAAAGATAGGTAATTGGCAATCCAGTACATCTGCACCTGAAACAAGAAAACGGCCAAAAGCAAGCATCACGGTTCTTGAACCCAATGTGGGTGTTTATTTAACCTCTGATCTGATAAGTTCTTGTGAGGGGCAGTATGCTTCTGCAACTGTGCCAGTACAAAGGAGTTTATCATCTGGAAAAACTTCTGGAAAAGGAAATGCAGTGCATAAAAGGTCTCCATACCCATCAGATAGGGTGGCGGCATCACAAAAATCACAGGAGGCGTCCACATCACATCAAAATGATGGTCATGAGAAGAATCCTTGCATAAAAAATGACCAAAGTTAGTAAATGAATCTTCTGAGCAAAGGGCTATCTTATATTAAAAATTTTCACTTTTATCTCATGTATTTAGTGCATTGTCCAGGATCAACCCAAGCAAATGTTCCAATAAGCAACAATGCACAAGGATGCAATGGAATCTCAAAGATAGGAGCATCCAAAGTTGAAGTTTTGAAGAAGCCCTCAAAATTTCTCAAAACCAGTCTGGTCGGATTGATTAATGACAACAAGAGGAGTAAGGTTGGAAATCATCTATGATGAACGCATCATTAACTCATTATGATTATCTGTATGAAATAAAGTTAATATTTCTAAAATGGTGCTTCAGGTACTGTTCCCATATGAGGATCTTGTTAAGTTTTTCCAGTATGAAGTACGGGGCATTTCTCCTAGAGGTCTCTTCAATTGTGGAAACAGGTATTGGATCTACCTATTACCTAATTTAAACTGTTATCATTGCGTACTTTTTCAATATGAGAAACTTTTATTTATGTAAGAAAAGTGTCATGTATTGCATACCACCAGAAATGGAGGCCTAGCATTAGTTCACCACACTTCGTTCCTGGGGTGCTACCATGCTAGAATGTGGAATGTCACTCAACATAACATCTTTACCTTCAGAAGAGATCAAATGTATCATAAAATAACATCCATACATATTGTGTAAACAGCAAAGCCTAGAATGTTAATACAAATTGCAATGAGACTAATGAAAAAAGTGACGCAGAGTTTCTTAATTAAACATATTAGCTGATTTGAATAGAAATGCTGCAAACAGAAATAATTCCTTATCATATTTGATGCAACACTGATTATAATAGTTCAAACTTCATGTAACTAATAAAGAAATATAACCATGGCGTGGATCCGGCGCCCACTAGGTAGATCTTTCGCCCGCCCGTTGCTGCCGCTTCATCCGTTCTCGCTGGCTGCCAGTGATTCCTCCACTCCGTCAGCAGCTAAATCGAGTCACTGTCACCAGACTCTGGATCTTGAGCTCCTCCTAGTGGCTGTTCCCATCAAGCTGCAAATCAAGTCACACCGCTGGCTGCTACTCGTCCTCTCTCTCGCCCACTCGGCTGCTGGTACTGCTTTCTTGCTGATGCTGGTGCTGGTGCTGGTGCTGTGGCGGCGGCGCTAGTGGCTGCGAAACGGAGAGAAGAAAGGACAAGCACTGCGGCGGCTGCTGGTAGCTGTGGCACAGGAGGCTGCCTGGTTTATATATGTCTAGGGCAACTGATGCGTAAATGGGCTAAATGGGTCATATATTGAAGTCCAATAACTGGTGTCTTGTTCCTTTTTCTTATCTGTTTCCTTTTTATGTGTATTAGCAAGAATGTCACTACTTAACATTGGGAATACCACAAGTATAAATTTGAAGTTTCAATTATTTTGTTTAGTTAAATATTTAATAAGATGCATTTGTCATTCACCTTGTTTAACTCACATCACTCGGTTATTAACAGGATATATCTTTGCTCTTTAGCATTTAATCTATTAATCAGCAGTCTGGTTATTGTCTCCTTTGTTTTGTAGCTGCTATGCCAATGCTGTTCTACAATGTCTCATGAGCACAAAGCCGCTGATGATCTACCTGCTTCTGAGATTGCATTCTAAAGACTGTAATACTAAAATCTCAAACAATCTTTTTAACTTCCAGCAACTTTTTACATAGTTTGTGTTTTAGTTGTTTTGACTTCATTTGCTATCTTTCTTTAGGTTGCTCAAAGAATTGGTGTTTGATGTGTGAACTTGAGCAATACGCTTCATCATTACGTGAAGGTGGTGGACCCGTATCTCCAAGTAGGATTCTATCCAATCTTAGGAATATTGGCTGTCGCTTGGGTGGTGGAACTCAGGAAGATGCACATGAGTTTTTAAGGTGTCATAACTCTTAAATGCTAGTTTTCAATTCTTGCTCTTTTTTTTCCTATTGTTTTAAGGTGTCCAAATGAATATATACTCCGTAATCATTTATTTTCTCTGAAGTTGCAAGAAAAGCAATATTTAGCAACCAAATATCTCATACATAAGTTAACAAGACTTTTTATTGGGATGGAACGTAATGTGAAATGAATGGATTATTCTTCAAAAGAACCTTGGCCAGATCTATGTTTTTAAGGTGTCACCTTGTCGGGCAGTTGAACATCCTGGTTGCCTTATCAAGAAACAGCAAAAGAGAGGAGAGGGAGAGAGAAAGGAGGACTTGGAGGGGAATCGGTGTGCAAGGCCACCCAACTGCCGCTGCTGCCATCACCCCCGGTTTTGACGCTCGTGGCTGACATGAATCCCTATACTTTGCTGTCGCGCGGGGGGCGGGGGGGGGGGGGGGGGGGGGGTGTTTGCAGAGGGGAGCAACAGAAAATGAGGGGGAGCAGCCATGAGAGACTGTTTAAACAAAGCGGCCCCTAGGCGCTGAATGCTCCACCGCTTCGCTTTTGTCAAAGCGGTTGCGAGCTTAAGCCTTCAGGATTACACTTCTTTGCGCTTTTTGTTGCTGTCTTGCGATAATGGTACTGGCTAGCCTAAATGAAACTCCACCCTCCCAGATCCCACCCACAACCACATCGAGGGCTGTTTTCCACTGATGGCCGTCCGGTTGTGGACCCCTGCCAACCTTAGTTGAGCTCTCGTCTACCCGTTGTGTGCTAGATGTGCCTTCATAGTGAAGGCTTAGGCCACGTCCAATGCTTGGATGTGGAGGGGCGCTTACGGCCAGTTGCTAGAATATACTAACACCGTGGAGTCATTGCATGCACTGCTGGGCGCCTCGGTGCGGCTGCGATGCTCACCTAGGTGCCCCGGTGCTCGGAACAATAAACATCAATGGACAGCAGGCTTCAAGGTTTAGAAAATATATTTATTAAGCCCATCTTGTTTTCCAATTGTACGATGAGCCTATAAAATAGACCTTGATGACATGGCTTGTATTCTCTCTCGTTAAGCGTCTTCATAAGTGTTTTAGCACTGTACATGCCCTTAGAAACATAGGCAGATCATCAATTGAGGTTGAGGAAAGGAGGCTGGCTGGTGGGCTGGGCTTCCTTCTGTTTAACCTGTTCTTTTTTTTTCTTTTTCATGTTCTTTCTCTCCTCAATGTGTTTGTTCTTTTGTTGCACTGATAAGGGGCGTCTCCTTGCTTCACCTTATACTTGCCTAGGCGTCACCTGGCAATTAGATAGTGGTGACTCGCCACGTCTCTCCTCCCCATCTTAAAAATTGTAAGGCCAGATAGTTTCTTTCTGATTTCAACATGATTGATTGTATAGGAAGTTGAAAATGCTTAATGTTCTTGGAAGAAATCTACGTCCAAACTTTATTTTTTCTTCTGCTTTTTATTTTACTATATTAAGGATTCCCCTGCCTGTATGGTACTGGTATTGGGACATGCATTTATATATTTGTCCTGACTCCGAATATAAGTCCATTTAGATTTGTTTTGAGTCAACTCTTTTTAACACTGATCATCAGTAGCTAAAAAAGCATACTTCCATCTGTCCTAAAATACAATCGTTTTGTACATGATTTCACATACCAAGGAGTGAGTAATTAGGGGTTAATTTTCCTTGTTTGGCCATATTAAATACATTCATATGCCTCCTATTCAAATATGACTCGCAGCCTAAGTGGTTAGAGTGTACAGTCCAAAGCCAAGCCAAGCCGTCTGAGTTCGATTCGGTTCCTGGTTCTCCTTTTCTTGATGGACGATTCATTTTGCATGAACCATGCAGAGCAAGTGGGTTCGTGCGTTTTCGCACGCGTGCATGCGGTTCATGCAGGCTGGTTTGCTCACGTTGCCATTCACGCTCATGCAGGCTTGGTGGGGCACATGCAAAACATTTTCGCTGCTTAATTCCGACCGGGTGTCATTGTCGTCTCCTCTAGCCTGTCACTCCACCTATTGGCCTCCATGCTTCCAACAACGAGATCGAGCAGCGATGAGCAAGGTGACCGGCATGATGCATGCAGCAGCAGCAGCGCGTTGGTACTGTGCGTGTGGCGTGATAGCACCAGCGGCAGCACATTTGAAACAAAGAGGCGCATATTGCCCTTGCATGCATGCAAGGGGTATTTTTGTCCAGCAGCCTGGTGCATGTAGCTCCCACTTGTGCAGGGTCAGGGGAAGAGTCCGACCACTATGGGCCTTTTGTATGTAGCCTTTCCCTGCATTTCTGCAAGAGGTTGTTTCCAGGACTCGAATCCATGACCTCATGGTCACAAAGGAACAGCTTTGTCGCTGCGTCACGACTCCCCGTCCACAGAACATCAACAACAACAACCAAGCCTTTTAGTCCCAATTCCCAAACTAGTTGGGGTAGGCTAGAGATGGAAGCTCTGAGAACCAACAAAAACAAGACCCAAAGGAAAAAAAAGGGGACAAATGATGAAACACAAGCAAACCCAACAAACCAAAAATAAACGATAGGAGATAGGAAAGGAAAGATCACCCAAACACAAATGACTGACAAAAACAAAATGATGGAAGATTGAAAAGGAAAAAAAAAAAGGTTACAAAGCAAATCAAGGTTCTAACATGTGTATCGCTAGCATCCACAAAATTCTACCCATGGCTAACTCCTTCGCGATATTCCAATCCTTCACAGAAATTTTAAAATAATTTGCCTTTCTGCTACTTAGCCCCCAACGACTGTTTTCCGAGACTGGAGGGAGGATAGACTAAGGTTGATGTTATTAAATTCTTATATTGAATACTTTCATAACATACAGCCCTTTCCATCTAAAATAACATATCTTAGTAGGTATCATTGGTCCAATTATACATGCTGGAGACCCTGTCGATGCCCAAATGAACTTATTTTTTATCAAGGGCAGTGCATTATATGTTAAATATGATTTCCAGGTATTTGGTAATCAGTGATTCTATAGAACTAGATATGTGGTGGTTAGTGGTGCACAAGATATGTGCTGACTAGTGGTGATATAAGATCTGTGGTCGTATAACATAATATAATGTGCCTTTTTACAGTTTCACTAGCAGAAACAAGAGCTTACTAGTAATTTACCAAAAAAAAAAAAATAATCCTGTCCTAGTGAATTGTTGATTTCTAAACGGATGCGCTGACACCCTATGAACATTAAGAATAACAACGTGTCTTCTGTCTTAGATTCTAATGCTCTAATCTGTTTTACTTATATGCAAAGTGTTATAAAATAGATGGAAAAGATACAATAATTGAACTTTTGAACATTACCAGGCATCTTGTGATGTCTATGCAAGCAGCATGCTTGGATATGATGGGTGGTGAGAAGCATGTTGAACCAAGTTTGCAGGAAACAACACTCGTCCAACAGATGTTCGGTGGCCGTCTTAAATCTAAGGTAATTTGGTAAACCAGACTTCTTGTTACTGTTGCACTTTTGATAATTTGAAAATGTTGCCAGTTTATTTTGTTATACAGCGAAGCTGCAATCGTGTATTTTTTTTTTTATGAATGTGATTTTTCCCATTTGTAATAAAAGATAAACATTCATACTTGAGTTTCTCTTCCATTCATGCTGATCTTGAGATTGGATTGTCATTGTGCTTGCCTGTCATATAATATTTGATTTTTTTTATGGTAAAGGTTAAGTGCCTCAAATGCTATCACGAGTCTGAAAGATATGAGAATATAATGGATCTTACTCTGGAGATTCATGGCTGGGTTGAGTCCTTGCAAGATGCTTTGACACAATTCACTGCTCCTGAAGATTTAGATGGGGATAATATGTATAAATGTGGAAGGTAGTGTTACAACCAATAATTAATAGTTGGTTTCTCATAATTTCAAGTACATAAAAGCGGCTTGAATGTTATTAAAATTATTATTTCTAATAACTGCAGGTGTGCTGCATACGTCAAAGCTAGGAAGCAATTGAGTGTGCATGAGGTGCCAAATATATTAACTGTTGTCCTTAAAAGATTCAAGGTAATTATGTATATTGGATTTCATTTTTTTTCCTAATACTCAGCCTGGTTTTGGAGGCATGCATTTATATTTTATATGCAGTTGTTTAGATGTCTATTTATGGATATTGGGTAACAGTCACTTGAATGATTAATTTCTAAGAGAACTTTGTATATGATTTAGATCGTATGTAAAACTTTGATGACTAATGTACCTAAAACAGTTTTACTTCATACATATTGTAAAATGGCAGCCATGGAAACGGGTGGGTAATAAGAATCATCCGGTCAAATTCTCATGTGAGCATGTTTGATGGTCGATAAGTACTAAATGATTTTGTTCCCCTTTTTCAGTCAGGGAAATACGGCAAGATCAACAAATGTGTCACTTTTCCTGAGATGTTGGACATGGTTCCTTTTGTAACTGGGTCTGGTGACAGCCCCCCTCTT
Organism: Oropetium thomaeum; assembly: GCA_001182835.1. Lineage (NCBI taxonomy): Eukaryota > Viridiplantae > Streptophyta > Magnoliopsida > Poales > Poaceae > Oropetium > Oropetium thomaeum. The sequence continues at coordinate 1,211,741 of LFJQ01000047.1, read as the reverse complement.
TATTTCTTGTATGCTGTGGTTGTGCACGTGGATACAGAAAACGCATCCTTCTCCGGGCATTATATATCATATGTCAAAGATATGCAGGGTACATGGCTGAGAATTGATGACTCAGAGGTATGTTTCTTTATTAATTATTCGTTCCTTGAAATAGGCCAAGAACTTGTTACCTTAAAAATGCTGGAAGCTACTCTGTACTCATAAAATCGCATTATATAACTTGTATTATATAGGTACTGAACATACCTTGAGAGATGCCTGATTGATCATTTTCTAAGTAACCCCAATAATGTTTTAGTGTTCATGTATCCCTCTGGAAATAATTACATAATAGTTAATTATGCATTTCATTCTGTTTGCCCCTGAGGAATTTGTTGGGATAACTGATTTTGTGTTTTATGATCATGATTCCTGAAGTTTATTGGTATCATTTAAATGAAATGCGGGAAACAAATTGAACTTGAGAATTGTATTGTCAATGCTATAACATCTTTTGTTTTATGCAGGTCCAGGCTGTATCAGTGAATCAAGTCATGTCAGAAGGTGCATATATGCTTTTCTACTTGAGGTAGGTACATCCAGCACTTGAATGTGTTGAAATGTAAATTGCCATTCAGAGTACTTCTTTTTTTTTTTTTTTCTGAACACTACAGGTCTCATATTTGCAAAATCGTTTTCAGGTCCTTTCCTCGACCTCCAAGGATATACGTTGAGAAGGGGCTTTTGCCTGTCTCAATATCTGCGAAGCGCCATACATCAAAATCCTCCAAGGGTGCTAAACAAGAGCACAAGCAGACAGACTGGTCCTTACCTGCTTATGATCAAGCCTATGGTATTTATGATTTCAGACCTGAGGGGGAAGATCAGCACACAGAATTGAGATCGAGAAATTTCCATCATGCTGACGATGCCTTTGCAGACTCAGTTAGCGGCACAGACTTCTCAGAAGCTACATCAAGTGAATGGTCACTGTTTACCAGTTCTGATGAGTCCTCCTTTACCACCGAAAGCACTAGAGATTCATTCAGTGTTGTGGATTATGGAGACAACGCTGGTCTCGATCCCATTGCTTCTATATTCGGGTCAGGCCCATGTTACGCTCCGGAGCATCCTCCTGGCAGTTTCGTCTCATGTACGAGGTTCTCGCCTTCCAATCCGCAAACAAGATATTTTTCAGATAGCACAGGCTTTGTCTCGGATTTTTCCATGCCGGCCCACCCTCACCCTCACGGCAGTGTACATAGCGGAAGGTATCCAGATAGGGCATGTGCTTCTTCAGCAGAACCTCTTGCTTCGGCGCATCAGCGTCGCTATGCCGTCGGTAGAGATGGTTTTGTCCAAACATCTGGATTTTGTCAAATGTAACGGCTCTTTATTTTATATAGCTCTAGCTGGGTGCTCGGCAGCTGCGGTTGCAACGGGGTTGTAACGCCTCATGTTCTTTTAATTCAGGTGGGGCAAATTAAAATTTTAGCTGCATATCCTAGTGGGTAGTCGAGTGATTCAATGTACCTCAGCAATTAGATTCTGTCCATAGTATGCTTAGCATGCCAGGTGAAATTTTAGGGCGCACTGACAGTTGAAGTAAAGCAGGTTGAGCATCTATCTTTCTATTATTCTATCTAGTAGCTGCCTAAAATTGCATGGGATAAAGTTCATTACTGTTCTCAGTTGACTGCCTTGATTCAGAGAACTGTTTTTGTGTAAAGAACCGGCAATTGTGGAGGCTTAACATTAAGCCTTAGACCTTGATCCGATTTGGCCCAGGCGGAGCCCGACCAGGCCGAAATCCTCATATGCAGCAGATGGAGAAGAGAAACCAGCAGGCAGGGTCCAGGCACAGAACTGGTCCAACCATTTCTTCTTAGTCGTAGTCTTCTTGAACTTTAGACTGATGTGAAGTGAATGAATGGCCTTTGTTCAAAACAAGACTCGGTGACCAAACGAGCAAGGGTTGAGACAATCCGTTCTATTCTATTTGATCGCGGCCGTTCCGATTCTCTGACCAGACCAGAGAAGTTCTTCTCTGCGACCCCATGCATGACCATTTCAAGTATTGGGCAAGCAACCAAGAAAGAATGAAATCTCCACTCCACGTGATAGATAACAGAGCCTTACGAATCTACTGGCTCCACATGACGTCAGCGGTGACGCCACGCTGATTTTGATGCAGCTAGTGTCGATATTTCAGTCTCAGCTTTACGCAATATACAAGTGACAAGTGTGCGCTGACGTGGCGGCGACAGGACGAGGAATTACAGCTGCAGTCGTCTATCCATTATCCATCTGTGCCCCGATCGATGTCCGGCGCATCCCAGTTTGTGTTTTATTTGTGTTCCTCTTTTCCTTCTTTTTTTTATTTTGCTGGTTGGTCCCACGGAAAGAAAGAGTACTGAAGCCAAGTCCCAAGACTCGAGGGAAGGAAAACACGTATCGTATCGACGACGTCTTCTGTTATGTGATGTCGTCAAACGTTCCACCTCAAGGAAAAAAATGGTTAACCATTTCTAAAGGAGCCCAGCGGCTTCTTTTCCTTTTTGTTCTCGTCAGAGTGTCAAAAGTTCTCTGCTCTTTATTACTATCTTTTTTTTTTAATTATTAATATTTTTTAATATAAATTTATATTAAAAAGTGTCGATAATTAAAAAACAGAGATGGTAATTCATAGTAGGGGAAAAGGAGTTTAACTACTGAACATATAGATACCCTTGCAAAATGGTGATAAATATGAGCTGATACCGACCACTATCAATGTTCAAGCGCTCCTCTTCTTCTTTTTTGATCTATGTCATCCTCCTCACTAGCTTCGTTCCTCACTGTCACTTTTACGATTAATTAAGCTGTTCTGGTTAGTTGTGTGACTCCTGCAAACGAGAAAGTAGTAGTCCCACTTTCCTTCTTACACGAGCAGGAGAATGTTCACCAAGGAAAGGAACAATACATTTTTTCTTACTCTGTTTAGTGTTGTTGCGGTTGGTAGTAATGCATCCAGGATATTCCTTACATGTACTACTACTTTGGTATATAAGACCATGCAGACTACGGACTACCTAAGATACTATAGTACTTAGAAAGCAGTATCATTAGGATTTAGCAATGCATTGATTTACATAGCCTGCGTGCATGTGTTCAGCAATGAACTGTGCAGTGCTTTAATTATCCCAGTAGTAGTACTTTGAGGATCATGCATGGCTATACTGTTGTTGGTGGAAAACATATGACGGTCCTTTTCTGTATATTTGCACATCAGACCTGCTCAAAATGACACCATATATATTTGGACCACTAGTACTTGGCGAAATAACCGTTTTGTTGGCGTCGCAGCAGACGACGCTACTTTCATTTCTTGGCCTTGGTTACTCGGTTATTTCATTTCAGCTCAATCCTCAAGGGACCAGCCTGCAGTACTGCTACCATGCATGGGCATGGTGGACCAGTACTTTTTCACAGATGCTCTAGCCTTCGTCCAGTCCTCCATCTCCCATGCCCATCAACCTCTGCTGGCTGTCGCCAATTGCCATGCCAATTATAGGTGGGGCCGTAGACCTGCACCACCACCTTTACCCCTGGAGTGATTTTATGGGCTCACAAAATATGCCGTTGCTGTGGTACGTAGTGGTAGGTCACTGGGAATCTTGAAGAGAGCATCTCTTGTACATCTCTCTGCATGATCGTCGTCGTCATCGTCATGTAATAGCCGAAATTTCTAGTATGCCGCACCGAAATGGAAGCTATTCCGGAATATATGCTCTGCAAAGATTGATGATGACAGAGCAGAATGCCATTTGAACATTGCTATTATTTTTAATTCTCCTCTATATTTTTGTTTACGATAGCAACAAAGGCACAGACGCAAACATGCTCATATAAGTACGAGCATAGATTCCTACGAACACACACACACATCCTACCTCTAATGAAAACCTTTAAAAAATTGAGCCGAATGATCTAGAGATTCATGGTCACAAAAGATTCTTACCTTAAAAAAATCATTTATATACTGATAATTTTGGATAAAAGTGACTCATTTTTAACACAGGGGGTATTTAAAAAGAAAAATAAAATTATCGTACGGCACATTTCATGCCTATATTTTACAAAACATGCAAGAAAAATATCATATGAACTATGAATTTGCCGCAAATAAATGGTTATGAGCCACATGCTCTTAAACAATGACCTTTGTTTGGTACGTATAATGATGCAAGTTTTGCATGAAGTCATGGGTCAACGAATTGATCTAAAACTCTATAAAACGGACTAGTTAATTTTGTATCCCACCCTCACAAGTTTGATCCACACTACCGAATATGTGCTGACTTGCATCTCTAGGTATGTATTTCAGTATAAATTTTTTCATTTTTTTCTTCAAAGCCGTCCTTCCATAAATCAATTTTCATGACTTTCTGCGATTACGTAATTCTGGGATGATTTTGACTCGTGCAATTATTATTTGGACCATGAAGCGCCTGCTGCCTTTCTACCCATACGATAAAGACATGTCTTCATTTTTTTTTTCTTTTTGATGAACACGTCTGTTTCATCTCCGTTCTCTCGTGTCTATGCCTTACACGACGCTTTTGCAACCATGTGGGGGCAAAAAGTCTCAATATATAGGGGCTATAATTCTACGCCAATCTATGTATAATAAACTGAACTACTTGCAATATATAGAGATCCTTTTTATCATTTTAGCCGTGATTTCTATTTGAATTTCGTAGTAGTCTCTTTATCCCCCAGAAAACCTACAAATATTATATTTATTTTATAAGAAAGAAATGTTCAACCTCCTTTTCATTTTAATATATTGGACTTATTAATTTGACTGAACAATTCGAATTATACAACACGGCACCGATGCAGAGCCAATCATTTTCATAGAATAATTGAATAAAGCTGCACAATATACTTGGCGGCATATATTCTATTCCCAGGTTCAAATGATATCCTCTTTTAGTTTCGTAGTTTTGTGTGCAACTAACTCTCAAATAAATTAAACACTTTATAAGTTTGTATTACTACCGCAATTTTGTATGCTCATCAGGGAATAAAGCTTCTACGCAAGGTTCATATGCGCGCGCGCGCACGCGCGCACAGAGAGAGAGAGAGAGAGAGAGAGAGAGAGAGAGAGAGAGAGAGTTCTCTACAGGATTTGTGCGTTTGGGTTTGCGCAAAAGGTTCATATAGTTTGTTTTTTTTTTCTTTAGGTCTGCTGCTGGCTAGTCAACTGGATGAGAAGAGATAACGATGCCAAACCGGGGTCGATGATGATGATGCTTTGCGTTAATTGCCAGCTTACCATACGTGTCTCATTATCGTCCCGCCAATTGCCCAATGGCTGCTACTCTCACCTGTCCATCGTGACAGCTTAGCTTATTAGGACTTTGCTTCTTGAAGGACAGTACAGTCTTCGTTCATCTATGACATGTGTCATCCTTTACCCGCGGCAATGGGGGCAACAAGAAGCTTCGGTTCTTAATCTATGGATATATTGGGTCCTTGCAGTCTTTAGGCCTTCTTGGGAATGGGGCAACTTTTTTTCTTCTGAGTACTATAAATTTGATTTTGTTATAATTTCAGCGTAGTTATTATTGTGATAGAATAGAAAACACTACATTTCACTAGAGTCCTTAATATACACAATATAGTCGATAAGTATGTTTTATAACTGCCTGTGCTCATGCACTTATAATATTTTCCTTTTCAATGACAATGATGAGAACGTCCCTAATCTTGCGGACTAAACAAAGAGTTCAACTCGTTGAATTGATATTAGATGTTGGGCATTGACACTTGACAACACTTTTTTCACACATTAATAAATATGTAAGGATGAAAGAGAATAGACTTACAATTTTAATTTGTTAGGTTTATTTTTCTTCTATATTATGTTCCTTAGCTGCAATTTACGTTTTCGTGTTGCATAGTCTTGTGAAAAAGAAAGCAGGTTTGTCCCTTGTTTTTTCATTTCCACGTGCTATCAATTTGTCACGAGCAGATTATCTGTGATCATAAACTTTGTAACGTATGTGCAGATTATCCACGTACAGTGGCTTATATGGCCAAAAAATAAATCGATCTACCATCTGCAGGACTATCTACCAACGTGAAAAAGATAATTAAAAAACACACTGCACTACTGCTACAGGACTATCTAGTACGAGCCATCGCGGTCGGTCAGCCTCATCCACCTAACTATCAATAAGATCCATTAGTTCCAACGCCGTTTCTGCCTGGGACACCAGAAATTCAGGGCAATCTGATCTACCGTTGGAAGATGCAGGGAAAGAAGCATGCCATGCCGCACAGGCACAGCAGCCAACCGGTCAAAGACGTTGCCGCCGTAGCAGCGCCGCCTAAGTTTAGCCGCATGGGATCCGGGCCGGGCGTAACCGTGGAGCCTGCGCGCCGCATGCCGTCGCCGCCCACATCGGCAGTGGGCCCCTGCGGCCGGTGACGTGTGCCTCTCACCCCCATCCTCTGACCGGCGCTTGCGCCTCCCGATTCTCCCTCCCTCCTCCCAACTACCCCGTCTCCCCACGCTTCGTCCTCCTTTTTCTTTTTCTTCCACTCGTGTTCCCAAAACGTTTTTTTTTCTATTTTCCTGAGTACAATTTTTTAAAAAAATCTCAGCGTTTTTGCGAGTGTTTTTCTTTGCCATGCATTGAAAACTTCGTATTTCGGCCCGAATTATAAAGTCTCAGAAAAAAAAAAGAAAACTGGAAAACGGGAGGAGAAAAAGAAATGAATTTTGTGCTGTATTTATAAGCTACCCTCCAGAAAGCGATCGCTCGTGGCGTTTCTACCTCCTCCGTCGTCCTTCCTCCTCACTGTTCCTTCTCTCTTGCAGCACCACCAACAACAACGCTGCTAACACACACCAAACACCAACCCGGAAGGGGGAGGGGAAAAAAAGGAACAGAGAGGAATTCTGATTGCAGTAGTGTGATCTCTCCTCTCCCTCGTTGCGCGAGTCAATAATGGTGGCCTTGAAGGCTGCGGCGGCGGCGGCGGTGGAGAGCCCGATCCGGGCGGAGGCCAACGTCGCTGTGGCGTCGGAGCCGGAGGCCAAGGTGGAGGCGAAGGTCGGCGTGGAGGAGGAGGAGGAGGAGGAGGAGGAGAGGGAGTACAAGAGCGACATGAGGAAGCTGGAGGAGCTCATGTCCAAGCTCAACCCCTCCGCGCAGGAGTTCGTGCCGTTGTCGCGCCGGGCGGCGGCACCTCCCGTAAAGGCGGGGCCGGGAGCGGTGCTCTCCGCCGATGCGCCGGTGTTCGTGTCTGCCGCCGAGTACTTCGGCCCCGCCGGCATGCACCTCCCGATGGCCGGCGGCGTCGGCGGCGGGAGCAGGGACTCCAGCAGCGACGGATCCAGCAACGGTGGCGGTCACCCGCTGAATCGCCGGGTCGGTGACCTTACGACTTTTCGATTCTTCACGGTTCTGTGCTACTGTTCGATTTTGATGGTGTTTGGTCTTCGTTTGACTTTTCGTTCCATGCGATCGATCGCCGGATGATTCCATGTTTTCCGATCGCCTGAATTCACGGGCCATAGTGATCGACTTCTTCTTCTTCGCAAGCCTCTTTATCCATTTTTCTTATTTCGCTGAAAAATCTTGGACTGCCAGGGAGGGTTTATAATTTCCTTCTGATTTTGTTCTCTTCCAAATAATTCACTGGATCATCTTAGAATTTTGACGAAGAACCTTTCCTCCAAAAATTTACATGATACTTTGGTCGTGTGGATTTGTGAAGAAGCGATGGATCGGTGCTTTCTGGCGACTGTCAGGAATTGATCCGTGAATCAGTTTGATTGCGATGGGTCACTGTGCTCTTAATGTCAACAATCGATTTTTGTGGACCTCCATTTCTCTATTATTAAAATTCAAAAACAGATGTTGTGATAACGATGATTGTATGTGCATCTGCTGATTATGGTGGTATGATGGGAAATTGACCATGACCTCGTCATAACAGCGAAGGAACAGCTTCAACCAGGGGAGGCGGAGGATGGGGGGCCGACCCCGTCGGGGTGATAGGGAGGAAAGTGTGCGGCGCACCGTTTATGTCTCTGACATTGATCAGCATGTGAGTACACTGAACACAATCTGATCTGGAATTGCTGTTTTTGTGTCGCATCATTCAATTTTTTTTTCTCTCTTGTTGCTCTGCAGGTGACCGAACAGAAGCTTGCTGAAGTGTTTTCGACCTGTGGACAAGTAAGTTTTAGGATTCTGTTTAGGAAATGTGGAGGCAGGTCTTTCTTCTCTTAGTAGTGTCGTAGCTGATTACATAACCTCGGTGACCTTTCACTTCTTTGAGACTTGAGTACTTGAGAGTTCAGATAGTAATATGTCTGTACAACTTTGTTTCTGTACCTGCAGGTGGTTGATTGCCGTATTTGTGGCGATCCACATTCAGTCCTGCGCTTTGCCTTCATCGAATTTGCTGATGATGGTAAGATCCTCATGGCATTTTATTTTTCGTTTACTATATTTGGGTGTAAACAAACAGTGATGTTCTTTGTCTGCAGCTGGAGCTAGAGCAGCACTGACACTTGGGGGAACAATGCTTGGTTTTTATCCTGTTAGAGTTTTGCCTTCCAAAACAGCGATTCTACCTGTGAACCCTAAATTTCTCCCTCGCGTAAGTTCATGATGCTGTTAATACCTCTATTTGTACTGAATCTTATACCCTGGTTTTCCCTCGCATGCTAGAGATGTCTGCTAATGTTAATTCTAATGCCTTTTACAGTCAGAAGATGAGAAAGAAATGGTCTCTAGGACTGTATATTGTACTAACATAGATAAGAAGGTATGTGAGTCTATTTCTTCGGTTGCATGTTTGGTTAATTGCATCATAGACATTTAAAAGTATCCTCTCCTCTATGTATTGTTTCAAGATGTTGCAGGGTTACGTGCACATGTCAAATTCCGTTTCCTACTAGTAATTTTCTTATTATCGTAACACAACTAGTCAAGTGATTTATGGGAATTCCAGTTAAGACATGAGTAAACTAGAATGGATGGATAATTATCTCAATCTGAATGAAAGGGTATTACCCATAATCCACTTGTAAACAAGTATATGGTAAATGTTATTGATGGCAATTAAAGGTTGTTATTGGAGAGTTGTCTAGAATATCATGATGTATTATATTTACTAATGAATTCTTAATGGCTGGTTGAAATTTTGGATTTTGTCTATTGGATTGTGAGAGTTTTTTAAAAAAAGTAAATGAAAATCAAACTAGGAATTAATAGCTAAGTTAGAAACACATATTCTCTTAGGAGCTGCTTCAACAAATTATCAGTCGAAATACCCAAGCAAATGGGAGGGTGAGATTTGCCTGAATTTCTGTTGGTGGCACATAAACATTTAGTTCTGACAAAAAATAGCTTGAAAATACAGTGTGCGTTAATGTATATGCTTTTCTTGTATTTCTAGGTTACGGAGGATGATGTGAAAATTTTCTTCGAGCGTGTATGTGGGACGGTATGCCACAAAGCTGTTTGTATAAAATATTTCTTCCGATGTAGTTTCTATTCGTTTCTGAAATGGTTGGCACCTTATCTTTTCCTGTATAGGTTTCTCGGCTGAGGCTCCTTGGTGACTACGTACACTCCACATGCATTGCTTTTGTAGAGTTTGCTCAAGTAAGTGAGCGAGGTTTTTGTTCACTGTTATTTTTTATATAATAACATCCAAGGAGTGGCACTTGTGTAACAGTTAGATTTCTCATTTGCCATACAGGGAAAAGTAAAATCAGAAACAATAATACTAAACAGAATGATATTCCAGCTTCAATATATTTGATCATACTGAATCCGAATATTTTCCTTATGTCTTTGCTCCAAATTTGACTACTTTGTGTCAGTCTATGTTTACATATGCTTTTTGTAGCTTTGGGAAAATTTCACAGGGACATTTCCCTGTAGATTATTTTAACTGTAGTGTTGTCCTACTAGGAATGGAGCTTGTAAAAAAGTCCAGATCTTGCAAACTGTAAACTGGGAGGAATGTTTTTAGAAACCATGACTTTCTTTAGGGTAAAATTTTTCATTGCTAAAATCGTTGTAACAAACTTTCCGAGTCTACTAAAGCCAACTTAAGATATCCATGGCGTACTTCTGTTGTACAGTATGTTATTATACCACCTTAAACCATGTGTGTAGAACCTGGTCACCGGCTATCCATTCCATTCCATACCGTCCCTTCCCTTTTTTTATTGAAGCTGTTTTATTGCTGCCTAATAAGGTCATTCTTATGTTTGATTTTGTACTTATGCACACTCTCCCATGATGTTTCCTTTGCAGGCAGAAAGTGCCATTATAGCCCTGAACTTCAGTGGCATGGTCCTTGGCTCACTCCCTATCAGGTAAATTCTCAACCAACAATCCCCATCTACAGTTCCGGTAAGAGCATCTTCGTGATTCATCAAGATACTTATGACCGTCCATGATTGCGCAGGGTGAGCCCTTCCAAGACACCAGTCCGTCCGCGGTCCCCTCGCGAGATGTCCAACTGAGCACGTCGCCCATGAGGCTGCCACCAATGGCAGTCCATCCCAGGCAGAGCTTCTTCTAGTCGCCATGATCGCCTTATAACCATCGCTTCACGGATCAGTGACCATCGTTTGCGGGCATATGTCCCAGAGGAGTACCTAGTAGTCGTATCGTAGGAGTCCCATGCATCTGTCTATGTTGTGGGGATCACCGTTTTCGTTTGTTTCTTTCGTTCCATGGTCTTCTGTTAATTATGGATGGATTCTTCTTCTTATAACAGCCTTTTCCAGGCATCAGAACAATAATATCTATGGCATTCCTTCTTTTACCTCTGTCATAGTTTGTTCAATTCTAATTCATGCTTCTGTTCACAGCCTGCATTTTGAGCTGAGATCACTATACATTGTCATTACAGAATAATAGTACTGCAAGTCTGCAACGCGTGCGGATGCGGTCTCCACTCCTTTCTCATTCAAGAGAAGAGCTGTGGACTGTCTCTCATCTCGGTACCGGCGGATAGCGAACGCAATGACGCACGCCTGACACCGTACAGCACCAAGGAACAAACCCAAGGGCGGCGCCATCAGCCGGCAGCTCGGTGGCACTAGCAACCCCTTACACGATCAATTGCGGTGGCGCTACCAACCTCGGCGGCCGGCAATCACTTACGTGCCCAGTTTTGTTACTAATAGTGTGCTGGACTTTTGTCCTCGTCCACAGTACAGAACGAAACAGCTCACAAGAAGGGTTGAGCTATGAACGTGTACATATAAGAGTCCCCCAACTCACACCCGGTGCTGGAAATGGACAGGTTGCATTTGCAGGGAACTTTCAAAGTTGCAGCCAAAGTTGATGTGGCAACGAATTGTGCAGAGGGGGACGTTTTCTGAAGGAAGGTTATTACTGAAACGTGCAGTGCCTGCCTGATCACTTTTTGGCGAGATGAATTGCAAAGGGTTGCTCAAACTAGGATGATCTATAATCAATCAGATCAAGCACATAAAAGTACGCTTATTTCTGAACGAAACAGAGTGAGTTCATTGTTCGATATCATCTTATTTCAGACGAGGCTTCAACAGCCAATTTCCTCTTGACATTTACATCAAGCACACGACTCGAAATTAAAAAGTTCCTCCAGAATCCACTACCTCCGGCCGGTGAACTAGCTGCCTACACGTACGTCTTCACCATCTGACAGGAGAAGGTTATTTATACACCGGGGAAAACCAAGCCCGGCCT